>JAJHZJ010000080.1:2769816-3369816 GCA_023548195.1 Bettongia penicillata ogilbyi | reverse complement strand
AAATTCTTAAAGATCCATGGAATCGATGATGCTGAGGACACCATAGCAAGACCCCTCAAGAAATGTCAGTTTCAAGAAAGTACTGAATGAGGAGTCAAACGGTCAGGATTCAAATCCTACCACTGTTCCTAACTGCTCTGCAACTTACCCTTTCTGAGCCTCAGTTTCCCCATCTGTAAAATTAAGGATTTGTATTGCATAACTTCTAAGATTCCTGCTAGCTCTAAATATATGATCCTAACACCCCCTGCCAAAGTAGTATTTTCTGTGTTGGGGATGGTACACCCTCTTAGCCAGGAAGAAAAGTGAAGTATACCTAAGAAGTCTGATCTAGCAAGAAAATCAATGAAAACTGTCAACTGACAGCAGTATACCTATAACAAATGAATTTGAGAGTGATTGTAGAGGGGTAGTACTTTCTCAAAGATTAGACTCTAGGAATTTGTGCCTTAGCGACAAAACAACCAAAGCAGGTATGAAAAAAATTCAAAATTGTTTAAGTTTTCATGTGCTTTGCTTATACAGGAAGTTATGTTTGTGTGATAAGATACTTTAGGATAGTGTAAGAAAGAAGGAAAATGTGGGTGATCTTTTAAAAGAAACAGAGAATGCACTTCCATTTCATGAGAAGCCTGGGTGAGTCCTTAAGATAAAGTTAAGGAAGTAGTGCCAATAACAGATTTTCTCTGGAAAGGCTAGGTCCAGTTTAGTCAAGCAGTTAGATTTTAACTAACTCTAAACTAATCAGGTAAAGAGGGACCTCCTCTCCATGACAGAGAAAAGGATATGCTGCCATATATAAGTAAGAATATAGTTTAGTGTCCCAGGTCACACGGTGAGTTAGTGACTGAGCTGATACTAGAACCCAGGGCTGACAATACCTCCTTTTGCCAGTAGGTGCCACCATTGAACACATGATGACTAATGACAAAATTTTAATTTGAGGCTCATAATATTTATCCATTCATTAAGTTAAATACTTCATGGAATGAGTTTGATTATAATGAGGAATACCTGAATTAAGGATCACAGGAAAGATCCCTAAATTCTGTTCTTAGGCATGTAATGTTTAAATAAAGATGGCGTAGGCAATAATTCCCAGGATCTTTATGTTAGCATCATTTATTTATTTATCTCTATGGACATATGTCATATGTTGTCTGTTAGTAGTTGAATTGCCTTAGTTGTAAGTAAATGTAGCGGGAGTGAATTAAAACTATTTGACTTTTTTTAAAAAAAATGTGTTTAATATGTTCTTTTATGCCTTGACCTCAGTTTCCTGTTTGGTAAAATGGTGGAGTTCAACCAAATTGTTGCTAAGATCTCTTTCAGTTCTTACCCTCTATATTCTATATATCTGTATAGTAGGATTCTATGTTCTAAGGTTTCATATATTTCTAACATTCTATGTCTCTAGGATTTCTGAAATAAGGGCATTATGGGGTTGGTGAATGACCTCACCTGTGCCTTGTAGTCTGGTATTGCCCAAGACTCCCTTCCTCTACATCATGAGATTTTCTCTTCTATCAACCCTTACTACTGAAAACCTTTGAAAGCTGAATGATTCTAAAACCTATTTCCTTTTTTAAAAAAAATTTATGGAAAAGTAAGCTTCCTGCAGCTGCCCTCTTTCTTCTATCTACATAGCATCATGATAAATCTCACTAGTCATCCTAAGATAGCATTTTATCCCCACTGTACCACGTGTGAGAATTCTGCTTATCCATGGCTCACATCTTGCCAAGAATTTCTCTAGAGGGTACACCTTATCTCTTGTTGTATCTGTCTCTGTCTCCGTCTTTGTTTTCAGGATAGAACTTTTTAACCCGTCTCTACTTCAAAGATATCCCCACCCCAAGTAGGCTAAGCTCAAACCCTCTAGAATTCAGAAAGTTTTGTGGAAATCAGTCCTGAAAGAAAAACATCATTCAAACAGTGGTTTCTATGAGTGAGGTCTGAGTCACAAGAGGATAGTGAGATTCCAAGCTTACATGAAATTATTCTAGACAGGGTGACAACATCTCGACCAGCTGCCAAAGCTAATGGGGTAGTGTATCCAAGACCTTCATTTATCTGTTCTCCAAAATATGCACCACCATCCAGGAGCAGTCCTAGCCAAGCTAATTAAGCTTGTGTTCACCTTCCTCATTCCCTTTCCACGATCTTTCAGCACACCTAGATATATAACAACATAATTCAGCATTGATGCAGCTAGTAGGTGACATTTAAAGAGTATTGTACTCACAAACAGGGAGATCTGAGTTCAAATCCTGCCTCATGCTATACAAATACTAGCAGCTATTTGGTTACTGGGTGTACCCTCAGAGGAACCCTCTGAAGTGGTCCTCCTAAGTTATTGGGAGGGTTTAGAAAGGTTACATGTACATATGAAGTGAAGACTTGGAAGGGGAACTTATGTTTGTTTAGTACCAAAATTTGACAGGGAAGGAGGTGCTGGGAGAGGAGGAGGACCTATTCTGGCACCTTTTCCTTTTCATGTTATTTCCTAGTTTTCACAAAGGAAGGATGTTTCTGTTGACATAGGCATATGTGGACCAAATACCATACAATTTGACATGTTCTGCCATTTGGTGGTGGGAATTACAGAAAGCTTTGAAGGTAGAGAAATAAGAATCTGGGTAACATTTGCCCTGTGGGTAAGACAAAGGTCTTGGATCTTACCTGGAACCCAAGTTGAACCCTCAAATCAATTTCTCAGAGCTTTTCAAAAAGACAATTAACCATAGAAGAGCTTATCGCATGCTAATAAGAGGCTGGAGAAGCTCACAGGGCCCTCCTTCCTCAGGAAAAATGCATTTTTTTTTTACCATAACCCTTTGGAGATACCTGTCCTCTAACACAATATTTATATTCCTTTTATATACTCCCTAATCATATTTATATTTATCTTTGTCTATGTCTTATCTCTTTTAGGAAATACTACTGTGATATTATGAAAAGACTGCTGGATGCAGCATTGGGAGAAATCTAGCTTCAGATCTTTCCTACAACATTGACTATCTCTGCAGCCTTTGGCAATTTTCTTTCTGGGCACCTTGCTGCACTTGAGGTTATTTGTGAGGAAAGGATTCTAGAAATAGGAGAGTTTTTAAATATATATATATGTATGTATGTATATATATTAAGTGACTGAGGGAGGAGGCAAAAACTGTGGCTTATTTGTCATTTTTGTCACACCACACCCCCAGACTTAACACAATGAATAATAGTAACAATAATAGCATTTATATGATACACTTTATAAATATTATCTCATGTGATAAGCACTTAATAACTATTTGATAAATGAATAAGTGAATGAACAAAAAAGTAATGAGTGAACGAATAAATGAATGAGTTAACAAATGAGCTCAGAGCTCTGACCCTGGTGTTGGGAATTTCAGGCAAGACAGAAAGGGAAGGCAGCAGATGGCAAGCCAAGATCTCCAGCAGGGGAGGTATTTTGGGGAAAGGCAGGGCCTTGCATCACCTCTCATCGTACATTGAATGTGCAGATCACTTAGTTCTAACTTTATTTGGGTCATCTCAGTCATCATCGCTCAGCATCTTAATATACACATGGTCCACACCAAAAGACTAATAATTAACATCTGGCAAACTCTTGAAATCAGATGAGCAGATTATATGTATTTAAATAGAGAGGGAAAAAATAGAGGAAATAATTATAGAACAACCCCTCTGTGTGCAGAAATAGTATCTTTCATCAAGTGATCTTGAGGAACTGACAAAGCCCCCTAGATAGCAAGGCAAAGACCTGTTGATATCTTAGTATACTCTAAGCAACTTTCCCTCACTGATAGCACTTGTTTTTAAAGCACCAAGCTTCCTGTTTTACTTATACCATCTTCAAGTCTCAAAGAGAAAAAAAAAAAGCACAACACAGAAAAGTGTTGTTTCACATTGCCTTAGTACAGGCATGAATTTTTGAACATACTGCTCCTTCATCCTGGCTCTGACACAAACAGTCCCACAAACACTCTGTATTCTGAAGAGGCAGTATGGTCCAGTGGCTAGAGCCACTGGAACTAGCATCAGAAAGATTGATGTTCAAATGCCTCTCAGACACTTACAAGTTGTGTAACATGGTGGTACAATGGAAAGAGCACTATACTTAGAGTCAGAAGAACTGGCTTCAAAGCCTAGTTCTATCATTCACTACCTTTGTACTATTAGGCAAATAACTTTACCCCTGTGGGCCTCAGTTGACTCATCTGTAAATGAGATTGTTGCACTAGATCATCTCTAAGGTACCTTCCAGCTCTAAATCTGTGGTCCTATGAACCTCTCAGAACCTTGGATCAGTTTCCCCATCAGTGATATGGGGATAATAATAACACTGCCCTCACAGGATTGTTGAAATGAAATAATGTATGTGAAGTTTTTTTTATGTAAAACTTAAATTGCTATATAAATGAAATCTATTGTTAATGAATCCAGAACTGTGAGATTATATACCATGAAATGTGTATGTATGTGTGTGTATATGCAAATATATACATATATAATATATGGATGCGATTTTACCATATATTCCACCTAATTATATATATATAGTTATATGATGTCATTCATATATAATGTTACATGTCATTCAAATATATGTATAAGGAGAGAAAGAAAGAAACAAAGAAGGAAGGAAGGGAGAAAGGAAGGAAGGGAGGAAGGAAGGAAAGGATGAAGGAAGGAAGATAGATAGATAGATAGATAGATAGATAGATAGATAGATAGATAAAGAGATAGTGTGTTGAGTGGTTAGACAGCCAGCCTCGGGGTAAGACCTAGATTCACATCTTGCCTTTGACATATCCTACTTGTATCTATGGATAAGTCACAATCAGCCTCTAAGGCTGTGAATTACAAATAATCTACCAAATTCACCATGGCGGGGGAGATGTTTCCAAACCAAAATTTCCACATACTAATGAAAACACAGATCTAACTCCACCCAAAATACACATACACAAGGAGAGACTTTACTTCTTCAGAATTCTTACATTTAAAAGATGGATAGTGACATCATGGCTTTTTGTTTGTTGTTCTTTTTTTTAAAAAAGTAATCTCCTATAAACACAATAACACTGGTTCCCCATCAGAGCCAGATTTGTTCTATTTCATTCCAGAGTCCTATGCTCCTCTGGTAAGAGCACCACCTCCCACATGGGCTTCTTTCATCCCCCACAGCAGGATCTGCCATCCAGTGTAAGCATTCGAAAATGTCACAAAATGGAAAGCACATTTTCAGTGCCAGTGCAGCCCTCTAAAAGACAGATGTAGACAGATGACAATATAACTCATATAGGGCATTGACGTATTATTGATTCCTTCAAAGGTATGTATCACTGTCCCAGTGATAACACTTAGTCACTGAAAAGATTCAGAAAAAGTTACAGAAAAGGTTCAGAAAAAAAGATTCAGAAAAAGCATGTGACAGAAGACTGATGACACAAAAGAAAAATTTGGATCTCCTCAATATCAACAGTTGGGGAAGGGAAAAGAGAAGAAGGAAAGTAAATCCCTCTAGATTTATCAGAAAATAATATTGCTATAATATCCCTAAAATATTGCTTCTCACTTTGCACAGGACAAGTAGGTTTCTGTTGACATAGCACATATGGGACAACACTATACTTTGGCATGTCCTGTTATCTGGTGTTATATGAAGCTTTGAAATAGACCAAAAGATGGCATTCAGAATAACATGGGAACAAATTCAATTTCCTTTCATAAGTATGTATTATATACAAGGTACTGTATTAGAAGTTAGGAATATGCCCCTGCCACCACGAAAAATAACAGTCCCTGGACTCAAAGAAGTTTTTACTCTACAGAGGGCAGGAAATTTGTACATAAAAAATGATGCAAACTAATTTGAAGAAGGCAGAGATCATTAACACCAGGGGGATAAGGAAAGACTTCACTCAGGAGACTGAACTTTAAGGAAGCTAAGGATTCCAAGAGTCAGAGGTCATAGGGCACATGCATGGAGGCAGGAGACTGGATGCCTGAGTGTAGAGGACAGCATGTAATCCATTTGGCCAGAGCAGACCCTGTATGAAAGGGCACAAAGTGAAATATATCTGGAGAGGTAGGCTAAAATCATATTCTGAAATGATATAATGATTTAAATCCCCAAGAGAAGAGTCTATATTTTATTCTAGAGACAATAAGAGCCTCTGAAGATTAAGCGGAGCAACCTGGTCAGTACTGTGCTTTAGCAAGATTATTTTGGCAACTAAATGGAAGATGGATTAGAGAGTTGAGAAACTGCAATCAGGAATTGTACAATTGGAGGCTGCTATAATAGTCCAGGGTAGAACTTAGAAGAGACTGAACTAGAGAGGTAGCAGTATAAATGAAGAGACAGGGACAGAGGCAAGAAATGTGGAGAAGGCCAAATTGACAGGACTTGGAAATTACTTGGATATGTGGAGTGAAAGAGATTGAAGAGTCAGGGATTACTCTGAGGTTGCAAAGCTGGGGGACTAAGAGGAAAGGTCATTCCCCCAATAGAAACAGGAAATTTTGGAGAAGGGGCAATGAAGGAAAAAAGCTCTATTTTACTTATTAAATTTGAGCTGCTTATGGAATATTTAGGGGGAGATGTCCAGCAGGCAGTGATGTGGGACTGGACCTCAAAAGAGAGAGATTAAGGCTAAATATATAGATTTGGGAGTCATCTGCATAAAGATAATTGAGTTCAGGGAAGCTGATGAGATCACTGAAAGAGAAAGTATAAAAAGAGAAAAGGACCCAGGACAGAGCCCTAGAGGATACCCATATGTGGAGGGCGGGACATAGATGATGATCCAGCAAAGGATCTTGGGAAAGAACTGAGAGCAGTGCCACGAAAGCAGAGGGAGGAGACAATCTCCAGGAGGAGGGGGTGGTCATCAACCAGCTGGAGGGAAAGGGGAGAGAGGGAGAGAGAAAGGGAAAGAGGAGAAGGAGGGAGAAGGGGAGAACGATGAAGCAAAGCAGTTAATTGTCTGTTCTCATCACTAGAAGCCTCTCTCCAAGAGTCTGATTACTTAAGAAGAATAGGGAGAAGCAGAGGCAGAAAAAAAAATGAGATAATTAATGTGGAAGAACTTTGACAAAAGTATAAAACAGTTCTATAAAGCATTATTACAACCACTGAGAATCATTCTTAAGTAATGAACAATAGGTTAGGAAAACCTGGATTCAGGTCCTGCCTGTAAAAGTTACTTAAACTTCCTCAAGCAACTAAGACTATAAGTTACAAATGAGTTGCTGATATGCATTTGTGAAGAGAATTTACACACAGGGAGTTTCTCATGCCAATGATATCACAGAGACCCTCTTCCTTTCACCCATCCCAAATTATCACTATTAGAGGTTGACTTGTTCCTTTATTATTAACCAATGGCACTACTCACTAGAAGGACAATAAATGAAGCTTCCTGGCCTTGTGTCAAGTCCTCAATGGGACTGTTATTAGTCCATGAAAAAAATTATCAATGAGTGACTGTTTCATCATGCCACAATCCCTTCCGCCCCACCCCTCTGTAATTCAGAGGAAGGGGAAGGGCAGCCCTAGGGTCCCTGCACGGAACTGGGAGCACCAAGAATGATGGAGAAGGAACAGCTGCTGGGAGTGGGGGGCAGGGGGAGAGGAGAGATGGGGGGAGAGAAGGGAGAAATAAAAAATCAGCAAAGTCTGGTCAAGTCAGAACCAAGAGAGGGGCCATGGTGAGAGTCCACAAATATCTGAAGGGTGGGGTGTAAGGGTGGGAATTTCATGAGACCAGAGGACTTCAAGGGAGAGCCAGCCATTCAAAGCAATGAGATGAAAATAAAAGGAAGATTTAGATTTGATACCAAGAAAAAACTCTGGACAGTGACAACTGCTGTACCATGAATAGCCTCTGGAGGATGACTAGAAACCCCACCCAGTTGGAGAAATTTAAAATTTAAACAAAGAAATAAAAATACTATAGAGCACATTTCCACTCTGACTGGTAGAGGGACTAGATAATCTAGTTGATTTCCTGCCTAAATTGTTGGGAGAAACATGGAAAAGTCTTCTTTGCCAATGTTACTGATTCAGTGGAAGATTTATTATTTGTGAAATCCCCCCTTCTCCACCCACTCATTCCCAAATTCAAGTATTCTTCAAGGGAGATAGTGCAAAAAGAAGTCACATGACTTTGTCCTGGCAATGAAATTAGTACAATATGACCTCAATTCCAAATATAGGGGTCATGTTTCATTTTGCATACACTCTCTCCCCATTAAAATATTGAACACTTTTTTCCCCCAAACAGCCAAAGACTAAATCTTACTTTCCATTCTTTCATTGGCCAAAAAGGAGGCCAAAAAGAAAAAAGAAAGCTGTTATGGAATAACTCTAAAAACATCTGGCAGAGGGTCCCAAGTGAGCAAAAAAGAAAAAAAAAGGCACTTGCATATATACCTTTTTCCATTTTCTCTAGGTTTCAAGCCCTAAGCTATTAATTCCAGTAATGAATTATCACATCCAAAACCAGAACTAAGCTCTTTTGAGGGAAGACTAGGGGACTAAGTCTTGCTTAATATGATCATTCATTCTGTCACCCCCTTTCTTTTCATTGAGGTTTTTTTGTTTGGTTTTTGTTTCTATCCCTAAAAGTCCAATCAACAGAGAATTCAGGCAAAGTATAAAGTAACAAAGGCATTGATTTCTTCTCTCTCAACTTGATGTTTTCCCATTCCCTTCTGAACCATCTGAGGATGAATATCACCGTTACAATGTTCCTTACCTATAATTCTCCTTCAGTTAGGAGCAACTGTTACAGACTGTTCAAACTGTCTAATTCAAACTAATAGGCTGTAAGCCACATCTCTCATTCCTCATCTCCTTCCTGGCCTTCTTTCCCTTGCAACCTCAAAAGAAATTTGGAACTAAACTATCCTAGAATGTCGGCAGTGGAAGGATCAAAGAATTTAGAGGTGGAAGGGGCTTTTAAGATCTTAAGATTATAGATTGAGCAGGAAGGGTCTTTCAAGATGCTCTGATACAAACTCTTCATTCAACAGAGGAATCTAATGTCCAGACAAAGAATTCACCCAAGGTCACACAGGTAATAAGTAGTCCAAGAGCTGGAATTTGAACCCAAGTTCTCTGATTTCAGATCCCAAGCTCTTTCAACTCTTCCACACCCCATTTAGTCCAAGTCCTTAATTTTACAGAGAGGGAAACTGAGGCCCAAGAGAGAAGTGAGGTGGTCTGATCAAGGCCCCACTGTGAGTTAGTAGCAGAGTAGTTATTTGAACATAGGTTTCCTGGCTCCCACCCCAGTTCAGTAATTTTTCTGCTCTTCTCCAAGCAATAGAGCTGTCCCCAGAATCCTTGGTACTGGCTCCTCTATACCAACAACCAAAAGCAAAATGTACTAAGAAGACAGAAAACATTTCCATTAAAAAAAATTACCAAACTTTGTTTCATTTATAAAAGTAGAGCTGAGGTGGGGGGGGGGCAGTGGGGTTGGTAAATAGTAATGAGAAGAAAAGATGCTCTCCATTTACACTACTTGTTTTGGTGGTAATGTTCAGTCGTGTCTGATTGTGAATCCCATGGACCATATTTACAACTGTTAGCAACAGGAAAAGTAGCGCCCCTTGCAGTCCCACCTTTACTAACCAGATAACCTTTTCTCGGATGAATCACTACAGTATATTAAATAGCAATGTATTTAGAGAAAGGTAGTATGACAACCCTTCTATCACAGATTTGTGACCTGGGCCAAGTCAGTTCCTCCCCTTGGACCCCAGTTCCCCTTTTGTAAAGTGAGGATAAGATCGCTGTAAGATTCCCGGACCCCTATCTATCTTCCTGTGATTCTACAATTCTACCCCTCTCCAATAATTAGTCAATTAGACCTCCAGGACTTTTTACGTTTTTTCTTGGAAAATCTTAGTTCTTACTAATTAGAAGGTCTTACCCTTTTGGAAGTTATGACTATATAGTGATCCTGAACTAAAATATTTGCCCCAGGGTCTGGCAAACTCTGAATCTCTTGAGTCTTCATAAGACAAACAATTTTCAAAGTAGAAGTTTGTAACTTTCTAAGCTAAAGACAAATCAAGTCATTTTGCACACTCAGTCGGGAAGCATCGGGTTTTAATATGACAGGGGTTTACCCCATCACTCAAGACCCTCTCTCTTCCCGCTGGGCATCTCTGACTACAGTTCCAGGGAGGTTACCAGAAATATTTTAGAGTAGTTTATATAACTTTGACCACAGGTCTGGCCTCGGGTTCTGTACACCCACTCTTGGAAGGAAGAGACAAGCAGAAAGTTGTATAGCCTGGGGAAAGGAGTAGAGGGGGGAGTTTGAAGTGGAACAATTCTGGTCCATCTCCCTGTCTCCGCATCCCCAATGAAAAAGCCTTGAAAGGATTTGGATTAAAATCCATCCTCTTCTCTCCTTACTCTCTCCAATCACGGAAAGAAGACGGTACCAAGAGAAACAGAAAGTACGAGTTCTGGAAACAACTTTTCCGCGCCTTGCCTTCCCCTCCAGATCTGCAGTCTAACTCTGGGACTTTGGGGGCTGGGGCGGATATGTAATCTCATACAGAGAGGATGGAGCTATAGGGGGCGACGGTTCCCAGTTTTAATAAAGAAAAGTTTGGGGCTTTGCCTGTGTGGGCTAGAGTGGAGTGCCTTTGATCTGCGTGAGTGCGAGATCAGAGCTTTCTGGACAAAAGTTAGCCCCCCTCATAGACTATAGTTTCGGTCCATCAAAAATCGCCCCGTTTGCACACAACTCCCAGTTCTGATACGATTCTAGCCCCCGTCGTCTGCTTGGGAAAATGGAGGGAGGGGAGAAGCAAGGGGGTATTATGTTTTAACGTTTCTTCCCTTTCACGGGGCCCCAGACAAATGGCATTCGGAAGATTTAAGCCGCCCAAACTTTCTTCCTCCCCTACTCCGTAATGCACGGGCTCGGGAAAGCCCAGCACCGTGACTCGGATCCGCCCTGCCCCAGCGCCTTTGCTCTCCTGCAGCTGGCCTCCGAAGTGCCCAGAAGAGTGACACAAGCGCGCACGGCTCGCCCCGGCTCGGACCCGGCCGGGGCAGAGAAGGAGAGACAGCGTGAGAGGATCGGGCCAGGCTTACCTGCGTGGCTCGGCCAGAGGGCGGAGAGGAGGAAGGTGGCGACCAGGAGCGGGCAGTCGCTTCTCCAGCTTCGCCGTTTCCACCGTGTGTGGGCGTCCATGCTCACGTTCACCCGGGGCCGCGGGGCAGTTTTGTGGAGGGATCACTTGGCCAAAGCGCCGGGAGCCCAAAGCACCAAAAAGATCCTAGGCAATGAAAACTTTTAGGGAGCCATGTGGAGGTCCACTTTTCTCTATCTCTTTTTTAAGAAAATATGAATTTTAATATATTAGGGGGCAGGGCGGGGATTCGACTTGTTGCAGTGCGGGGATTGCCAGGTCTGAACGGTGTTAGGAGCCCCCCCACCAGGATCCTTCTCTGACCCCTGCCCTTTTTCCTTCTCTTCTCTCTTCTCTTCCCTCTTCTCCTCCTCCTCCTCCACCTCTCCTCCTCCTCCCCTCGACCTGCTCCTTCTGGGGATCTAGTCTCAAGTGATGTCCCCTGCCAGCCGGACGGAGGAGTGAAAACTTTTTCTATTTTCCCCCCCTTTCTCCCTCCCTCCCTCTCTTTTCTTGAAGGCAAAGGGAGGCAGGGGCTGTCGATCCAGGCAGCCAGCAGCAAATCAGAACTCGCCTCCCGGATCTCGGAGCTCGGCCCCCGGTCTCCCACTGGATAACGGGGCTAGTGGGGGTGGGGAGTGCCGGGGAAGGGAAGGGGGGTAGTTTTCAAGCGAAAAGGGGGTGGGAGTACGGAGCGAACGTGTGGTGTGTGGCAAGCCTGTTCTTTTCCCTACAGCGAGTTCCCCCAACCACGCCAGGAGAGCCACAGAAGGGCAGGACCAGCGGCAAGTTTGAACGTAGAGAAAGTTGACTTTCTTTGGGTGGCTGCTCTTTAAGTTCGGGCAGGGCTAGCCTGGGGTCCTCACCTGGCCGAGATCCAAAGGGATGGATCCCAGGCCTCGGAACAAGGGTCTGGGTCGGCTTCAGGATACCCCGGCTGAGAAAGGCCCCATTGCTTTACAAATACAAGCAAACTTTGGTTAAACGCCTGCTGTGTGCAGAGCTATGTGCAAGAGCTTTGGTTAAACGCCTGCTGTGTGCAGAGCTATGTGCAAGGTGCACAGTAGATAAAAGAGCTTAAATGGGATAGGTCCGGGTCTTTGTGGACAACCGCACAGGTAGACGGGCACAATGATGCTGGATAAGAACCTTCGAGAGTCCTGAATCATGTGCATAATCGAAGGCCAGAGGCTAGAACATTCTCTTTTCCAGAAGAGCCAAACTTAGAAGTCACTCCTTTTTTCCTGTCTCCACCCCAACCCTCCCCCCCTCCATTAAAGAAATTATATAAAAACTTTGAGTTATCCTTCTCAGTGGACTGAAATCTATCAATTCTAGGTTTGTGCAGACTTTTCTGAAACAAACTTCCCTGCGAGGGAACTTTCACTGAATTCTATGAGCCTATAGGATATGATTGGTTTCCAATGACAATTTGAGTTTGTCATTAAATGCAACAAGGGGCTGATTTTTCCCATCTCTAAGGCTTTTTTTTTTCCATTTTAAAGAATATCCTTTCGGAGCAGGCTATCAGGAAAAGGGATTTCCTCCTCCAGAGGGAAGATGGCTAGAGTTTGCCTTTTATTGTTTTCTCTGTCAAAATTTTATTATTAAAGCCCTCTGTTTCAGGATCCCCAGATTATAGCTGAATTTCTCTTCTGTCTGTATGCAGGCAGACTAAGGAAAATTCCTTCAGGCAATAATCCCAACCTTCCTTGATTCCCTAATTTGCAACTTTTCCTCAAAGTGCCACCTACCTGCCCTCTGGCTGTCCAACTTTCTACCTAGTAATATACACATATTAATTGAAGCAAATTATAATTGCTTGTTTTGAAAAGGCAGTCTGTCTTTTTAAGAGAGTAAGAGAGCTTTCTGTGAATCACCAACCCAAGGTACACTCTCCCACACCCCAGTTCTCAATCAAAAGTGATGTAACATTTCCCAAGTTAATTTTGCATCTCTTTCATCCTAAATGTAGGAAATATAGGTGAAAGGGTAAGAAAAAGGAAAAAGCCTGGACCTTGAACTCAAACTGAGCTTTGGTATTTCAATTCCACAATATAAGTCTTAAAAACCTACATGCCAGACACATGACACTACTAGCATATTTTTGCCCCAAACTCAATAACCCATCTTCCAACACTGTGAATTCACACAAACCAGTTCCCAGGCCTGGAATGAATTCTTTCCTTATTTCCACCTTTAAGAAACTTTGTCTTCCTTGAAGACCCTATTTAGATGCAATGATCTTCCTCCATGGTGCCTATCATAATTTTCCTCCTGCCTTCACCTTCCAGTGGTTAGTGTTCCCTCCCTCATCATTTTCCTTTCTCTGTACTTCTTTGTGGGAGTATTTTTCCCTTCAAGTAGAATGTAAACTCACTGAGGACAGGGATTATTTCTTTTATGTCACCTTGTATTCCCCAAAAGGCCTTGAATTGGACTGAATTCAGAGGGTTTGTATGATTATAATTCTTCATTCCCATGTCCTCATTCTAACAAAGGATCAGCTCTTTGATGGGCAGGACCAGCCTGTCCCTAGACACCACACGTAGTGACTACACCCTCCTTTGCTCTCCATAGCCAAACTATTCCCTCTGGATACATGTCTTCCCAATGGGCAGTGCTGACATGGGTCAGTGACACAGTTATCAGAAGATAATGTGGATTTTCCGGCTTCAGATTTGGGAATGTTTTTCCCCTTCCCTCAGGACACATGGGCTATTTTTCCAACAAGCACATTTAGGTATTTATGCCTGTCATTTATCCCTTGGGGACTTTTAACTCAGATGTAGCATCTGGTTTTTGACAGAGTTACCCTAGTGTTAAAACAGCTGGGCCAACCAAGAGCTCAAGGTCAAGTGACTTCCCCAAGGTCAGACCATGAGTCTCAGCAAAGATTATAGGGTTAGACATTTACGGTTAATGGGTTGTTCATGAATAATTTCAAGGGTGTGAGACACACTCTATGACTTTGAGAATAGTGGACAGATCTCTACTAAACTAGCAGACAAGAGACCTGGGCTCTAGTGACTTTGGGCAAATCACTTCCCCTCTCTGAGACTCAATTTCCTCATCTGTAAAATGAGAGAGCTGGACTAGGGGATCTCTATGGTCCTTCCCAACCTCACTGCATATGATTCAAATTATTTGTTGAGCACCTACTGTGACTGTGTCATTCATTTTTGTAAACCCAGCACCTAATACAGCCCCTTACATACATGAGGCTCAACAAATGCTTATTGAATGTTCAGTTGAATGCAATAAAGCAAGAAGCTATTTGATCTCTGAAAATAACAATATGAAGACCTTGGGTCGCAACTATCCCTCTGACCAAGACTTGCATCTCACCTAGCCCCTCTCTCTGTGTTTTGTTTCTCATCATACAACAGCTCTTTGTTTTGGAAGCTTATTCCCTCCTCCTCCTCCCACACACCCCTCCAGCTCCAAACTCAACCCTCATTAATACCAGAGTCATCTTTTAACAATAATTTGGAAAATCTACCATTTTAACGGCCCAGCAAAACAAAAAACCCTATAGCACACAACTGTTTCTCTTAGCCTTCTACAGAGCTTATCAAATGCCATGGAGATGAGGTGCAAAAGAAAAGGGAGCAACCAGGAACAGGCCAAGGGCTTCCGCTAAAAAGCACCAGGCTTCCCCCTGCATTCCGAGACCTTGGGGCACTTGGGAGGGACTCAGAAAAAAGGAAAAGAATTGGGACATCCTTTCACTGAACAATAGAAGCCCTTATCAACCAGAGCCCCCTTGTGCCAACTAGTTTTGGCACCTTTTGTGAGGAAGCTGTGGGGCCAAGTATCTCAAAGAGACATCCTTTGGAAGTAGATATTACCAAAGCATTGATTTACGGCCCCCCCCTCCAAAAAAAAGGACTTCTGGCAATTTTGAGTAATTGTTTGTGGTCGGAATTTCTCAGTAGGTAGAGCACTGTCCTCCACAGGCTAAGGTCATGGGCTGATCCCAGTCTGGTTTGATTAACTTTATCTGTTTCCCCCAGCCACAGGAAAGCCATTTAGCTCATTCATGTGGATAGCTAGTCAAAAATGGGTCTAAATGAGGGAAAGTGAAACTGATTCAATTCAACCAATCCTCATTCCTAGGAGGTGGAAGGTAAGAAGAAACACTTAACCAAATTTAACCAAAAGAGAAAATTTAACCAAATTTTCCAAATTTAACCAAGGAGAAAAACAATACCATCTTTACATGCAAAGGAAAGGATTATGATCATGACTGTGCCATAGTCTTTGTACAACCATAATCCTAAACTTGATGGGTCTCCCTTTGTGGAAATCACCATTGCTATTTATTCAGATCTGTGACTTTGAGGGAGGGGACTGGGATCAGAAAGTCTAATTACTATCAGAAAACAGTTTGGAAAATTTTGTGGACTGGCATCCACACGTAGCAAACACACCTAAGATCATTCTCTTTCTGTGTGTGGCTCTAAGATTGTTTGATGTAGATAGCTCTACAAAGTGGAGATTACAAAGTCAGCTAGAGAAGAGGCAAGAATTAGTTACTTAGGAAGCCCAGCTGCTGAGTAACTGAGATTGACATGAAAGGTTAAAATGATAACTTTATCAATTTAACCTGAAACTCTATGTTTCTTGGGTTTCCCTTGGAACTAATGGCTTCTTTTTCTAGACCACAATCTGATTTTAAGCAAATTATGTATAAGTGATGAAATACTCACATTTGGTATCTCCCCTATTCCTCACACTATCACCCCCCAAAACCTTTCTGATGGGGCTTAGCTGAGGGGCTATTTTTCTGAAATACTTTTAGGCTGGGTACACATGGCTCCAGACCTACCAGTCTAATTAATCAATCCAGGAAAAACAAGATCAGTCAAGCTAGTTGTTCTGACGTCACTTAGACATGGCCTAGAAGTCAAATAGGAGGCTCCAGTTTCTTTTCATCATTAGGGCAAAGAGGGAACTCAAAGAGGAGCGGAAAAACCCTCCCTCACAGCTGAGTAAGGGGACAGAGATATAAATCATAAAGGTCTAACCTAAACAGGGCCTGACATCTCAAAAGATTCCCTTGATGGAAAAAACAGACTGAGCTATTCTCTCAATACACTGAGCTCTTTTCCATCCTGCTGAGCCAGAACTCAGTGGGAAATTGTTCCATTTTTACATCACGCATATAGGCAGAAGCATATTGAAGCTGACTTGCTGCCTGAGGCCAAAAAAACTCCTCATCGTCAAAAAGTGAAACTTTTAGGCAAACTGGGCACCATGTAGACCAAACAGATGGTGGAGAGACTGAATTGAACAACACTGGAAATTAGTTCAATAAGACCAGTTTGAGTTTATAGAAATAGGCTATCTTCCTGACTGAATTCCCTTGGCATATTATGTTGGAGAAAAGTGCTTTATGCTGACTACAGTATAAGCACCATGAGATCAGAGACCATCTTTTATTTCAACTTCAGGTCACCTCTCTAGAATAGTGAAATGGTAGTGCAGTACCTCAGATAGGCACTAAACAATATTGGCTGTGGAATGATAATATTCAAATGAGCTAACATAAGGGAAGAACTTTGCAAGGCTTAAATAAAGTGCTATAAAAATGCAAGCTATGATGATGATGAGTTATCTAAGGGGGAAATAATGCAACTGAGAAATACCACAATTCTAATAAGTCATTACTGGCCAATTTGTTTTCACAACAGGGAAAGTGTCATGCCATCTGCAAAAGTTCCTTTTCTGCTTTTTAGTGCAAAACTTCTAAAAACAATTTCCTACATAAAAATTCTGCATTGGAGACTGGTAGAGAACAAGGGATGGAAATTTAGAGCTCAGAGCCATCCATGGTCAGGACCAATGTACAAAATAGCATAATCACAGTTGGAAAGCCAAACAGGTTTGTGAGCACAAGAAAAAAGGCAGCATATAATAATAGAGAGAATGCTGGACTTGAAGTTAGCAGGTTCAAATCTCACCTCTGACGCAAGTTGAAGGACTACAGTAAAGTTTTCTTGCTTCTATAAAGCTCAGTTTCCTTATATGTAAAATGGGAATAATAATGCCAGTTTTTCTATTTCTCAGGGTAGTGAGGATCAAATAAAAGTACTTTGTGAACCTTAGAGAGCTCTATAAATGTGAATTAATATTATTTCAAAGTATATTTATATTTATTTTGTTAAATATTTCCCAATTACATTTTTTTAAAATTCTAACATTTATTTTTTTAAATTTCAAATTCCAAATTCTCTCTTTCCATCCCATCTTTTGAGAAGGCAAGCAATGTGGTATTACTTATACATGTAAAGTTATGCAAAACATATTTCCATATTAACCATGTTGTAAAAGAAAACACACACATAATAAAAAAAAAGTAAAAATGTATGCTTCAATCTGCACACAGAGATCATTACTTCTCTCTGGAGAAGGGTAGCATTTTTCATCATGGGTCCTTTGGAATTCTCTTGGATCATTTTCTTGATCAGAGCTCCTAAATCTGTCATAGTTGATCACTGTTACAAAATTGCCTTTACTGTGCACAATGGTTCTCTTCACTTCACTTTGCATCAGTTCATATAAATCTCAGATTTTTTAAACCATCCTACTCATCTTTTCCTATAGCACAATAGTATTCCATCACAATCATATACCACAACTTGTTTAGCCATTCCCCAATTACTGAGAAGCTCCTCAATATCCAACTGTTTGCCATCACAACAAAAAAATTACTGTAAATATTTTTGGTCAAATAGCTTCTTTTCCCTATTCTTTGATCTCTTTGGGGTATAGATCTACCATCGGTAGATCTACTAAGGCTATGTGAAAGAGTATACACAGTTTTATAGTCCTTTGGGAATAGTTCAAAACTGCTCTCAAGAACAGTTGGACCAGGAATACTATTGTGCTGTAAGAAATGATGAACAAGAAGACTTCAGAGAGGCATGGGAAGACTTACATGAACTGATGCTGAGTGAAAAGAGCAGATCTGGGAGAACTTTGTACACAGCAGCCACCACAGTGTGAGAGGAATTTTTCTGGTAGACTTAGTACTTCATTGCAATGCAAGGACTTAAAAAATTCCCAATGGACTCAAGGCAAAATGCCTTCCACATCCAGAGAAAGAACTATGAAATTTGATTGCAGAATGAAGCAGACCATTTTCTTTTGTTTTGTTTTTATGATTTCACCCATTCATTTTAATTTTTCTATGCAACATGACTAAGGTGAAAATGTATTTAATAGGAAAGTATGTGTACAACCTATATAAAACTGTATGACGTCTCAAGGAGAGAGCAGGGAGGGAAAAAATAAGATATATGGAAGTGATTGTAGAACACTGAAAACAAGTAAAATAATTTAATTTTTTAATGAAAGAAATGATTGGACCACTGTTACATATTATTAAGATAAAATGCCAGTACAAGGTAGCCAGTGGAAGCTAAGATCCACAATCTTCTACCTCCTTCTGAGGGAGGCCCTGACCTGTTTGGGATTAGTCAGGAAGTGGGCAGATATGAGACAAGGCAAGGAAACCATTCCAGGAGTTGAGACCCAGAAACAAATCCAGGAAGCCGGGTAAAGATATACTTCAACTCACCTTTCCAACTTCTCACTACATCTTTACTCAAATGTTCTCCTTAAACCAATCCTTGTTGTCTCCAAAGCATGCCTCTCCCATTCCCACTCATATTCATTTGGTTTTGCCTGCCCTCCCCCTACTTCTATGTGCTGCCTATCCCTCAAAACCCAGTTCAAGTCCTACCATCTCCTCCAGTAAACTCTTACCCTGCTCAATCCAGCTCTTCTCTCCACTCTTATGCTTCTCAGCCTTTGCACCATTCACAAGATCATAGGATATAGAGGTGGAACAGACCTGAGAGATCATCGGGCTCAATATTATTTTACAGATGAGGAAACTGAGATTTAGAGAGGTAAAGGGATTTACCCAAATTGACACAGATGATGAAGCAGAGTCAAGCCTTCTAACTCCAAACCCAGAGGTTTTTCTACCACACAATGCTGACAATTTGGCACTAATCATGTATTGCCTTATAGTAATCTGTATATGTGCCTAATTTCCCCCACTAGACTGTGAAGTTCTTGAGGTCAGGGACTATGTTTTGAACATATTTCTATATCTCCCACAATATCTACCAAAAGGTCTTGCACAGTTCTCTATTTTAATTGCCTTTTCTCACAGAAATAATAAGGAAGTGTCCTTACTACTAACAGAAATTCAATTCAATAATATCCTATCTTTTCATAGAACTGATATTCATATAATGTTTTAAGGCTTGCAAAGCCCTTGACACTATCTTATTTGATACTCACAATGATCCTGTGAGATGAGTACTGTTATAAGCTCCATTATATAGATGAGGAAACTAAAGCTAAGAAAAGTTAAAGTATATACCCAGGGTCACACAGTTGGTAACTATTTGAGATAGGACTTAAACTTACTGTCTCCAAATCTAGCACACAATCCATTGGACTGCCTGTGTTTCTTGTCATGATCTAGTTACTTCAAGTATATGTTTTGTCCCCATAACTAAGCTGTAAGTTTATTGATATCAGGCATCATATGTCATACAATTTTCTATTTCTCTGATTTCTAGCATAGTACTTAGTCGATACATGGTAGATACCCTATGAATACTTGCTGAATTAAATTAACAGATCATTGCTTACAGGACTATGGTGACATGTGCATGCTGTGTCTCAGGAGAACATGCATACTTTTGGTTCTGGACAACAAAATCCTCCCCTAAATGTAAGCCAGATTTCTAACTGAATAAAAACCAAAGAATGTTTCTAAAAAAAATGCACCTTTGGGGGCCAATGTAGACATCAGAGCAATAATACCTTCTAGGCCTGACAGATATATAGTATTCTATGTCTCCATGCCAGCTTAACCACAATTTCCAAAAGCAAATGCAGTCTGGCAGCTTTGCCAGTATTATCTTGGTACCAGAGAAAGTCAGAAATGGAACTCTGTCAGGAGTGGCTAATTTAAGACATAAATAAACAATAATATTCAGGTTAAATTTTTAAAATTTCATATATGTATGTGAGTGAAGAAAAAAACAATGCATTGTCAGTGGGCTGAAAGGAAACTTGCAGATGGTCAACATGAAGACAGAAATAAGAGTTATTATTATTTTTAATATCACAATAGCATGTTATGACAGAGGGCATAATGGAACTCAAAAAAATTCATTCTGGACCCATCTCCCTCCAATCTTCCACCACTTGAAGCTGGACCCAGGTACTTGTCTGCTCTAACTTATTTCCTGCTTCTTGTCTCCTTTCAATGAGTATTGTAGTGGCAAAGGTTTAACAACCAGCTGGGGTGGGTAGGGAGGGGAAGCGCACAGAGTGGGTTTCTAAGGTTAATCTGCATTATTAATTTTTTCTATATCACTTTCTTCAGTCTACACAATCAAGAAATTGATTAAAATATTAGCTGACTATTGAGATATCAATGCTTTCACTCAAAATTTAACAACTGACCCCTGGGAGCCAGTATGAGATAACTCTAGCACAGTCCTGCCACCCACCATCACTTAAAGACAAACTGAAAACATACAAAAGGAACTCAGAGCTTCCCCTACTATCACCCCAATAGTGATAGATGCCAAATGGAACAACAATGAAAGAAAATAATGAGAAGTAAGCATTTCATCGAGGGCTGAAAATTTTAAAATTGGTTAGAAGCACATGGGGTTAAGAAAAGGGTTTTATGCTGGAGAAACAAGCTCGATTCCTGTGGGGAAAGGCCTGAAACCTGAAAACTTAGGTCTCTCTACACTTAGGCTACACTTGGAAAAATATGTATAAACAGAAAAAAAGTCTAACACAATGATGAAATACTATGGGTTAACAAAAAGAGCAACTTGACAACAAATATGATCAGAGTCACAAGGGGAAAAAATGACTGCTCATAAGGATTACATGAATGTCTAGAAGAAATGAAGCAAGCAGTAAAAAGTGAAATTAGAATTGAAAAAAGAATCCTTGAGGAAAAAACTGGAAGGAAAATAATTAGTGTAGAATGGAGGGTAGAAAGCTTTATCCAAATAATAGATCCTCTGAAAAAACAGAATGCTGCAATTGGAACTCAATGATTCCATGAGATAAGAAATATTTGAATGAAATGAAAAGATTGAAAAAACAGAAGAAAATGTGAAGTGTCTGTTATTTAAGATCACTATGGTGCAAAACAGGTCCAGGAGAGATAATTAAAAATTGAAAATAACCTAACAAAAAAAAAAAAACTTGAATACCATCTTTAAAGAAACCAGAAAAGAAAAATTACTCATACCTATTAGAACCAGAACATAATGTAAAAATAAAAAAAAATTCACTGTTTATCCTCCCCACCAAAAAACACCAAACTGAATATCATGAATCCAAAGCTACCAAATTAAAGGAAATATATTCCAGGCTGAGAAAGGAGTTTAAACACTAAAGAACCACAGTCAGGACCACAGAAGACTGTGCTGCATCTACCATAAAAGAAAGAAAATCTTGGATTTCCTAAAATATGATATTACAAAAGGCTAAACAAACAAAAGGACTTACAACCAAGATTAACTTGTCTTGCAATCAGTATCATCCAATAGTAGGGGAAATATAACTTTAAGAGAATATAAGACTTTCAAGTGTTACTGATGAAAATATAAGAACTGAGCAGAAACTTTGAGATGAGAAATTTTTAAGAGACAAGAGTACCCTGGAAAGGTAAATACAGGTGAGTAATCTGGAAAGGGATAAACAATGATAAAAATCTTCTGTGTTAAAAGGGGAAAAAAACCAAATGTCCCTTCCGATCCCACTGACTCCAGGGTTAAGAGAACATATTAAGAAGTATATATACACAGATACTGATGGTATTGTTTGTGTCATTTTAAGATAGCAAAAAAGGAGAGGGAAATAGGAATATACTAGAGAAATGATGAAAAAGGAGGAATGTCTTACTTTTTCAAATAATTGAGGTGTCCAAGAATAACAAAATACAAACATGGAGGAAGGTAAAGGGGTAAACAGACAACTTTGAAGCTTCACCTATATTTTAACTGGAGAAAGGAGAATAGAATATATACAATTTAATACAGAAGTGATTGCATTCAATGAAGAAAAGGATGAAGAAAGGAAGAGGAGGATTTAAAAAGGGTTAAATTAGTTAAGTAGCAATCACAGGCAAAACAAATAACACATTCATAGAGGTGATTTTAAAGCAAGATATTTAAGCAGCAAAAGTATGAACCAGAGATTGGGGGCTAGGCAAAGAGAAATAGTATGGAAGACACTTCAGCTGTAGATTGTTAATGTCAATCAGATCTTTTCTTTTTCTCCAACTCTTCATTTGCAAAGGAGGATATAAGGTAAAGAGAGGAAAATATGTGAAAGATAATATGATAGCAAGAAATAGATGAATTAAAATCATACTGTGAAGGTGAAAGGTATCATCATTAAAAAGAACAGGATAACAGTAATGTATTAAAACACAGAATCCAATAAAATGTTGTTTACAATGAAGCCACATAAAATATCAATCTTAACCCAGAATTAAAATGAGTTACTAGAGTAATTTTTTAGTCTTCAAATGGATTTTTAAAAAGCAAAGGTGGCAAATATTTTAGGCAAGGCAAAGTTAAAAAAAAAAGATTATGGGTAGAAAAAGAAAAGCAGGGAAACTATGTTATGCTTAATAGTACCATAGAAAAGGAAATCATATGAATTATGTGTTTATGTGTGTATACCAAAGTGGCACAACATCTAAATTACCAGATAAATCAGCAGCAAAACTGTAGTAGTTGGGAATTTCAATGTACTCCTTTTAAAGCTGGAAAAATCAAACAAAAATAAGAAAGAAGTTAGGGATCTAAGTAGAATTTAAAAACTATCTTTAGTATATTCTCTGGCAATTACTGAAGGGAAATGAAAAGCCATAATAAATAAATCAAGGAAATAACCATAAGCAAGGAGGAAACAAAATTATAACTTTTAAAGAAAAAATGATTTATTTAGAGACCTTTATCATCAAGTGAAAATTAATTTTAAAAAGTAATAAAAGAAAAGAATTGAGATATAAAATAAATCCATAAAATCATCAGCTTTTTGTGTACTTTTAACAATTCCTAACAGGCAGAGAAAAAAGAAACTCCTTTCAAAATACCTTTGCAATATAGTTTTTAAAAACTGTAAGTTTACCCACTAAGGTATACACAAGAATTATATTAATACAATAATAAAATACCATTTAAAGAAATGCAATCAGACTTACATAATTTGGAAGATTGTGACTGTTCATGACTGGACACAGCCAACATAATAAAATGACATTACCTAAATTAATTTGTAGATTAACTGCCGTACCAATCAAACTATGAAAATATTACTTCCTAGAGTTAATAGAAATAGTAATAAAATTTACCTTCAGGGGCAAGAAGTTAAGAATCTCAAGGGAAATATTGAAAGAAAGTGAGAAGAAAGACAGTCTAGCAGTATCAGACCTCAAACTTTACTACAAAGCAATAATCAGCAAAATAGTACTTGTTTTAAAAAAGTGATAAATTGATCAGTGAAACAGATTAGGTTTACAAGAACTGGAGGCAAATGAGCATAACATTACAGTGCCTGATAAACTCAAAGATTAAAAATACCCATGTACTTTGCACTATACTTTTGGATATAAAAGATCCAAACATGAAAAATGATGTGAGAGATCACAATATAAAATGCCTAGATTGCTTGCTTTTGTCCTTCATTTGTTTTGTTTGTCCTTCCTTCTGGAAGAGGACCATGACATCATGGTCCATGATGACATCCAAGTGAATTGAATTGAAGTGAGGGAGAGCTATACAAAGTCACCAGCCTCACTTTCTGTCCAGTGGCAAGATATAGAACAAGATGACTGGAGATGACACAGGATGCAGTGGGGTACTTGGGCCCTCTTCAAGCCAAGGTCTTTAACAGGTCTCAGTTTGACTAAGGCAGTTCCCATTCAATAATTAAGGCTTAATAAAAAAAAAATGAAGCAAAGAATGTCCTCTTTAAACCTATGTGTATTATATATATAATATATACACACATATTTATACACACAGATACATATGCAGGTATATATGTATGTATATTATATATACACGTCTATCTATGTATGTATGTATATGTTCATGTATGCATGTGTCTATGTGTGTGTACATCAATAAATACATTTTTATATATATATGTATGTATGTATATACGTGTTTGTGTGTGTATCTGGGAGGGGAAGACCCTCAGAGTTTCTGGCCAAAACAGAAGCAATTGCTATTTGCTTTCATTCTGAGCCAATCCGGGTCCAAACAGTGACCAAGTAGAGCTTAGTCTAGGACCAGAGTGATGTGGGGTTAAGGCTGGTCTTTAAGAGAAAAAGCAAAACAGAAGAAAACAAAGGTTCAGAGAAAGGAAGGAAGGAAGGAAGGAAGGAAGGAAGGAAGGAAGGAAGGAAGGAAGGAAGGAAGGAAGGAAGGAAGGAAGGAAGGAAGGAAGGAAGGAAGGAAGGAAGGAAGGGAGGGAGGGAGGGAGGGAAAAAGAAAGAAAGAAAGAAAACTGTATTGCTCAAGTGGAAGTTTTGTCCCTAGTAAGCAGCTTCTTTTCTACTCACAGGGGCTAGTTGTCCTTCATTCTCAAAGAGGGTCATGACCTTAGGGATGTGATGCCATGATGCTTCTTTCTTTCCCTCTTCCTTCCTTTCTTCTTTCCTTCCCTCCTTTCTTTTCTTCTTTTCTTTTTGCTCTCTCTGCATAGGGTATCATACTTACCTGCCAGTGCTCTGCCCAAAAGGAATGTAAAACTACCTAGAACATCAAAGATAGAGATACCTTTCTTAACTATGGTTAAGAAAAGAGAGCTTAAGCAAGCAAATGTTAGAAATGGTCATTAAGGATAAAACAGACAAGTTTAACACTTAAAAAGATTTTGCACAAATAAAATCAATGTGATGAGAAGTAAGCAATTGACTAGAAAAAATACAGCAAATTTCTCTAATGAAGGTGTGATATCCAAGATATGTGAGGAATCAATTCAAATAAAAAAGAACGAGTCATTCCTCCATGTATAAACGTTCAAAGAATAGGAAGATGTTCTCCAAAACCAATAACAGTGTATTGACTACACTGAAAAAGTAAAAACAAAACCAAAAAAACCCCACAAAACAGAAAGTAGTTCAGAAACAGAGCCAAACTCAGCTGTTTTGCAAATGTCATGTTAAATTTAAGATGTACTTTAAAAAATACAATTGTAGGTAAGAGTAATTCACAGAATCATATATAATCCTCTTTTTCTGTTCTGTATATATGGAAATGTCCATGTTTCTTGATTTTTGTCAAATTTATAATTTAAAAAGTATGGAAAATGTCTGCGGATTTGTTTCTGTCCTGAAGATACTGATGCATGTGTGTTTAAGATAAATCAATATTTGATCTATCCAGAAACTTCAATGGTGCCCTAAGAGACAGATATTGCCCCTATGAGATAAAATGTCAACTCTTCACTTTGATATTTCAGATTTTTCATGCTCAGACTCCAAGTTGCTTTCCAACCTACTTTCATGTTATTCTCCTTCATATATCCTATACTCAGATAAACTGACCTATTTGATGTTCCTTATGTAATCTAAAGAAATCAACATAAGAGAAGCTGGCACTATTCATCATGTTGGCTTCTTCCCACAGTCTTTTCCTTCAGCAACCAGAAGTAGGATTGGCATTTCCCATCTCCTCCACTGAAGCAGAAAGCTAGAAGCACTCAAAATGACTGCAGAACTTGAAAAACCTAAAGATTCTCAGAGCAATGGAAGACTTTCCTTTTATTATGTTTTTTTAATGTCATTATTAAATTATTTGTTTTCACTTTTCTACAATCACTTCCATAAGTCTTAGATTTTCTCCCTCTCCTTCCTTATGGAAGACTTTCAAGAGAAATGAAGAACTCTCATCTCTCCTGCTCTCACCAACTCTGCCCTGCCCTTCATGCGAGTGCAGGAGAGAATTGATCTCTAACATTCAAGAGAGTCCGTTATCAATGGGCTTTGGGACTCAAGTTACATCTATACAAATCAACCATTTCCTTTCTCTGTGCTTTGGCAGTCTTAATCTGAGGCAGGGAGTCTAAACAGCAGGCTATTTGCAATAGTCCTGGAACGAAGTGATGAAGTCTGGCACAAAATGGTAGCTGTGTAAGAAGACAGAAGAACACGTAGAAAAAAGATTCTTTGAAGATTAAAGAGACAAAACGTGGCAACAGATATGTAGGTTATGCACAAGTGAAGAGATGAGATTGATACCATAGTTCCAAGCATGAGTAACTAGAAAGATGTTGTTTCCCTTGACTGTGATAGGAAACTTGGGAAATGGGGATTATTTTAAAGGGGAAATAGTAAGTTTGGCTTTGGACATATTGAGCTTGAGATGCCTGAAGAATATTCAATTTGAGATGTCCAAAGGACAGTAGGATTCAGAAATAGGGCTCAGAAGGGAAACTCAGGATGGATATATAGATACACATACCATCCACATAGGTATGATTATGAAACTAGGATGATCATTGAGAGCTGATGAGATCACAAACCAAGACAGCATACAGGAAGAAAAGGGGGCCCCAACAGAGCCTTCTGATAACCCATAATTAGTGAGTGGGACCTGGCTGAAGATCCAGCAAGTAAGACCTCAGAAGAATGGTCAGAAAAGTAGGAGATCCAAGAGAGAGCAGTGTTATGGACACTTAAGAGAGAAGAGAGTATTCAGAAAGAAAAGGTAATTAGAAGTGTTAAATGACAGACAGATCAAGGAATGTTAGAATTGAGAAAAGGCAATCTGGCAATTAAGAGATGCTTTATGACTTTGGAGAGAACAGCTTCAGCTGAATGATTAGTTAACTGAGTGGTAGATTGAGGGTTGAACCTGGAGTCAGAAAAACCTGATTTCAAAATCTGCCTCAGATACTCACCAGCTAGCTGTGGGGAAGTCACTTAACTTCTTTTTGCATCAGTTTCCTCATCTGCAAAATGGGGGGAATAATAGCACTAACCTCTCTGGGCTATCATAAGGATCAAAAGAGATAATATTTCTAAAATCCCTTTGCAAATCTTAAAGCACTATATGAACACAATATTACCGTTGTCATTATTATTATTTAGAAGTGAAGGAAAAAAATAAAGTGATCTAATGTAAAAGACTTTCTGAAAGAGTTCTCTAAGAAAAGGAGGAAAGATGAAATCTAGCTAAATGATTTCCACAGTATTCGTATGATCTAAAAAAAGGAATTTAAGGGAGTCTGACATGACCTGGTCTTGATGAACTCTATGATTATTGTTCCATTTTCTAGATTCTTTAATTTTATATCCTTTTAATAATACATTCTACAATTTTCCCAGGAATCTATCATTTGCAGATTCAACACTCTTCACTTTTTAAAATATTCAGAAGAATATTATTCTTCCTCAGTCCTGTAGTGTCTGTCCCAACCTTCCTTTTTGCTTCAGATATCATTAACAATGGCTCAGCTCTTTGTTGAAGTCCCAACTGAAATCACATTTTTTACAGAACACCTTTTCCACAACTCCTTTTAATAATAGTGTATTGTACACTTGTATATAGATTGTTTGTGGTACATAGTAGGCCCTTAATAAAGGTTTATTGATTGACTTCTTTTTTCTTTTGGTCTGGGCATGGTAACTTGAACTCATCAAGGGCAACTAAATAAATGTCTCTTATCATATCTCTACACATTTGGGGTTTCAGCCTTTTATCAACCATAATCCTCCATGATGGGGGAAGAAGCAAAGTCAAAGTCTAGTAGTTCTGCCTTCTCTTATTTTTCTCATCTTACATATTACACACACACACACACACACACACACACACACACACACGCCAGGGACACTGGCCTTCTTCCCCAAACAAGACTCCATGTCAGTTCCACACATTTTCTCTTGCCATCCCCCATTCCTGGAATGCTCTCCATCCTCATCTCTGACTCCTGGCTTCCTTTGGGTCCAATCTAAAATATTACTTTGTGCAAGAAGACTTTCCTGTGAATGATTCTGGTAGACTTAGCCCTTCTCAGAAATGCAAGGATCTAAAATAATTCCAAAGGATTCGTGATGGTAAATGCCATCCACATACAGAGAAAGAACTATGGAATCAGAATGAAGAGCGAAGGAGGTTATTTTCTTTTTTGTATGCTATTTTGTTTTGCTTTTTCTTTCTCATGTTCTCTCCCATTCACTATAATTTTTCTCTGCAACATGACTAATATGAAAATGTGTTTAATAGAAATATATTTGTAAAGCCGTATCATATTACATGCCATCTTGGGGAGGCAGGGGGAGAAAATTTCAAACTTATCGAAGGGAATGTTGAACACTAAAAATAAATACAAATAAAAAAGTAAAAAGAAGCCTTTCCTGATCTTTTTTCATCTTAGTGTCTTTCTTTTGGAATTACTTCCACCTTATCCTGTATTATATGCTTCTTTTACATAACTGTTTATATGTCTTCCCCATCAGACTATGAGCTTCTAGAGAGTAGGAATTGTTTTTTGCTTTTCTTTGTATCCCTATTTCTTAGCACAGTGCCTGGCACATAGTAGGTGTTTCATTAATGCTTGTTGACTTGACTTGACTTCTCTTTATAACTCATTAACATCCTTATATCCAACTTCCTCATTTTAGAGGCGAGGAAGGTGATACTGAGAGTGAGCTTACTGCTCTGAACTGTGGTCTAACTCACACAGTAGGTCACAGAGAGCAGGAAAAAGAGTCAAGATTTGAACCCAAGGTCTCTGCCTCTAAGTGTGGTGCTCTCTCTACTTCTTTAGCAAGCTGGGCAATCTTGGGCAAATCATTTGTTTGATTAGAGCTTATGGCCCTGATCTACTGTAAATTTGGATGCCATCTAGAGGAAGATCTCAGGCAGAAGATTTCAATGCATTCACTCACAGCCTGTCTCTCTTGCCTTATTTAGAAATGGTTCTACTTCCTGACAGAAAAGTAAACTGAGAATTAAACAGTTCTCTCCTGCAGCATTCATGAGACTTTACTTACTTATATGGGTTTCTGGGCCCAACCTCAGAGTAGTGAGCTTTCATTTTCAAAGGCACCATACCAAAGAGGCCTTTTCCTCACTATGAATTTCTTTCTCATTGAAGCCAGTGGTGGGTCTGTGCCAACTTGGACCACCAGGATAAGACTTCTTGAGGAAGAATGAAAGCAAATCACAGACAGTAAATACTAAAGTTAATTTTTTCTCTTTCTTTTTGTCAACAGGGAGATTTTTCTCCAATAGGAAACAGATAATTGAGGACATAGACTTTTCCATCCCTTCAGATAACCTAGTAGCTTGTCTACACTCAAACTGGAATATCTATTAATGTCTCTCAGAAACGATGGCATAAGTAAAAAGGGGAGATATGTCACAACCATGCCTGAATTCTGTCCTCTTTGCAATTCTACTAACTTCCTGCCCCAACTGCCCTAATTTCTGGAACTGATGTGACTACCACTCCCACAAACTGATACTAATTAAAGATCTCTTTTGATGATGATAATGAATATTAAGTAAAATATAGATGCAATAGAAAGAATATTCAACTTAGTTATAAGATCTAGATTTGTATCTAGGATCCTTAGATGTGAATCATTGATTTTCAGAGTCTGAAAATACCTAAGTAGGAAGGAAAGAGAATAAGCACTGACTAAGTGCCTGCTATGTGCCAGGAAATTTACAAATATCTCATCCTCACAACATCTCTGTGTAGTACTATTATCTCAATTCTACAGTTGAAGAAGCTGAGGCAGAGAAGTGAAGTGACCTTCCCAGGATCTCCTAGCAAGTAAGTGTCTGAGGCTAGATGAGAACCCATCTTCCTGACTTCAGGTTCAGTGCTCTATCCAGTAGGCCATCTAGCTGGGGGCATAGCCAAAGTCTGTCCTACGTCTTCTTCGTTGCTCTAGCTGTACTTTATCTCAGCAACCTTGTTAGTTCCACTCACATACCGTGACAGGACACATGATTACAGCAAGTATTATTAGTGTTTCTGCTATTTATTACATCATAGGACCTTAGACTAGTCACTTTGCTCCCTTGAATCCCATTTTTCTCATTTACTACTATAAGGAGGTTGAATGTTGTTTTAAAGACTAAGGGTGAAACACAGCTCCTTCATGGTGGAGCAGGGGTTGACTATGGGTGTGAAGAGAGCCATGCTCCATATATGCTGGATATATATATATATATATATGCATACATGCATCCATACATACATACATATATGCAACACAACCAATATGTTGATAAATTTCGCTTAACTACTTGTTACAAGGAAGGGTCCTATTAGGGGAACAGTTGTTAGGAAGGGAGAGATATATTTATTAATCATTAGTTAAAACAATAATGAAACAATCCATAATAAATGAAATGACTGAACTCACCTTTAAATTTTCTGACTCTTAGAATTCCCTTTACGACCTCCAACTCTAAATCCTATGCCCTTCATGATTCATACTCCTCTCCACCACCAGGAAGGTAAAAACATTGTTACGCAAACTTGGAGATGGATAGGAGGTTGTACTGAGGGATCACATTTTTTGGGGGGGATGGGATGTCACATATTTTGCTGTTAAGTTGTTTATTCAGTTGCGCCCAATTCTTCATGACCCCATTTGGAGTTTTCTTGGCAAAGATACTAGAGTGGTTTGCCATTTCCTTCTCCAGGTCATTTTATAGATAAGAAACTGAGGCAAACAGGATTACGTGACTTGCCCAGGGTCACAGAACTAGTAATTATCTGAAGCCAGATTTGAACTCAGGAAGATGAGTCTTCCTGACTCCAGACCTAGCACTCTATCCTTTGTGCCACATTTATTTAGAAGTCATATTTGAGAGTAACTAAAAGGATCATGGAAAAAGTAATTTAAAAAAAAATCAAGCGAACAGTATAAAACAACCATGATTGATGAATAGAAATATGAACATAGAGAATCTTTGCTAAGGGAAGGTTTCTAACTGGTCTGGAAATGAAACAAAGATACTCGAACTTAGAGATAACTGTTGATAGGGCACTTCTACCAGTCCATTAACTAGTCTAAACTCTAAATATGGGCATCCCCTAGCCCAACGTTTTGCTGTAGTTGCACTTAGCAGCTGGTGTGATCTTCTTAATACCATGAACTCCAGACGTAAACTGCTGAAGGAAGAAGATTTTTCCCTACCTGGGTCTCAAAAATCCTCTCTGGGTTTTAGGTTGACCTACAATGTCCTTTCCTTTCTCTTGTCTCCTCTCTCCCCTTCTCTCCTCTTTTCTATCTTTTCTTTCTCCTTTTTCTCTCCACTTATTTTTCTCCCTCTCTCTCTTCTTCTCCCTTTCTAATTCTAGATTCCTGGAATTCTTTACCCCAAACTATTTCTTTTTGCATTATTTGATTCATCTGAATCGTATTCACTAATAATAATAGTTCATTTACACAGTGCTTTAAGATTTCTAGAACACTTTCTTCTGAACAGCTCTGAAGGAAGAAATACAAGTATGAATATTCCCATTTTTCAGATGAGAAAATTGAGCCCCTGAAAGGTAGTCAATACTAAAATCCTGTAGTTAATAAGTATCAGAGGATGAATTCAAACTCAGATCTCTCAACTCTGAGTTTAGTGTCTGAGCATTTACGTCAGGCTATACCTAAGTAGTTTTAAGGATAATTGTATGGTTCATAGCCTTCACTGCAGCTTGGGTTCTATATTTATTAGCTTAAGTAAGCATCTGTGCCTCTCTCCCTCTCACCTCCACAATGTTCTGATGATCTGACAATCATGATATTCTCCCTCACCTTGTTAGTTAGGATCTATCCCTTCAGTGCTTACATAACACTCTGATTTGGGGGGCAGCGAGGTGGTGCAGTGGATAGAGCACCAGGGCAGGAGTCAGGAGGACCTGAGTTCAAATCTCGCCTCAGACACTTGATACTCACTAGCTGTGTGACTTTGGGCAAGTCACTTAACCCCAGTTGCCTCATCCTGGGTCATCTCTAGTCATCCTGATGAATATCTGGTCACTGGATTCAGATGGCTCTGGGGGAGAAGTGAGGCTGGTGACCTACACAGCCCTCCCTCACTCAAAACAAAGTCAAGCGCAAGTCATGTCATTATTTCTCTGATGGCATGGTCTTCTTCAGCAACCAAGGAGGAACACACACAACACTCTGATTTGACCTCTCTATTGTACCAGTCTTGCAATGTTGTGTATAGTTTCTTATTTTTGCATCCTATCTCTCTACTAGAATAAGAGTTTCATGAAGGGAGGACTTGATTTTTATCTCAATTTTATATCTTCCCTGACACCTAAACAACAAGTACTTAATAAATGTTTTTTGACTGTATTGTATCTGTACCTGGAGACCTTTCACATGACAAGCGGTAGTCTCTGTGTCAGAAAAGGACTCCCAATCTTTGTTTCAGAACCTGGACTCTCTAAAAGGTGATCCTATCTGAGGCACACTTCCAGCTCTTGAGCCATTGGGGCATACAGAGATGACTGACAGGTCCTGGCTTCTGTGTATGGTTACATCTTTCCCAGTTCTAACTACTTTCTATGGTCTCTGAGTACTCTGCACTCAGACAGAAAGACTCCAGCCCTCCCAGAGGTAAGAACTCCTCATATTCTTACAGTGTGTGATATCTTAGAAATATAAACTTTATAAACCTTGGTAAAAGTAAAATTAGATCAAATCTAAAACAGTCTTTAAGCTCATGTAGTGCTTTAATATCATGACTTTCTACCCCAGAGAAACTTTCTGGTACTCTATAGTGCTTGAGGCTTGATCTGTTCAAAAGAAAAACTACTAGCTAAAAAGAAAAAGTATAATTAAGACATTTATTGGGGATCATACTGACCAGTTGTTCAACTGAATTTAGTCACTAAAATTTATTAACTACATTATCAGTACTACTTAACTAAGATGGGTTTTTTGTTTTGTTTTGTTTTTTGCATGAGAAATTATGAGTCAAAATACCAGAAAGACAGCATATGCGTTAGGCAATTCATCATTTGATGAATTGTTTATGATGTTTATGTTTTATTATTTATGATGTCCTGTTTAGGCTCCTCTTAACCATAATCATTTGTTTGATCTGGGATTTGGCACAATCTTACTAATAGTGAAGGATTGATGTGTTTGAATTTTACAGTAGGTGTGAATTACAGAAATCTCCTTGAATAGTGGAAAGAGGCTTGAAGGAAATTCAAGACTCTAAACTTCAGAGCTCCAGTGCTGGTCCTGTCAGTGCTTCACTATGTGACTAGAGAAGTTGCTTCCTTGCTCTAAATCCTTTTTGTCACTTATGTTAATGAAAGATTGGACTACTAGACCATTATTTCTAACATTCTTTGAATTATACACATCCTGCATTTTTAAATAGTCAATGTCTTCATGGAATCACAGAAGTTCAGATTTGGAAGGGACTCCAGAGGCCATCTGGCCTAAGAGTCCCCTCTATGACATACCTAGCTAGTCAGCTAGCCTTAGTTTGAAGATTTCCAGTGTGGGGGAGCCCACTACCCCCAAGGGGCCTCGTACCACTTTTGGATAACCCTCATGTTTAAGTAACTTTAAAGAATGCTTCTCTTTGCAATTTACTCCCATTACTTTAGCTCTGTTCCCCTGGAACCAAATAGAACACATGTAATCCACCTGCAATGTGATAACCCTGCAGACAACTATTTTATTACTTCTGAGTCTTATTTTCCCAGGGCTAAACATCTCCATTTTCTCCAGTCATTACTCTTATGGCATGAACTCATCATGGCATGACCATCTTGGGTTGCCTTCACTCTTCAATTTATTATCTGTGATGTTATTGATATGTGAGTTCCCTCCAGCAATGTGGTTCACCAACCATTTATGCCTATTTGTCCTCTATGCAACTTGTCTACATCTTCCAGTAAGTTTACACAAGGGGTCCACCCAACATCCTTCCTTTCCCTTTGCATCATAGAAGGCATGGGCTGTCCATTCATCATCCCTAGCTCTCTGTGTGAAAAGCCCACCTCTTTTTTAATCATACATTTCTTTGATGATGTCTTTACTCCAGTTCCTTGTTGGTTAGGTATCACTAGGTGGTATGGTGGTTAGAACTCTGGAGCTGGCATCAGGAAACCCTTCGTTCAAATCTAGCTTCAGACAATTACTAGCTGTGTGATCCTGGGCAAGTCCCTTGAGCTCTTTTTGCCTCATTTTCTTCTAATAGTAGCATCTACCTCTCAGGGTTATTGTGAGTTTTAAATGAGATAATAACTATAAAAGCACTTAACAAATGCCTGGCATGCAGTAAGTATTCTATAAATGATAGTGCCATAATATTAATAACTATTATTATTATCTATTTCTACCCACCTCTTCATTGCCCTCTAATTTTTAATACTCCAGAGAACGTAGTTTTCCATGACTTGTAGGCCTATTAAAAACACCTGCGTAATATTGGTATTAAAAATATGGGTCTTTATTTATGAGAGAAGTTTGGGATTGCTAGAGGAGCTCTGCAGTTTCCCAAGGGCAACCTAGTCTGTTCTCCTCTTGTTCAATGATGGGACCAACTAAGCCCCTTGCAGTGTAAACAGTATCCTTCCTCAAAAACAAAACAAAACAAAAAACACAACATAAAGAAATGGATTGAAGCTGCATGCTGAATTTTGAATAGAAGTTTTTAACAAAGACAAATTCTTATTCAAACTAATCCTATGAATCATCAGACTACAGATCCAGAAGGGACCTTAGAGATCCAAATCTCTGATTTTACAAATGAGGAAACTAAGAATGAGGGAGCTTAACTTGCCCAAGGTCTCACACACTAGTAGGAAGCATCAAAGGTAAGATTTGAATCCAAATTCTTTTCCTGTCTCTCTATAAAATCATGCTAAGTAGATGTAGAGGGCAGATTAAAGTATGTTTTATGATCTGAATTATTAAACTTGACTACCAGATTCTCAAAAATGATTTCAGTGTTCTTCTACATGGGATATTCTATAAGAAAAAAGTAAATTCAGGCCTACTTTAGCTCATTGTTTCTTGATGACTAAGTCAGCAGAAAACAGCAGTAAGAATTCTTCTGAGTGATGCTGGACAATATTGGACAAGTCAATTTTTGGAAGACCTGAACCACTCCTAGTTCGCTCCACATGTATCCTCCCCAAGCAAGGGGGTGTTTACAATGGCTATCGTTCAGCACAGACAACAGAAGCTTGTTACAAATCATCTCTTTACCCATTACTCTACATCTCAGCAAGAAGGCCGGTTGGTGACTAACAGTGAGCAAATCACCCTAAATCTGAGGGAAGTGGATTCTAGGCAGAGGAAGGATGTGCTCAGCACAGGGTGGCATGAAATAGAAAATGGAGTCAAGTGAAGCCAAGGAAATTTTAGCTAAATATCAGAAAATGCCTCAAAAATGAGAAACCTTGAATAGCCACATCATTTCCTGTGGGACATATGAGAAATTTCAGGACTGAGTCATTTGAAAATGACCTCTGTGCAATTTAGACAATCCCCTGGGGAATATGCCCACAGTGGTTAATAGAGGTAGACCAGATGACCTAATGGATTTTTTACCCATTTCCAACTCCTGGTAAATTTTCATATCCCTGGCTTCTCAAAAATGAGCAGTGAGTGGGAGGATTTATAGAATTATAGACTCAAAGACACTTATGAGTGCTGGAAGGGGTGTTGCGATTATTGAAGTAACAACTCCTCATTTTGCAGATAAGAAAACCGAGGCCCAGAAAGGAGAATTTGAGAACTGAAGATCAATAAGTTAACAGAGATTTCTTAAGTACCTACTATGTGCCAGGAATTGTGCTGAGGGTCAGAGATATCAAGTAAAGTAAAAGACATTCCCTGCTCTAAAGTTCTTCACAATCTAATGGGGCAAACAGCTTGTAAACAAATATATGCAATCCATAAATAGGATAAATTAGAAATAATCAATGGAAGGAAGATACTAGAATTCAGAGGCATTGGGAAAGGTTTTCTGCAGAAGATAGGATTTTAGCTGACACTTGAAGGAAGTCAAGGAAGTCAGGAGACAGAGATGAGGGGAGAGAGTATACCAGGCATGGGAGGACAACCAGAGAAAACACCCAGAAATGGGAGCAGAATTATATTGTTTGGAGAATAGCAAGGAGGCCAGTGTCACTGGGCTGAAAAGTTTGTGGGAGGAAGGATGGTTTAAGGTGCAAGCAGACCAGAAAGCTATGGGAGGGGCCAGGTTGTGAAGAACATCAAACAGGGGATTTGATCCTGGAGAAAATTTGGAGGTCATATCAGGCTTTAGTGATATAGGCAAGTTTGATTTGGAGTTTATTCTAGGCTGTACCCTCTTGACAAGGGAGGGGATCATCCCTTCCCCAGACAGGGTTCAATAGCCAAAGACTTCTGCCAACAACTGGGGCTCTACAAACTAACTTGTTCCAAAATCTCAGCTAACACTCCTTAGGTGCCTCAAATGTTTTCCAGCTATAATGTTGTGGCATTTGCACCATGAGAGTGACACCATCCCCTTGGCTCCCTTTGATCTGTTTAAATTATAGTTTCACTGTGCTTTGGGCTTCCAGCATGACAAAACCTGTCATTTAATATTTAAAACCAGTGGCTCTTAGAAATATAGTAGTTATATCATGGATACCTAATCTTTCCAAAAATCTTCCCAATCCAAGTGAGGAGTTTAAAGAAAATTCTTTTCTAAAAGAAGGAACCAGTAATCAGACCAAAAGCTGGTTTCTTATAAATTCATTCAACCAACCTGCTGGCCTCTAAATGAAAAATGCTCACTTCTATCCATTTAGAGTTTCAAAAACCACCTTTGGATTTCATGAATTCTCAAAAATTTCATTTTATCTAGAAGGGAATATCCCATAATAATAATAATCAACTTTTAGATGGTACTTGAAAGTTTTCAAAGCAAATCTTTCTTTCTATGATTTTATTTGACCCTCACAACCACACAATGAAGAATATTATAGGTATTATACTTTTTTTTATAAATGGAGAGCCTGAGTTTAAGAGAAAACTAATTGAGAGGCTTAGTTTTTGGAAGAAAGTTTGTGAGCCAGATGAGACTCCAGGAGTTTTTTTTGAAAACCCAGATGTGGCTGCTTCCCTCTCTGGTAAAGATGTATGTATGTTAGTGGTCAGGCATTTTGAAAGCCATGTCTGTTGACTTTTTTTATTTCTCTGAAATTTTGACTTTGATTTTCTCTGATATCTGTGTTTGATTAAAGTGATTGTTAACCCCTCATAAGTTGCCTTTCCTAAGATGGTGGAGTGGAAGGATGCACCTCTAGAAGCTCTCCTCCCATAGCCTATAAAATATCTGTAAAAAATGATTCTAAATGAACTCTAGAGCAGCAAAAGCCAGAAAACAGAAGAGTGAAAGAGATTTCCAGTCCAAGGGATCCTGGAAGGCTGACAAGAAAGGTCTATCACACTGAGCCTGGAGCAGAGCACTGTTTGTCCTTGGGCATGGAGCTGAGCACAGCATAGGGTACTGCAAGGACAGGATGGGAGCAGGCATCAAGATGCCAGCAGCAGCAGCTACAGGTCCCAAATTTCTCAACTCACAAAAGTCAAAGACTGCTTTAAAGGTCAGTGAGAAAGCTCTTTCACTTGGGTGAGAAGGGAACACAGAACACAGGGGTCTAACCTTGGCCCCAGGAAACAACAGCTTCCATTGTTGGAACCCTGGCCTAAGCTCCTGAGGGAATTGAGCAGCTGATCTGGATCTCAGCTCTGAGTGGTGGTCCTGGGATGAGGAGGAGTGCTGATGTGGTGGAGCTGGTAGAAGCTCTGGAGAGAGAATCCTGCTCATAGGCCAGAGTGCAAGCCAGGAGAGGAATAAATTTCTCTCCCTTGATTGTGTCACTTTGGAGGAACTGAGAACTTATAGGTTCCCAGAGTGTACCCTCCCCTTGACAAAGAACTCAAAAGTCAAGTGACTGGCTGGGAAGATGCCCAGAAAATGGAAAAAAAAAATAAGACAATAAAAGGTTACTTTCTTGGTGAGTAAGTATTTTCTTCCATCCTTTTGAATGAGAAGGAGTGATGCATACCATCAAAGGAAGATCTAAGGGTCAGGACTTCTGCATCCAAAACCTCTAAAGTGGATGTTCAGCAGTCTCAGGCAATGGACGAGCTCAAAAAGGATTTTGAAAATCAAGTAAGAGAGGTGGAGAAAAGGTTGGGAGAAGAAATGAGAGTGATGCAAGAAAATCACGAAAAGAGGGTCAACAGCTTGCTAAAGGAGACCCAAAAAATGCTGAAGAAATTAACACCTTCAAAAATAGACTAACTCAAATGGCAATATAGTTCCAAAAAGTCAACGAGGAGAAGAATGCTTTAAAGAGCAGAATTAACCAAATGGAAAAGGTAGTTCAAAAGCTCACTGAAGAAAATAGTACTTTAAAAATTAGAATGGAACAGATGGAGTCTAATGACTTTCTGAGAAACCAAGAAATTACAAAACAAAACTAGAAGAATGAAAAAATAGAAGACAATGTGAAAAATCTCATTGGAAAAACAACTTAACTGGAAAATAGATCCAGGAGAGACAATTTTAAAATTATGGGACTATAATTTTAAGCCATGATTAAAAAAAGAGCCTAGGCATCATCTTCCATGGAATTATCAAGGAAAAGTGTCCTTGTATTCTAGAACCAGAGGGCAAAATAAATATTGAAAGAATTCCCCAATCCCCTCTTGAAAGAGATCCCAAAAGAGAAACTCCTAGGAATATTGTTGCCAAATTCCAGAGTTCCCTGGTCAAGGAAAAAATATTGCAAGCAGCTGGAAAGAAACAATTCAAGTATTGTGGAAAGACAATCAGGATAACACAGAATCTGGCAGCTTCTACATTAATGACTTGAAGGGCTTGGAATATGATATTCCAGAAGTCAAAGGAACCAGGATTAAAAGCAAGAATCACCCACCCAGCAAAACTGAGTATAATACCTTAAGGAAAAAATGGTCATTTAATGAAATAGAGGACTTCCAAGCACTCTTGATGAAAAGATCAGACCTGAAAAGAAAATTTGACTTTCAAACACAAGAATCAAGAGAAGCATGAAAAAGTAAAGAGGAAAGAAAAATCATAAGGGACTTACCAAAGCTAAACTGTTTACATTCCTACATGGAAAGATAATATTTGTAACTTTTGAAACCTTCCTTGGTATTTGAGTAGTTGGAGGGATTACACACACACACACACACACACACACACACACACACATACACACACACATACACACACACATAGACAGAGGGTTCAGGGTGAGTTGAATAGGAAGGGATGATATCTAAATAAATAAAATTAAGGTGTGAAAGAGGAATATATTGGAAGGAGAAAGGGAGAAATAGAATGGGGCAAATTATCTCTCATAAAAAAGGCAAGAAAAATCTTTTTCAATGGAGGGGAAAAGGGGGATGTGAGAGGGAGAAAGTGAAACTTATTCTCATCACATTTGGCTTAAGGAGGGAATAACATGCACACTCAATTGGGTGTGAAAATCTATCTTACACTACAGGAAAGTAAGGGAGAAGGGGATAAGTGGACGTGGGGGGATAATAGAAGGAAAGGCAAGTGACAGGAGGGGGGTCATTAGAAGTAAACACTTTCAGGGAGAGATAAAGTCAAAAGAGAGAATAGAATAAATAGGAGAGCAGGATAGCATGGAAGGAAATATAGCTAGTCTTTTACAACATAAGTATTCTGTAAGTCTTCAGCAAAACTACACATATACAGCCTATATTGAATTGCCTGCCTTCTCAGTGGGAATGGGTGGGGAGGAAAAAAGGGCGAGAAGTTAGAACTCAAAAGTTTTAGGAATGAATGTTGAGAATTGTTTTTGCATGCAACTGGGAAATAAGAAATACAGGTAATGGGGTATAGAAATCTATCTTATCCCACAAGAAAAGAGAGAATGTGGGAATAAGGGAAGGGAGGGGTGTGATAGAAGGGAGGGTAGATTGGGGGAAGAGGTAATCAGAATGCATGTTGTTTTGGGGTGGAGGGAGGGGAGAGATGGGGGAAAATTTGAAGCTCAAAATCTTGTGGAAATGAACGTTGAAAACTAAAAATAAAAAAATAAATTGGGAAAAAAAGAGAAAATGAATTGTTCATAGATAGTATCAGAATCAGGATTTATAATCTTATCTCTTCTATGATGGTGTCAGATTCAATAAGGATCCCTAGAGTTCACTTAGTTTTGACTTAGTTTTAAAATGTTAACTTATTTTAAAATGTGGTAATATCTGTATTTTACTGTGTTTTCATTTATTTTGCTAAATATTGCCCAATTACATTTCAATCTGCTTCCTCACGTTCAACACCTGTGCTCTATACTGAGTCAGCTCTTTAACCCAGGGTTTAGGACAGTAACTGAAACGTATTAGGCACTTAATAAATATTCATTGATACCAGTTTGAGTGATCTCTCTGTCATAGACAGAACCCTTCTTACCCTTCTCTCTGATGTCCCTTCTCTTAGAATATATTCCAGGGTCTTCTTCCAAGCTAAATCCTATAATCCCAAGTTGCTTTCTCTAAGAAATCTTCTCTGACTTGATCTTTTCTTCTTTCAAATTTCTTCAGCACTTATAAATGTAGTCTCCTCTATGTTATCAATAGTGGTGCCTCAGTAGGAAGCACATACAAATTCTGGGTCTAAAGCAGAGAATATTTGGAGTCAGAACGTCTGTATCTGGATCCTGACTTGAATCTCTACTAGTTGTGTAATCCTGGGCAAGTCACTTTACTGTTCTGGGTCTTAGTTTTTTCAGTCATAAAATGGAGACAATAAAAAACATAATAAAATAATAATATATAATGAATCAAATTTATATACTGTATTAAAGTTTGGAAAGCATTGCCTCACAACTACACCATAAAATTCAAATGGCATTTTCCCTTTTCTATAATGACTCTGAGATTGATATTCAGAAAGGCTAAACCTAGGGTCACAAAGCTATTAGGTGTTGGAATAAGATTTGAAACTGTCTTGATTCCACGTCCTTAAATCACAGTTTTCTTGTGAGGAAAGCACTTCAAAAACCTTGAAGGGCTATAGAAATGAATTGTGTAATGACCTTCCAGTGATGCTTTGTTGCTATAAGCTACAAGCAAACAAAGTCCACCATCTTAGAAAGAGCAAGTGAGCCAAAGCAACGAATAAAAGGCAGTAATAAATAAGCAGGCACCAGCTTTTTACCAGTGATGACTTTCCCACAGAAAGTAGCATAAGAAACATCATCAATTCCATACATGACCAGAAAAGGAATTGGGTCAGTCACATAGCACAGAGGACTTAAAGAAAATCATGGACAAGAACCAGAGCAGATTACAAAGTGTGTATAAGTCACAATATGCTCCCACCAAAAAATGCCCATGCCAAGGAGATCAGGGATCCATTATAGTATTATTAACAACATGTGAATAATTAGTGCTGCTATTATTTATAATCTGGTGATGTTTGTAGCCTTCATACCAGAATTTTGTAAGGTTACATCCTCCCAAGCTCATCTAACCTAACTGATTATCATTTTTTAGAGATGGATGTAAGAGAGGACTTGATACCAACAGTGTAAACCAGGGTAAAATGGGTCTCAGAGGTTAATCCAACAGCTTGTTGAAAACCTGATAACAGTGTCAAGAAAAGCCAAGGAGCAGGTAGCTTATCAGTGTCCTCTGAGGCATCTGAGGACAAACAGACGAGAGAAATAAAAAGGACAACAGTCTTTCCCTTGGGGTGGGGTGGGGGATATCCTGGTTACTGGTGCCTGTCTAGACAACTGATGTCAGCTCCACTGAAAGAGACCTGGACCTACTTTCTTAAATCTAAGACCTGGCCCAAGCTGTATTCAACCTCCAAAAGGGACTCTCCTATCCAGGGATCCAGACTCCTATTTATAGTTCTGACTTGGGCTTTCACAAGATGGTAATTTCATGTCCTGTCATAAATCTCTCTTTCCAAACTGATATTTGTAGGTCAGAGAAGAAAGGAAGCCAAGAACCAAAATTACTGAAATCCACAAGAAGCAATCCATTGACAGCTGGTGATATATAAGCAGGATTTGCAGGAGTCAACTCCATTGTTAGAAAGACAGACAGATGCATTCAAGTGGACCAGATGAACCCATGTGGAGTTCAGAAGCCCGATGGGCATGACAAGGGGGTGTTCAGGGGTTTGAAGAAGGCAGTGGGTGGTTTGGTTTGTGGTTAACTCAGCTGGTTAAAGTACTAGGTCAGCGCCACGATATCTAGTCTCCAAGTGTGATGAGCCCTTACTGCCTACTTGGCACTATTCAGGGCTGACCCCTTAGAGCTTCCAATCCAGACACAAACAAGTAAAACCAATTGAGACCAACATCTGATGGCAGAAAATGAAGTGTGAAATTGGGTGCTTCATATTAAAGGAAAAGGTTGGTAATTTTGGCTGGCAAAAAGGGGCTCAGGTTGTGAGAGATAGTAAGGGGGTTAACTTGCTTTGAAAACTAAGGTTTTCATTTTCCATAAAAGAATTCTTATCGATAATTTCCTTCCCCTTCACCTAGGGTGACACCTATTCACAGCGGAAAGAGGTAGTGAGGCTAAGGGGAGAGGGTCTGTTCTTTTTGAAGTTTCACTTTATCAAAAATGGTATGTGTCATAGATAATTCCCTGACAAGGGAAGAGACCTAAAGCCAGAGGATTTTCCCTGATAGTATATCTTGTCAGCCAATTGCCTTGTTTACCCTCAAGTCATTCAAAACGTTCGGGACAGGAAGCAGCTTAACTCCTCAAATCTCTGTTCCTTGTCTATAGAAGATGTCAAGGAAAATCCTATATATAGTCATAGAATATGAGAATCTTCATGCAGGAAGGAATCTTAGCATATAACTTCAGAAATTGCAGAGACCTTTGAATATGGAATCAGAAAAGATCTCATAACATCGACTGTTAGATCTGAATGGAGTTAACATAGTTTACATAGAAGGCTAGAACTGGAAGGCAGCTCAGAACCTAATGCATTAAGTGGGAACTTAGAGCACTGACTATTAGGGCTGGAAGGGACCCAAGTGACCAACCCTTCTATTTCACTGATGAGGACACTGAGACGCAAAATTAATTTCAGCCTTCCTAAAACACTAATTTCATTATGTCTCTCCAAAATCCACAGTTCTTCAAACTCTCCGAGCTTCTCAGCCAGTTATCCAATACAATGTACTCCTTGAGAAAAGTCTGTTTCATATTTTTTGTTTTTCATAGCCACAGTCCTTAGCAGTCACTGCTTAATAATTCCTTGCTTATTGACTGATGCAAGGTCTTCAAAATCTGGCCCCACTTCTGTTTTTGCTTCATTCATTCGATGTAAGTTGGCCACAGTTATTCCCCATGTGTCTTCATCTCCAGCCAGACCAATGCCTCACTTACTTTCCAGTCTTTCACACACAGTGCTCATTCCCCTCTCTTTGATTTTGCTTATGCTGTTTACCTTCCTTCTATTTGCAAACTCATACTTTCTCTCTGATTCCTATCCATCCTCCAGACCAGGTCCAGGCTTAAGCTTTATACCTCTTCTGCCATGAACCTGCTCTTAAATGGTCCAAGACAATTCCTCTGAAATCCTACAGTACTCACTACTGGACTACTATTGTCAGAAGCGAATGTTAAATTAAAAGTGAAGAAGGAGACTCTAGGGCAAGAAATGCTGAGGTTGAGTTAGGCTCTTATTCTCCCACAAATTCCACCTCTTATTCCTCCTTTTCCTCTCTTCCATAATGTCCCCAGACCTAAAACACCAGAGGGAAGAGAAAAGTTAGGTCTACAGATGGAGGAAGTCTTATGGAGGGAAAGTGAATGAACTTTAGGACAAACATGTGCTATGGAACTTTAGGAAATGGAAAAATAAAATACCATCTTGTCTTACTGGCAAAGACACTAAGAAAAGAGATGAATAAAACTCAGAAAAGTTCAAGCAGTATTATGTCCCAGCTTAGGGACAGATGTTTTAAGCATAAATCCATTCTCAGTCAAGGAAATCCACTTGGGCAAAAATATACAAACCTAATAAAAGAGAATGCACTGGAACCAAAATAAAGAATGGGGACAGATTCGAATGATCCTGGAAGGAGAGAAGAGAGACTTTTTTGGAGTCAGACTTGAGAAATTCTGACCTGGGAAGCAAGAGGACATGGGGCAGGAAATACTTCTCTTCAGACAGTCCCTTTACTTCCTGCATTATTTTTTGGCCTATGCCCATGTCTAACCGATAGGAAAAACTATTTATAAAAAAAAAAAGAAAAGAAAGGAGATTGTTGCCTGAGGTTAGGGACAAGCAGGTGGAATTCAGAAGGCAATGAAGGGTTCTGGGAGCACAAGGTTGGATCTCCTTATTCCATGAATCCCTTCAGGAAGCAGCAAAAACAGCTTGTTAAACATGAACTGCTTCACCCTGAAAGAGTTCCAAAACCAGCAGCTCAGAATTGTCCAGAAGTCTGGTTGGAAGTTCAGAAAATGAAGGGGGGAAGAAGTCCTGTACTTGCCCTACTCTCCAACATTTTGTGTTTGTTTTGTGTGAATCCTGTATTTATATAAATATATTTATTTATATGAAATATATTTCTTTATCCTTTATATAAATATAATCCTAATTTATACCTTTGGGCATTCAATACTAGCCAGTCATTCTGGCCTGATTGTGACTCCTGGATGTTTCCTGCTTCTCCCTTTCTGGGGGAAGCTTCAGCTCTGTTCGCATTCTCAGACTGAAATTTCTTCCCATCCATTTACCTCTTGGCTAAAGTGTCCCATTAGACTGACTTTTCCAAGTACCTTGATGTTTGGAAATAGAAAGCTTGGCCCATTGTCACCTTCACAATGCCTGCCTTGTGAGTCTTGCATTGGGCTGACTCTGAGGCCAGGAGACCTCTATGCCTTCCCTGGTTTTATCTCTCAACACTCTGCTCCCATTCAAGTAGTAATATCACCCCAGTAATTGTCCTACATGGCTGATAAAAGGTGTAGGCTAGAACAACATGTTTTCATCATTGTAGTTAAGTCAAACAGCTATTAACCATACTCATACAAGGGTTATTCATACCTTTAGCTGACATGCCATGATAAGGAGCCCCCAGAGGTTCCCATAAGGGATTTCCCTGTTTGGGAGCTTTAGAGATGGGTAGATTCAATTTCTTCCTACTGCCCTTGGTCTCCTTTAAAAAGGAGAAGGGAGGTAGCTGACAAAAGAGAGAGGATATTAATAAGCAGAAGGAAAACTCTATGGGTTTCATCAACAAACAACAGCATTATGGACAGTAAAGTTTCCTTGTCTTTACAGATAATTACAAGGACTCATCAAACTGAATTGACTGAAGGCAATTTAAAAAGAACTAGCTTAAGTGCAGATCCTTGAAGCTGCGTCTCCATTTCCTCCCTGATAAGGAGTAGTGTTTCACCCATAAAAAATGTATTGCAGGGTTTTTAGACATTTTTTCCCCCAAGGTTGGCTTGAAAGACATAAAGGCCTGGATTTCTCTTAAAAGCATAAACAGAATCCTCAGCTCTAGATTTTCAGAAATTCAAGCAGTCGGACAGTCTGGGACATGAATCATGTTCAGGGTTTGGAAAAAAGTTGTAGAGTCACGGAAACCTGAGGTTTGGAGCCTAACTCTGAAAGAGATGATAGAGTTAATAAGAACCATGTTAATTATTGCTTTTTGAAAAGACCAGCTCCTTATTTCTACTAAAGAAAAGTTTGCCTTCCTGCTTCTATCCCTGCTCCAGTTGGGGGTTAATGTATGGTTTAGTCAAAGGGCATTTAATTCTCTGGGAATCACCACCCAGTTCAGTTAACATCCTTATACTCCACACAGTAAGGCCTGTGTCCCTTAGCTGTGGTTTTGAAAACACTAGAAAATCTCTGATTATCAAAAGAGGTACCATAAAATTCTCAGAAAACACCCTCACAACGAAATTAATTAACATTATACATGACCCTTATTACGTTTATAATCTTACATCTTACTCCCCTCTGGGTCTTCTGCAATCTAGCAGCACTGGACTAGCAGCACATGTCCCTCAGACACGTCACTGCAGCATTTCCACTGTCCCTCATGCCTAGAATGTTCTCCATCCTCATCTCTATTTTATATCTTTTCTGGCTTCCTTCAGGTCACAGTTAAAGTCATGCCTTCTCTCTTCTGGGTCACTTGACCCAGAAGATGGAAAACTAGATAGTTTTTTCAATCCTTGCAACCTTTCAAATCTCCCTAACATAGGAATTATATGGAAGAGATAAAGACCTTTGAGTTGTCCAATGAGCTAAGACATTGGTATCAAATTCAATTAGAAACTGGCCCCATGTTAGCTTAGAAAATCCCAAATTAACATTATCTATTTTACACTGTATTTTTATTTATTTTGTTAAATGTTTCCCAAATATATTTTAATCTTGTTCCCTCAACATTCAGAAATGTTGTCATCCTCCTACTTAATAAACTCCAGAGGTTCCCTATCCCATCCAAGATTAAATAAAAAATTCTCAATTTGGTTTTCAAAGCCCTTCTTAACCTGCCTGCCTCAACTTTTCCGATCTTTCTTTACCTTACTCCCCTCTCACATGCTCTTCCTTCCCATGGCATTGGTCTTCTTACTTTCCTTACACAAGACACTCCATCTCCAGACTCCAGGCATTTTTCCCTGGCTGTCTCCCAGGCATGGAATGCTCTCCCCTCTTCATCTCTGCCTCCTGGTTTTCCTGGCTTAAGTGCCAGCTTAAATTCCTCTTTCTATGGGAATTCATTTCTAATCTTCCTTAATGCTAGTACCTTTCCTCTGCTGATTATCTCTAACTTAGCTTGTATATAACATGTTTGCACATAAATTTTTGCATGTCGTCTGTCCCATTAGACTGTGGGCTCCTTAAGAGCAAGAATTGCCTTTGACCTTGGTTCGTATTCTTTAGCACTGGGCCATCTCCAGTCATTCTGATCTATACCTGGTCACTGGACACAGATGGCTCTGGAGGAGATAGTGAGACTGGTGACTTTGCATAGCACTTCCTCACTTAAATCCAATTCACTTGCAAGTCACAGCCTCACCTCCATGACGCCATGGTCCTCTTCTAGAACAAAGAACCAACAGCAGTGCTGAGCATTAAGTACGTGTTGTTGATCGGTTGTTTCAGTCAGTCTCAAACTTTGTGACCCCATTTCAGGTTTGCTTGGCAGAGATACTGGAGTGGTTGGCCATGTTCTTCTCCATTTCACAGATGAAGAAATTAAAGCAAACAGGGTTAAATGACTTGCCCAGGGTCACATAGATAGAAGAGTTCAGATTCAAACTCAGGAAGAAGAATCTCCCTGACTCCAAGACCTACTCTGCCACCTAGCTGCCTTACTAAGGACATAGTAAGCACTTAATAAATGTTTAATGACTGGAGGTATTTACTTGGTGTGCATACAATTATCTGAAAACAAAGACATTTACAGAGTAGTTGGTTGTATAGTCTACATATCACAAAGTTACCTTCCTGACTTTTTAAAACTGAAGTGATTAATTTTTTTCATTCTTTTAGTAACTCTTTGTGTTGAGATGATTTCCCAAAAAAGAATGTAGGGGTGAGAAAGACGGGTGCACTGGAAGAAGGGTTAAGGGAGAGATAGAATGGGACAAGTTTTCTCACATAAAGGTGGCACACAAGGAAAACTTTTATACTGGAGGGAGAAATGGGGGGTGGCAAGCAATGCTTGAACCTCACTCTCTTTGGAATTGATTCCAAGAAGAAAGAACATATATGAATACATGTATACAAAAGAAAATCTACCTTGCCCAATAGGGAGATAGGAGGACAGAGGCATAAGAAATATGGGGATGAAAAAGAGGAGGGCAGATTTAGGGAGGTAGCAATCAGAAATAAGACAGACTTTTGAAGAGGGGCAAGAGAAAAAGAGAAAGAAGAACAAACCGAGAGATATGGGATGGAAGGAGATACACAGTTAATGATCATAATTGTGAATATGATTGGGAGGAGTTAACTCAAAGAATGGAAACAGAAAGGAGAATGGATTAGAAGCCAGAATCCAACAATATGCTGTGTACAAGAGACAAACCTAAAACAGAAAGACATATACAGTGTTAAAATAAGGAGCCATAGCAGAATGTATTGTACTTCATCTGAAGTGAAAGTAAAGAGGGCAGGTGTGGCAATCATAAACTAAAGTCAAAATGAAAATAAAAAATATACTTGAAAGAGATAATCAGGAAAACCATATTTTGCTAAAAGGTACTACAGACAGTAAAATAAAATCAAAAAATTTTATCGTAAGTTTTCCTGATTAGGGACTTATTTCTCAAAAATACAAGGAACTGAGTCAAATTTATAAAAACAAAAATAATCCCTCAGTTGATGCATGGTCAAAGGATATGAACAAGAAGTTTTAAGAATAATTCAAAGCTATCTATAATTATATGCAAAATACGCTAATCATTATACTCTGAGCTACCATCCCACACTTATCAGAAATAATGAATGCTGGAGGGGATGAGGGAAAATAGATACATTAATGAACTGCTGATAGAGCAATGAACTGGTTCAACCATTCTGGAGAACAGTCTGGAACAATGCCAAAAGCACTATAAAACTACATAGACCCTTTGACCTCCCAATACCACTGCTAGTTTTATATCCAGAAAAGAAGAAAGAAAAAGGAAAAGAACCTAATTGTCCAAAAACATTCAGAGCAACTTTTCTGGTGGCAGCAAAGAATTGGAATTTGAGGGATGCTCATCAATTAGAGAATGACTGAATAAGTGGTAGCATATGATTGTGGAGTATTATTGTGGTGTAAGAAATGATGGGAGCAGACCTATATGAACTGATTCAAAGTGAAGTGAGAAGAACCTGGAGATCATTGTGCTCAGTAATTGCAAAGTGGTAATAATGATCAACTATAAAAAACTTGGCTACTCTGATCAGTACAGTGGTCAATACAATGATCCAAGACAATTCCAATTCATGATGAAAAGACTCTCTCCACCTCCAGAGAGAGAACTGATGAACTCTGAGTGTAAATTGAAGTATAATTTTATTGCTTTTTTTCTTTTTTTGAGAAATGATTAATGTAGAAATGAATATGTTTTGATTTCACATGTATAATTGATATATTGTTTGACTTTTCAGTGGGTGGGGGAATGGTGGGAGGGAGGGAGAAAATCTAGAACTCAAAGTTTACAAAGAAAATAATGCTGAAAACCAAATTTTAGAAGTGTTGAGGGGGAACCTATATGCCTCAAAACACTATAAAACCTCTTCAATGAAGCATATTCATCTTAACCATTCACAACAGAAAAACAAATTGGATGAAAAAGTCATTTTTTTTTAACCACACGTAGTTGAACTGCATATATTTTAGGCAAGCAATGCATATAGGCAATGAATTAGACACCAAATTTGAAGGAGGTAGAGATCACATTGATTTGCATTAAGAAAGTATGAAATGGTCTTATGCCTCTCTAAGAGCCTAACATTTTTTATCAATGATAATAGCTACTATTTCTACCACACTTTAATGTTTCCAAAACACTTTAGGTATGTTATTTCTAGTTTGATCTTCACAACAACCCCTTAAGGTAAGTTCTGTTATTAACCTGATTTTACAATTAAGGAATGGTGAGGTGCCTTGCCTAAAGGCATACAGCTAGTAAATACTGAGGAAGGACTTTAACTTAGGTCTGCTGTCTCCAAGTTCATCCCTGACAGTTAACTGCCTTTTCATTTGAACTCCAATATTTTCCAGGGGGGTGCTGTTTGGCTGCAAAACAGAGAATTCTACAAGTTCACAAAAATAAAAATTTTAGGTGACTCAAAGGACAATGGAAAAATACACAGTAGATGGAAAGAGCATGAAGTATATTACCAAGGATGGTCTGGTATTCAAGAAATGACATCATCCAAGCTGTCTTTGAAAAGGGAAAGGAGGCCAGGCACATAGTGAGATTAAAGGATAACAGATATAGGGAGAGAGCCTCAGTGATAGGTGCTCTGATGATCACAAACTACTAAGACTCAAGAGGAATGTCTTCAATAAGTTGAGTGACTTCTCTAAGGACCAACACCTCAGGATGAGAAAGTACCAAAGGTGTCATGATTCCTACTGGTGGAGGTACTGCCCACATCAATAGGATTGTTACTCTCTGTCTTGAAACACAAATGACACATTACTTCACTGAGGTTGTTTTCTCATCTGCCTCCTACCTGAACCTTGGATTGTCCTTGGAATGTTGGGATTGGATTGCTAAAACTTTGCCTTACCTTGATGGAATCCAGACCTTCATGTTAATTCCTGACCATTTCCAAACCATGTTGCTTTGTGCATAATCTTCTCTTTTTAAACTTCCTTTTATGTGTTATTTTCAGCATTGGAATAATAACTAAAAGTAACTAGCATTTACATAATACTTTAAATCTTGAAAAAATATCTCATTTTATCCTCATAATAGCCCTGGTTGGTAATCCCTATTTTACAGGTGAAGAAACTGAAGCAGACAAAAGCTAAGTTACTCATATAGATCACAAGTGTCTGACGTAAGATTTGAACTCAGGTTTTGTCCAAACTCCAGGTTCAGCCTTCTAACCTCTGTGCTATTTAGCTGCCAAGGGATCTTATGTTTGTATCCTCTGCACTTAACACAATGCCTGGCACACACTTAATAAACTCTTTAGCGTTCACATAAAATGAAGATGAAAATCCTTGCTCTTCCCCCTCCAGTGGGCAATTGTGAGACTGAAATTAGAGAATGCACATATAAAAGGTCATTGAAAAATGTTTTTAAAATAGTGATACAAATGAAAGGGATTATAATCACCTCAGTGTGGTGAATCTCTTACAGGAACTTTCTTCCAGTTCCATTTTTTTTTTAATGAGTTACAACATAGAAAACTGGATGTCCAGAATCCTAGTCCTCAATTGATTTAGAAAAGCTCATTTAACTCCACTCACTCCATTCTTTATCTGCCACTGTTCCTGGTTTCAACTCCACAGAGCAAGATACCCCTCCCAGGTTAGGCTCATCACCTCTAATCTCACCACCATGCTGCTCTCACTACCTTGCTCAGTTTCCTCTCCCTTCTGGTACCAAACTCTTGCCATTGCCTTCCTTTGTTAAGGACAAGAACTGGACTCAGCTCATGTCATCCTGTAACTGCTGTTCTTTCTGGATTCAGCTCCACTGAACAACAGCCCTGCCCCAACCCTGTCTAACCCCTCTCTGGGTACCTCTGGTCTACTCTCCCATTTCTGCCTCCTTTTGTGTGTTGTCTTCCCCACACTGGATTATAAGCTCTGGGAGGGCAGACTGTTTTTCATTGTATTAACTGTATCCCTGGTGCTTAGCACAGAGTAGGTGCTTAATAAATGTTTATTGGGTTTATTGGATTTGTTTATTTGAAAGTTTGTGAGAACTATGGAGACCTAGGGTATCATTTAGTTGTCTTCCTTATTGTCTCAAAGAGCAGCTCTTTTAAAATGATATAGGACTTTCTCACTCATATCATGGCTTTTTTGTTCTCTATCTCTCTCTCTCTGTTTCTTTCTGTCTCTGTCTCTGTCTCTCTGTCTCTGTCTCTCTCTCTCTCTGTCTCACACACACACACACACACATACACACACACACACGTTCCCTTTGCCAAACATACCACAGAATAAAAAATTGCTTAATGAGCCTAGCAGATCTTTGAAGCCAGAGAAACTTGTGTAGGATGCCCCAAGAATACACTACACAGAGAGAACAACACTCCCCTGCTGGAATAAGAGTGGACTAGAGGAAACATCTGGGATATTTATCCTTCACCACAAAACAGATTTAACAAAAACTTGGAATTTACGAGTTGGTCATTTGTTGAAATGTCATAACTACTAGAGCCCAAAGACATCCTTGTTCATGGAAAATTGGTCAGCATGTTACAGGTCTCTTCCCTTACAGAAAGAAACTTGGTAAACAACCTGGCAGAGCTGGGTTGGGCAAGCAAGCAGATTAATGACAATTGCAGCCACCACATGGAATAACTAACCAGAAGATACAAGGGGAATAAAATACAACTTCCCTGATCTTCCAAATTGGTTTGTTTCATGTTTATATTCAGTAGACTACATGGTAGGGCACATGTTTCTGAGAAGGAGGAAGTTCAAACATAGCAGTCATAGATTCAAGTCGTTTAAAGTCAATCAAATGGCAATTTCCACTCAATAAAGAGAAGAATGTACTTCATGTGCAAGGAAAGAAAGACCAATGTATTTTCTCACACTGTGGGCATGGCATAGGGGTATAATGTGTTCCTAATGAAAATGTCCTCCCATCAAATGTGACTTTTCCCAACTAGTGATTGCTAAAAGCACTCATTGCTTTCAGAGTAGTCAGCACTGGTGACATTCTAAAGCACGTGCAACACATTTATTCATTCATAAATAGATAACAAATGAACAAACCCAAATAGAAAGGGATTAAGGATTTTTTGATCTTTGTTTTGTTTGAATAAGCTTTAAAATCAGAAAAGTGCTGCTTTAGGAGGGAAAATGCATTGCTGCTTTTATACAAATTCACAAATAAATAAATTGCAGATTTCCTCCTCGCTATGTAATAGCAACAGAGAAAAGGAGAGGAAAGGGCTAGAATATTCAACAGCTGTTCCTAAAACTTCTGAGTTCCAACTTCTCATCCTTCCTCCCTCCCCACCCATCCCCATTGGGAAGGCAAGCAATTCAATATAGGCTATATATGTGTAGTTTTGCAAATGACTTCCATAGTAGTCATGTTATGTAAAACTAACTATATTTCCCTCCATCCTATCTTACCCCCATTTCTTCTATTCTCTCTTTTGACTTTGTCCCTCCCCAAGAGTGTTGACTTTTAATTGCTCTCTCCTCCCATTTCCCTCTCTTCCATCACTCCCCACCACCCTTCTCCCCCACTTTCCTATATTGTAAGATAGGTTTTCATACCAAAATGAGTGTCCATTTTATTCCTTCCTTGAGGCAAATGTGATGAGAGTAACTTCACGTTTTCCCTCTCACCTCCCCCCTTTTCCCCTCCATTGAAAAGTCTTTTTCTTTCCTCTTTTATGAGATAATTTACCCCATTCTATTTCTCCCTTTCTCCTCACCATATATTCCTATCTCACCTCTTAATTTCATTTTTTTAGATATGATCCCTTTATATTCAACTCACCCTATGCTCTCTCTCTCTCTCTCTCTCTCTCTGTATGTGTGTGTGTGTATGTGTGTGTATAATCCTATCAACTAATCAGATACTGAAAAAAGTTTCAAGAGTTATAAGTATTGTCTTTCCATGTAGGAATGGAAACAGTTCAACTTTAGTAAGTCCTTTATGATTTCTCTTTCCTGTTTACCTTTTCATACTTCTCTTGATTCTTGTGTTTGAAAGTCAAATTTTCTTTTCAGCTCTGGTTTTTTCATCAAGAATGCTTAGAAGTCCTCTATTTCATTAAATGACCATTTTTTCCTTGAGGTATTATACTCAGTTTTGCTGGGTAGGTGATTCTTGGTTTGAGTCCTAGTTCCTTTGATTTCTGGAATATCATATTCCACACCCTTCTATCACTTAATGTAGAAGCTGCCAGATCCTGTGTTATCCTGATTGTATTTCCACAATACTGGAATTGTTTCTTTCCAGTTGCTTGCAATATTTTCTCCCTGACCAGGGAGCTCTGGAATTTGGCCACAATGTTCCTAGGAGTTGCTCTTTTTGGATCTCTTTCAGGATGGGATTGCTGGATTCTTTCAATATTTATTTTGCCATCTGGTTCTAGAACACGAGGGCAGTTTTCCTCAATAATTTCATGAAAGATGATGTCTAGGCTCTTTTTTTGATCATAGCTTTCAGGTAGTCCCATAATTTTTAAGTTGTCTCTCCTGGATCTATTTTCCAGGTCAGTTGTTTTTTCAATGAGATAGTTCACATTCTCTTCCATTTTTTCATTCTTTTGGTTTTGTTTTGTGATTTCTTGGTTTCTCATAAAGTCATTAGCCTCCATCTGTTCCATTCTAATTTTGAAAGAACTATTTTCTTCAGTGAACATTTGGACCTCCTTTTCCATTTGACTAATTCTGCTTTCTAAAGCATCCTTCTTCTCATTGACTTTTTGAACCTCTTTTGCCAATTGAGGTAGCCTATTTTTTAAGGTGTTATTTTCTTCAGCATTCTTTGGGTCTTCTTTAGCAAGGTGTTGACCTGTTTTTCATACATTTCTTGCATCTCTCTCATTTCTCTTCCCAGTTTTTCCTCCACCTGTCTCACTTGATTTTCAAAATCCTTTTTGACCTCTTTCATGGCCTGAGCCCACTGAATATTTATTTTGAATGTTTGAGATACAGAAGCCTTGACTTCTACATCTTTCCCTGATGGTAAGCATTGTTCTTCCTCATCCAACAGGATGGGAGAAGATATCTGTTCACCAGAAAGTAACCTTCTATGGTCTTATTTTTTTCCCTTTTTTGGACATTTTCCCAACCAGTTACTTGACTTTCAGATCCTTTGTCAAGAGTAGGGTATATAGAGGGTGGAGTCAAGATGGTGGAGTAGAAAGACTCACATATGCTAGCTCCAAACCCACAGCCCATATATTTCCTACAAGAAGAACTCCCCACAAATTCTGGATCACTGCAAGGTGTGCAGAAACTCAGTGGAAGAGATTTCCGTTCCAGAGAGCCCTGGAGAGCCATCCCCAGGGTCCATCGTGCCCCAGAAAGTGGAGCCCACCCCTGCCCTGCCCTGGCTCGGCAGCCCCAGAGGAACAGATCCAAGCAGGCTTCAGGAACGGAACCTCCAGCAGCTGAGAAGGTCCTTCCGCCCACAGACGCTACAGGTCAGTGAGAGAGATGTCTGAGCTGGCCGAGGGGGGAGCGGGGTGTCTCTGTGGCTCGGGCCCCTTCAGGAGGAAGTGGCGGAGGCAGAGGCAGGGGCAGGGGCAGGAAGCGGCGGAGGCAGTGGCGGTGTCCCGGGACTCCCTGAGCAGCAGGCAGGATCTTCATTACTGAAGGTCTCTGCATAAACCACCTGAAGGAGCTGAGACTGGGAGGTGGCCCTGTCCCCACCCGCTCCATTACTAAAGGTCGCTGCATAAAGACCCTGAGGGAACTGAGCCTGGGAGACGGCCCTGTCCCCACCCGCTCCATTACTGAAGGTCTCTGCATAAAGCCCTGAGGGAGCTGAGCCTGGGAGGCGGCCCTGTCCCCACTCCAGCACCAGAACTCAAGCTCACATTGAATAGCAGCCGTGCCTGAAAGCCCATTTGAATCTCAGACCCCAAGCACTAGCTGGGCGGATCTAGGTGGGGGTGCAGAGGAATCTCAGAAGTCAAGTAACTGGCTGGGAAAATGCCCAGAAAAGGGAAGAAAAATAAGACTATAGAGAGCTTCTTTGAGCAGGTGCAAATGTTCCCACCTTTCAATTCTGATGACGAGGAAATATTCTTACCATCAGGGAAGGATGTGGAGGGCGGGGCCTCTGTATCCCAGACATCCCAGGGGGATGTTCGGTCGGCTAAGGCCTTGGAAGAGCTAAAAAAGGATTTTGAAAAGCAAGTTAGACAGGTGGAGGAAAAACTGGGAAGAGAAATGAGAGAGATGCAAGAAAAGTATGAAAAACGGGTCAATATCTTGGTAAAGGAGACCCAAAAAAAATGCTGAAGAAAATAACACCTTGAAAAATAGGCTCACTCAATTGGCAAAAGAGGTTCAAAAAGCCAATGAGGAGAAGAATGCTTACAAAAGCAGAATTAGCCAAATGGAAAAAGAGGTTCAAAAGCTCACTGAAGAGAATAGTTCTCTCAAGATTAGAATGGAACAGATGGAGGCTAATGACTTTCTGAGAAACCAAGAAATCACCAAACAAAACCAAAAGAATGAAAAAATGGAAGAGAATGTGAAATATCTCAATGGAAAAACAACTGACCTGGAAAATAGATCCAGGAGAGACAATTTAAAAATTATGGGACTACCTGAAAGCCATGATCAAAAAAAGAGCCTAGACATCATCTTCCATGAAATTATTGAGGAAAACTGCCCTGACATTCTACAACCAGAGGGCAAAATAAGTATTGAAAGAATCCATCGATCACCGCCTGAAAGAGATCCAAAAAGGGAAACTCCTAGGAACATTATGGCCAAATTCCAGAGTTCCCAGGTCAAGGAGAAAATATTGCAAGCAGCTAGAAAGAAACAATTCCAGCATTGTGGAAATAAAATCAGGATAACTCAATATATAGCAGCTTCTACTTTAAGGGATCGAAGGGCGTGGAATAGGATATTCCAGAAGTCAAAGGAACTAGGACTCAAACCAAGAATTACCTACCCAGCTAAACTGAGTATAATACTTCAGGGGAAAATATGGTCTTTCAATGAAATAGAGGACTTTCAAGCATTCTTGATGAAAAGACCAGAGCTGAAAAGAAAATTTGACTTTCAAACACAAGAATGAGAAGAAGCATGAAAAAGGAAACAGCAAAGAGAAGTCTTAAGGGACTTACCATGAGTGAACTGTTTACATTCCTACATGGAAAGACAATATTTGTAACTCTTAAAACTTTTCAGTATCTGGGTAGTTGGTGGGATCACACATACACACACACATGTACACGCATGCATGCACACACACATACACACATGCATGCACACACAGAGACAGAGAGCACAGAGTGAATTGAATAGGATGGGACCATATCTTAAAAGAAATTAAGGTAAATGGTGAGAGAGAAAGGTAGGGGGAGGAAAGAGGGTGAAATGGAATGGGGTAAATTATATGTCATTCAAGAGGCAAGCAGGAGACTTTTTAGTGGAGGGAAAAAGAGGAGAGATGAGAAAAAAACATGAAGTTTACCCTCATCACATTCGACTAAAGTAAGGAATAAAATGCACACTCATTTTGGTATAAAAAACCTATCTTACAATACAGGAAAGTGGGGGAGAAGGAGATAAGCAAGGGGGAATGATGGAAGGGAGGGTAATGGGAAGAGGGAGCAATTTGAAGTGAACACTTGGGGAGGGACAGGATGAAAAGACAGAATAGAAACAATGAGGGGCAGGATAGGATGGAGGGTAATTCAGTTAGTCTTACACAACACCACTATCAGGGAAGACATTTGCAAAATTACACAGATATGGCCTATATTGTATTGCCTGCCTTCCCAAAGGGAATGGGTGGGGAGGGGGGGATGGGGAGAATTTGGAACTCAAAGTTTTAGGAACAACTGTTTATTATTGTTGTTGCTACTTGGAAATAAGAAATACAGGTAATGGGGAATAGAAAGTCATCTGGCCCTACAGGACAAAAGAGAAGATGGGGACAAGAGAAGGGAGGGATGATAGAAGAGAGTGCAGATTGGTGATAGGGAAAATTAGATTCCTTGGTGTATTGGGGTGGGGGGAAGGGATAAAAGGGGAGAAAATTTGGAACCCAAAATTTTGTAAAAATGAATGTAAAAAGTTAAATAAATAAATTTTTATTAAAAAAAAAAAGAGTAGGGTATATATATTCTGGGAATCTGTGAGATCTCAGTTCCCCTAAGGTGGCATGATCAAGCGTGTACTCATCTGTAGCAAAGAGGCGTTTTTATGTCCAGAATCTTAGCAATTACCTCTCCACAGCCACCTAGCCTCCAGTTCTGCCAAGTCAGCATTGGGAGATGATTTTCAGATAAGCTGGATGGGCAGGGTTACCATTTAGTGTGAGATAAAGACCAGTGTGGCCAGGGCCTCTACCCTGGGCTGAGGTAAGACTCAGCTCTTCAGTGCCCCTAGGGGTTTTTACACTCCAACATCGAGAGGCTTGTATGGGCTGCTGTGCACCTTCTGTGGCTGCTGCCTGCTGCCGGAGCTATGGGAAGGCCTTTCTCCCTTCCTGGCCAGCTGATAAAACCCCATCACTGACCTTTGGCACCTGTGGGTTGAGGGATCTGAGGCTCCGCTGCTGTGACTGGAGATTCTGCCCCTGAGGTGTCCCCCTCCCAGAGTCTTGTAGTGCCACACCGTATGGCCAAGGCTGGGCTGGGCTCTGTGCTTGGCTCTGCGTCCGGCACAACCGACATTTCCTTGGGCCTTTCAGGTCACCGTGGGCTGGAAATCTCCTCCACTCTGTTGTTCTCCACTTCTGCTGCTCCAGAATTTGTTGAGAGTCCCTCTCTACAAGTATTTTGTGGGCTATGTGGGGAGACCCTATGTAAGTGGGTCTTTCTAGTCCACCATCTTGACTCCGCCCCAGCATATTCTCTTTCTATATCACTACACTTTCCCCCCTCATTCCTCTCCTTTTCCCTCCCAGAAAGTAAATTTTTAATGCAAAAAAAAAATTTAAAGAAGAGGAATAAGAGAGAAACAATCAGCCAAATCAATAAATGTACCTAAAAAACTTGGCATTATGTGCTATATTGTTATATGTTATATATGATACAAAGATTTCACACACACACACACACACACACACACACACCCCTCCCAATTGACTGTTTCCCTTCTTATCTTCGCTGTAGTACTTTCATATGCGTAAAAGTTTTCTCATTTCATGCCATCAAAATTACCCATCTTATTTGCAATCACCTCTATCCCTTGTTTGATTAAGAATACATCTCGTAAGTAGAACAGACCCACCTTTCTTCAAATTAATGGGGTAAGATATCTTCCCATATCATCTGAGAAGGGACAAGTTTGTCATTATATTTTAACAACACTAAATTTCACTTTTGACTCTTGTGTGCTGGTTGTTTTTTCCATTTCTATTACATTGTAGTCATTATGGGGTGTTTTCCTAGCTCTGCTAACTTCCCTTTGCATCAATTCATTGAAGTCTTTCCATGCTTCTCTGTATTTGTCATGCTTGGCAACTCCGATAACAGGCATTAGTGTGCCTATCTTTCTACAACATTGTGAACATTGTATATTCTTTCCTTTTTTTTATCTTTTCTTATTTGCTAGATATGCGGTGAAACCTAAAGGCTGTTTTGATATATATATTTCTCTTATTACTGGTGTTTTAGAGAATTCTTTCATATAGCTATTGATAGTTTGTAAGTTTTCTTTTGAGAATTCTTTATTCATATAGTCGGACCATTCTTATATTTGGTAATGGCCTTTGATCTTATGTATTTCTATTAGTTGTTTATATAAATGTTATCAGACATATTTGATACAAAGATTTCACACACACACACACACACACACACACACACACACCTCCCAATTGATTGTTTCCCTTTTTGTCTTAGCTGTGATACTTTCATATCGGTAAAAGCTTTTTCATTTCATGCCATCAAATTACCCATCTTATTATTTGTAATCACCTCTATCCCTTGCTTGATTAAGAATACATCTCCTAAGCAGAGCTATGAAAGATTCATGATGCACTTTTCTTCTAATTTTTAATAGAATGTTTTTTTTAATATTCAGGTCACATATATATTTTACATTTATTCTGTACTAGGGTATAAGATATTATTCTAAATCTAGTTTCTGCAAATGGTCTTCCAGTTTTCCCACCAGTTCTTATTAAACAGGGAATTCTTTCATGGTTAATATATATTTGGGAGATTATTGAAACTGAATTATTGAGTTCCTTTATTTCTGATTTTTCCTAATCTAGTTTGATCCATTGATCTACGTTTCTATTTTTTTAATCAGTTACAAATGACTTTGATTACTACCATTCATAATACATTTGGAAGCCTGAAAGTACTATTCCCTCTGCATTGCTCTTCCCCCATCCCACTATTTCCCTGCATATTCTAGGTCTTCTTTTCCCATTTCAAATGAACTTTATGTTTATTTTGTCTGTTCAGTAAAGTATCCTTCTGGTAGTTAGACTCATATAGCACTAAATCTGTATATTTTGGTGATAGAGTCATTTTTATTATGTTGATATGGCTCAGCTATGACCAGTGAAAATTTCTCCATCTATATAAATTGTCATTATATCTTTAAAGAGTGTTTTGTAATTAATTCTGTACAAATATTGAATGTCCTTTAACATATTGTCTCCCAATACTGTATGCACTTTGAATGAAACTTTCTTCCTATTATAGCTTCCTGAATTTTGTTACCATTATATAAAAATGCAAGTGATCTTTGTGGGTTAATTTTGTAGCCTGCAAATTTGCTGAAGCTTTTGATTGCCTCAGGTTTTTTGCTGATTCCCTGGGATTTTCTAAATAAAATATCATGTCTTTAATGATTATGTATATTTTTTCTCCTCTTTGCCTAGTTTATGCTTTTAATTTCTTTTCCTTATTATTGTTGCTAGCTTTTCTAGAATGATCTTAATTACTGCAGGGAAAGAAGGCATCCTGACTTCACACCTGTACTTTTTTGGAAATCCTCTGGTGTATCTCTTTGACCACAATCCTTGCATTAGCCATAGAGAGATAATTTTTATCATATTAAAAGGATTCCCTCCATGACTGTAATAAAATTGAAAGCTGTACTTCATCAGAGGCTTTTATATATATATATATATATATATATATATATATATATATATATATATATATATATATATATATTTGTTATTTTTTTAAACGTGTTCAATTATATTGATTGCTTTCCTAATAATAAGTGCCATTGAAACCCTGTTATAAATCCAACTTGTTATAAGGACAGTTTTTTGGGAGGGTGAATTGCTTTAAAGGTTTTCTGGGGGGAGCTAGGATTTTATTTTAATTTTTATATAATATTTTTAATATATTAGTTTATGGTTTGCTTTCTTTGCTCTATCTTTATCTGATTTAGGTATTAAAACTATGTTTGTTACCTAAAAGGAGTTTAGTAAAGTGCTTTCTTTATTGATTTTTGAGAATAATTTAGATGGTATAGGTAGCTATTTTCCTTTAAAGTATTAAGAGAATTCTCCTGTAAATCCCTTGGGAATAGGAATTACTATGCATTTCTTTGACAGTCACTTTACAACTTGTTATATTTCTTTTTCTGAGATTAAACTATTTTATGATCTTTGTTATTTTGCTGCTTTGAGTATTTTATAATTTTGAAAACATTCCTATATTTCTTTTGTGTTCTCAATTTTGTTGACATGCAACTGCTATCGTAGTGGGTTTTAAAAATTCTTGCTGTTTCTTCTGATTTCTTTTGATTTCATCTTGTTCATTTAAAAAAATTGTTAATTTGGGTTTCTGCCTCTTTTAGTTAGAGCAACTAAAAATTTATCAACTTTATAAGTAATTTCTTTCTTGGAGATAATCTGAGTTAAGTGACTTGCCCAGGGTCACACAGGTAGTAAATTGCTGAACCGCAGATTTAAACTAAGATTCTCCTAACTCCAGAGTCAATGCTCTATCCACTGTGGCACATAACTGTCCCTAACTTTATAGGTAATTTCAGAGAATCACTTTTTCATTTTATTTGTCAGTTCTATGGTTTTCTTTTGGTTTTTAATTTCTCTCATAATTTTCAAGATTTGTTTTGTGATTATTTGGGGTTTCTTTGTTGGCTTTCTAATTTTTAAAAATGCATATTAATCTCATGAAGCCCTTCTTTTTCTATTATATTAAAAATTCATGTTTTGGGGGATATATTTTTGTTGTTGTTTAAGACTTCTATAATACATCTCAGAAATTTTGTCATATCTCATTTTTGTCTTTAAAATCTTTACTAATTACTTCTCTGATTTATTCTTTCATGCATTGAAAATTTAGGATTTTGTTATCAATCTTCATTTTGGTGTGTCCTTTGTTCATGATTCCCAATTTAATTACTATTTCTATTGTGTTATTTATGATTTATAAAGAATTTGCATAGTGTTTCTACCTTTCCTTAAACATTAATTTTCAGCTTATCTATTATCTACTACATGGTCTCTACTACATGGTCTATTTTTTTAAGTGTCTTGTAGTGCTCAGAAATATGCATATCCCTCAGCATTTCCATTCAATGTCAGTTAATAGACAAAATACATTTATTAAGAACTTACTATGTTTCAAGCACTGTATGAATTTCTGAGGATACAAAGGCCAAAGATTGTATCCTCAAAAAGTATGCATTCTACCGAGGAAGACAAGCCTCCCCACTACTTTTCACTCTCAAAAGTACCTCCGTCCAACCTAATTACCCAGGTTTACAACCTTGATACTATTTCAAGTTTTTGCTCTCATCCCATATATTTAGTTACTGTTTCATGTACAGGGGGTTTGCTTAGGCAGAGTTTGACACTGGAGGGAAAGAGGAGATAGTGGAGAAAAGATAGTGAATAATGGAGAAAGGTGTTTGAATCACATTGAAGGAGGAGGAGGTTAAAAGAGGAACTTCCTTAGCCAACAGTCTCAATTTTTTTTGGTGAAATATGAGGCAAGGTGCTCGGCTGAGAGGGTGAGGAGAATGTTGTGGGAGACTGGATATTTGGAATACCTGTTGTTAGGAGTGGAATAGTGAATCAATTGGGGAGGAATAAAATGTTTGTCTTGAGACTGTGAAAGTCCAGTTTGGTCCATATAACATAAAATTTTGGTGGACTCAGTCATCACTGCTTCATGAGTTCCTACAAGTCCATTCAGCAACACAAGAACAGAAACAAAATAACAGCTCACAGGATTATGACCCATGTTTCAGAGTTAGCCATTGTATTAGGGTTTATTTGTTTTTAATCCCTAAAGATGAATAATTTATTTCACTATATGTTCATTCCTATAGTTGCATTTATTTACCTTTCTTGTGTTTATGTTGCTTGATATTCTGTCTGCTTGTGGGATTTGTTGTTTATCATTAGAATTATTAAATTTGACTATTAAATGACTTGAAGTTTTACCTGTAAGGTTTTTGTGGTTATTTTTCTGGAGTTGATGTGTGGATTCTTTCAAACGGTGATCTGTTTTCCTTTGTCAAACATTCTGGGCAGTTTTCTTGTATTCTGCATTATAGTGTTCAGGTTTTTTGATCTGTGGTATTCTTCTAAGATACCTATTATCTTTAAATTATCTCTGCATCTCCTGTCATTGAGCTCGAAAAATTTTGCTTCAGTAGAGATTCTGTGTTTTTTAATGTTATTACTTTTTGCTTCCCTTACTCCAGACACTTCTCCACTTCGTTATATTTGAATTCCAAGTCAATGTCATTTTCCCTTTTGCATCCTTGCACCACAGGTATAAATGTTTTCTACTCTGCTAGTTATTTCTATTGTATAGGTTATTGGTTCTGACTTTTGCTGTCTTCTAATTTCCCTTATGTCTTTCTTTTCCTTTTTGAACTATTCTGGAATATTTTATAGTTGTTCATGCTCTCTGGTTCAGTGCTTCATCAAGCATTGGTTCCATTTCCTTTGGCTTCTAATATCTGTTTAGAGAACTTTGCAATCTCATTAATGTTAAGGTATTTATCCTGCCCTCAAATTTAATGTTTTCTCTCTCAATGTGTCTGCTTGTACTCTATGTTTTTAGTTGATTTTTCTACTTGAAATCTTTAGTGTTTTAAATATTTTCCCCTTATATTTTTCTGTTACTCATTTCCTAACTTTTCCCTCTTTTATTGTGGTTATGTACTCAACGCTGAACTATTAAGCTGATTCACACCCCTTTTGTGTTAGATGACATGCTTTTTACCAGTCTCAGTCCCTGCACTAAGTAGGTTTTGGGGAACAGGACTAGCTCTAATTGAATTTTAGCCTCCTTACCTTCAAGATGCACCCCCCCATCTTCTTCGGTTCTTTCCCTCTTGCTCTTTCTTTCTTTTGTTGAATTAAATCATATTCCACCACTTTTTTGTAGAATTGGGAGTACTGGAGGATGAGGTAGGTGTTCAGAGCAGAGTTTCTGTAGTCTTGGAATCCCTAACCTCAGGGCACCTTAGATAGAAGGTAGCCAAATTTTAGTCCTTTTTCTTAACATACCTGAGCAGAGTAAATGTCTCTGACTTGACACAGTTGGATGATAGATGGGTAGGGGGATGGGTACACCAGCAGAGTCTCAAGGGAATCCTTGTGTGAGTTCCACATACAAGGCCATCTGTCAGTTATCCTGTGCATTCCTTTGCAATTGCGGTGACTGATGGAAGAACTGATGAGTGAGGACATTAAGGATTAGCATTCTCCAGTGTTAATAAATACCTTGACAGAAATCTTACTCTTTTGTCGTATAGATTCAGCTGTAATTACTCTAACTCTGGCATATAATCCCTCTTCCGATGGGTTTTTGAAAGCTTGATACTGAAAGACAATATATACTGTATTGTATATATTTGGTGCTTGGTAGCAAAGAAAATATATATTCCACCATCTTGTTGGTCACATGACCCTTAGAGGCACATACCATAGTAAAGTGACTAGAAAGTTGGCATAAGAATAAGTAAGACCTGGGTTCCAGTCCCACCTCTGAGATACTGGCTGTGTGTTCTTAGACAACCTCCTAGTGATCCCAGGAAGCTCTCTAATATTACAAGTTTTAAGAACAGGTGACAATCAATAATGATAGAGGGAGTTTCCTCACTGGGAATTTCTTTTTAACTATTGTAATCATAGGTCTAATTTAATTAGCTTTATAAATTACATACATGTATATATGTATGTAATATATATGTATATATACTCTAATATTTTCTAATAATTTCATGTATGCATGAAAATTGCACTGAATAAGAAGTCAGAGATGGATTATGATTGGTGATAGTCAAGGGAGTATCCATATGGATTAGATAACGCCAAAATATAGAAGTTTAAATGTGTACTTGGTAAAAGGATAGAGGATATAAAGAGGATATATTTCAATTTGAGATCTCCAATTTTATCAAAGCTTCCCAAGAATAAAGTTTCAGAGACTAAAGCAAATATTTTAATGGATTTTGTTTACATATGAGTGATACTGTAAATTCCTTTTATTGTACCATTTGTGTTAGATATCCTCTATAGGAAAAAAAAAACATCATTTCTCAAAACCAGATCAGTGGGAATTGTGATTTGCAAGCTAAAACAGCTCTGAAGTATATGTATATATTTTCCACCTAATGACAGTAATGTTTCATATCATGAGATCTAATCTAGCTATTGCCAATAACCAATAAATGTCATCATGTTGCTGTTTGTATCCATTTCAGTTCTGTTCAAGACTGTAATTGCAAAAAATTTTTAAAGTTTTTGTTCAGTTGGATTTGGCTTTATGTGCTTTCCTATGTTAATTCTAGATGTAGATTATGAAGTTATACATTCTTCAAGGTGGGAGCTTTACTGCTCTTACCTTCCATATAACAAACAATTCCAACAAATAATTTAATATATATTAATGCTCAATGAGGAATTGATTGGTAATCGACTTTTTGAAAATCTCACTTCGGCACTTGATCGATCTGTGATCTGATGGACATGAGCTCCCCATCAGTTGTGTAGAACCTAATCTAGCCATGACCCCTCAATCCCTGTGACTTCTGCACTCCTGGACATGTATCTACAGTGAGACCAACCAGTGCTGGACATCCTCTAGATATCTTGACAGTACATAATTACCAATGCAGCACACAGGCCATCAACATAGATGACCATCAGATAGAGTTACTGGTTTGGTATCTATTAAGGAGTCTTGTATGATCTTAACATAGGCAATGGAAACATTAGAATAGAGACTAAGGCTGGATGTTAACATTACTAAATCAAAATTCTTTTTTAAAAAAATTCTTTAAAAAGCACCCCAGTGGGATCTTGTATTCTCTGAACCTTCCAGTCAATTATATGACTACAAAGATGTCACCTGCGTTGAGTCAGAAAATAGTCAATAAACATTTATCAAGCATCCACTATGTTTCAGATACTGTGATAAATGCTACAGAATAAGGCAAAAAAAAATAGTCCCTGCCCTCAAGAAGCTCACAATCTGATGATGTGTAACAATGGTTTTTTTAGGTCTACTTTTTCCTTTCTTATATTTTCACTAAGAATGCCTTCAATACATGTATAATCTAGACTCATAAAATCCTAGAATTGCAAGGGATATTCAAAGTATAGAATCAGGACTCTAAGTCTGCCTTATTTGTTGTGCTTCTAGAGAGCTTGGCACCATGACCAATGCTTCTGAGTAGACCGTGTTAACATGAAGAAACTCTGGGGCTAGCTAGCAGTCACATAGAGCTTTAATGTTTACAGAGTGCATGACACCCATGGTCTCATTTGATCCTTATATAATCTTTGTGAAATGTGTGTTATTATTCCCATTTTATAGATGAAGAAACTGAAGCTAAGAGAAGTTGGGACCTGCTCAGGGACTCAGCCGGTAATGAGGGTTTAAACTCAAGGCTTGTTTTCTTCAACCTTAGTGCTCTATCCTCTATGTTATTTAGCTACCTCTAGGTAAAATGTGCTTCCGTGGTAAAGAAAGCTGAGTTGTTCTTTTAGGGCATTCTGGTAGATCCTTAGTAGTGTCATAAAACTAAGTAGTGTAAGATGAATAGATAATAATTCAACACAATTTGATAAGGAGTATGAGCAAGATTGAAAGTTCAATACCACCATGTATTCTTCAACAGGGGTCCTCCACTCCAGCTTCTAGCCTTCTTCAGGAATATCCTCTGTAATATCTCTGACAGATACAGTCTTAAAACTTATGCTTGACAATTTCCTGCTAAAATTCTGTTGTCCTTTGGAAGTACTCTTTCTTCAGCTTAGGTGATCTATTTTAATGAGAACAACCGAGAATCCGTCAGATTCTGAAGAGAGAATAATGTAATTTTTAGTGATCTGGAAAGGGATCCTAATAATAAAAGGATGAACATATAAAGGGACATTTATAAAACGCCCCTTTGTGCCACATTTCTGTAGCACTTAATGATAAAGCACTTTACTTACCACAATCTTGTGAAATAGATAGGGAGTATTATTTCCATTCCACAGATGAGACTTGAAAAGATTCAGTCATTTACCTGTTATCATGTGGTTAGTAAATTTTAGAACTATGACTCAAACCCAGGCCTTTTAACTCCAAGTCCATCATCCTTTCCATTGGATGAAGCTATCTCCAAGTTGCTACATTGTTTAGTTTATTTTCTCATACTTCCTGGATTGGATTCTAATTCTGATCTGTTATCTTGAGAAAAGTCAGAGTGGAGTTACCCTCATGCCCTAACCCAGTGGCCTTGGATACACTTCAGAAATCACAAGATCTGAGACAACTAGTTATCCTTGCACAAGAAACATCTAAGATTGGAAATCTGGGTTCAGGCAAGTAAGTCACAAGGAGAGACTCACAAAGTAGGCTGGGGATGGCAATTAGGGAGGGAAGAAGTGTTTGTATAGTGAGTCAGAGCTGAGCAACGTGATCTCCCATTTGTTACCCATGGACCTTTATGGAAGCAGGAGAGACAGAGACAGCAAGTTTGGCAGACAACACATTTGTTCGCTCACTTGAAATGCTGAGCTGTAGCCAGCTACTTTAGAGGGAGACAGGGAAGATTTTTCTAAAGGAGAGGAGGTTGGAAATATACTAACTTGGGGAAAAGCCTGAAACAGAAAATGTCTTTAAAAGAAATAGACTTTTACCATGTTTTGTAACAATCAGATGAAGAAATTAGTGGCTAATGTGAAGGTCTTTTTGGGACTGCTTTAATGAATAGATGATAATTTGCCATTTGGAAATGAATTGTTCAATATATAAGTGCCAGAAAAGAGTGTCTCCTTAAATAAACTAAACATTTCCCCCTTGCAATTCTGTTTACAATATTATTTTCCTTAGCAACCCCATAACTCATAGCTAGCCAGGAGGGAAACTGCAGGCCAGCCTCTATCAGAGTTGTCTAGGGTTTTAAATGAGGGGGTTTAAATTAATGAACTTTTATGGCAATGAGTCTACATGCTCACAAAACTTTATAAGTGCCCAAACAATAATTCTCCCTCTCCACATAGTCTAGCTAGGCTGTTTTTCCTACTGAAAACACTGCTCAGAAATTCTCCTGTAGCTAATTCCTTCCAGAAGAGACCAGACAGAGTATTGCTACTGTAAATAGATTTCTTCATTATCCTGGGGCGTTTTTTGTCCAAAAGACTGACCAAAAAAAGTAGGAAAGAGCCAGTAACTGTCTCAGTTCTCTTCAGGTCTTCTGTAGAGGTGTAGGAGAACATGACACAGGGAAAAGAGCTGGAAAGATCACCATGTTCCCTCATTGTGGAAGTAATCAGCCAGGTCTAGTTCATTAAAATACTTGGCCAGGAAACCCTCAGCTTGACACTTGAGAGTTTCACAGGAAAACAGGCTAAATGAAGGAAATTGCTTTTTAAAAACCCAGGCACCTCTATTTTTGTCTTCTATTATTGTACTAGATATAGGCCCAGGATGGTAGGTCCAAGATGTAGAGACTAAAGGTGTAGGGAGCCCATGTTATTCTCGAAGGGCGTGGAGACACTCAAAACCAGAGGCTCTCAGATATGTTTACCCTGTGACTCACTTGAATAATCCCATTCCCTAGCATCAGAGCCAAGACAAGGCATTTGGTGTGTCCTGGATACTGTTTGGAAATGGCGCCCTTGCAGTGTCACCGTCTGCTAGCGGTTTTGTGCTTCCACTGAGACATGCAAGACATGACTGATCACTAAATAATTCCATTGAACATTAGAAATGTCCAATTATTTTTGAATCATAAAATATCAAATTGCAAAGTGTCCTTCCTTGTGCCCCTGATCCTGTCTAGCCCTGGGTCTGCCAATAAAAGAAAAAAGGTTCTGGGATAGCCTAGAAGCTGAGGAAAATGTTATGGTAATAATTGCCTCTTGTTTTTCCCATTTTTCAATTGCTTCAGACCAGAGCTGGGCATGGTGGAGGAGAGAAAAATGAGAGAAGGTGGGCTAAACAATCAACCTGTGCAAAAAGGGCTGAAGAAAGAATGGCAGACATTGTGAAAATGGGTTTGGGGAAAACAATCTAAGAATTTAGAGCCTAGGACTAAGTGAGGCCATGCTAGTGAGAATACCTCTTGACCCTGGCTCCTTTACATTCCCTTAAACTCCTCAGAATTCTTAAATTCCCTTATCTAATCATAATCATTGACTTTTCATCTCTCTCCCTGCCTTCCTTTACCAGATTCTACTCTTCATTCACATCATGACCTCAGATCTCTCAATCACTCAGTTGTCTACTAGGCTCTCTCTCCAAGACTAGTCACTCTCTTCATTTTCCCCTATCTGACCCCTTGGTGGTCAGATTAATTAAATTAGACTCTACATTGCCTTTTTCTCTTAAGTCCCTGGCCACTTTACCTTACCACTGGTTGTGCCCGGCTGAGCTTTAGCCTTGGACAACTCCCACCTTTACAAAAAAATTGAGGTCAATTGCCAAGAACATCCACTTGTCCTACATTCGAATGCTTTCTGCCACTATCTTCTTCACTTCTCTCTCACAAAGAGGTGGCCTTTCTCCTTACCAAGACCCAGCTTAGCCCTCCAACCTGCATGAGTTCCCATTCCATCTTGTCTCCTCCAATATATTGTTCCCTCTCTCATCCCCATTCTAGAACTTATCTTCAGTCTTTGTCTACTGCATCCTTCTCTACCATCTCAACTTGACCGGTCCATCTCTTCTGTGGTTCTATATTTCTTCTGCCTTTTGAAAATGTCATCTATAATTAAGCGTCTCCACTTTCCTCTCTCTCACTTTTTAACCCCTTACAATCCCTTAGAGCTTCTGACCTCATCATTCCACTGAAATTGCTCTCTCCACAGTTATCAGTGATCTTTTAATTACCAAATCCAGTGGATTTTCATCCATTCTCAGTCCTCTTGATCCCTTTTCAGTCTTTAACACTATTGATCCCTGTCTTCTTGTCACTTCTTTCTCTCTAGATTTTTAGAACACCACTCTTTCCTGATTCTCTTTCTACCTATCAGATCAGCCTTTCTCAGTCTCCTTTGTTGGATCTTCATCCAGGTCACACTCTCTAAATGTAGTGCCCCATAAAATTCTGTCCTAGGCCCCTTTCTCTTTTCCTTTCATACTACTTCTCTTGTTGATCTTGTCAACTCCAATAAATTTAATTGTCATGTCTGTGCTGATGACTCTCAAATCATCCTATGTTGTCCTAACCTTTCGGCCAGTTTCCAATTTTATATCAGCAACTGCTTTTCAGACATCTCAAACTAGATGTCCAGTAAACATGTGAAGTTCTACAAGCCTGAGCTGAATTCATTATTTTTCCGCAACCCATCCCCCTCAAATTCCCTATTACTATTGAAGGCATTACCATCTTCCCAGTCCCTTGGGCTCAAAACTTAGGCACCACCCACAGTTCTTCACTATCTCTCACCCTCCATATCAATTTGTTGCCAGGGTCTGTCAATTTCACATTTTAACATCTCTTTAATATGCTGTCTTCTCTCCTCTGATAGCATCATACCCCTAGGGTAAGTCTTCATCATCTCTTGCTTGGGCTCTTGCAAAATTCTGCTGGTGGGTCTGCCTGCCTCAATTCTCTCCTCACTTCAAATCCTTCCTTCATTCAACTATGAAAATGATTTTCCTAAAGCACAGGTCCAACCAACCTCACCCCTACTCAATAAACTCCAGGGTCTCCTTATCACTTCTAGGATCAAATGCAAATGTTTGGCACCGAAAGCCCTCATAACCTAATCTCCTCCTATCTTTCTTTTGCCTTACTCTCCATCTTGTACTTTTTGATCCAGTGATACTGGTTTCTTTGCTATTCTTCAAACAAGATACTCCATCTCTTGGCTCAGTTCATTCTCTCTGGCTCTCTTCTCTTCTGGAATTCCCTCCCTCCTCACCCGTGTCTGTTGACTTTCCTAGCCTCCTTCAAGTGTCAATTAAAATCCTATCTTCTACAGGAAGACTTTCTCAATTCCTCTTAATTCTGGTTCCTTTTCTCCATTGTCATCTACCCCATTAGATGGTGAGCCCCTCAAGGGCAGGTAATGTTTTTGTTTTCTCTTTTTGCTTAGCACAGTGCCTGGCACTTAATAGGTGCGTAATAAATGTTTGTTGGCAGACTGACTGGGCTTGGAGTGAGGAAGACCTCAGATTGAATCCTGGCTCGCACAAGCCTAAATGCTAAATGGCCCTGGCAAGTCATTTAATCCCTGTGCTTTATTTTCTTTATCTGTAAATTGAGGGGTTGAATTCAAAAGTTGGACTCAGGTCCCTTTTAGCTCTAGATCTATTATTTTAACTATATATACATGGTGGGAGGAGGATCATACTGATTTTTTTTACTGATAGGAGTGTACAGTCCAAAAAGTTTGGAGACCACTGACATAAATAGTATCTAAGTCTTAGGAAAAACAACCTCAAAAGTGAATGTGTTCTTAGACTACACCTATAGAGATATAGTCTAGAACAATAGAAGTGAAAGGCTCACTGTCTTCTGTCCTGTTCAGATTATACCTGTGGTATCATGTTCAGCTCTAGATGCCCACCACAGAGAAAGAACACTGATAAATGGGTAGGGAAAGGCACAAAGCAGTTTTGAGGAGACTAGAGGGCATGCCACATGAATATTAGGTGAAGAAATTAGGCATATTTACCTGGGGAAAAGAATTGGGAGGAACATGATAAGTCCTTGTCTTCAAGTATTTGCAAGACTATCCTAGAGAGGAAGGATCAGGCTTGTTCTTAACTCCAGATCATTAGCACTATGTGATTATACATTGGTTATACATTGCATAAGAGGCAGATTTTGATCCAATATAAAAAAAATTCCTCACAAATAAAAGTAGAAGGGGCTGCCTAAAGAGAGAATGAACCCCTCAACTCTGGAAATGTTCAAGTAGAAGCTGCATGATCACTTGTTGGCAATGCTATAGAAGCAACCATTAGGGTCTGGTATGGATGCCCTTTGAGATATCTTTTAATTCTGAGATCCTGTGATTCAATGAAAATTTATGGTGGGAAAATTTATTCGGGGGGATAGTGAAGGAGATGATGGCTGCCTTCTAGTATCTGAAGGCCTTCCACATGAAAGAAGAATTTGGTTTATTTCCGTGTGGCTCTAGTGGTCAGAACCAGTACTGGGGTAAGGTGAAGCACTGATGTGGAGGAGCTTGGGCAGCAGTAGAGAGGGAATCCTCCTCATAGTTCTAAGGCTAATGGTCACTCACAGAGCAGAACACAGGCCAGGAGAGGGATAAACACCTCTCCTTTGATCATTCCACTTTGGAAGAACTGAAAATTTAAAGACCCCTAAGAAGTATTTCTGAAAATAGCTGCACAAAATCCCTGAAGCTTGGGACAGTTGGCCCTCCACCCTGGAAGTAGAGTCCTACTTTAACAAAGAGCTAAAATATCAAAGAATTAGCTGGGAAAATAAGCAAATAGACTATAGAATCTTACTTTGGTGACAAGGAATATCAAAACACACAACCAGAAGAAGACAACAAAGTCAAAGCGCCTACATCCAAAGCCTCTAAGAAAAACAGGAATTGATCGCAGGCCATGGAAGAGTTCAAAAAGAATTTTGAAAATCAAGTAAGAGAAGTAGACAGAAAATTGGGAATAGAAATAACAGTGATGCAAGAAAATCGTGAAAAATGAGTCAACATCTTGTTAAAAGAGACCCCAAAAAAATGCTGAAGAAAATAACACCTTAAAAAAATAGAATAATCCAAATGGCAAAAGAAGTTCAAAAAGTCAATGAGAAGAACGTCTTCAAAAGCAGAACTGGCCAAATGCAAAAGGAGGTCCAAAAGTTCACTGAAGTAAATAATTAATTAAAAATCAGAATGGAGCAAATGGAAGCTAATGATTTTATTAAAAATCAAGAAATTATAAAACAAAACCAAAAGAAGAACTGATAGCAAAACTAAAACGTAACTATCACGAAGTACAGACAATATTTCACTTAGCCCAGCTTGTGCCTTTACACACCTGAAATTTTTAAAAAGTACACATTTTTTAAAGTATTCCCATTGAGAAGTTCCCAAAGGCCAGCTGCATTAGTCAGACTGACTGTATTTTCCATCATCCATATATTGTGCAAACATTCCATAATTTATGTTACCATTATCCACAGAATCCAGCAATTTTGGCTTTTGCAATCTTGAGTCCCAGGCAAGTCAGTGTGAAATCTTATTTGAAGTCCCTGCTAAGAGAGGTAGTGTGGGAAGTTAGTTTTCTGTGTTAACTTAACATTCCACAGTACTTTCCCCTCCAAACAGTATATTAATGTATATACATACACACACGCACAAATACACACACATATGCAAGCAGCAGCCCTCCTTGATCTGTACATAAAGCCAGACTCTATCTGTTTATCTCAGGGATTTTGATGCCAACATTCCAACCTCAGATTTTCTAATAGAGCCGGAACATACAACCCTGCTAATCTGATCCTATAGTCTAGTTCAGCAGAAGTATTTCTTTATCACACAGCTGAGGTCAGAAAGCAGTTTGTTAAAGGAAATATTACAGTCCAGAATGATGTAGACAGTGTGTCATCCTAATGGCAGCAGCTGGTACTCATCCAACCAAACTCCCACATACTAAAGAAAATGCCTTTTAACTGGAAACAGTACGCAATGCTTTTTTTGCTTTCCCTGAAATTTTATCCTTAGTGGCTCTGCTCTTCAAATTTTCTCTTCAAGGGTCCACTTATCCTATTGTGGGGAAACCATTTTATATCAACAAGTTCAGCATGCTACATTGATAAAGGCAGAAAAGGACATGGGGAATAATTAGAATCACTTAGAACGGGACTTGCAACTGGAAGGGAGAGACGATTGGAGTTAAGAAACCTGGCAGAGAACATTGGTAAACCACAACGTAGTGGAAAGAATATTAAGCTGAAAATCAGGAGACTTGAGTGTTGAGTAGGAAGGATGGTACAAAAACAGTTAATAGAAAATGACTTCCCAACATCAATAAAGAAAAAGAGAGCACTTACCTGACCTGATGAATTCAAGTCAGCTGGTCAAAACAAACTAGACCCTTGATTACAGAAAGATCCGATAGGTGTACTGTCAGTAAATCTGAAAGATTATGGGGGGCAGGACATGTCCTGTAAGCCAGAAAAAGGGCACATACCCTAGTTTTCAAAATAAGAGAAGAAAATGGACTTTGAAAACCATAGGTTGATGAGGTATAACTTCATCTCCTGGCAAAGTTCCAGAAAAAAATTTAAAGATAGCGAGCATGTAGAAAAGTAAGCAGTGATCACAATGAACCAGCTCACACCAGACGAAACTCATTTCCTTTTGTGACAGTATTATTATACCAATAGATCAGGAGAATGATGTATTTTAGTGGTGTCAAACTCAAGTAGAAACAGAGGCCACTAAACCATACAGAAGAATCTGTATGGGCTTCATGTTGACTTAGAAAACCGCACAAGTTTATTTATTTATTTTTCATTAATACACCAACACATTAAAATCAAATACAAACAATATTTTAATCTGGTTCAGTTTGCATTTTGGAAGTAGTGTGGGCCATATGAGACCTGTGGGCTGTGTCTGACATCTCTGTACATACAATTTATCTAGGTTTTAGTTTTCTTTCCCAAATATTTTTATTGATTTCACTAAATATTCTCAATTACATGTAAAAGAAATTCTAACACTCTTTTTAAAAATTTTGAGTTTTAAATTCTCTACCTCCCTCTCGTTCTTCATTCCTTCTTGAGAAAGCAAGCAATTTGATATAGATGATAGAGTCATGCAAAATATATTAGCTATGTTGCAAAAGAAAAATACTGATAAAAGAACAAGGAAAATAAAGTTTTTTTAAGAGTATGCTTCAATCTGCACTCAGACTCAATCAGTTGAGTTATTTTTATTTGTTTGTTTCTGGAGGTGGACAGTGTTTTTCACTATCAACTCCTTTGGGGTTGTCTTGGATCATTGCATTGATCAGAATAACTAAGTCATTTACAGTTGATCATCATATCATCATACAATATTGCTGTTACTGTGTAGAATGATCATCTGGTTTTTCTTACATCACTTTGCATTAATTTATATTAGTCTTACCAGATTTTTCTAAAGTCATCCTGCTCATCATTTCTTATAGCACAATAATAGTATCATAATCATATACTGTAACTTGTTCAGTCATTCCCCAATTAATGGGCATCCCCTCAATTTTAGGATTAGAACATTTAGTTTCCAATTAATTTTTAATCTGTTTCCATGGCCCTTTATTGAATGTAATTTTTTCTTCATTATGATCTGAAAAGAATACATTTAATATTTCTCTTTTTCTGCATTTGGTTCTGAGGTTTTTAATGCCACAACATATGGTCAATTTTTGTAAGGGTGCCATATACAGTTGAGAAAAATTTATGCTCCTTTCTATTCCTATTAGATTTTCTCCAGGGGTCTATCATATTTAACTTTCTTAAAATTATATCCATCTCCCTAACTTCTTTGTTGTTTATTTTATGGTCAGACTTATCTAGTTCTGAGGCAGAAAACTGAGGCCCCCTATTAGTACAGATTTATTGTCTATTTTCTCCTTTAATTTATTTAACTTTTCCTTTAAGAATTTGGATGTGATGCTATTTGATCATATATGTTTAGTATATTACTTCATTGTTTATGATACATTTTAGTTTCCTTGCTTAGATCTTTAAATTAGATCTATTTTTGCTTTGTCTGAGATCATGAACGCTGTTGTATGCATTTTTTAACCTCAGCTGAAGCATGATAGGTTCTGCTTCAATCCTTTATTTTAACTATGTGTCTATTTCAATGTATCTCTCATACATGACATATTGTTAGATTCTGTTTTTAATTCTATTCTGCTGTCCACTTCCATTTTATGGATGAGTTCATCCCACTCACATGCATAGTTATGATTACTAACTGTTATTTCCCTCCATCCTATTTTCTTCTGTTTATCCTTCCCTTTTTCTTTTTATCCTGTCACTCCTCAAAAGTCTGTTTTGCTTCTAACAACCGCCTCCTTTAATCCACCTTATCCTCTTCCCCTCTTACTTCTCTGTAGGATAAGATGTATTTCTATATCCAATTGAGTGTTTGTATCATTTCCTCTTTGAGCCAATTCTGATGAGAGTAAGGTTCAAGTATTGCCCATCCCTATGTTTTTCCCTCCACTATAAAATCTCTTCCTTTTGTTCCTCTTTTAGGTAAAATAACTTCACCCATTGTATTTCTCCCTTTTTCAATGCATCCTGTTTTCTCAATCCTTCATATTATTTTTTTGAAATCATAATATAGTCAACTTATTCTCATGCCCTTTGTCTATGTAGACTCTTTTCACTGCCCTAGTAATGATAAAGCTCACATATCATCTTCCATTATAGGAATGTAAACAGTTTAACTTTATTGAATCCCTTATGATTTCTCTTTTGTGTTTGCCTTTTTATACGTTTTTTGAATCTTGAATTTAAAGTCAAATTTTCTATTCATTTGTGATCTTTTCATTGGGAATGTTTGAAAGTTCTCTATATAATTAAACATCTTTTTTTTATCTTTAAGGATTTATACTTAGTTTTTCTAGGTAGGCCATTCTTAGTTGTAACTATAGGTCTTTTACGTTTTGGAATATCATATTCCAGGCTCTCTGCTTCTTTAACTTGGAAGCTGCTAAATCTTGCATGATTCTGACTGTGACTTCACAATATTTAAATTGTTTCTTTCTAGCTGATTGAAATATTTTCTCCTTGATCTAGGAGTTCTGAAATTTGGCTATAATATTCCTGGGAGTTTTCATTTTTGGACCTCTTTCAAGAAGTGATTGATGGTTTCTTTCAATTCCTTTTTTATCCTCTGCTTCTAGGATATCAGGGCAGTTTTCCTTGTTAATTTCTCCAAATATGATGTGTAGTCCCTTTTTTTCAACATGGCTTTCAGGTAGTCCAATAATTAATTGTTAAATTATCTCTCCTCAATCTCTTTTCAGTTCAATTGTTTTTCCAATGAGGTATTTAATACATTCTCTTACGTTTTCGTTCTTTTGACTTTATTTTATTATTTTTTGATGTCTCATAGAGTTGTTAGCTTCCACTTGCTCAATTCTAACTTTCAAGGAGTTATTTTCTTCAATGAAATTTTGTACTTCTTTTTTCATTTAGCTGATTCTTCCATTTCTTATCTTCAATAGATTTTTGTGCTTCTTTTACCATTTGGTTAATTCTGTTTCTTAAGGTGTTATTTATTCTCTTTAGTAATTTTGTACCTAGTTTACCAAGCTGTTGACTCTTTTCATAATTATCCTGTATCCAAAAACCTTACCTAAGTTTTTGGCAAAGCACTTGATAAATCCAGTTGGCCAGCTAGTATCTATAAAGTGCCTACTATGTGCTAGGCACTGTGCTCTCTCATGCTATTCATGAGACTAGATGGAGAATATGGGTTATAGAACAGTGCAATTAGATGGGCTGACTTGGTTGAATTGTCAAAGAGCCTCAGAGAGTAACCATTAATGATTTCATGGATCTGAGTTACCAAACAGTTTTAGCTATGAATTGACTAATGTTCATCAGATCTGCAGATGTCAGAGATCTGGAAGAAAGAGTTTATTTTTTTAAAAATGTGGCAGTCTAGAGCATAAAGCTAAAACTATAAGATAAAATCTAACAAGGATGTACATGAAGTTGTAGAGATGGGTTCAGAAATGAACTTCGCAAGTGCAAGATAGGAGGAGGCAGAATTAGAGAGCAGTTTCTGGAAGCAATATGATACTTTCAAGGCTTGAAAGCTAGAAATGAGTCAGCATCATGATGTGGTAGCCAAAAAAGCTAATGTAATCTTGAGTTGCCTTAAAAGAAGCATAGCTTTGGGATATGAGGCTGTCTTAGTCTTGCTATTACTCTGCCCCTGTTATAACACATCTGGAGTATTGTGTTCCGTTTTGGACACAACAATTTAGGAAGAGCATTGATAACTCTATGGAGAGTGAGCATAGGAAAGCAACCAACAAAGATAAGAACCTTGAGGCCTCCATGAGGATTGGTTCAAGCACCTAAGGATGTTTACTGTGAAGAAGAGATTTCAGGGGAAATGTTAACTATTGTCTTCGAATATTTGAAGGGTTGTCACTTGGTAGAAAGATTGGATTTGCTCTTTAAGGCCTCAGAGGACAGAACTAGGAACAATGGATAGAAACTGGAAAAGGTTTCATTTACATTTGATGTCAGGAAAAACCTTCTAATAATTAGAGCTATCCAAAAGTGAATTGGGCTCCCTCAGGAGGTGATAAATTCCTCCTCACTAGAGGTCTTCAGACTAAGACTAGATGATTGTTTATTGGACATGCTCTAGTGGAGTGTCTTTGGACAAGGTTTATTGCTTAGAGGGCCCCTGCTATCTTTTTCCATTCTAAAATCCTGTGATTTTGGATCTGGGCTTCCCCACAAAATCAGCTATGTGATCTCAGATATGTAATTTACTTAATCTCTTTCAGCCTTAAATTCCTACTCTGTAAAATAAGGGAGAATAAGTTGCTCATGTGTATGCAGCATTTATGGGTTTACAGGATGCAAAGAACACACTATCACAATAGGACATGTAGGTGGTGCAATGGACAAAATTCTGGCCCTGGAGTTAGGAAGACATTAGTTCATATTGCTAGCTGTGTGACCCTGGGCATGTCACTTAACCCTGTTTCTTTATCTGTAAAAGGAAATGGCAAATAGTTCAAATGTTCTCATACGATTTTTAAACTCTTCTACTAGGTTTCTGTACTGTAGAAGTTTTCTATCTCACATATTTGGGAGTTTATGAGTTTATACTATGATAGCATCTTTGCCAAGAAAATCCCAAATGGGGTCACAAAGAGTAAGACACCAATGAAGCAACTGAACACCAGCAAATACCTCACAACAACCCCATGAAGTAGGAGTAGGGAGCAAGTATTATTATCCCCAATTCACAGATAAGGAAACTGAGGCTTAAAAACCTGAATGACTTGACCTGGGTTATATATGTACTTAAATGTCCTAGTCAAATATGAACCCAGATCTCCTAATTCCAGGTGCAGAGTATTTTCTGGCTTGAAATGTAGCTCAACGAAATGTAGTTCAAATTTTTCTCATATGATTTTAAAATTCTTCTACTAGGTTGCTGTACTGTAAAAGCTTCTCATCTCACATATTTGGGAGTTTATGAGTATTTTTACGGCAATATGAATCAGAAATGGTTTTCTTAAATTTTTATTAAGCATTGTTATAACTGGGCAATTGCAAGTAACATTTAAGTCTGTAAAAATGATCTGAAGGAGTACAATTTATTTCTGAGCAGTGGCTAGTATATACTTCAATATAGTTCTGTTTTCTCCCGTTGTACATTTATATCAGAATCCTCTGGTTGCAAAATCAGCTTGTGATGAAATGGTCCTTTCATTGATGTTGACAAAAATCATATAAGATAATTATTATATGTAACTTACATACATATGGGCAGCAATGTGGCTGTGCACAGCTAAATAGTGTAGTGGATAGAGTGCTGGGCCTGGAGTCAGGAAAACCCAAGTTCAAATCCAGCCTCAGACACTTACTAGATGAGTGACCTTACATAAGACACTTAATCTGTTTGGCTCAGTTTCCTTATATGTAAAAAGTGCTGCAGAAGGAAATGGCAAACCACTGCAATATCTTTGTTAAGAAAACCCTGAATGAGGTTACAAAGAGTCAGAGATGACTGAAACAACTGAACAACCAAAAATGCTACCATAAATTTGTAAAGGTTTTAGGGGCCACTTCAGTTAAATTTAGCAGATATTTATTGTAGCTACTATGTTTAAGTCACTGGAAATACAAAAATAAAAGAGAAACCAAAAGTATATATTAAGATTGGTATTGTTCTACGTATTGTCCCGGTTAAGCTCTGACTTTAGGATGCCAGTCAATTTCTTAACAATCATAGCTACAGATTTTCCTTCATAGTTTTACTCTTGATACATCTTGCCTAGAGAAGCCCAAGGTATTTAAGTATTGCAAGCATCTATAAATATAATCTGACTTCCATCTTCAAGTTCAAAACTCTCAGGCTCTGTTTTTTCTTTAGTGCATGTTAACAATTAATATGCTTATTGAGTCTAAATGGCATTTTGATATTAAGGGAGAAAGCATTCACAAGATGAAGTAGCTGTTTGATATGCTTCTCAATGGAGGCATTTAGCTTGTTGCTGTTTGTGTACAAGTGATTAAGATGCTTTGGTATGGCTTTCCTCTTTGACTTGAAAGACATAGTCATTTTTGTTGTGACAATAATTAATTTAAAACTAGACAGGTCCGGGGGAGAAGCCAAGATGGCGGAGTAGAAAGACTCACATATGCAAGCTCCGGAACCCACAGCCCATAAATTTCCTGTAAAAAGAACTCCCCACAAATTCTGCAGCAGTGCAAACCATGCACAAACGCAATGGAAGAGATTTCCATTCCAGAGAGCTCTGGAAAGCCGTCCCCAGGGGTCCGTCACACTCCGGATAGCAGAGCCCACCCTTGCGCTGCCCTGGCTGCACGGCCCCCAGAGGAGCAGATCGGAGCAGACTTCAGGGATGGAACTTTGAGGCGCTCCAGCTCAGTAAGAGAGACTTCTGGGCTGGCCAAGAGGGGACCGGGGTGTCTCCGTGACTTGGGCCCCCTCAGGAGGCAGCAGGAGAGGCAGAGGCAGCCTGGGACTCCTCAAGCAGGCAGGAGCTCCGCTCCATTACTGAAGGTCTCCGCATAAAACTCCTGAGGGAACTGAGCCTGGGAGGTGGCCCTGCCCCCACCTGAGCACCAGAACTTAAGCTCACATTGAATAGCATCCCCGCCCGCCGCAGAAAGCCCTGAGGCTGGGGAGCAGCATTTGAATCTCAGATCCCAAGCACTAGCTGGGTGGATCTAGGCGGGGGTGAACAGGAATCTCAGAAGTCAAGTAACTGGCTGGGAAAATGCCCAGAAAAGGGAAGAAAAATAAGACCATAGAAAGCTACTTTCTTGGGGGACAGATGTTCCCGCCTTTCATTTCTGGTGACAAGGAATAATTCTTACCACCAGGGAAAGATGTGGAGGTCAGGGCCTCTGTATCCCAGACATCCGAGGTGGATGTCCAGTGGACTCAGGCCATGGAAGAGCTCAAAAAGGATTTTGAAAAATCAAGTTAGACAGGTGGAGGAAAAACTGGGAAGAGAAATGAGAGAGATGCAAGAAAAGCATGAAAACCGGGTCAATACCTTGGTAAAGGAGACCCAAAAAAAATGCTGAAGAAAATAACACCTAGAAAAATAGGCTCACTCAATTGGCAAAAGAGGCTCAAAAAGCCAATGAGGAGAACAATGCTTTCAAAAGCAGAATTAGCCAAATGGAAAAAGAGGTTCAAAAGCTCACTGAAGATAATAGTTCTCTCAAAATTAGAATGGAACAGATGGAGGCTAATGACTTTCTGAGAAACGAAGAAATCACAAAACAAAACCAAAAGAATGAAAAAATGGAAGAGAATGTGAAATATCTCATTGGAAAACAACTGACCTGGAAAATAGATCCAGGAGAGACAATTTAAAAATTATGGGACTACCTGAAACTCATGATCAAATAAAGAGCCTAGACATCATCTTCCATGAAATTATCAAGGAAAACTACCCTGATATTCTACAACCAGAGGGCAAAATAAGTATTGAAAGAATCCATCGATCACCACCTGAAAGAGATCCAAAAAGAGAAACTCCTAGGAACATTGTGGCCAAATTCCAGAACTCCCAGCTCAAGGAAAAAATCTTGCAAGCAGCTAGAAAGAAACAATTCCAGTATTGTGGAAATACAATCAGGATAACTCAAGATCTAGCAGCTTCTACATTAAGGGATCGAAGGGTGTGGAATAGGATATTCCAGAAGTCAAAGGAACTAGGACTCAAACCAAGAATCACCTACCCAGCAAAACTGAGTATAATGCTTCAGGTGAAAATATGGTCTTTCAATGAAACAGAGGACTTTCAAGCATTCTTGATGAAATGACCAGAGCTGAAAAGAAAATTTAACTTTCAAACACAAGAATGAGAAGAAGCATGAAAAAGTAAACAGCAAAGAGAAGTCATAAGGGACTTGCCAAAGGAGAACTGTTTATATTCCTACATGGAAAGACAATATTTGTAACTCTTAAAACTTTTCAGTATCTGGATAGTTGCTGGGACCACACACACAGACGCACACACACATGTACACGCATGTGTGCACACACATACACACATGCATGCACACACAGAGACAGAGAGCACAGAGTGAATTGAATAGGATGGGACCATATCGTAAAAGAAATTAAGGTAAATGGTGAGAGAGAAATGTAGTGGGAGGAGAGAGGGTGAAATGGAATGGGGTAAATTATATCTCATTCAAGAGGCAAGCAGGAGACTTTTTAGTGGAGGGGAAAAGAGGAGAGCTGAGAAAAAAACCTGAAGTTTACCTTCATCACATTTGACAAAAGGAAGGAATAAAATGCACACTCATTTTGGTATGAAAACCTATCTTACAATACCCTCATCACATTCGACTAAAGGAAGGAATAAAATGCACACTCATTTTGGTATGAAAACCTATCTTACAATACAGGAAAGTGGGGGAGAAGGAGATAAGCAGGGTGGGGTGGATGATGGAAGGGAGGGCAATGGGAGGAGGGAACAATTTGAAGTCAACACTCAGGTAGGGACAGGATCAAAAGACAGTATAGAAACAATGCGGGGCAGGATAGGATGGAGGGTAATTCAGTTAGTCTTACACAACACAACTATCAGGGAAGTCATTTGCAAAACTACACAGATAGGGCCTATATTGAATTGCCTGCCTTCCCAAAGGGAATGGGTGAGGAGGGAGGGATGGGGAGAATTTGGAACTCAAAGTTTTAGGAACAACTGTTTAGTATTGTTGTTGCTACTAGGAAATAAGAAATACAATTAATGGGGAATAGAAAGTCATCTGGCCCTACAGGACAAAAGAGAAGATGAGGACAATAGAAGGGAGGGATGATAGAAGAGAGGGCAGATTGGTGATAGGGAAAATTAGAATGCTCGGTGTATTGGGGTGGGGGGAGGGGATAAATGGGGAGAAAATTTGGAACCCAAAATTTTGTTAAAATGAATGTAAAAAGTTAAATAAATAAATTTATATTAAAAAAAAAACTAGACAGGTCCATAATGGGCTTCAACTCTCTCTAAGAAATTCTATGGTTTATATCAATTGTTCTTGACATTTTTGTGTTGGTGGTATATTTTAAATAGAGAACAATGCTTCACATGGACATCAAATGCTCTGGAATTCACACTGTACTTAGATCTATTTTATCTATTTGCAATATATGACATCTCTGAATATAGAACTGAGTTTTTACAATTATAATGAAGGTAAATTATAGCATATTCAAAATCACCAAAATTAATGGTGCATACCTGTAGTCTCTACCACTGGGAAAATTTCTGGAGCTCTGAGCTTCAGTAGGGTTTAGCCAATTGAATATTCTCTCTTCAGGCTGGCACAAATCTGGTGAGTTCTGTAACTTAGGGCCACTAGGTTGCCTAAGAAATGGTGAAACAGCCCAGGACAAAAATGGAGCAAGTTAAAGTTTCCATAACAATCAGTGGGGGAGGGTGACCCCACACTTGTGAGTGGCCACTGTACATCCAGCCTGGGTGAAATTGGGAGACTCAGCCTCAATAAACAACAAATAATTGTTAAATTGATCATTAATTTCTCTTAAATTCGACACATTTTACTGTACCTTTTTTACTCTTTAGCTAATAAATTATTTTCTTCTAAGTATTAATAAATACTTTCAACATTAAATGGCTCAGGAGGAGAAAGTGAGGCTGGTGACCTTGCATAGCCCTCCCTCACTCAAAACAAAGTCAAGTGCAAGTCATGTCATCACATCTCTGATATCATAGTCCTCTTTGAAAATGAAGGATGAACACAACTTTCATGGTCAGTGCCATCTGCACCAGGACATTTCTAGTAGGTGTGATATTGGAGTTTCTGATTTATCCTGATGCTTCTTCCTTTCTTGTGGCATGAGAACATGAATGAGCACCCTTCCCTCCATTGTCCTCTGTGTCAATTTGGTCATCATGATAGTTTTGAATAGAACCTTTATGCAGCCTTCATCTATGCCCCATCTATTTCTTAGATTCACAGGAGTAGTTACATCTTATTGACCGAGGCACTAATCTAATCAATGATATCACCAGAGTCCCACTGGCTGACATTTCAGAGTTTTTGCCAGGTCTTTCTAGGCCTAGTAAATATCACAGCAGTCTTAGTGAGTACAAGTATATCCCTCTGGCTACAGTCCCCTTACCTGACTGTCTCACGGACAATGGATTGGGGGTTTAGGAATTGATGATAATGTTAATGATGATATGGTTTCCACAAGTTATTCCCAACATAAAATTATAGAACCCTAAACCAAACTACTTCCTACACAGGGATCCTACAACTCACATTGTCAATATATGTTGATGTGAAAAATTATGTTTTAGAAAGAAGAATTTAATAACTGACTAGTCTATGCTCTCTTGACCAGTGCAAAGTAAATGGTTTGATGTTCTCCCCAAGACTTCACTTTGATCATACCTTTACTTGGATTTCACTGGACTTTCGTGCCATGGGAGGGAGAATGTCTGCTATCCCAGTTTTCTTACCTTAGTCTTAAGACCTTTTCAGACTCACTACTAAAGGGATACTTCAGCTAACAATGCAAAGGGAAGAGACATGGTGACCTGTCAACTGTACCTCTCTTTCCTCTTTTAGGTCCCAAGTGAGCAATTAAGACCTGAAAACATTCAAGCTATCTACTACACTTCTAGTTTCTGAGGAAGACTACTCAAAAATTCTTTAAAATATACAATGGCACATTTAGGCCTTTGGGGGGGGGGGCTAAAGATAACACCTCAACAATCTATTGTAAACTGATATTTACTTTCTATTAAAAGGGATAATGATATCTCATATACATCAAGCAATTTTTAAAAATCTTTCTTTCAGTAGCAACCGACTGATAATCTTGCCAATATAATCCAAATCTATCCTCCTGAGAGCATCAGGGAGAAACATAACTGAGATCATCACAACCAGTGATTCCATTTTTAGAAGCTTTAAAGAAGTCCCATGTAGGGGACTGTGCTGTTGAATCATTTAAGTCATGTTCAATTTTTCATGACCCCATTTGGGGTTTTCTTGGAAAAGATATTAGAGTGGTTTATTTTTTTTTCTCCAGCTCATTTTATAGAGGAACTAAGGAAACAGGGTAACTGACTTGCCCAAGGTCACACAACTAGTAAGTGTCCAAGGCTAGTTTTGAACTCAGGTCCTCTTGACCTCAGGGTCCATGCTCTATCCACTGCACCAGTTAGCCACTTGTAGGGGATTGTAGTCCCCTCATACTGTATAAGTGGAAGTTTTGGAATCCTCAGGGCTTTACAGGATAAAAATCTAGTAGCATATGAATTCTTATAGTTGCACTGCTATTAAAGGATGAAGAGTATAGTAATCATGAAGTTCATCAAAGCGTGAAACATAGAAATATATTATATCCCACTTGAAAAACCTGGATTTAGAGTATCCCTCAGGGTCATTCAAAAGCAATAGATGATGAGTCAACAGAACTTAAAATCACTGTTTGAAAGTAATGCTAACTTCAGGTCATGTGATCAGTAGATTGGCCGATGAGTCTTTAAGTCTAAACTTCTTCAAGCCTTCCAAGATTTCCCCAGAAGGAATTTGGTATCAGATGTAGAATAATAACAGTTAATTCCTTGGGAAGAGACAAAATCCCTGATCAAATACAATCTTTATTTAATTCTACTAGAGAACTTTAATACTTAAAGCACTTGATTTTTTTCAAACGCTGTCATGTACACAGAAGTGTGTAAGAGAGAACTCAATATAAAGCAATACATTTCCATTTCAAGAAAATCTATATAATAAATAATAAATATAAATGCTACACATTATTTTCAAAGCTGTCCATCTTTTTTCCTTCCTTGTATGTTTTCTTTTGTCCTCTGCTATGCATTTTTTACTTTATTTTTTCCCCTTTAATCCCCCCAAAAGTGTAAAGTTAAGCACAGAGACACACATATGTACATATGTACATATATATACACATATATAGTGTTATACATATATGTATACTGTATGCCTATACATGGATATACAAATAGACACACATATATAGACATATATATACACATATGTACACATGTACATAGATATCCATAAACATACACATATACACATATACAAATGCATATACATAAGGCTGCTTTAAGCTTATTTCCATAGGTGGCTAGCAGTTTTTCTTAAGTCCAAATTTTTCAATACTTTTCTAAATCTACCGCCTCATCATTTCCTGCAACACAACAATATTTTGGCCCAATCACATTCTATTGGGGAGATTGCCTATGAGAGACTCTCTCCCAGTTTTTCTGCATTCCCTCTATTCTTGGCTACATAGGATTTATATATAAAGGAAAATTTTAATTTAAAATAATCAAAATTATCCATTTTACACTTCAACACTGCTCTCAGCTTATAATATGGTTTAAGGACTGATACTACTGAATCTAGCTCCTTTTCATCCTTTTCCCCTGGTTTCCTTGAAGTTACTGAAGAGCAGAGGTTCTTCCAAATGAACTCTGTTGTTACTTTTTTTTGACTCAGTAAGATAATCTTTTTAGTGATTTAATTGGAATGGTATTACATAAATAGATGGGTTTGGTGAAATTATCATTTTCTTATTATATTAGCTTTATCTTCCGATGCACAAGAACTATTACTTCAATTATTTATATCTAACTGTAAAAAAATGTTTTGCATTTGTATAGTTCTTGTGTCTGTTGTGGCAGGTATTCTCTATTTTTTAAAAATACTGTCTAGTTATTTTATATGGTCTAAAAGTATTGATTAATACAGCTGACACATAGTATGGCTTCCTTATTTTTCTTTTTTGATTAAATCTGATTTCAGCTTTAACTTTGTCTGAGATCATGAATATTATCCATGCTTTTTCGCATAATAAATTCTACTCCTGACCTTTATTTTATGCTTGTGCGTATCTCTAATTTTTATAGAATTTCCTAAAAGCAACAAATTGTTGAATTCAAACTTTTAATCTGCTATCAGTTTCCATTTTATGGGTAAATTCATCCCATTCACATTCTAAACTATAATTACTTGTATATTTTCTCCTTCCTGTTTTCCTCATTATCTTTCTCACCCTATTCCTATCCTTTCTCTCTTCTCCATTTTGCTTCTACCTGCTACCTTGCCTTCCTATTCCTTAACCCCACCCAAATCCCTTCCTTATCTTCTCCCTCCACTCTATCCCCTTACTCTCTTATTTCCTTCTGAATTTAGAAACTTCTATAAATACGTCTGTATGTATGTATGTACATATGTATGTATGTGTATTTGTATGTATTCCCTCCTTAACATATTCCTGATGAGAACAGACTTCCAGAACTACCCCCTCCCCCTCATCTAGTTCCTCTGCATCAGTTCTTCCTTTTGCACTTCATCTGTATGAGATAATCACTCTTTTTGTCTTTTCCTGCATCATTTTGGTTTTTTAGAATTACATCACACTCAGCTCTACTCCACTTCTTTCAAATTCCCCAATTACTAATAACAGTCTTAGACATACAAGTTACATTTTCACATATAAAAAGTAAACACTCTGTCCTTATTGAGTCCCTTGTAATTAGTGTTTGATGTTTACCTTATATTTCTCTTGGATCTTGTATGTCAAATTTTCTGTTTAGTTCTGGTCTTTATACAATAAAAACCTCAAAGTCTGTCAATTCATTGAATATCCCTTTTTGTTCCCATTCAGAACTATACCTGACTTTGCAGGGTATGATATTTTCAGCCATACCCAATTCTTTTGCTCTTTGATACATAATGTTCCAAGACCTGTGGTCTTTTAGTGCAGCTGCCTCTAGGCTTTGTATAATTCTAATGGTGGCTCCATCATATTTGAATTATTTTTTTCTTGTTGTTCATATTATTTTTGCCTTAACCTGAAGGTTTGGGAATTTGGCTATGATATTCCTGTAGGTTTTCCTCCAAGGATCTCTTCCAGGTGGTGATCAGTGGATTTTTTTTCTATTTCTACTTTCCCTTCTTGTTCTGACACTTTAGGACAATTTTCTTTAATTATTTCTTGTACTATTGTTATCAAGATTCTTTTTTTGATCATAGATTTCAGGCAGTCTGATTATTCTTATGTTTTCTATTGCTGATCTGTTCTCCAGATCAGATATTTTTCTTATAAGCTGTTTCACATTCTCTTCTATTTTTTCATTCTAATATGTTGTTTTATTATTTCTTGGTCTCTTATAACTTCACTGGCTTACCCTTGCCCAATTCTAATTGTCAAGGAGTCATTTTCTTTCTTAAGATGTTCAGATCTCCTTTTCCAGTTGGCTGACTATTTTTTCATAATCTTATTTTTCTTGGATTGTTCTTCTTAAAAATTTTTTCCCTCAATATCTTTTTGATTTTTGAAGTATTTTTGGAGTTCTTCTATGAATTCTTTTTCGGTAGGTGATCATTTGACATTACTCTTTGGGGTAAGAGAGACTTGTTTTCTAACCTCCTCTGAAGACAAATCCTGATCTTCTCTATTCCCATAGTAACTGCCTATAGTTGGGTTTTTTCTCCTTTGCCTAGTCTTTTTAAAATGTTTAGCAGCTTATTATTACAATCACCTCTAATCCTAGGTGTGGGGGATGGTGCTTCTCTTCTCAGGTCCTTCTTTTGTTTTTTGAACTTTCTCTTTGGCCCAACCTCTGCTGCCCTTCTCCCCTCCTACCCACAGCTAGACCGCCTGACATACTATGCTAGAAATGCCCTTGCTCCCTGAGAGCCCTCCAGTGGCTATGACCTTTAATTCTCCCCTCTGTCCTGGAACTGAGAACAAGAGCTCAGCTCTCCTGCAAGTGCTCGTAGCCAGCAGCACCCTGGCCCCACTGCTTCTGCACTCACTGGGCATGTGCTAGTTCTTTCTCACCCAGAACAGTCTCAGCAGCACAGCACAACCATCCCTTGTGAGCAGAGGCTCCCTCAATCTTCCCCTTCTCAGATGCAGAATCCTCGAACTTTCTGGGAAGTGAAAATTCCTGTGGTTAAAGTCAAGGCTACCTCCCAACCCAGAAGCCCCCAGGACTCACCACTTGCTGTTTCAACAGAACTAGCCTGGAGTTTTTACACTTCTCTCAGGCTGAGGTTCCATCCTGGGTTATTTCTTCAGATCTTCTCTGCTTGTCCCGGAGGGCCACTGTTCTGCCCCAACTCTTGTTTATTTTTGCAGCTCTACATTGACTCTGAAATGCCATTTTTATCTTATTGTGGAGGAAATTCGGAGAGATTGGAATTTTCTGACCTACTCCACCACCTTCCCAGAATCCTCTCCAAAGCATTCAATGATGGCCCACCTTCTCCACCATCCTATGTGGACTCTCAGCAGGAAACACAAGAGAAATAATAAGTTTGTGCCTAGGTCTTATCTCAAGATCCTCATTGTTTCAGACTGTGGTTGAACGAATACTTAATACTTAAGAATAAGGATATTTAAAGTACTCTACTCACACACACAGTTTCCCCCACCCTTCTCTCTCCCCTGCCCCTTAAGTATCAGCAGACATTGATCCCACTCATCCAATGACCAGAGTAAAAGGAGGAATTGTGTGGGGTATCAGTATAGGTGGCCATATTATGCTAAAAGTGAGTGAAATCTAGCTAGGATTGGTCATGTTCCTCCACAGATTAAATAGGGTAGAAAAGACTTGGGCTGAGAAATCATATATACCAAAAGGAAAGTGAACCTATAATCCCTCATAAAAGAAGCCTCTTCATTTCACAGAGAGCATGGAACATAAAAATAGCTCAAAAGAAAAATATATATACATACATACATATGTGTGTATGTATGTATACATTTGTGTATATACATAATTATAATATAAGAAATTAATAATGACTATAGGTAGACACTTCTCAATGCAGAATTTTAAGAAACAGTTGGCTGATGAAGAACAACTGAATCCATTATGACGATTCTCTCTAAAGAAATAAAAGAGAGATTAACTAAGTTATAAAGCAAAAATATTGATGTGGAAGAAAATTTGACAGAGGAGAAGTAAAAGGAAGCAATGCTAAAAGAATATATGAATTTCATGCAAGTAAAAATTAGTAACACTGAAGACAAAATGAGAAAATATAAATTAAGGATTATGGATTTCCTGAAGAATATGACGTATCAAAAAACTTGAATGCCATGATGCAGGAAACAATACAAAAAAACTGTCTAGTATTTCTGGATAAAGACAATAAAAATACCAATGAAAAGAATCCACTGATCATTGCCAGGAGAAAAAAAAAGATAGCACATTCCAAAGTCCAAGACATGTAGTGGTAAAATTGAATGATTTCAATAACAAACCACAAATTACATAAACCAAAAAGTAGAAAGACCTACAAATAGGAAGGAAACAAAATTTTAAAAAACAACAACATAGGATTATTAGACATAGAAGGAAATTAAATGCAATAGTCTAGAAAGCAAAGAAGCACAAGTTACAAACGAAAATTTTCTACCACAAATAGCCTAACCACCAACAAAGAAAAGATGGGCAGTCAAAAGAGCACCATTTGAATTCTTCCAACTGGGGACAGGTAGGATCAAGGTAAGCAGAATATTTGACTTATAAACACCCAACCTTCAGGTACACAAAGTAAGTAAAGCTATCAAGAAAAGAGTATTTAATGAAATAAATTCTCTCAATTTTAGAGCTTATTGTTTAAAAAGAGAAAGAACGACTAAAAACTATACTGTAAAGAAAGCAGAAAGAGGAACCAACAAGGGATAAAAAGAGATTAAAATAAAAAAGATTTAAATGGAACTTGAAGCTGAAGAAGAGAAATAGGAAAAGAACTGAAGCCACATGGACTGAGCTCCCAGACTTCCCACAGCTGAATCAATGGGGTTTTTTGTAGAGAACAGATGCTGGGAAGATTACATAAATTGAGAAAAAGTCAGAAAGGAGATTGACGGAAAGAATCAAATGGGTGATACATCCTTCCTATACCCATAGGTGAATAGTTAAGGGATCATGATTCCTACAGCTTCTTAGTAAGAGCAGGAAGGGCTGTATTCGAATGGAAAAAGTAGCAGAGAGAGATGACTGAAACCAGGTACAGAAGAGGGGTGGGGAGAAAAGAGTCTTATCTCAACAGGCAAGGAGTCCAAATGAAGAGCAAACTCACTGAAAAAGAAGATAATGACTATGTGACTGGAGATAGTGACCTTGAGATGAGTATGCACTGCATTGAGAGGTCAGCTTCTCTGAGAAAGTGTGACATTCCATGAGCAGCATCTCACCCCAGATCTTGCCCCTGTGCAAGCCTAGGGGCAGCTGGTAGCCAGAACAGTGAGTCAAGAGTGGGGTGGGGGACATACAGCCAAAAGGAGATGGCACAGGCTTCCAGAAGGAAACAGATCATGACAAGGATAAGGGATACAGTTGAGTTATGTAATTTGGAATGCAGGGGAACTTTCACCGTTGGTGTTTCCTCAATATTACTTTGTTTCCCTCATGAATTTGTATTTCTAAGAATGAAGCACATTAGAAAAAAAAAAAGGAGGACAATTAGGGCAAATTCTGCAAAACAATAAGCAGGAATTGCTAAGAAAAGGGAGATCAGTAGAATTCTATGTTAAGATGGCTGTATGAAAGGCTACAGAGGAGCAGAGCTCTTCTACGTTACCCTAACAAAGATCTGAAAAGAGCACTGGACTGAAAAATTTTTAAGAATTTCAAAGTGAAACTATAATAAAGTGTGAGGGGAGGGAGTTAGGGAAGGTAAGGGACTGGACTTAGCCACATCTAAGATTCCTTTCTTATAATCTGTAAGATAATAGATAGATATAATCCTGTTATAGCACATGCTCTGGAGCTACTCCCACTTGCACTGGCAAACAGGGCCCTCCAATACCCTTCATATCTCCTCAGCACCGTAGAGATAATCCTGAGGGTAGAAGGGTGCTTTTCTAATGCTGTAGCACAGAAATGAGCATGAATTCAGGTAACCAAGCCAGAGGCCTGTTAGTACTCAAATCAGAGATGCTCCAAACACAGCTTCTGAAGCCTGTAGTTCTTTGAACTGGGGCCAAGAAACCCAGTATGAATGAATAGAAAAGCCCCAGGGTCCTCATAAATTTGTAGCATTCTTACCACTCTGACCACAGACACAGGAAGTGCTCAGATCAGACTCTCTAGCCAACCTTGAAAACTACAGTATTCTATCCTGGGAGTCAGGTGGCTCAGATGCTTGGACATGACCAGGGGTTGAGGGTGGGGTTAGGGTTTGAAACCCACAGGGCTCTGACTGAAGGGAGCTGGTAGTAATCTGATAGGTACGTACTACAGGGGACAAAAGCCCACAACTGAACCTGAGATACTCCTGAGCAGAGGTATCAAACCTGCAGCCCACTGGTTTCATGGAGCCTTACAATGAACCAAATGAAAACGTAATTGGGAAATATTTAGCAAATTAAATAAAAATGTAATTTGTTGTTGTTGTCATTTCCAACGCTTCATGACCCCTTTTGGGATTTTATTGGCAAAGATATTTATGTGGTTTGTCATTTCCCTCTCCAGCTCATTTTACAAATGAGAAAACTGAGACACCCAGGGTTAAGTGACTTGCACAGGGTCACCCAGCTAATATGTGTCTGAGGACAGATTTGAACTCAGGAAGATAAGTCCTTCTGACTCCAGGCCTGTTACTCTATCTTAACTGCCTAAGTCAATACGTCACAGCAGAAGTCATTAAGTACAATCTAGTGAACTCCTTTTCTATTTAGGCTTGACACCACTGCTCCAGAGTGGCCTTAAAAACCACAGCACTCTAATTCTAAGCAATCTAGGGGAGCATGAAGCCCACAGATACTCTGAGTGTAGACAAACCAGAAAGAAGAAAGTCAGTGACAGGAGCACAGGAATTCCGGGTCAGGACCAAACAGAGCCTTTGGAAGGAGGTGGAATCTGGCTCTGGCAAGAAGCCTCAAATCAGAAACTGAGTTTAGAGATATGACAAACAAACAAAACAAAAAGATATCTAACACTATGAAGCAATGTTATGATCGAGAGACATCCAACAGATATACTCAGAGGAGAATAACCCCACATATATAAATGATGCTAAAGAGAGCACCACATGGGCTTACTCACTTCAGCCATTTGCAGGGACATATCTATATCATTTTAAAATTTTATATTACAAGAATATACTATAGAAGATGCACACTCTCCCTGGTCATAGTGAAAAAGATCAATATGTCACTGCCATTCTTTTCCACAATAATATAGTTGGGTATTTTTTTTTAATTCAGTTTGTGGCCACAGTTGACATTGGCTGCCCTGCTACTATTTGCTATTGTTGTGTTTTTATTGGAAAACAACAATCTTCCCTGTAGTACCAGATCACTATATGATACAGGAAAAAGTACTAGTTTGGAGTCAAAGGACCTGCTTCTAATCCTACTTCTGTTACTTCCTACCTATCAGACTTCTGACAATAACCTCTCTGACCCTCAGTTTCCTCAGCTGTAAAATGAGGTTGGACCCACCTCTAAAGCCCCCTCTGGCTGTTAATCTATGATGCTCTCATCCCCCTATGCCACATTGTGCTGATTTACAATATCTATTGGTCAGTTATTTAGGTGAGAGAAGCAGAATTCTCAACAGACCCAGGTCATCCTGAAAAACTCATTTCTCCCTGAAACAGCTCAAACAGATAAGAAGAAATGCTTTCTGTTTCTAATTGTGTGTTTGTCCCACATATTTCCAAAAGAGATATCAGGATCTAGCTTTCTCACAGGCAGCTCAGAGAGATGTATAAGTGGCAGACATTAGGTGTTAACCTACTTGGTTGGGTATGAATGCCTTTCACTCAAAGGAATTATGTACATCCAATTCAGAATCGCTGCCTTACACCAGCCTAGAGTGCTAAAGTTCTTCAGTTGGTCAGAGGGAGTTATTACTACCTGGAAGTTAGGTTGAATGAGAATGTATCTTTGGAGTTAATGTCTTCTACTCTTTCCCATTTGTTTCAAACTTAATATTCTAAATTCATACTAGGTCTCCAGGCTGTCGGTAAGACTGCACCTACTTTTGAATACTAGGTGAATACTAGGTTTCAATGACAACTTTCAGAAGAGTAAGTCAATCAACAAGCTGGCTACTAAAGTCCTATGCTGTACAGCTTAATTTCCAGTTGCATTCTAAAACAATTTTTAACTTTCACTCTTAAAGCTTTGAGTTTCGTATTCTCTCCCTCCCTCCACACCTACCCTCATTCAGAAAACAAGTAATTCAATATAGGTCATACATGTGTAACAATGCAAAGCACTTCCATAATAGTTATGTTATAAAAGACCAACCACATTTCCCTCTGTTTTATCCTGCCCTTCATTTATTCCATTCTCTCCTTTGACCCATCCTCCCACAATAGTGTTTGCTTCTGATTATCCCTTTCCCCAATTTGTTGTCCCTTTTATTATCTTCCCTCCCTATTCCCTTCCCCTTTGCTTTACTGCAGGGTAAAATAGATTTCCACATCCAGTTGAGTGTGTGTTATTCCCTCCTTAAGCCAAATCCCATGAGAGTAAGGCTCAATTATTTCCTTTTATCTCTCTCCTCTTCCCTTCCATTGTAAAAGCTGTTTCTTCCCTCTTTTATGTGAGATGATTTGCTACATTGTACATTTTCCTTTCTCCTAGTACATTCCATTCAACAATAAATTTTAATTTTTTAGGTATTCTCCCTTCATATTCAGCTCACCCTGTGCCCTCTGTATATGTATATGTGCATATATATATAATATATACACACATGCATACATACATGTACACATACATACCAACACACATATATACACATATATGTATATATGTGTATATATATTCCCTTTAACTATCTTAATACTGAAAAAAGTCTCATGAGTTACAAATAACATCTCTCCATGAAAGAATGTAAACAGATCAATTTTAATGAATTCCTTAAGGCTTTTCTTTCCTATTTACCTTTCCATGTTTTTCTTGATTCTTGTATTTGAAAGTCAAATTTTCTATTCAGCTCTGGTCTTTTCAACAAGAATACTTGGAAGTCCTCTATTTCATTGAAATTCCATTTTTTCCCCTGAAGTATTATACTCAGTTTTGCTGGGTAGGTGTTTCTTGGATTTAATCCTATCTCCTTTGACCTCTGGAAAATCATATCCCAAGCCCTTTGATCCCTTAGTGTAAAAGCTGCTAAGTCCCATGTTATCCTGATTGTATTTCCACAATACTTGAATTGCTTCTTTCTGGCTGCTTGTAATATTTTTTCCTTGACCTGGGAACCCTGGAACTTGGTTACAATATTCCTAGGAGTTTTCCTTTGGGGATATTTTTCAGGAGGCCATTGGTGAATTCTTTCTATTTCAATTTTACCCTCTTGTTTTAGAATATCAGGGCAGTTTTCCTTGATAATTCCTTAGAAGATGATGTCTAAGCTCTTTTTCTGATCATGGTTTTCAGGTAGACCAATAATTTTTAAATTGTCCCTCCTGGATCTTTTTCTAAGTCAGTTCTTTTTCCAGTGAGATATTTCACATTATTTTCTATTTTTTCATTCTTTTGGTTTTGTTTTATAATTTCTTGGTTTCTCATAAAGTCATTAGCTTCCATATGCTCTATTCTAATTTTTAAGGAACTATTTTCTTCAGTGAGCTTTTGAACTTCTTTTTCCAGTTGGCCAACTCTGTTTTTAAAAGTATTCTTCTTATCATTAGCTTTTTTGATCTCTTTTTCCATTTGGATTAGTCTATTTTTAAAGCTGTTATTTTCTTCAAAATTTTTGGGGTCTCCTTTAGCAAGTTGTTGACTCACTTTTCATGATTTTTCTTGCATCACTTTCATTTCTCTTCCCAATTTTTCTTCCACCAGTCTTATTTGATTTTCAAAATCCTTTTTGAGTTCTTACATGGCCGAAGACCACTGCATATTTTTTTGGAGGTTCTGGATGCAGAAGCCTTAACTTTTATGTATTCCTCTGATGGTCTGCTTTGCTCTTTTTCATCTGAAAGGATGGAAGAAAATATCTTTTCACGAAGAAAATTATCTTTTATAGTCTTTTTTGTTTTCCATTTTCCCAGCCAGTTACTTGACTTTTGTATACTTTGTCAAGTGGAGAGCTACTCTAGGGACCTGTAAGTTCTCAATCCTTCCAAGGTCACATAATCAAGGGAGAGAAGTTTACTCCTCTCCTGGCCTGCACTCTGTTCTGTCAGCAACCACAAGCACTTTTTTCTGTCCAGGATCTGTGAGTAGGATTCCCTCACCACAGCTACCACCAACTCCACCATGCCACTCCTCCTCCTCACCCTCATGCCACTAAGATTTGAGATCTAGATCAGTCCCTGGATTCCTCCAAGGTCTTTAGGCCAAGGACTCCAAAAGTGGATGCTGCTGCCACCCTGGGGCCAGGGCTGGGGCCAGACCACATTCCCCTTTCACCCAGATCAAAGAGCTTTCTCACTGACCTTTGAAGCTGTCTTCAGCATTGGGAACTGCAGCTGCCGCCTATGATTCCATGCCCAGAAGCCTGATCCAGTCCTGTCCTTGCTGTGCTGTGTGGCCAAGGCTGGGCTGTACTCTGTTCTGAGTCTGGTGTGATAGGCCTTTCCTTTGGGGCATTCAGGGTGTCTTGAGCTGGAAATCTCTTTCACTCTGTCGTTTTGTAGCTTCTGCTGCTCTAGAATTTGTTTAGAGTCATCTTCTACAGGTATTTTATGGGCTATGAGGGGAGAGCTAGAGCAGGTCCATCTTTCTATTCTGCCATCTTGGCTCTGCCCCTGGAAATTATTTTTTTAACAAAGGCCACTGGTCACCAATATCCTGAATAAGTACAATATCAATAGGTTGGTCCCTGGAGATCAATTAAAAAGCAAGAGTGGATAGGGGAGATCTCCAAGGAAGTAGGGAAAGATAGGATTAAGATAAGTTAAGGGAAGCAGAAGGAAAGTTGTAAATGTAGTTTCAAAGGCAAGAATTTGGAATGTACTCTCAAACTGTTCTAAAGTATCCCACCCAGATCTGCTTTCCTTAAACAGTGCCCGTGAGTTCAAATTTCTCCTTTCCTCTTCCCTTTTAATTGAATTGTTTCTTCAATAAGATAGCCATGAGGGAGGAAAATAACTGCAAAATGACCTCATACAAAGGTGTTGTGACAAATTTTAGCTTACTGTCCTGAGCAAGTTGGCATCAAAGGGTTAATACAAAACAACATTCAAATGAATGAATGAGTAATTGAAAAACCATTTATTAAGCACTTGCTAGGTGCCAAGCACTGTGTTTTCTGCTGGGGACACAAATGCAAAAGGAAAGACAGTCCTCTTCCTGCAGGGAGCTTATATACAAAGTGGGACACAACACAGAGAGGGGAATCATGATCAGGGAGGAATATGTTATTTGGTAAATAGTTACTGGTGGAGGATGAGGACAGCTGAGGAGAATAGATTCAGATTCCCTTTCCTGGGAGGAATCAAGAATTGCTTTGATTATGATTCTAAGGTGGGTTGAGGATAAGGTCTAGGGAAATGGGTGGAGGATGTGAAATGGACAGTGAGTGGAGTATGACTAGAATTACACTTAAATGTCATGGGAAACTAAGGTTCCACCAATCAGCACCAGCAATTTCTCACCAAGGAGAGTTCCAGACATGAAAGGGTTATCACATTATCAATTTCTCCTGGAGTCCCAACTAGAAATTATCCTCCTTCTCTCAAACCTTGAAAAAGCAGTTTTTGGTAGCACTTCTAGCAACATTTATTTGTGTTTGTGCGTGTGTGCATGTGCATGTATGTGCATGTGCATATGCATGTGTGTATGGTGTATAAACACGTAACCTGAACATTCTGGATTATAATCTCCATGAGGACAGGGACTATGCATTTAATCTTATTTTCCCTCTAGTGAACAACATAGTGCTTTGGACACAGTAGGTACATAAATGATTGCTGAATTGAATGAAGTGGTAACATTTTAAGCATTATGGCAGATGCATGAGGGAGCAGGGGAAATAACTTGGGGTAGGGAAAAATCTTCAGATTACATCATATAAGCACTGCCTTTCCCTCAGTGTACCTCACTTTCTAAACCTATAAAAGGAGGACTAATAAAGACACTAAGAAGAAAACGAAAACAGCATTTTCATGGTCAAGATTGAAGCAGACAATGTTAACATTTCTAGGGAAACATTTTTAACAGGAACTCCCCACCTGGGATTTTTTGGGCTGCTATGTCCTTCCCCAGCAGGGAACTGGCTCACGCCACAAAGTCAGATCCTGGACCTGGAGGTTGCCCTTGCTAAGGGCTTCTCCATTCACCCCTGGCAGGATGCCCAAACTGAGCAAATTGTTAATTGAATCCTTTACTTCTCAGACAGAGCAAGGATGGTGTTGCTCCTCTGGTCATTTCTGTCCCCTGAGCTGGCCCAGCAGGGAAGGCTATGTCTGGAATTCCTGTGGCGTGGAAAGGTTTATGTTGGAGACTATACTGAGGCTCTGCTGTGAGAAGTCAGGGCCAAATCAAACAAAAGGCAGAAGTGATTCTAATGATTTGATGCATTAAGTGTGGCAGCAGTTCCAGAATAAATATGAGAGAGGCAAAGATTTTCTTCCCTCCTTCCTTGGTCAAAACATTAAGTTTGCTTTCACATGAAGTATTCCATAAAATACTTGTGATCCTACTACATAAAGGAAGAGGAGAGGAGGGAGGAAGGCATAGAAAGAGGAAAAGGATAGGGAAAGGAGGAAGAGGAAGAAGAGGAGAGGAAGGGATAGAAAGAAAAGGGAGAGGAAACAGTAGAAAGAGGAGAACTGAGAAAGGTAGTGAAAGAGGAGAGGAATAAGGAAAAGGGAAGTGTGAAGTAGGAGAAGAATAGGAGGAGGAGGAGGAGGAAGGCGAAGAGAAGCAAAGAGTAGAAAGAGGAGAAAGAGAAATAAGAGAAAAGGAAAGGGGAGAAAGAGAAAAAGATGAAAAGGAAAAGAGGAAGGAAGGACATATAGACAGATAAGAGAGAAAGGTAAGGAGGAGGAAGAGGAGGAGAACAATGAGGAGAAAGAGAAGACTGAGGAAGGGATGGAAAGAGAATTTGGGATAAAGGTGGAGAAACAAGAGAAAGGAAAATAGAAAGAGAATGAAAGAAAAGGAGAAAAAGGAGAGAGAGGGGGTAGGTGGGTCAGGAGAAAAAGTTGAAGATGGAAAGGTAAGGGAAGAAGGGGAAAAGGCAAGTAAATTCAAAAAAAGAAGGAAGAAAGGAGGTAGAAGAAAGGAGAGTAAAAAGGAGGGAAGAAAAAAGGAAAGGGACTAAGGAAGAGAAAGGAAGGAGGATTAATAAAGGAGCAGTCATGAGAAAAATGGCTAAGGAGGATTAAGGAAGGAATGGGAAAGAAAGAAAGAAAGAAAAAAGAAAGAAAGAAAGAAAGAAAGAAAGAAAGAAAGAAAGAAAGAAAGAAAGAAAGAAAGAAAGAAAGAAAGAAAGGAAGGAAGGAAGGAAGGAAGGAAGGAAGGAAGGAAGGAAGGAAGGAAGGAAGGAAGGAAGGAAGGAAAGAAAGAAAGAAAGAAAGAAAGAAAGAAAGAAAGAAAGAAAGAAAGAAAGAAAGAAAGAAAGAAAGAAAGAAAGAAAGAAAGAAAGAAAGAAAGAAAGAGGAGGGGAAAGAAGGGGAAGGCGGGCTAGCAGGTAGATTGGACTACTGGTTAATGCAAAATATAATTAATTTGCTTTTAATTAATCTGGGCTATTGGAGTTGGGGATGAGATGTGACTGCATAAGACCACTTGGACAGAGCAGTTTTTAGCCTTTATGGTAGAAGGGCAGGAGACAAACATGGTTAATGCCTGAATTTCAAAAATGGAAGACAGAAAAGAGCCCTAGGCAAAGGATTAGAGCTCTGCCTGTACCCATTTACAAAACTTAAAGAAAGGGAAAAAAGGTCTCCAGATGTTTAGTCCAGTGCTCTTTTTAATAATTCTTTATCTTCAATTCATTCCCCAAAGAACTTTCCCCCCCTCCCCATATTTTATTGCTTCTCTAGTAGGGAGGAATAATTTCGGCAGATAAAATGGTCCTTTTGTCAGAGATCCCAGACATTCTGTTGATGTGTCATGTTTCTCCAGGTCAGTAAAACCCTCCAGTTGTTGGCTAGGGCAAGCAGAACCAGTGTCCCCATTAGCCCATTAGCTAGGCTGTGCTGGCAGGGCAATGGGTGGGTTCATTGCAATAGTCTTCCTGTATAGTTCCATTACATATTCTGTTAACATAGTCTTGAAATACCTTCTGTCTCTTCCAGTCACCTCAGTAGCTGCAACGAAGAGTGGCTCAGCACCTCTTGCTCATCACTTAATGACTTGCCTCATCCACACAGAATAAAAAAGACTGGCAAAGACTGAAAGGATCTGTGTTTGGGTTGGGAGAAAACACAATAAAGATCCACTCATGCTAGAGAAAAAAATTAAATAAGATTAATTAAACTTTCCTAAGGATGAAGAATTAAAAGAAAGTAAAGTTAAGATAGGATCATTGAAAATAAACTCATATGCATAAAGTATAGTCATAATCTCAGTGTACTCTGAATTGGATCCACCATATCTGGAATATTGCTTAGAGTTCTGGGTACCATGTTTTAGGAGGAAAATCAATAAACTAAAGACTATACTAGATAGAAAAACAAAAAAGATGGAAAGCATCACATGCCTATTGAATGAGGCAAATTTTTTGAAGGAATTGAAGGTTCTTGGTCAATAGAAGACTTCGGGTGGATAAAAGCCACAAGTAGGATTGGGCCATCAGTGCTTTGCTCCAGGGCGCCAAACCTTAGAAGGTGCTCATAGCACTTGCAATATTTTTGGCAAATAGAAACAATTGACATTAACTGATAATTAGTATAATTAATTAAAATAAGAAACTTCCAGGTAGCCTCTTTCTTTCCCATTCCATCAATTTTGTCCCAGGTGAGTTATATCCTAGTACAATTCTATCCTGTACCTTTCCTTTATCATGGAAACCATATAGTATCTTCATAATATCCTATAGTTCTTTCCCACAATGAAATATTGTTTCTTCACTTCTAAGACCCTTTTCCTCCCCTCCCCCTCTGAATTTCGGCTGTTTTTTTTCTTATGTTTATGTAATATTTGCTCTAGGGCACCAGAACTGCTAGTTGGACTCTTACAGTGAATGTAAGAGCTATCTACACACATATAAAGGACTCTCTGATGACTCCTTTAACATAGCTTAAAAGGTGAAAAATTCAATAACAAACATTCATTAAGCACTTCCTACATTTAAGGTACTGTTTGACACTTGCAGAACCAAAAAATAAAAAGGCCCCATTTCCTGAAAGAAAGAAAAAAGGACATCGTCGTAATGAACATACATTCTACTGAAACTAGAAACAAGGAGTAGAAGTTCTAGGGAGGAAGACATTGATTTGATAGAAGGGAGAGTTTTCTAACAATGAAAATTATCCAACCATGGGACAAATTGCCTTGTGAAGTAGTGCTCTCCTTGTCACTGGATGTCCATTCAGAAACCATCTGACCTGTCATAAGTGGTATAGTGAAGTTCCCACTCTGTGGGGTTGGAAGTTAGACTGAATGATTTCTATAGTCTTTTCCAATCCTCAAATTCTATGATTACAATTTCAAATGGATATGTATAACATGACATAGGAGAGGAGCTACAAAAGAATTCAGTTCAACAAACATCTATTAAGCATGGGAGTGCCGCAGGAAAGATAGTCAGTAGTGGAGTCAGTCAGTGAATCAATAAACACTGAATATGTGCCAGGCATTATGAATCAAAGAACTGTTGCATACTACTGGTGTGACCTTGACCAGATACTTAGCCTCACTGACCTTCTGCTTCCACATCAAAAAATGAAGAGGAAGGGATTTATTGGACTTTTTCTAAGTTCTCTTTCAGCTTTAGATCTCTGATCTCTTGTGACATACTATGTTCAGGATATTGCAATGTGCTGGGACAGAGGCAATATTGAGATAGGGCACAGCCCCTGCCTTTATGTCACAAAAAGAGATACATGTTACATACAAAATATTATTTGAAAAGTGTATTAGGGTAGGACAAACCAACCTGTTATATGAGCATTCAGCACCTAGCTCATGGTTTCAGAGAACTACTATTAATTCAGTAGCCCAAAGGCTAGAACTCCTGCCAGAATCTGTCTGGTGATTCTGTGTTCCTGTTCAGGAAAAGTCAAACATAATGTCCAACTAAAGGTCATTTCACATTATTCCTTTCACCAGGTCAGTTGCCCTTTGCAGAGAAGTAAAAACTCCTCACACAGTACAGCAACTGTGGGCTGCCTCATTAATGCAAGTATTACTCAATGAATTTTTTTTTTCTTTTGCTTTCTACAGAATGGAATGGGAAATATACATGGCATGTTGGAGGAGGGGGAGGGGTCAGGTCAAGCTGCTATGGAGAGAAGAAATATCCAAAATCAACAGAGAGGACTGGTCTTATACCCCAGCTGGGATTCATACTATGGTCAGGGTTTGACTTGATGACCTCTAAAGGTTCTTCCTACTCAGGGTTTCTGTGATTCTATACAGGCAGTATATAGGAAGATTGTTACAGCTGAAAAGAATCTTGGAGATGATCTATTCTAGTCATTTTATATTGAAGATGAACTGAAACCTAGAAAGGGAAATCTGGTTTGCCCAAAGTCACACAGTTATTTGATGTCAGAGCAGGGACTAAATCCTAGATCTACTTAGTCACAGACTATAACTTCTCCCCATAATACTGTGTGGTGATTGTCTACATGGAATTATTCAAAAGTGCAGGTCCTGCTTCAAAATATTCATGCACACACAAAGACAAAAAAAATTACCATCATTGATGTCTGATATTCCACCACTTGAGATCCATTATTTTTTCATTAGAGGGCAGCAAGATGGCATAATGGATACAGCACAGGACCTGGAGTCAGAGAAACTTGAGGTCAAAGCCTGTAACCCTGGGCAGTTCACTTAACCCTGTTTATCTCCGTTTCCACATCTGTAAAATGAGCTAGAGAAGGAAATGGCAAACCACTCCAGCACCTTTGCCAAGAAAACTCTAAATGGGATCGATCGCAAAGAGTCAGACATGACACCACTACCACCCAACAACAAAATTTCTTTAATTAAGATATTGCCTTCTTGGCTTCTTTTTTAAGTGTGGATTTCCCTGAGAAGGAATCATTTGTTCACCAACACCTAATATATTTTGTTAGCACAATATGTGCTTTAAAAAACAGAAAATGACTTCTGTCACCTCAGTAACTACAATGAAGAGTGGAGGGGGCAGAAAAGAAAGGTATGGAGCCTAGAGAGGTATCACTTAAAGAGGACAGAAATGGAACAAACATTTATTCACTGCCTACTATGTACCAGGTACTTTGCTAAGAGATTTATAAATATTATTTCATTTAATTCTCACAACACCCTTGTGAGGTAAGTACTATCCTTATCCCCACAGAGGCAGACAGCAATTTATGTGACTTGCCTAGGGTCACAGAGATAGCCAGATAACAACTTGGGTCTCTTCCTGACCATCGACCCAGTGCTCTGTCCTCTGCATCACCTAACTGAGGGAGAGACGGAAAAAGAGATAAGATGTGTGTCTCCAGAAGGTAAATTCAGGGGTTTCACAACTTTATTAAAGTCTATCTGGTCAGCAGACACCAAACTTAAACCAATTCAATGAATCCAATGAACACTTATTAAGCACCTACTATGTACCAGGCTGTGGGATACAATTAATGCGAAGAAAGATAGTTCCTGTGCTTAAGGTGCTTAAAATCTAAAGGGAGGGAGGGGACACAACACACAAAAGGAGGCAGGAAAGTGCAGGGAGGGAGATCAGGGGATACCCAAGGAGGGCTATCTTGTTCTACAGAGCAGTGGAATGAATTGAGAGTCCAGACTCTGCCCTCTATGAAGGAAAGCACTGTGAGAACTTTGGTACTCCACCCTCTAGACCTCCAATCAGAGAGGAGGCTGAGGGAAATTGTTTCAATAGAGGCTTGAGCTGGCCAGCATGGTGGTGTTTAAAGTGATGAACTTATCCTGGGAAGGGCATCTTTTTCCTTGGAGTTGAAACCAGGCAAAGCAGCAGATGCAAAGTGGGTCTTCGCCAATAGAAATTATGAATGTTGGGGATTCTGTTACCCTTGGTTGCCTGATATATATAAAGATGGGAAAAGGATGATGTTTCTTAATGATAGCTACAGTTACAAGTCACAGTTGTACCCATTACCCATGGGATTTTTAAGTCTGGGAGAGCCCATAAAATACAAAAATGAATCATGAAAAAAATCTGTTTTGAATTCAATTGAAGAATGATATGAACCTAGTTCGCCTCCTTTTCATGGTTTGCTTGCTCTTTCCTGAATGTTCTCCAGCTTCTCCACCCTCTTTTTAATTAAAGCATGGAGGCCAGAGATGGACAAAGAACTCTATTAGAGGATCTCTTCAATGCCCCAGAAGATTCTGGGAAAAGTCTGAAATCTGTTTCATGATGAATGTCCAACTTTGGGAGCCAATTGGCTCCCTCCTGCTGAGCACAGTCAGATTCACCAATTCTCTGCACAAATATTAGGGCTTTTAAAATCCAGCCTCTTCCAAAAATCTCTCTTCAGGCATTGCACCTGTACCCCTGCTGTTGCCCAACATCTGGAGGGCTTTCTAAGGCAGTGTGAAAGAGCATTTTTTCCTTGTAACAGAAGGAGGAATTATTGCTAAAGCTGTTGTTATTTTGTACAGTTTGTGATAATGATAGTGCAAGGTGCACTGAACTAGGAGTCAGGTGATTTCAGATTTAGTACCGGTTTTAGAAAAATCACCACCTCCCTAGGACTCAGTTCCTTAGTAACAATAATACGGGAAGGGAACAATGTCCACTGAAGCCTTAACTTTCTTCAAAGCATAACTCCAGATATCAGCTACTGCATGAAGCCTTTCCAGACCTCCTCCCCTCCTCGCCTGACTCCCCTCCCCTCCCCTCCGACCAAGTGTTAGCAGTCTTTCCCCACCCTTCAAGCTACTCTGTATTAGTTTTATGTAAGTACAGTATAGCCTACTTTGTATTCAAATACTTTGTATTTCCTTATTTTTGTACACTTTGCATCACTACACTAGAAAGTAAGCACCTGGAGGGCAGAGACTTTTTTCTTTCTACCCTAGCACTTAACACTGTTATGTTATGCTATGTTATCCCATGTTACGTTATGTTATTTTATGTCATTACAATAATAAATATTTGCTGATTTGAATTGAACTAATCTTGATACTATATTATGCGACATTTTATGCTACATTATTATTATACCAGTTATAGCTGCATATTGTCTTACCATTTTTAAAGTTCTACAAGATGAGCTATCTTACTTGACCCTCAAACTAGACAAGTGAGATAGAAGGAACAGGTATTAACTAAGGTCATTTTTTAGAGGAGGAGATGAAATCTCAGAGAATGAAAAGAGTTTGTGCAAGATTACACAATTAGTGGTAGAGCTAAGACCACATTCCAGGTGTGCTGACTGTTCCACAAGTGTCTGGCCCCTACACCAGGCTGAGGTGCTGCTCCTCCAATGTGATCCATTAATAACCAGTAACCGAACCCTAAGAGTAACAACACTTTCCAGCTCAGGAAAGCAGACTGATTACAATTGGACTGAATTTTTTAATTACAGAAGACCTTATAAATAATCTAAGAAGCTAGGTGGTGCAATGGATAGAGCATCAAGCCTGGAGTCTGGAAGACCTGAATTCAAATATGGCATCAGAGATTTAACAACTGTGTGACCCTGAGCAAGTCACTTAACCTATATTTGTCTCAGTTCCTCATAGGTAAAATGGAGGTGATAATAGCATCTACTACCCAGGGTTGTTGTGAGAATCAAATGAGATAATAATTGTAAACACTTAACATAGTACCTGGCACATAATAAGCAATATGCAAATGTTGGTTATTATTATTTGTCCAAGCCCCTCATTTTACAAATGAGAAAACTGAGGCTCAGAAAGGGTAAATGACTTCTTCAAGGTCACCTAGACAACAAATTAAATTAATTGTTATATGAATTAGGTCTTTTCATTCCAAATCTCCAAAGTCAAATCAAGTCCTGTTTTATAGAATTTGTCAATTTCTGAAGTATAGATGTTCACACTGACAATTTAACAATTGGCTCTTGGAAGCAGTTGGAGCTGGCTACAGCATACCCCTGATGATAACTTAGATCTCATTTCCAATTATGGTTCTTACCTTCTTCCCCAATCCCTGTGACCTATGAGGAAATGTATTTTCATTATGGTTTAACATGTTTTTAATGCATGAAATAGAAAGATAACAAAATAACAGTATTTAGCACCCCCAAGTCACTGCAACTGATAAGGAAAAAGACATCTCCTTTTATTTATATCAATAGTAGCTCCTTTAGTTAATAGTTGAGTTTATACATTTACTCTTCCCAAGGGAATAAGTCTCTCAGACAGAATGGAATCCCCCTTCCCCACCTCACTCCCAGTCTCGTAGACATAGAAGGGTAGAAATATAGTGTCTTCATAGTCTGCTGGGCTCATAGGAAATTCATCAGAGGGGACAGAGTTAAGGGATATCTCATTCTTCTCTCCCAGAATTCTCACTCAGCAACTGGCTGTACCTTCTCCGTTTATCCTCCAGTTGAGGTCTGGCAAGTTTCTTTGCAATTTCTCAAGCAGCCTGAGCTTCTGATCAACCACCAGCAGAGGACTAGGGAGCCCACTGCCATATACAAAGAGCCTTATCCAAAGGTCTCTTTCATGATGATATGATATGATGATCTGGTCTGGTGTATCTCCAGACCACCAACCAGTCCTGTCTATTTTCATACAGATCATGACTCAGCACAACCATTGACAACACTCCTGTAATTTTTTGTCTCTCTATCCTTTGATCCAATTTTCCCAGATTGTACAGGTTCGGTGTGAAACCAGAAGAATGAGAGGAATAATCCACCCTCATGAACCTCAAGGACCTATAAAAACAATTTCACCAAGCCAACCGCACTGCAGCTCTTTGCATAGATCATGACACTATAGATTTAGAACTGAAGGGACCTTAGAAATCATCTGGTCCAAGCCCTAAATCTGCATAGAAGGAAATTGAAGGTTTTTCTCAAGATCACAAAGATATTATACAGGGGAACTGAGATTCTAACCCCATGGGACTTGAGGGTTTTAACAAAAAAAATACATATATATATATATATATATATATATATATATATATATATATATATATATATATATATATATATATGTAGTCACTTCTATCATTTGTACAAATGCAATGAGTGATTGATTCTTGTGTAGGTAGGTGGAGCAGAGAGTATACCCTGCCTATTAGACAGGGAACTGCCCATGAGTAGCCCAGTCACCCAAGTTGGAGCTGATGCGGTGCTCAAAAGTCATGACCATGAATCCAACGTTCTTTGCCTAGTGTCTGTGTCTGTTTTAGCATTAGAGTTTTTGAAGAAGACCATGACATCAGAGAAATGATGACATGACTTGCACTGGACTTTGTTTTGAGTTTGAGGGAGGATTGTGCAAGGTCACCAGCCTCACTTTCTCCTCCTGAGCCATCCAGCGACCAGATATTCATGAGTATGACTACAGAAGGCCTAGGATGCAATGTGGGGGGGAGCTATACCTAATAGTGGGGTTCTGAAACTACATTCTCTTAAGAGAACTTAATGGAGCACAGGAGGGTAAATTTTGAAATGAAGAATGACATATTGCTTTTAGGGAATAAAAAAAACCCCAAGAAAATAGAAAGTTGTACACACAGAGATCAGGTTTAAAGTGTCTCCTCTTCTCCACCTTCTCATATTAATTCACCCGAAGTTTGAGAACCTGATTGATGCCTGATTTTCTTTTAGAAAAGTGACTATCACTGCTGAGAAAATACTTTTTTCTGGCTTTTAAACTGGCAGGCTACTCCCAGAAGCCTGCCCTGATTCAGATCAAATGTCTAAAAGTTTCCATTCAGGCCGCCAAGTTAGATTCTGGCTGTGGAAATGTCCAGAGATAAACATTCTCAATAAGTAAAGCTCAACAGTGAGGAGACAAAGTGGAGAGGCCTATAAAGCTTCTGAGTTTACCAAGAAAGAACCAGAGAAGAAACTATTGGATATTGCTGATCTCCTGACTCTCTCTCTCTTCCCTCTCACAAGACTGGGAGAAGCTGATGTTTATAACAGAGGATCAAGCAATCACCGCCTAAATACTGAGTGTTCATTATGAGCACAGGACTGGGAAGGGGACTTAAACTATGAGATACACTCATTACCTTCTAGTTGGAAAGACAAGGCTTACATACACATGAAGTAGCAGTGAATAATACATAATATTTAACAATTATCTAATGCAATTTGATAAATGTGTATTAAGCTCCTATTATATGCAAGAGACTGTTCTAAGACAGGGATACTAAGAAAATAAATGAAGGAATCTCTACCATTTAGGAAAATTCTATTATGTTGTGTTGTATTGTACTATATTACAGTACACTGTAGAATATTGCATTACATTACATTACAGGAATGTGAGATCAACCAATCAAGAAGCATTTCTAAATGCTTATTGTATGTTTGGCACTATGTTAGGTCCAGTGGATATAAAAACAAAACTGGAAAACTTTTCCCACATGGAGCTGCTCTCTATTTATAAATAGTCATGGCAGCATAGGCATAAAGACCTGGTCTTGAAATGAGGAAGACACAGGTTCAAGTCTGCTTTTGATACATACTGGTTGGATGTATTTGTATGCAAATTTTAACATTTTTTGTATTTGTTTTTGTACATTTGTTTTTAACTGAAAGTATTACAGAAATGAGTGTCAAATACTTAAAATCAAAGCCATGCTCAATAAAAATCTACTACATGCTTAAACTATTAAAAAAAAAAAAAAACATGAGAAACCCTGGGAAAGTCACTTAGGCCACTATCTGAGACTATATACAGGACTGCAGAGAAGATACTGGTCAGCAACTGTAAAGAGGTCATTACTAGGAAACTCCCTATACTGTAATTAAATCATAGATTGAGTCTCTGTCTCTGCCATTTCTGGCAACCAGTATTATAGTAGATAGAGTAATAGTGTTGGAGTCAGGAAGATCTGAATTCAGATCCTGATCTGAGCACTTAGCTGTGACCCTGGGCAAATAAACTAATTTCTCTCATCCTAATTTCCTGATCTGTAAAATGTAGATCTTAGATCAACACTGAGTTGATCCTCAAAAAGTGAGGACCGAAATGTATGCAAAGTGCTTTGCAAACCATAAAGCACCATATAAATGCCTTCTGTTATTTTTGTGTGTGTGCATAAAGAAATAAATATAAAGCAGTTTCAATGGAAAGAGAGTTCTAATAACTAGGGAATCAGGAAGGATCACAAGTAGGCAGTGTACTTGAGGTGTGCTTTGAAGGAAGTTGAGGATACAAGGTAGAGGCAGAGTATAGATGAAATCCAGAAGTCCTCAGACTCAGAGCTAAATAAGAGAAGATCAGCCTAGGTCAAATTTTAGAAATGAAACAGCACCTTCAATGATCCCAAGTCACCTGCTTCCCACAGAGCTTATTTCTTTTAACACATTTTTCCTAGTAATTTGAGACAGCTGCAATTATAGATTTTTACTATCTTGGAAGAATGAAAATTTCAAGTGACCCAAAGGGCAAAGGAAATCTCGGTATAAGGGAACTGAAGCATATTAAATTATGATATGCAAAGGAGAAGCACCAGAAGGAAGGGAGGGAGGAAGGAAGGAAGGAAGGAAGGAAGGAAGGAAGGAAGGAAGGAAGGAAGGAAGGAAGGAAGGAAGGAAGGAAGGAAGGAAGGAAGGAAGGAAGGAAATATTTATTAAGCAATACTATGTGCCAGGTACTATGCTAAGGCCTTTAAAAATATGATTTCATTTGACTCTTATTAAGGATATATCTGACTAGAAAATGAGGCCAGTCATGTTTTGAAAGCAAAACATAACAATACCCTTAATATATTAAAAGGCTTAAAATCTCCACAGGAAAGCTTCTGGCTAGATTCTCTATAAAGGTTTTTCCAAAAACATAGACAATAACCTCCTAGATTGAAAAAATCAAGAAAACTTGCAATCTACACTAGGGAAGAAATATTCATGTGGATAACCACTTGCATCTTTCACATATTACACACAGGGGGCAGAGATAAGATGGCAGAGTAAAAGAACAGACCTCCTCTAGCTCTCCCCCCCATAGCCCATAAAATACCTGTAAAAAATGACTCTAAACAAATTCTAGAGTAGCAGAAGCCACAAAATGACACAGTGAAACACATTTCCAGCCCAAGATAGCCTGGAAGGCCGACAGGAAAGATCTATCACACCAGACTTGAAGCAGAGCACAGCCCAGCTGTCCGACACAGACAGGACTGGAAAAGGCTTTGCGATGTGGAATCATGGGTAACAGCTGAGGTTTCTAGATTTTTCAACCCCCAAATGCCAAAGACTGCTTCAGAGGTCAGTAAGAAAATTCCTTCATCTGGCTGAAAGGGGAGCAAAGTCCAACCCCAGTCTTGGCCCCAGAGTGGAGACAGCCACTGCAGCACCAGTTTCCACTTTTGGAGCCCTCAACCTAAAGAACCTGGGGGAACCAAGCAGCTGATCTGAGTCTCAGTCCTGAAGGGTAGTCCTGGGGTGAGGAAGAGCACTGACTTGGCAGAACAGGTAGCAGCTGTGGAGAGGGAATCCTATTCACAGTTCCAGGGCAGAAAAGAGTGCTTGTGCTTGTTCACAGACCAGAGCACAGACTAGGAAAGGAGTAAACTCCTCTCCCTTGATTGTACTACCTTGAAGGAACTGAGAACTTATAGGTCCCTAGAGATATCTCAGAGAACAGCTGAACAAAACCTCTGAAGCTTGGATAATATGCCTTCCACTTAACAAAGGACTCAAAAGTAACTGGCTGGGAAAACGCCCCCAAAGGGGGAAAATATAAGATTATTGAAGGTTAATTTCCTGGTGAAAAGGTATTTTCTCCCATCCTTTCAAATGACGATGAGCAAAGCATACCATCAGAAGAAGAAAGTAAGGTAAAGGCTTCTGCATCCAAAGCCTCCAAAAAAAATATGCAGTGGTCTCAAGTCATGGAAGAGTTCAAAAAGGATTTTGAAAATGAAGTAAGACAGATGGAGGAAAAACTGGGAAGAGAAATGACAGGGATGCAAGAAAATCATGAAAATTTAGTCAACAGCTTGCTAAAGGACACCCCCAAAAATTCTGAAGAAAATAACACCTTCAGAAATAGACTAACCCAAATGGCAAAACAGGTGAAAAAAGCTAATGAGGAGAAGGATGCTTTAAGAAGCAGAACTGGCCAGTTGGAAAAGGAGATTCAAAAGCTCACTGAGAGAAGGTGGAGTTAAGATGGCGGAGTAGAAAGACTCACTGTATCCTAGCTCCGAACCCACAGCACATGCATTTAATGTAAGAAGAGCTCCCCACAAGTTCTGGATCACTGCAGGGTGTGCGGAAACACAGTGGAAGAGATTTCCGTTCCAGAGAGCCCTGGAGAGCTGTCCCCAGGGTCTGTCGTGCCCCAGAAAGCAGAGTCCACCCCAGCACTGCCCTGGCTGTGGCCCCAGAGAAGCTGATTCGAGCAGGCTTCAGGAACGGAATCTCCAGCGGCTGAGAAGGTCCCTCTGCCCACAGACGCTACAGGTCAGTGAGAGAGACGACTGGGCTGGACGAGAGGGGAGCGGGGTGTCTCCATGACTCGGGCCCCCTCGGGAGGAAGCAGCGGAGGCAGAGGCAGGGACACGAAGCGGCAGAGGCAGAGGCAGCAGCAGACAGAATCTTCATTACTGAAAGTCTCTGCATAAAGCCCCTGAAGGAGTTGAGCCTGGGAGGCGGCCTTGCCCTCACCCCAGCACCAGAAATAAAGCTCACATTGAATAGCAGCCGCGCCTGCCACGGAAAGCCCATTTGAATCTCAGACCCCAAGCACTAGCTGGGCAGATCTAGGAGGGGGTGGACAGGAATCTCAGAAGTCAAGTAACTGGCTGGGAAAATGCTCAGAAAAGGGAAGAAAAATAAGATTATAGAGAGCTTTTTCAGCACATGCAAACGATCCCAACTTTCGGATCTGAGGACGAGGAGATATTCTTGCCATCAGGGAAAGATGTGGAGGACGGGCCCTTGGTACCCCAGACATCTCAGGGGGATGTTGGGTGTGCTCAGGCCTTGGAAGAGCTCAAAAAGGATTTTGAAAAGCAAGTTAGACAGGTGGAGGAAAAACTGGGAAGAGAAATGAGAGAGATGCAAGAAAAGTATGAAAAACGGGTCAATACCTTGGTAAAGGAGACCCAAAAAAATGCTGAAGAAAATAACACCTTGAAAAATAGGCTCACTCAATTGGCAAAAGAGGTTCAAAAAGCCAATGAGGAGAAGAATGCTTTCAAAAGTAGAATTAGCCAAATGGAAAAAGAGGTTCAAAAGCTCACTGAAGAGAATAGTTCTCTCAAAATTAGAATGGAACAGATGGAGTCTAATGACTTTACGAGAAACCAAGAAATCACCAAACAAAACCAAAAGAATGAAAAAATGGAAGAGAATGTGAAATATCTCATGGAAAAAACAACTGACCTGGAAAATAGATCCCGGAGAGACAATTTAAAAATTATGGGACTACCTGAAAGTCATGATCAAAAAAAGAGCCTAGACATCATCTTCCATGAAATTATCGAGGAAAACTGCCCTGACATTCTACAACTAGAGGGCAAAATAAGTATGGAAAGAATCCATCGATCAACCCCTGAAAGAGATCCAAAAAGAGAAACTCCCAGGAACATTGTGGCCAAATTCCAGAACTCCCAGGTCAAGGAGAAAATCTTACAAGCAGCTAGAAAGAAACAACTCCAGTACTGTGGAAATACAATCAGGATAACTCAAGATCTAGCAGCTTCTACATTAAGGGATTGAAGGACTTGGAGTAGGATATTCCAGAAGTCAAAGGAACTAGGACTCAAACCAAGAATCACCTACCCAGCAAAACTGAGTATAATATTTCAGGGGAAAATATGGTCTTACAATGAAACAGAGGACTTTCAAGCATTCTTTTTTTTTCTTTTTTTTTTAAATATTTATTTAACTTTTTACATTCATTTTCACAAAATTTTGGGTTCCAAATTCTCACCCCTTTTATCCCCTCCCCCACCCCAATACTCCAAGCAATCTAATTTTCCCTATCTCCAATCTGCCCTCTCTTCTGTCATCCCTCCCTTCTCCTGTCCCCATCTTCTCTTTTCTCTTGTAGGGCCAGATGACTTTCTATTCCTCATTAACTGTATGTCTTCTTTCCTAGTAGCAACAACAATACTAAACAGTTGTTCCTAAACTTTGAGTTCCAAATTCTACCCATCCGTCCCTTCCCACCCATTCCCTTTGGGAAGGCAGGCAATTCAATATAGGCCCTATCTGTGTAGTTTTGCAAATGACTTCCCTGATAGTCGTGTTGTGTAAGACTAACTGAATTACCCTCCATCCTATCCTGCCCCGCATTGTTTTTATACTGTCTTTTGATCCTGTCCCTCCCTGAGTGTTGACTTCAAATTGCTCCCTCCTCCCATTGCCCTCCCTTCCATCATCATCCCCCCCTTGCTTATCTCCTTCTCCCCCACTTTCCTGTACTGTAAGATAGGTTTTCATACCAAAAGGAGTGTGCATTTTATTCCTTCCTTTAGTCAAATGTGATGAGGGTAAACTTCTTGTTTTTGTTTTTGTTTTTTTTCTCAGCTCTCCTCTTTTTCCCTCCACTAAAAAGTCTCCTACTTGCCTCTTAAATGACATATAATTTACCCCATTCCATTTCACCCTCTTTCCTCCCACTACATTTCTCTCTCACCATTTACCTTAATTTCTTTTAAGATATGGTCCCATCCTATTCAATTCAATCTGTGCTCTCTGTCTCTCTATGTGTGTGCATGTGTGTATGTGTGTGTGTGTGCATGTGTGTACATGTGTGTGTATGGACCCACCAACTACCCAGATACTGAAAAGTTTTAAGAGTTACCAATATTGTCTTTCCATGTAGGAATGTAAACAGTTCACTTCTGGTAAGTCCCTTAAGACTTCTCTTTGCTGTTTACTTTTTCATGCTTCTTCTCATTCTTGTGTTTGAAAGTCAAATTTTCTTTTCAGCTCTGATCTTTTCATCAGGAATGATTGAAAGTCCTCTGTTTCATTGATAGACCATATTTTCCCCTGAAGTATTATACTCAGTTTTGCTGGGTAGATGATTCTTGGTTTGAGTCCTAGTTCCTTTGACTTTTGGAATATCCTATTCCAAGCCCTTCAATCCCTTAATGTAGAAGCTGCTAGATCTTGAGTTATCCTGATTGTATTTCCACAGTACTGGAATTGTTTCTTTCTAGCTGCTTACAAGATTTTCTCCTTGAACTGGGAGTTCTGGAATTTGGCCACAATGTTCCTAGGAGTTTCTCTTTTTGGATCTCTTTCAGGTGGTGATCGATGGATTCTTTCCATACTTATTTTGCCCTCTGGTTGTAGAATGTCAGGGCAGTTTTCCTCAATAATTTCATGGAAGATGATATCTAGGCTCTTTTTTTGATCATGACTTTCAGGTAGTCCCATAATTTTTAAATTGTCTCTCCTGGATCTAGTTTCCAGGTCAGTTGTTTTTCCCATGAGATATTTCACATTCTGTTCCATTTTTTCATTCTTTTGGTTTTGTTTGGTGATTTCTTGGTTTCTCAGAACATCACTAGACTCCATCTGTTCCATTCTAATTTTGAGAGAACTATTCTCTTCAGTGAGCTTTTGAACCTCTTTTTCCATTTGGCTAATTCTACTTTTGAAAGCATTCTTCTCCTCATTGGCTTTTTGAACCTCTTTTGCCAATTGAGTGAGCCTATTTTTCAAGGTATTATTTTCTTCAGCATTTTTTTGGGTCTCCTTTACCAAGGTATTGACCCGTTTTTCATACTTTTCTTGCATCTCTCTCACATCTCTTCTCATTCATTTTTCCTCCACCTGTCTAACTTGCTTTTCAAAATCCTTTTTGAGCTTTTCCATGGCCTGAGCCCACCTGACATCCCCCTGGGATGTCTGGGGTACCGAGGCCCCGCCCTCCACGTCTTTCCCTGATGGCAAGAAAATGTCCTCGTCATCAGATCCCAAAGTCGGGACCATTTGCATCTGTTTGAAAAAACTCTCTATAGTCTTATTTTTCTTCCCTTTTCTAGGAATTTTCCCAGCCAGTTACTTGACTTCTGAGATTCCCGTCCACCCCCTCCTAGATCCGCCAAGCTAGTGCTTGGGGTCTGAGATTCAAAGGGGCTTTCTGCACCATGTGGCTGCTAATCAATGTGAGCTTTAGTTCTGGTGCTGGGGTGGGGGCAAGGCCGCCTCCCAGGATCAACTCCCTCAGGGGCTTTATGCAGAGACCTTCAGGCGATGGAGCGGGTGGGGCAGGGCCATCTCCCAGGCTCAGCTCCCTCAGGTTGTTTATGCAGAGACTTTCAGTAATGAAGATCCTGCCTGCTGCTGGGGGAGTCCCGGGCGCCGCCGCGCCGCAGTTGCCCCCACCGCCTCTGCCTCCGCAGCTTCCTGCCCCTGCCTCTGCCGCCACTGCTTCCTCCTGAGGGGGCCCAAGTCACGGAGACACCGCGCTCCCCTCTCGGCCAGTCAGCCGTCTCTCTCACTGACCTGTAACTTCTGTGGGCGGAGAGACCTTCCCAGCCGCCGGAGGTTCCGTCCCTGAAGCCTTCTTGGATCAGCTTCTCTGGGGCCACGGCCAGGGCAGCGCTGGGGTGGGGTCTGCTTTCCGGGGCGTGACAGACCCTGGGGACGGCTCTCCAGGGCTCTCTCGAATGGAAATCTCTTCCACTCTGTTTCTGCACAACCTGCCATGACCCAGAATTTATGGGGATCTCTTCTTACATTAAATCTATGGGCTGTGGGTTCGGAGCTCCCAAACGTGTGTCTTTCTACTCTGCCATCTTGACTCCGCCCCCCATCTTCACTCCGCCCCCCATCTTGACTCTGCCCCCACAAGCATTCTTGATGAAAAGACCAGAGCTGAAAAGAAAATTTGACTTTCAAACACAAGAATGAGAAGAAGCATGAAAAAGGAAACAGCAAAGAGAAGTCTTAAGGGACTTACCAGAAGTGAACTGTTTACATTCCTACATGGAAAGACAATATTGGTAACTCTTAAAACTTTTCAGTATCTGGGTAGTAGGTGGGACCACACACACACATGTACACGCATGCATGCACACACACATACACACATGCACACACACAGAGAAAGAGGGCACAGAGTGAATTGAATAGGATGGGACCATATCTTAAAAGAAATTAAGGTAAATGATGAGAGAGAAATGTAGTGGGAGGAAAGAGGGTGAAATAGAATGGGGTAAATTATATGTCATTTAAGAGGCAAGCAGGAGATCTTTTAGTGGAGGGAAAAAGGAGAGCTGAGAAAAAAAACACAAGAAGATTACCCTCATCACATTTGACTAAAGGAAAGAATAAAATGCACACTCATTTTGGTATGAAAACCTATCTTACGGTACAGGAAAGTTGGGGAGAAGGACATAAGCAAGGCGGGGATGATGGAAGGGAGGGCAATGGGAGGAGGGAACAATTTGAAGTCAACACTCAGGTAGGGACAGGATCAAAAGACAGTATAGAAACAATGAGGGGCAGGATAGGATGGAGGGTAATTCAATTAGTCTTACACAACACAACTATCAGGGAAGTCATTTGCAAAACTACACAGATAGGGCCTATATTGAATTGCCTGCCTTCCCAAAGGGAATGGGTGGGAAGGGAGAGATGGGGAGAATTTGGAACTCAAAGTTTTAGGAACAACTGTTTAGTATTGTTGTTGCTACTAGGAAAGAAGACATACAGTTAATGAGGAATAGAAAGTCTTCTGGCCCTACAGGACAAAAGAGAAGATGGGGACAGGAGAAGGGAGGGATGACAGAAGAGAGGGCAGATTGGAGATAGGGAAAATTAGATTGCTTGGTGTATTGGGGTGAGGGGAGGGGAGAAAAAGGGGAGAAAAAATTGGAACCCAAAATTTTATGATAATGAATGTAAAAAGTTCAATAAATAAAAATAAAAAAAAATTTAAAAAGCTCACTGAAGAAAATGGTGTTTTAAAAATTAGAGTGGAGCAGATGGAAGCTAACGACTTTATGAGAAACCAAGAAATTATAAAACAAAACTAAAAGAATGAAAAATAGAAGAAAATGTGAAATATCTCATTGGAAAAACAACTGACCTAGAAAACAGATCCAGGAGAGATAATTTAAAAATTATTGGTCTACCTGAAAACCATGATCAAAAAAGGAGCCTAGACATCATCTTCTAAGAAATTATCAAGGAAAACTGCCTTGATATTGTAGAACAAGAGGATAAAATAGAAATGGAAAGAATTCACTGATCACCTCCTGAAAGAGATCCCAAAAGGAAAACTCCTAGGAATATTGTAGCTAAACTCGTAGGAATATTGTAGCTAAATTCCAGAGTTTCCAAGTCAAGGAGAAAATATTACAAGTAACCAGAAAGAAACAATTCAAGTATTGTGGAAATACAATCAGGATAACATGGGATTTAGCAGCTTCTACACTAAGGGATCAAAGGGCTTGGAATATGATATTCTAGAGGTCAAAAGTGATAGAATTAAAATCAAGAATCCCCTACCCAGCAAAACTGAGTAGTCAGGTAAAAAAAAATGGAATTTCAATAAAATAGAGGATTTCCAAACATTCTTGTTGAAAAGAGCAGAACTGAATAGAAAATTTGACTCTAAAATACAACAATCAAAAGAAACATGCAAAGGTAAACAAGAAAGAGAAGCCTTAAGGAACTGATTAAAGTTGAACTGTTTACATTCCTACATGAAAAGATGTTATTTGTAACTCATGAGACCATTTTTTTAGTATTCGCGTAGTTAGAGGGATTAGATAGATAGATAGATAGATAGATAGATAGATAGATAGATAGATAGATAGATATGTAGATTTGTATGTGTGCATGAATTTACATGTGTATGTATATAAATATACATAGACAGAGGGTGCAGGGTGAGCTGAATATGAGGGAAGAATACCTAAAAAAATAAAATTTACTGTGTGGAATGTGCTAGGTGTAAGTGAAAGGGAGAGGTAGAATATAACAAATCAGTTCACATAAAAGAGTCAAGAAAGAGCTTTTACAATGGAGGGAAAGAGGAGGTATATGAAAGAAAATAAGTGAGCCCTAATCTCATGAGATTTGGCTTAAGAAGGGAATAACACACACTCAATTATATATACAAATCAATTTTACCCTGCAGGAAGGCCCGGGGGAAGAGGATAGGAAAGGGAAGATAATAGAAGAGGCAGCAAATTGTGGGAAGGGATAATCAGAAGCAAACATTATTGTGGGAGGACAGGTCAAGGGAGAGAGTGGAATAAATTGAGGGCAGGATAGAACAGAGAGAAATGTGGTTAGTCCTTCACAAAATAACTATTATGGAAATGTTTTGCATTGTCATACATGTAGGGCATATATTGAATTGCTTATTTTCTCAATGGGGGTGGGTGGAGAGAGTGGAAAGGAGAGAATATGGAACTCAAAGCCTTAATAATGAATGTTAAAATTGTTTTAGCATGCAACTGGAAAATAAGATATACAGGCAATGGGGTATAGAAATATATTTTGCCCTACAGGAAAATAGAGGAGAAGCAAATTGGAAGAAGTGGGGTAACAGAAGTAAAGACAGAGTGGAGAAAGTGTTGGATGGAGTACATGCTGTCCTGGGGTGGGAGTGGAGAGAGATAGGGAGAAAATTTTGAATTAAAATTCTTGTGGAAGTGAATGTTGAGAACTGAAAAATAAATAAATTATATTAAAAAAAATATTACACACAGAAACTATATGCTGTGGGAATCTGGAGAAGGTGAAGATTAGTTTGGGTTAGAACGATCAGGGTATGCTTCCAAGCATAGGTGAGATCTGAACAGGGACTTCAAGTAGAATTTGTGTAGCAAGATAGAAGTGCAGAATCCTTACAGGTAGAGAGAAGCATCATCACTATCACCTTCCTTAACATTTATATAGTATTTTAAAGATTACAAAGGCCTTTGGAGATATTTTATCATTTCATCCTCACAATAACCTTAATAGCTAGGTTCTATTATCTTTATTTTATAGATGACAGACAGAAGTTAAGTGACTTGTGCAGGATCACATAGTTTGTAAGAGTCTGAGGCAGGATTTTAACTGGATTGCAAGTTCTGCACTCTATCCACTCTACCATCTAACTAATGATGATATTAATAATTAATAATAATAGCTAACACACTTTTGTTCTTGTTCAGTCATTTCAGTAGTATCCAACTTTTTTGACCTTATTTGGACTTCTCTTGGCAAAGGTACCAATGTGGTTTGCCCTTTCCTTCTCCAGTTTATTTGACAGATGAGTAAATTGAGGCAAACAGGGTTAAGTGACTTGCCCAGGGTCACACATTTACAGATGAGTAAATTGAGACAGATGAGTAAATTGAGGCAAACAGGGTTAAGTGACTTGCCCAGGGTCACACATTTACAGATGAGTAAATTGAGACAGATGAGTAAATTGAGGCAAACAGGGTTAAGTGACTTGCCCAGGGTCACACATCTAGTAAGTGTCTGAGCAGATTTGAACTCAAGATGAATCTTCCTGACTCCAACCCCAGCACTCTATCCACTGTGCCACCTAGTACCACTTAGCACTATAATTAGTGATTTTCAATATATATCTCATTTGAGTCTCACAAAAAAAACCCTGGGATGTAAGTGTCCCATTTTATCCCCATTTTACAGATGAGGAAACCAAGGCAAAAAGAGCTTAAAACTACTTGCTCAGTGACACGCTCATGTCTGAGGCTGGATTTGACTTCAGGCCTTCCTTTCTCCAGGACTACCTACTGTGCTACCTAGCTACCTCTGATCATCATCAAAAAGAATAGTAGATAGTCCTTTGGAAACTGACTTGGATCAATTTGTTGATCAGAGCAGTCAAGTTCTTCACTTTCACAGTTGATCATCATTACAACATTGTTGTTTACTGTACACAATAATCTCCCAGGTTTTCTTATTTCACATTGCATCTGTGCATATAGGTCTTCTCATGTTTTTTTCTGAAACCAACCCTCCATCATTTCTTATACCTCAATAATACTCCACAATCATCTGCCACAACCTATTAAGCCATTTCCCAACCAATAAGCATCCCCCCAAATTCTAATTCTTTGTCACCACAAAAAGAGATGCTATAAGTATTTTTGTACGTATAGATCCCTATGATTCTTCTTTGATCTCCTTGCGGTACAGACCTAGTAGTGGTATTACTGAATTAAAGGGAAGGCACAACTAGCATAGTTCCAAATTGTTCTCTAGAACAATTTCACCACTCCACTAACAGTTCATTAATGTACTTATTTTCCCCTATCCTTCAGCAGCAAGCACCCTGATACATCCAAGATGGAATTCTAGCACAAGCTTTTAGATCTGCTTTTCTAAAAGGAAAGCAACTTTTAAGGGATCAACAATCTTCTTTAATCACATATACCAACAGAGAAAATACAAGCAGAGAAATAAAGACCAATAAACAGGGCTTCTACCTGTCTGACCATAAGCAATACATACATCAAGACAGATCCAACTGTCTGAACATTACATACATACATAGTTACTAGAGAGAGAAGCATCAACATATGGGTTTTCAAAGTAGGGGTAGAGGGGGCAGCTGCTCCTTAATGGTCATCCAGAGTCTCATCTGGCACAAGAACCTTCTTCCAAAGATTAAGCCCCCAAAGCAAAACCTCATTTCAGAGTATATATACACTTTTCTGAGCCACAGGGCATCATGACCCTCTGTAACCCAGTGCCTCATTAATTAACAAAAGATGTGGACCTTCCTACAAGACAAGGCTTCCCTAATCAAGCTTCCCTTAATGGGTTTCACTTGAGGCCTATAAATGGGCAAGAGAAGATGTTTAACTCCCATTACACACTCTCCAGTACTTGTCATTTCTGATAGGTGTGAAATGGTACTTCAAAGTTGCTTCCAAATTGTCTCTCTCTAATTAACAGTGGTTTAGAGCATTATTTCACATGACTATAAACAGCTTTGAATCATTCCTTTAAAAAATGTGGATAGTATTTTTCCTCATGAATCCTTTGGGATTGTCTTGGATCATTGTATTGCTAAGAATAAACAAGTCATTCACAGTTCTTCAAGGTGCAATGCTGCTGTTACTGGTTCTCCTCACTTCACTTTGTATCAGTTCACATACATCTTTCCTGGTTTTTCTGAAACCATCCCCTTCATCATTTCTTATAGCACAGCAGCATTCTATCGCAACTATATGACACAGCTTATTTGACCATTCCTCAATTAATGGACATACCTTCAAATTCTAATTCTTAGCCACTACAAATAGAACTGCTAGATCATTTGTGTGTGTGTGTATTATGTTTTGATTTGTTACATGATTTCTTCCATTCATAGTGAAAACATATTCAATAGGAAAGTATATGTATAGAATGTATAGAATTTTATGCAGTCTTAGGGAGAGAGGGGGCTGGGGGGGCAAGTAAGGGGGAAAATATCTAAGTTTTATGGTAGTGATTGTAGAACATTAAAAATTAAAATTTTTTTAAAAAGAACTGCTATAAATATTTTTATACATATAGGTCCTTTTCCTTTTTCTTTGATATCTTTGGGGTACAGACCTGGTACTTCTGAATCAGAGTATTCACAGTTTTATAGCTCCTTTGGCATAGTTCCAAGTTATTCTCTAGAATGGTTGGAGCAGTTCACTACTCCTCAAGCAGTTAATTAGTGTAACTATTTCCCCTCATCCCTTCCAGTTTGATTGCAAGGATGAAAAGAGATAATTATGTAAAATGCTTAGCACTATGCCTGGTACATAGTAGGCACTGCATAAATATTTTTCCCTCCCTGCCTTCCCCCCCTTAAAAGGGTTTCATATGTAATTGTGATTATATTAAGGGACTGTTCATTCCTCCTCCTTTACCATTAAAAAGCAGGGAGGTGGGGTGAGGTAGGGAACAAATCAGAAAAAAAAACAGCAGGGAAATTTTGGCTGGCCAGGAATGCTATGAAGATGATTAAAGTCTGTTCCTTTCATTAATTCCATTAGCCTAATCAGAATAAATAGATGATCTGTGAGTATGATAAAGAGGAGTTTCTAGAATAACACTTGGCAAGGCAAGATATCCATACTATGAGAGGCACATGGGAGCTGAGACCTACTGAGGAAACAGAAAGTTCACATCTTCCATTTTGCACTAATTTGGGGCATTTGATCACTTAATAGAATGGCAGGCAGAAATTCAAAAGAACCCAAGGAGATTAAGTGACTTGCTTAAACTCAAACAGTTAGTAATTATCGGAGGTGGGCTATGAACTTAGGTCTTCTGACATATATAGTCTAAGTTACTTATTAAGTTCCCTGAAAATCAAATCCATCTCTTCAGACTTATTTCCTCCTTATTCTTCAGAATTTCCTATCCCTTTTAAGCTGCCTTCCTTCGTAGAATTCTAGTTCATGGGGCTCTACTATATTTTCTTGGAACCCTTAGAAGTCTGCTCTTCTAAAAAGTAGTGTGTGTGTCAGATGAAGTAAGTTTTATTTTCCTCTTTACCTTAGTGATGAACTCTAAGAGGAAATGCTCATTTCCCCTAAAGATCACCATTATTGTCACAGTAGAAACCATTTCCTCACTGTTAGTAAGAATTGGATCCAGAATAAAATTTCCTCCATTTGATTACTTTAGAAGGATGAAATTATCATTAGGGCAAGTCAAGAAGTGATCAGCTGCTTTGCTTTTGGAAGAAAAAGAGCCCCAGTGCATGTCTGAAGACTTGAAGTCGCCCATCACTACTACATCATTTCTCTATGTTAAACTTGTGCTCTCTTTTCCAAATTCTTCATCTGTTTTCTTTTTTTTCCAGATCATCTGTAGTATATTTAGACGACCAAACTGCTTCTTTTCCTGACTACATTCATTCATTCCTTTATTCAACAAGAATTTATTAAGTCTTTACTATGTGCCAAACAATGAGATACTAATATTTACCCAAATACATTCTGCTGTGTATCTATCCTCTCTGGCTCCTAGATTTCCTTATATAACTTCATAAAATAGATGCTACCCTCCCCTTTACCTATATGATTTCTTTTAAATAAGGTTTTAATCAGTCAACAAGCATTTATTATGTATCTACCATGTTCCAGGCACTGCGATAGGTCTTGGGAATGTGAGAGAGACAACTTCTACATATATATATTCAAAATAAATACAAGGTAATTTTGTGGAACTAGCACATGTGGAGATCCAGAAAGGCATCATTGAGGTCATGATGTTTAATCTGAGTGTTGGAGGAACCTAGAAATTCTAAGAGATTAAAGTAAAAAAGAAATGCATTTTGAGTATGGAAGTGGGATGAAAGGGGACAGCTAGTACAATGTCATAGAGATAGGAGATAAAAAATCCTATGTAAGGAACAGTAAAAAGCCCAGGTTGGCTATAACGTAGAGTGTATGCAAAGAAGAAGAATATGTAATAGTACTGAAAGTGTAGACTGGAATTATGTCATGAAAGGCTTTAAATGCCAAGCAGAGCAGTTTATAATTGACCCTAGAAGTAATAGAAAATTTATCAAGTACAGGAATGATATAATCAGACTTGAATTTTAGGAAAATGATATCAGCAGCCTTATGGAAGAATGTATTGGTATAAGGAGAGACTTGTGGCTGAGAGACCAGTTAGGAATCTATGCAATACTTGTAGTCCAAGCAATAGGAGAATAAAACTTGAATCTGAATAGTGACTGTGGGAATAGAGAAAAGAAGAGTGATGTAAGTGATATTGAAGAGGTAGAAATGACAATCCCCTACAACTGAGTGAATATGTAGGATCAGTGAAGGAGAAGACAAAGGTGACTTAGGTGACTGGAAAGATGGTGATGCTTCTGAGAGAAACAGGGAAGTTTAGGAGAGGGAAGGATTTGGGGAGGAGAGATAATAAGCTTTGTTTTGCACATGTTAAGTTTGAGATGCCTATGGATGTCCAGTTCAAATGAAGATGGTGAGCAGAGATTCAATAGAAAGTAAGTAGAGTCCTCAGTGCTCAACAGAGAGGCCAAAGTCTCCCACACACCTCAGATCAAGTCCTTTAGAGCAGTAGGGGAAGAGCAGATAATGTAATCTTTTGATATTTCTTCTGTTTTCAAGGGAATTTGCCTTGGGAGGCCAGGAGGGGGAATATCTTTACATTCTCCTCTTTCAAGGATTGACCATTTGCTCCATTTGGCACATTTCTTAAGGTCTTTGAGGTGGAGCTACACAGAAATGGATTTGTTGGGAATCTTTCCTTCCCACCTCTTTCTAATACATTTTAAAGGAACGTTAAAAAAAATTCTGCTTCTACTCAGCTTTCCAAGAACATATCTAAAATCCAAAGAGAAGTGTACTTGTATATGATATCATCCTGTTGTAATCTGGTTCTTTTAAGTTGGTTATAATGTGGCCTAGAGGTAACCATGGCAGGTGTATATAGAACTGACCTCTAAGCCAAAAGTCCCACTGTTGACACATCTTGCTGTGTGATCCTGGGCAAGGTATTTAACTTCTCAGCACTCTAGGCTACTCTCTAATACTACAAATTGCAGAAAATATGGCAACCATATTGGTAGAAGGACTGTATCTCAATGAAATCACAGGTCTGGTCACTAGCTCTAGGATGTAGCATAAATCAAGTCACATAGCTCTAAAATATAATAGCTCTGAACTGTGTAGACTGATCCATCACAATCTACCTAAAATAATTGTTCATGGGATCTCACTTTACATGTTGTGTACAGTAGGAAGGATGGCTGTGGGGAAAGAGGAAGGAGGAAGCAAGATAGGAAGTTAATACTGTAAGATATAGAGCCTGGACCAAGGAACCTGCCATATATAAAGGCAAAGGAAGTCTAACAGTTCCATTCACTTTCTTTAAAAAAAAAAATTACCAGGGTGGAGCCAAGATGGAAGAGTAAAAGCAAGGACTTACCTGAGTTGTCCCCCAAAGCCCTCCAAATACCTGTAAAAAATGACTCTAAACAAATTCTAGAGCTATGGAACCCACAAAATGACAGAGTAAAACAAATCCCTAGCCTAAGACAACTTAGAAAGTGGACAAAAAGAGTATCACACCAGGCAGGGAGTGGAGCACAGTCTTGTTTGGACCACACTGGTACAAACTGATCACAGCAGGCTTCAGGGGACTGATTCATTGGTAGCTGTGGTGATTTCCACACTTCTCAAATCACAAATGCCAAAAAAGTCAGTGGGAAAACTCTTTTGGACCTGGGAGAAAGAGGAGCATGATCTGGCTGGGTTTGGCCCTAGCCAGGTGGGGGTATGACAACAACTGGCAGTGGTGGCAGCAGCAGAGGCAAGAGAGGCTGTTTTTGGAACTCTGGGCCCACAGACAGTGGGGGATCAAGCTAATGATACAAAATTCCTGAAGCCTGGGAAAGTATACCCACTCACACCCCCACCTCCACTGGAAGCAAAGTCCTACCTTGACAAAGGGTTAGAAAGTCAAGTGTTTGGTTGAGAAGATGTGTAAACATCATAAAAGAACTCAGACTATAGAATCTTACTTTGGTGACAAAGAAGTTCAAAACATGCAATCAGAAGAAGATAAAAAAGTCAAAGATCCTACATCAAAAGCCTCCAAGAAGAATATGAATTGATCTCAGGCCAAGGAAGAGCTTAAAATGGATTTTGAAAATCAAATAAGAGAAGCAGAGGAAAAATTGGGAAGGCAAATGAGAGTGATGCAAAAAAATAATGAAAATCAAGTAAATAACTTGCTAAAGGAGACCCAAAAAACACTGAAGAAAACAACCCTTTAAAAAATAGACTAACTCAAGTGGCAAAAGAAGTTCAGAACACCATTGAGGAGAATGCCTTTAAAAGCAGAGTTGGCCAAATGGAAAAAGAGGTCCAAAAGCTCACTGAAGAAAATAATACCTTCAGAATTAGAATGGAACAAATGGAAGCTAATGGCAATGAGAAGTGAAGAAATTGTAAAACAGAATCAAAGGAATGAAAAAAATAGAAAACAATGTGAAATATATCATTGGAAAATCCACTGACCTGGAAAATAGATCCAGGAGAGATAATTTTAAAATTACTGGACTACCTGAAAGTCATGATCAAAAGAAGAGCCTAGACATCATCTTTCAAGACATTATCATGGAAAACTACCCTGATATTCTAGAACCAGAGGGTAAAATAGAAATGGAAAGAATAGACCAATTGGGGGGCAGAGCCAAGATGGTGGAGTAGAAAGATGCATATACTTTAGCACTTCCCCCACAGCCCACAAAATACCTGTAAAAAATGACTCTCCTCAAACTCTAGAGCAGTAGAAGCAACAAAACAACAGAGTGAAAGAGGTTTCCAGTCAAAGGTAACCTGGAAGGCCAACAGGAAAGGTCTATCTCACAGGACATGGAGCAGAACCTAACCCTGGCTTCATGGCACTTGGAGGAACAAGGCCTGAGCAGACCTTGGGAGCAGAGTTCCCAGCAGGGAGGGTTCCAGATCCCTCAACCCACAGGCAACAAAGAGAACTCCAAAGATCAGTGTGGAAGGGCTTTCTCAGCTGAGAGAGAGGGGAACAGAGTTCCTCCAGCAATAGCTCCAGGTAGCAGCAGCAGCAGCAATAGGTTGCAGGCAGCTATGGTGGCCGGGAAGTAACCTGGGTCCATTGTTCATGTAGGTCAGCTTAAAGCCTCTGGTGGTAGGGAGCAGCTGATCTAAACTTCAGCCCCCAGTGACAGCCTTGTCCCCAAACAAAGCCCTGAGGAATTCAGCAGCTGAGTCAAATCTCATCCTTGAACACAGTACTGGAGAGAGGAGGGACAATAGGACCCTCCTCTTCACAAAGGATTCAGAAGTCAAGAAACTGGCTGGAAAAATGGCCCAAAAAGGGGAAAAAAATAAGACCATAGAAAGTTACTTTCTTGGTGAATAGGTGTCTCCTTCCATCCTTTCAGATAAGGAAGAACAAGGCATATTGTCACAGGAAGTCAAGGTCCCTGCTTCCAGTGCCTCCAAAGTGAATGTAAAATGGGTTCAGGCAATAGAAGGGCTTGAAATGCAAGTCAGCAGCTTGATAAAGGAGAACTAAAAAATGCTGAGGAAAATAACACCTTTAAAAAGAGGCTAACTCAATTGGAAAAAGAGGTCCAAAAAGCCAATGAGGAGAAAGAGGCTTTCAAAAACAGAATTAGCCAAATGGAGGAGAAGATTCAAAAGGTCACTGAACAAAATAGTTCTTCAAAAGAGAGAACTGAATTCAGGGAAGCAAATGACTATGACATAAACCAAGCAGTTAAAAAACAAAACCAGAAGTTTGAAAAAATAGAAGATAATGTAAAAGATAATGTGAAACAGCTCATTGGAAAAACAACTGACCTGGAAAATAGATCCAGAAGAGGCAATTTAAAAATCATGGGACTACTTGAAAGCCATGATCAAAGAAATAGCCTAGACATTATCTTTTATCAAATTATCAAAGAAAACTGTCCTGATATTCTAGAACCAGTGGGCAAAATAAATATTGAAAGAATTCACTGATCACCTCCTGAAAGAGATCCAAAAAAAGAAACTCCTAGGAACACTGTGGCCAAATTTCAGAGTTCCCAGGTCAAGGAGAAAATATTGCAAGCAGCTAGAAAGAAACAATACAAGTATTGTGGAAATACAATCAGGATATCACAGGATCTGGCAGCTTCAAAATTAAGGGATTGAAGGGTTTGGGACAGGATATTTCAGAAGTCAAAGGAACTAGGACTAAAACCAAGAATCATCTACCCAGTAAAACTGAGTATAATACTTCAGGGGAAAATATGGTGTTTCAATGAAAAAGAGGACTTTTAAGCATTCTTGATGAAATGACCAGAGGTGAAAAGAAAATTTGACTTTCAAACACAAGAATCAAGAGGAGCATGAAAAGATAAAAAGGAAAGAGAAATAATAAAATACTTCCTAAGAATCAACCAATTGTCTTTGGAAAGAGACCCTAAAAGGAAAACTCCTAGGAATTTTGTAACCAAATTCCAGAATAAAAGAAATTCAAGAATAAAATATTACAAGCAGCCAGAAAAAAAACAATTCAAGTATTATAGAAATGCAATCAAAACAACACAAGATCAAGCAGCTTCTACATTAAGGGATTAAAGGACTTGGAATATGACATTCCAGAGGTCAGAGGAGCTGAGATTAAGACCAAGAATCACCTACCCAAAAAAACTGAATATAATCTTTCAGGGGGAAAAAATGGATATTCACTGAAATAGAGAACTTTCAAGCATTCTTAATGAAAAGACCAGAGCTGAATAGAAATTTTGATTTTCAAATACAAGAGTCAAGAGAAGTGTGAAAAGGTAAACAGGAAAGAGAAATCATGAGAGACTTATTGAAATTGAACTGTTTACATTCCTACATGAAAAAATGATATTTGTAACTAATGAGACCTTTCTCAGTATTAGAGTAGTTGGAGGAGATAGATAGATAGATAGATAGATAGATAGATAGATAGATAGATAGATAGATAGATAGATAGATAGATAGATAGCACAGGGTGAGTTGAGTATGAAAGGATGATATCTACAAAATAAAATCTACAAAAAAAGGAATATATTGGGAGAAGAATAAAGGAAAAGATAGAATCAAGTAAATTATCTCACATAAAAGAGGCAAGAAAAAGGTTTCACAACGGAGGGGAAGAGAGGGAAGGTGAGAAGGAATGAGTGATCCTTACTTTCATCAGATTTGGCTTAAGGAGGGAATAACATTAACTCAATTGGGTATCTTAGCCTACAGGAAAGTATCGGGGAAGGGAATAAGAGGGGGTGAATGATAGAAGGGAGGACGTCTTGGAGTAGGGGTAGTCATAAGTAAACACTTTTGAACAGGTAAAGCTCAAAGAAGAAAATAGAATAATGAGGGCAGGATAGGATGGTACAAAATATAGTTAGTCTTTCACAACATAACTATTATGGAAGTGTTTTGTATAACTACATATGTATAACCTATATTGAATTGCTTGCCTTCTCAGTGAGGGTGGGTGAGGAGGGAAGAAAGGAGAGAAACTGAAACTTAAAGTTTTAAAAATAAACGTTTAAAAATTGTTTTTACATACAACTAGGAAATAAGATATACAGGCAATATGGTATAGAAATCTATCTTGCCCTTCAAGAAAGTAAAGGGGAAGGGGATAAGTAGGGGCGGGAATGATAAAAGAGAGGGTAGACTTGGGGAAGGGATAAACAGAAGGCATGCCATCTTGGGGTGAGGAGGAGGGGAGATATGGGGAGAAAATTTAGGACTCAAAATCTTGTGTAAATGAATATTGAAAACTAAAGGCAAATAAATTTTAAAAAGAAAAAAGGAAGAAAAAAATTACTACTATTTATTTTCAACATTTATTGTAAAAATCGAGTTGCAAAAAAAGTTGAATTGCAAATTCTCTCCCTCCTCTCACCCCTTCCCTACTTGCTAAGAAGGCAAAAAATATATCAATTATACAAATCATTCAATACATATTTTCATATCAGCCATATCATGCCCCCAAAAGCAAGAAAAATAAAAATGAGAAAATCATACTTCAATTTGTATTGAGAGTTCATCAATTCTTTCTCTGAAGGTGAAAAGCAATTTTCATCATGTCTTTCAGAATTTTCTTGGATCATTGCATTGATTAGGCTAGCCACGTCTTTCACAAGTGATTGTCATACAATATTGCTGTTGCTGTGTACAATGATCTCTGATTGCTTCTCCCTTCATTTTGCTTGAGTTCATATAACTCTTCTCATGTATTTTTTTTCTAAAGCCATCCTCCTCATCATTTCTTATAGCACAATAGTATACCATCACAACCATATGCCACAGCTTGTTTGACCATTCCCTAATTTATGGGCATCTCCTCAAATTCTAGTGTTTGAATTGTTTGTTTCTAGCTGCTCATAATATTTCTCCTTGATCTCAGAGTTCTGGAATTTGGCTATAATATTTGTGAGAGTTTTTGTATTGGGATCTGATCTTTCAGGTGGTGTAGATTCTTTCAACGACTATTTTATCCTATTGTTTTCAGAGCTAGTTGCAGGGGTCTGCACCTTTTCAGTGCTTCCAAGTTGGTGTAATATGGGGAGGGATGTGGTCACTGTTTTCTTGTTCTGCACTCTGGTCTTTACCCAGAAAGGGCCCCTGCATCCCTGCAGCTTCAAGTACTGGAGTACCTATTAGCCCTGAAACGGTGACCCAGTCCCCTGCAGCAAGTGCTAGTGCTCTTCTCTGCCTTGGAGCTGCATTTAGGGTCCCTGCTTCCTTGTGAATGACCTCAAGTGCTTCTCTCTGCCCTGAAACTGTGACCAAGAGCTATGTATGGGCAACAGTTGTGAATCAGTGCCAGTCGCTCAAAGTGCCAGCAAAGGGTCCCCTAAAGTCTTTTTCTGACCATATGCCCAGTCCTCGTGCCATCTCAGAGCTGAGAGCTCCAGATGCAGCTGTGGCTGCAGCCACTTGCACTGTGGAGTGACTCCTTCCCCAGTTTCACAGACCTCTCCTGCTGACCTCCTAAGTTATCTTAAGTTGGAGAAAAGTATAACCCTGACACTTTTTGGCTCTGCCTCTCCAAAATTCAATTTGAGGTATTACTTTAAAGCTATTTTGAGGGAGATGTTGGGAGAGTTTGACTGGGTTGCTGCCACTAATTCATTATCTTGGTTCTGGCCCTCCCAATTCACTTTCACCATCACCTCTCCCTCAACTCCAGTGATGGCAGCTATCTAGTAAGTAGAGAGAGCCAGGATCACCTCAATAGACAGAATTATAAAAGATAAAGGAGCAGTGACTCCTTTACTCTAAATTCGCCATTCTTTCCAGCTACCCAAGTTCACAAATTCATTGTCATCCTCATCTCCTCACACTCATCCTATGCACATAATACACTGTCAAATCTTGCTATTTCTGCCTCTGTAACATATATGTATACTGCCTTCTTTCTATTCATACAGGCTCTCATTATTTCTCTCATAGACTATTGTAATAGCCTTCTAATTGGTATTTTGGTCTCAAGTCTCTCCCAACCCTTAGTCATCCTCACAACTGTCAAAATGATTTTCCTTAAAACATAATCCTGACAATATCACACACACACACACGCACGCACACGCACACAGACGCACACACACACACACACACACACACATGCACGCACACACACACACACTCACTAAACTTCAGGGGCTCCCTATTACCTCCAATCTCAAATAGAAATTTCTTTGCTTGACATTTAAGGTTCTTCATGACCTTGTTCCACCTCCTATGTTTCTGGTCTCCTCTTCTATTCTCCTCCACACACACTGTAATTCAGCAATATTGTCCTATATGATGCTCCTCGGACCTGACATTCCATCTCTCATCTTTATGCCATTGCACTGGCTATTCATCCTTATTTCCTTCTTTATCTCTGCTTCTTAGAATTTCTGACTTCTAGGGTTGTATCCAAAGAGATCATAGAAACAGGAAAGAAACCCACATGTATAAAAATATTTATAGCAGATCTTTTTATGGTGTCAAAGAACTGGAAACTGGAGGGATGACTACCAATTGGGGAATGGCTGAATAAATTGTGGTATATGAATGTAATTCAGTACCATTGTGCTGTAAGAAATGATGAGTAGGAGGACTTCAGAAAAACCTGGAAAGACTTATATGAACTGATGCTGAGTGAGGGGAGGAAAATATTGTACATAATTACAGTCACATTGTGTGATGACTAACTTTGATATACCTGACTCTTCTCAGCAATGGAAGGTTTTAAGACAACTCCAAAAAGGTCATGATGGAAAACGTTATCAACATCTAGAGAAAGAATTATGGAGTCTGAATGCAGATCGAAGCATACTATTTGCTTTCTCTTTTTTTGTTTTGTTTTCTTTTTTTCTTCTTTCTCCTGGTTCATTCCATTGGTTTGTAATTATTCTTTGCAACATAACTAATGTGAAACTATGTCAAATATTAATGTATATATGTAGGGCCTATACCAGATTGCATGCAGTCTTGGGGGGGGGAGAAGAGGGAGTGGAAGAAAATTTGGAACTTTTGGAAATTGGGAAAATTTGTGGAAATGAATGCTGTAAACCAAAAATTAATTATTTAATTCTTATAAAAAGGATCTCTGGTATCCTTCAGGACTAAGCTGAAACATTGCATCTTTTCCCACCTCATTCACCTGATAGAAACTTTGCTTTCCCCTTTAAGGTCAAATTCCATATATTCTTGACATACTTTGTATGTATCTACTTATTTAAATTTAACTTCTCAAGTGCACGAACTATTTTTGCAGAACCTGGCACATAGGTAAGTGCTTAATAAATTATTTTTCCCTTTCTTAAAAAAATTTTAAACAAGAAGTTTTATTTAAACAACAAGATGTGTGATTTGAAGGGAAAACTATCTGCAATCAATTTCTTTACAGTAATTTATCCATACTGAGAGGCATAGATTGCCCTACATGTAACAGCTACATACAAAAAAGTTATAAAAATCATCCTCGGTTTCACAATGAGAAAAGAAAAGTAGTGAAATTTTCCAATCACATAAAGTATGCAAGGATTTTTGTGAGTTTTTGTTGTCGTTGTTAAACTTACTGGAATGGAAAGATAAAAGTTGAACAAGCATGCCACTAATGCAGAAAAGGGATATTTTCACAGAACCAGTTTGGTTCTTCCCCTCCTCATCTCTATTTGATGTTGATCAAAACATATCATTGGCCACTTAATTTTAAAAAAAATACATATTATGGCTGTGCAATACACTAGTTACTTTATATACAATAAATGAATGGAGAAAAAGAATCAAAGAAGGATGTAGATGAACCAAATCTTGATTTCCTAGTTGTGAATGTATTATTTTCTTTTTCTAATATTTATTTATTTATTTAATTTTTTTTACATTCATTTTCATGAAATTTTGGGTTCCAAATTTTCTCCCCTTTTATCCCCTCCCCCCACCCCAATACACCAAGCAATCTAATTTTCCCTATCTCCAATCTGCCCTCTCTTCTGTCATCCCTCCCTTCTCTTGTCTCCATCTTCTCTTTTCTTCTGTAGGGCCAGATGACTTTCTATTCCTCATTAACTGTATGTCTTCTTTCCTAGTAGCAACAACAATACTAAACAGTTGTTCCTAAAACTACAAGTTCCAAATTCTCCCCATCCCTCCCTCCCCACCCATTCCCTTTGGGAAGGCAGGCAATTCAGTATAGGCCATATCTGTGTAGTTTTGCAAATGACTTCCCTGATAGTCGTGTCATGTAAGACTAACTGAATTACCCTCCATCCTATCCTGCCCCTCATTGTTTCTCTTCTGTCTTTTGATCTTGTCCCTCCCTGAATGTTGACTTCAAATTGCTCCCTCCTCCCTTTGCCCTTCCCTCCATCATCGCCCCCCTTGCTTATCTCCTTCTCCCCCACTTTCCTATACTGTAAGAGAGGTTTTCATATCAAAATGAGTGTGCATTTTATTCCTTCCTTTAGTCAAATGTGATGAGGGTAAACTTCTTGTTTTTGTTTTTCTCAGCTCTCCTCTTTTTCCCTCCGCTAAAAAGTCTCCTACTTGCCTCTTAAATGACATATCATTACCCCATTCCATTTCACCCTCTTTCCTCCCACTACATTTCTCTCTCACCATTTACCTTAATTTCTTTTAAGATATGGTCCCATCCTATTCAATTCAATCTGTGCTCTCTGTCTCTGTATGTGTGTGCATGTGTGTATGTGTGTGTGCATGCATGCATGTACATGTGTGTGTGTGGTCCCACCAACTACCCAGATACTGAAAAGTTTTAATAGTTACAAATATTGTCTTTCCATGTAGGAATGTAAACAGTTCACTCATGGTAAGTCCCTTAAGACTTCTCTTTGCTGTTTACTTTTTCATGCTTCTTCTCATTCTTGTGTTTGAAAGTCAAATTTTCTTTTCAGCTCTGGTCTTTTCATCAAGAATGTTTGAAAGTCCTCTGTTTCATTGAAAGACCATATTTTCCCCTGAAGTATTATGCTCAGTTTTGCTGGGTAGGTGATTCTTGGTTTGAGTCCTAGTTCCTTTGACTTCTGGAATATCCTATTCCAAGCCCTTCAATCCCTTAATGTAGAAGCTGCTAGATCTTGAGTTATCCTGATTGTATTTCCACAGTACTGGAGTTGTTTCTTTCTAGCTGCTTGTAAGATTTTCTCCTTGACCTGGGAGTTCTGGAATTTGGCCACAATGTTCCTAGGAGTTTCTCTTTATGGATCTCTTTCAGGTGGTGATCAATGGATTCTTTCAATACTTATTTTGCCCTCTGGTTCTAGAATGTCAGGGCAGTTTTCCTCGATAATTTCATGGAAGATGATGTCTAGGCTCTTTTTTTGATCATGACTTTCAGGTAGTCCCATAATTTTTAAATTGTCTCTCCTGGATCTATTTTCCAGGTCAGTTGTTTTTTCCATGAGATATTTCACATTCTCTTCCATTTTTTCATTTTTTTGGTTTTGTTTGGTGATTTCTTGGTTTCTCGTAAAGTCATTAGACTCCATCTGTTCCATTCTAATTTTGAGAAAACTATTCTCTTCAGTGAGCTTTTGAGCCTCTTTTTCCATTTGGCTAATTCTGCTTTTGAAAGCATTCTTCTCCTCATTGGCTTTTTGAACCTCTTTTGCCAATTGAGTGAGCCTATTTTTCAAGGTGTTATTTTCTTCAGCATTTTTTTGGGTCTTCTTTACCAAGATATTGACCCGTTTTTCATACTTTTCTTGCATCTCTCTCATTTGTCTTCCCAGTTTTTCCTCCCCTGTCTAACTTGCTTTTCAAAATCCTTTTTGAGCTCTTCCAAGGCCTGAGCCCACCCGACATCCCCCTGGGATGTCTGGGGTACCGAGGCCTCACCCTCCACGTCTTTCCCTGATGGCAAGAATATGTCCTTGTCATCGTCAGATCCGAAAGTCAGGATCATTTGCATCTGTTCAAAAAAACTCTCTATAGTCTTATTTTTCTTCCCTTTTCTAGGCATTTTCCCAGCCAGTTACTTGACTTCTGAGATTCCTGTCCACCCCCGCCTAGATCCGCCCAGCTAGTGCTTGGGGTCTGAGATTCAAATGGGCTTTCCGTGGCAGGCGTGGCTGCTAATCAATGTGAGCTTTATTTCTGGTGCTGGGGTGGGAGCAAGGCCGCCTCCCAGGCTCAGTTCCCTCAGGGGCTTTATGCAGAGACCTTCAGAAATGGAGCGGGTGGGGCAGGGCTGTCTCCCAGGCTCAGCTCCTTCAGGTAGTTTATGCAGAGACTTTCAGTAATGAAGATCCTGCCTGCTGCTGGGGGAGTCCCGGGCTGCTGCAGCCACGTAGCCACTGCCTCCACCGCTGCCCCCGCTTCTGTCTCCGCTGTTCCTCCCGAGGGGGCCCGAGCCACGGAGACACCCCTCTCCCCTCTTGGTCTGCCCAAGCGTGTCTCTCACTGACCTGTAGCGTCTGTGGGTGGAGGGACCTTCCTGGCCACCAGAGGTTCCGTCCCTGAAGCCTGCTCGGATCAGCTTCTCTGGGGTGGCCAGGGCAGCGCTGGGGTGGGGTCCGCTTTCTGGGGTGTGACGGACCCTGGGGATGGCTCTCCAGGGCTCTCTGGAACAGAAATCTCTTCCACTACATTTCTGAACCCCCTGCAGTGATCCAGAACTTCTGGGGAGCTCTTCTTACATTAAATCTATGGGCTGTGGGTTTGGAGCTCGCAAACGTGTGTCTTTCTACTCCGCCATCTTGACTCCTCCCCTGAATGTATTATTTTCCTTGAGAGCACAGTTCTGTAGTAGAGTTGCAGGTTCTCTTTCAGTAAATGTCTCCTGTCTGCTCTTGGAATACATGAATTGTATCTTCATCCTCCATTTCCAATTATGCAGCTGCAATTATTTCATTGATTGGTTGTCCATTAAATCAGAATCTGATCTCCTTCACTGACAGACCCTGTCATTCACAATAGACAATAGGCTTTCATTAGTTTATTAAGTGGTGCCCTCTTAATCTTAAATTGCACCACTGAATCATCTTGCTCCTTCCTTCAGCTTTTCATCAGCCATGGAAAGTACAGGGGTCTCCTCAATCACCACTTCACAAAAGAGTCACCAGGATGGCCCACTCCAAGGGAAAGGGGAGAAGCAGGAGAAGAAGGATAAGAAGGATCTCTTTTTTGACTGTCATTAACTCTTTTTTCTCCTGTGAAAAATGTCCTCTTTTTGGGAGAAGAAGCCTTGAGAAGAGTTATTCTTTGATTTTCTAGATCAGAGTCTGATAGTCTCAGAACTTCCACATACTCGAGACTCCAACCAGTGCCATGACAGCCTCCATCATGTCACACTTATAGGCAGATACTTTACCATTCATTGAAATACTAGACATTTCTCTCCTGCCAATGTTCCTAGAAGTTGCATAAGTGCCTGCAGGAAATCTTCTCTCAGATATTGAGGTCTCTAATCTCTTATGCTACTCTTTTGGATCATAAGTCATTCTGGACCCTATATTCACTCTGGAATGTATAAAATTAGCATATTAGAATATAGGCAGATGTTAATGCAAATGAAAATCTACTAAATGACTCCAAGACTTAAGCTCCATTTGTATAGTAATACCAAATCAATCAGTTTAGCCCTGGATGTGAAAGTTTTTGTCAATATAATAATAGCAATAACTGATATTTTTATTGAGTTTTAAAGTTTACAATGTACTTTGTATACATTATCTCATTAGAGCTTGACCCCAACCCTATAGGGTGGGCACTACCTATAATATTTCCCCGATTTTACAGATGAGAAAACTGAAAAGATTAAGTTACTTGCTCATTGTCACACAACTATTAAGTGTCTGAACCAACATCTTTCTGATTCAAAGCCAAATATTCTATTTTTTACAGAATGCTATTTCTCTAAAAATGATGATGATGATATGGTGGTGATGATGATATTAACTTCCTCAAAACCTAGTCCATCATATATGCTGTGATAAAGTGCTAGCAAATCAAGCTCTGGAATTATCACTGATTGGACTAACACTCCAGTCAGTATGATGCTACTACCTCTACGAGACAAGAAACAGACAAGGTATCAAGTAGGTCTGCTCAATACCATCATATTGATCAGCTTAAAATGGAAATATGGTAGAGTAAATAGGACTCCTTCATTTTCTGATACCACAAAAAGGTTCTACAAAGGTCAGTCACAACTGAACAAATCAGAAATTTCCATGCCCCACCTTGTGGAAATGCTTCAGAGCAAATGAGATATTTGCAAAGCCTTTAGCACAGTACTTGCCACACAGTAGAAGTTATATAAATTCTTATTCACTTGCACTCCCCGTTCCTTCCTTATGTATGATACTGGCCTCTAAAGAGTGCAAAGCACAAAGTATACATGGAATAAATTGAAGATATGAATGCTTTCATAATTTAGCATTATCATGTCATAACCAAATTGGAAGATCTTACCAGTTATAGGCAAGGGCTGTACTCTTAGCTCAAAGGTATACAAGAAAATATTGCCAACCAAAATAGAACAGTTTTAAGAAATAAATTCAACCAAAGCCGGACTAAATGAGAGCTAAAATTGAGAAGCTGCTAAAATCTAAAGAGAATAAATGTGACGAGCCTGAGGTCATTGGAAACCTTCACTTAACACAAACTCCAGAAATTCTATAACAAAGTGAATGACAAAATTATTACCAGTGTTCCAAATGATTATGAAGAGGAGATGAGCACACATAGACTGAAATTTTGAAATGTCCTTTTTAAATCTGATAGCGCAACTTCAGTCAGCAGATCTATTATCACAAAATAGTAGCTATCTACTTCCAGATAGAGAACTGATGGACTCAGAGTGCAAATTAAGGTACATTTTATCCTCTTTTTATTCTTTCAATTTTTTGGACATGACTAACGAGGCAATTTGTTCTACATGACTATACATATTTGCAACAGGTTTTGTCTTCTCATTAGGTGGAGGAAGAGAAGGAAGAGAATTTAGAATTGAAAATAAACAAAATTGAGTTATTGGGGAAGAGAGTAATTACCATGAATGCACACATTCTCCCACAATATTTGTCAAAAGTATAAAAACACTTCAGAATCTATGCAAAATTGCACATATTGGTGCTGTTATAGAAGAATAATGAAGGTATCAGGGAATTTTCTCAAAGCTAGGTATCAAATATGACCATGGCAGAAGTGACTTGAGAATGTTATGGAAGCTCTATGGAAAGATATTAAAAGATTACATCAGTAGTGGCCACACTTAAAAACTTGAATACCATATCACCCAATTAATGTCAACAAAAAAAGAAACATGCTGTATAGAAACCAGAATGTTACAGTGTATTGGAAAATACAGATTCTTTTAATTAGGGATTGAAAGCAAAAAAATCAAAAGGTTAATGGGATATAAAGAATCAAAGCAGTATAAAGAATAAAATAGTTTGACATCAACCAAAAACTTGACCACAGAAGACTGAGAAGCAAAGAAACTAGAGAAGAGTGAGAATCAATAAAGAATGAGATTGTAAAACATGTCTGGTTATTTATATGGTAACACACAAAAAAAAGTATGACAGTGAAAAAAAATAAATTGAAGCAAATACAAAACAAAAAGTTACATACCACCAATATAATAAATGAAAGAAGGGTTATATCAAGGGTGATGATTGTAACTCTAGCTTCTCTGTGGAACTAGATTTCACCATCTATCTCATCATTACAACTACTCCTATTCCTTGGAAAACTGGAAGTTCTTTACCCAATGACTATGAACTTGTTTTTCAAATCAACAAGTATTTATTGAGTGTCTATTGCGCCTCCAGCCTTGTTCTAAGCACCCTGGGAAGAAGACAAAGGGATAATAAAGAAAGAGAACCAATGGTCTCTGCCCATTAGGAATTTAAAGTACAATATAATTTACAATGGGAAGCAGGCAGTCTTGGAATCTCTGTTGGAAATCTCTCAGAGGACCACAGAAGTCATCTAGTCTGATCCATACTTTATTAAAAATCCCCTCCTTAAACAACATTCCCAACAAGTAATCATTCAGACTTCAAATGAAGTCCTCTATTGAGGAAAAGCCAATACCTCCACAGACAGTCCAAACTATTCTTTTTTTTAATCATTCATCATTTTTTACATACTTTTTAATATAGTTTCCAACATTCATTTTTATAAAATTTTGATTTCCACATTTTTCTCCCTTTCTCCTCCTCAAGGCAACAAACAATCTGTTATAAGCTATACATGATAAGCATATTTCTATATTACTCAGGTTATAAAAGAAGAATGAGAACAAAAGGGAAAAAACCACAATAAAGAAAAAACAAAAAAGTGAAAACAGCATGCTTTGATCTGCATTCAGACTCCAACAGTTCTTTCTCAGGATGTGGGTAGAATTTTCCATTATGAATCTTTTGGAATTATCTTGGATCATTGTATTGCTGAGAAGAGCTAAGTCATTCATAGTTGGTGATCATACAATGTTGCTGCTACTGTGTACAATGTTCTCCTGTTCTACTCACTTCACTCCAAGCTATCCTTTATTTCTCCTCTAATTGTTAGATTTTCCCTATATCAAGTTTATACTCCTTCTTTGCAACTTCTATCCATTATTGCTAGTTCTACCCTCTGGGGCCAAATAAAATAAGTCTTATTTTTCTTCCTTGTGAGAGATCTTTGAGTACTCCAAGATAGATATCGCTTCCCCTATAAATCTTTCTAAAGCATGACCCCTAGTTTGCTCATGACCCAGGACAATTGTCAAAGTTTTTCTTAAAATCTGGTGCCCAGAAAGGAACCCAATAGATACAGTCTGACCCCATAGGAATTCAGAATAGTTAAAAGTGTTATGGAAATTTCCAGGTAAACTATAATCACACTAATTTTTTTTTTGTTTGTTTTTTTCCGTATCACATTGGGAAGATGGCAAAGAATACTCTGAAAAATATGGTTTAGGATTAAGAAATGAAAAGAAGTAAAATACTTATGGATGACTGAGAAGTCTTTAGAACTATATAATGTGAATACTGTTTTCATGAATTGGAAGGTATTAGCTAAATCAATTAGTAAAAAGAAAATTACAATTAATGGTTTTTATTTATGTCAAAAAACAGACAGGAAATACTTAGATACACCTAGAAGTGATTTCCAAATAACTGTTTGTATGCAGTCACACCATTAACTTCTTAGGACAGAGCCAAAAGGAATACCAAATTAGTGGAGAGGATAAAAAAGGACCTAGGAACAGTCTCCCAAAAAGTGCAACTGGGAAAAGTAAAAGATATAAACACTATCAATATTTCCTGCCATAATTTAATTTACGTAGAGTGATCTCCACAACAAGAAAGTCAAAGGAGTATTGAAGTAGCCACCACATCTAGACTGAACTAGGACATAAAATTATTTGCAAAATTGTACAGAGCAGAATAGTAGAAGACTATGATCTGGATATGTATTGCCTCACAAAATGGCGAGAAGCAATAGATGGAAAAGCAGGTCTGGAGAAACTGATGTGAAACTTAATTGAGTTGAACCTTCCCAAAGGTATTTAAGGGTTAAGATGGAAGTAAGGCATCAAACAAGTATCCCTAAAATGAAGCATCTGTCAATGTTTCTATTCTTTTCATTATTGATGAGAGCAGAAAAAATAATCTGGACTCTAATAACTAAGTGCTTGATGTTCTATATGAGGAAGTTAAAATGGAACAGAAGAAGATGAAGTTGGGGGAAAATATCTGGACCAGACAAACTGTAATAACTTGGAAAACATTGAGAGACCAATTATCAAAATACATTTAAAAGATGAAAAGACCAAAAATCACAGAAGGCATTCTCATCCAAAATGGTAGTTGAGAGAACATCAATAAACTACTGACAAAACTAAATATGCTTAGCATTTCACATCTAAAAAGATTTATTGGAATTGTCTACACATGTACTGAGAGTATCCTTGACAAAAATATGATGGGAACAATATACCTTTGCACATTGGTTTCTACAGCAGATGATAGCTTCACAGTCACACAATGTACTGTATTCTCTGTACACAATGGTAAATAGAATTCAAGATCCTATTGCGCTTTTTGCTTGTTGATTGCCAAAAAAAAGAATTCACCTAAGGAGAGCAAAATGAGGTCTTCAATTTTTCCTTCACCAAAGTATAGAAATCCTTCTTCTTAAATCAAATTTGTTTAAAAAAATCATACAAGATTCTTTAATAGACATAACTTTGTAAAATAATTCTCTGAATATCAATATGAAGTTAGCACAAAATGGAAACATGATCCCCAAGTTGTTCCTCACCATCAAAGAATTCTGGAGTAGAGTTCAAAAAGACAAGGGAATCCCTATAGATGGTAAGATTTTTCAGATGCCCACTGGTGATTCTATGGAATCAATCCCTGGAATATTCCAGTCTCCTTAATAAGAATTGCAACCACTCAAAAAAATCAGATTAGGAATCCACATGGGAGAAATCAGGTGAAGTGCCACTTTCTAAACCATGACAGGCAATGGGATTTACAATTCATTGAGTTAATACATTTCATATACTTTGGAAAGGCTATGCAAATGGACAGTGAACAGAGTCCAGAGTTAAATAGAAGGAAATGTATGAAGTGGATTGCATTTGGAAAATTATGCTGTACCTTCAACAATTATAATCTGCTCCCTAAAACAGGAAAATGTCTTATTAACACGGATGTTTTTCTAGTTATACTATATGTCTGAGAATCATGTTGTACTACAATGACTCACACTAAAATTCTCTGATGATACTTTGCAGTAAATAAATATAGACTATTATGAAAAGTGTATTAGATTACTCTGGGGCTTCACAGTATATTTTGCTGGGGTTTTTTGAAAGCAAATGGTAGAACAAAAAAACACTGGGAACCACTTACATACCACAGTCTTTGAGAAATTCTCATTTTGAATGATCCAGGAGGAAGAAGGGTAAGGCTTACATCAGTGGGGTGAAACTCCAATAGAAATGGGCGCCATTCATCCATACATTAAAATCCCTGCAAGTTACATATTGAATTAGTTTTAAAATGCGGTTATTGCTTTTAAATTTATTTTTATTGATTTTTAAATTATTTCCCAATTACATTTTCATTTCATTAGCAATACTTGAGTGTTGTAGGCCACATACAACCCACAGGCTATATACTTGACTATTCTGGCTTAGAAAGTAGTGGAGTTGGTAGACTGCAGTATATTACCAATAATGATTTGAGAATAAGAACTGGGGTCCGCCGGGAGGTAAGTGCTGAGAGTGGGAGCAGTGGTGTCTCTTCCAGCCCCACTTTGCACCTCAACTTTGTTGACCTGAAAACTTGGTTAAAGAAAAGGCAACATGCCAAATGCATACATTTTTATGATTTAATTAATTAAATAAATCCCCATAAAGATAACAGTTACATAGCGCTGCGGAGCCAGGATCAAATCTAGCTATCTGGTACAGAAATCTTCTGGTTTTTATACATTTTGAGAAAGAAACTCTCTTAAATGAACAAATCATAAATTTAGTAAGACAACCTAAGATAATTAACAAAATACATTTTGAGAAAGGAACTCTCTTAAATGAACAAATCATAAATTTAGTAAGACAACCTAAGATAATTAACAAAGTCAGTTGCGCTTTATGATCCCAAGCTGTGTGAACCTCCTTTCTGTAGCATGTCTCTGTGACATAAGATAAGGAGAAAATCCCACCACTCTGATGACAGGGATCCTGCTGAAAGGATACCTTCAACAAAGTCTCAGTTGAAATGACAACCCAGGACATTTGTGTTTTTCCTTATCACTAAGATGCCAGGGGAAGGGTCTGGTAAGGAAGTCCCATCTGCTTGCTGACACATCAAAAAGGCATTTACTTAAGATAACAAGGGAGACTATTAGGTCCAGACGCTTCTTAATTCAAGTTTTGGCCATTATTAAAGTCCAAAATTTATATTAAATATTATCAGCCCTTACAGTCAATCCTTATCCTCATATTATGGATCTGGCTTGCCAACTTCCCTTACCTACATTGTTCCAACATGACAGAGGCTGTTCACCTTGGAGACCTGCTGCCATTATGGGCACTGCTTGGCATGAGATTTACCACTTCTCCCCCAGATTTTCAAGGGCCAGCAAGAGCTTATCAGACTCCACTGGAATCATGACTCTTTCCAAGGCATGGGCCCCTCTCTTGGGGCAAATCAATTCCAGGGTGATTCTGCCCTTCACAAAGAAAAGAGAACTCTCCCAGTGGCCTCCAGCTAGCTTCTCCACAATTGGTGACGTTACCTCACTGGACGCCTCCCAAACCAGTCTCCACCATTCCAGATTCGCGATCTGAACCCCGAATGGGTGGAGGACAACAGAGGAGTTTCTGATGGAGCTCGCCTATCCATTAAGACCGACTGACCCATGTTCAACTGCTGTTCACATGGAACCCTTCTTCACTTCAGCCTACAAAGTTCTCGTTTGAATATTTGCTACTACCATCAAGGTCTACACTGTTGCTGCTCCACCCAGGCCCACACTCTAGGCTTTCAGGCCCACCAGGGTGGCCCTCCTACTCCTCACAGTCTAACACCCAAGGAGTACAGTGTTCTTCCCTCCTACACAGATTCCATTTTCAGGCAACAACACGTATCTGTTCCTGCTTTTGCATTGCCCTCGATGACCAGATATGGACCCAATACTCCAGGGTCATCCATTTTCAAGGTTAGTTGATTCGGCAGGTAAGTTGCTACACACTCCAAGAAATGAATTTCTAAAATATGATGAACCAATCAATTAACAAAAGTAAAGGATATCAAACGATCAATTCAGATATTGTACTGCTACCAAATGAATATTAAAAGACTTAGAGGAATGCTCCCAACACAATGTTTGAATCCTCTATAGAGGATGTGTACTAAAATGTGGAAAAGAGTTCCACAAAGTAAGAAACTTTGGACTGGGTAAAGATCAGTACCACTGAAAGAAGTATCCACTTCAGTGAGATGACTATAACTAATTGATTTATTGAAGTATTGAAATGTATCAAGTTGTTGAATCATAGGGGACAGACAATCCACTTAAATCCCCATGATCTTTTTCAGAATTGCAACTAGTCATGTCTTCCCCATGTTTTACTTGTGAGGTTGATTGTTTGCACCTAATCATAAAACTTTACATTTATCCTTATAAAATTTCATCTCACTAAATTTGGCTCAATGTTCTAGCCTACTGAGGATTTCTTGGATACAGGTTATGTCCTCCATTGTGTTTACTATGTCTCCTAACATTGTGTCATTTTAAAAGTTGGTGAACATGCAAGCTATGCCTTAATCCAAGTCCTTATAAAAATATTAAATAAAAAAGATGAAGCTCCAGAGATTTCTGAGCTAGTCCATTTGTTATCTTTCTCCCAGTTCAGTTGGCATTGAGCTTTAACTGATTATATATGTGTCTGGTCTTTTATATCCACTAGCTGCATTATTATCTAACCTGTATCTCTCCATTTTATCCACGGGGAAAATTTGAGAGGCTTAATTTCTTTTTCCTCAAATACTTTACCCAGGTGTAGGGAGACCTGAGAAAGGGCAAGTTGTGCTATGTTTCTAGGAGAAAATGGGATCAAAAGCAAACAACTGGCTTTCAGCCTTCTTTGGTCAACAAAAATTGATATTTGAATATAATGAAGAAATGTGGTGAGAGGAGAGTATAACTACTTCCAGCCATGGTATCTTTCACCCCTTTCCCCATTTGAGTGAGCAGAGTGATATTGATATGTATCTGAGTCAAGTGCTATTACGAAACCTAAGAACTAAAGTGAATTTATCTCTACAAGTTAGATGACATAAGGTTATTAGATGACAGATAATTACAAGTTATTCGATGATAGATAATTACAAGTTATTAGATGACAGATAATTAAAAGTGACAATACAGAAAGCAGTTAAATAGAGTTGTGGAAATAAAAGATTGCAACAGCAAAGATACCTTTAGCTTGGCCTCTTTTACCTGCTGATGCAACCAGTCTGAGAGAAAGAGAACTTCTTAATCATTGACTGAGAAAGTTGACTAAAGAGACCACATAACAGCTCCGTAGGCACTGGAAGAGAAGACAAACTGAGAATAGATATAGAAAGCTTCTTAGCTATTGACTAAGAAGAGCTATAGCCCTTTCATATAGGAGACAGGCTTACTAATCATAGCATCTCCAGGAGATAACAGAGTAGTAAGCTGCTCTGAAGAAAGTATCTCAGATAAGGGGTGGGGGGGGGAAGAACATAATAAAAAAGGGCACTGCAGAGAACAAAAGAAAACTTACAAGGAAGCGAAGAAAAGATGGACAGCTCTCAACACAATGTGTGATATTAATCATACAGGCTTCTTTGAAATTGAAATGTATTGTTGCATATTTTGAATCTTCTCTTAGGTTCTGCTGTGCACATGACATGCTTTAAAAAAAATAAATAAACCTGAACTCAATAGAAGATTTAACATACAAGAGCCCAGGGAAATAAAAAGTGCATACCAATGACCAATTGCAAGGGACTATATAAGGATAGAATGTTTACCTTTTACGTATGGAAAATGTAAAACCTATGTCTAAGATTGTTATTAGTAATTAGGTAGCCTATAAGGCAGATTGAGGTAGACCTAAGTATGATATGATTTTTAAAACTAAAACTGTTCAAAAATAGCTAAAAGAGTAATTATCTTATACAAATGAGGTTCAAGAGGAAGAACCAATATAAAGGAATTAGATGGGGGAGGAAAGCTGTTAGTTCTGGATACTTACTTTCATCGGGGAGAGTATGTCTTCTAAATTTAAAAAGAAATGAAATTCCAAAGGGATAGGGAGGGGGGAGAGGATAAAGGAGGGATCCTCAGAGGGGTGGGTGAAGGAATAAGTTAAAAAGGAGATATGGAAAGGTGTTTAGATTTAAAGGAATGGGAAGATAAGGAAGGACTTGCTGGAGTAGGGGTAGGAGGGCCAGGTAAGTAGAAGTAAAATAGAGAAGTTAAGAGAGATAGGAAAAAGAGATATACACAAACAAAAAACAAAATTAGGAATAGTATCTCTTAGGGAAAGTATGTGTTTATATATCTATGTATGTATATATGTATGTATGTGTACATATATATATATATATATATATGTATGTATATGTCAATACCTATATATAAACATATCCATGCTCAATCGTAGCCTTGGGGTGGTGGGTAGGGGGAAAGGAAGGGGGGAAAACAGAGTAAAAAGTGTACATCAGAGAACAAATGAAAACCTACAAGGAAGCAAAGATGGACAGCTTTCAACATAACACACAATATTTAATATACAAGCTCTCTTGAAATGATATTATTTCTATATCTTCTGAATCCTCTCCTATGTTCTGCTGTGCACATGGCACGTTTTTTCTTTTCTACTTTTATATTTAAGTTCAACATTTAAGTTTATAATATTTCTTCTTTTCCTATTATGTATTTAAGTTTTAGTATTTGTCTAAAATAAAAAAAAATTTAAAAACATCTCAGAGGAAGGCTTTTGCTGGTACACAGTAGAAAGCTAAATGAACAGACTGAAATGCTGCACAGAGGGCATAAACTGGCATCCAATCCTCATCATCATCACCCTGGAAGGCACAAGTGGTCAGTTCTTTGGATGTGGAAGCTTTAAGGCATGCATTTATGCTTGCCCTGGAAGGGATCTGTGGATGGAGGAGGAAAATTTGCACCAGGAGAGAGATCCCAACCCACACCATCCTCTGAGAGTACTATGTATACAGTGCCTACAACCCTGGGAATATCTCCAAGACTGAGAAGAAACTAATGGATGGAAAATATTCACCTTCCAGATCTTAGATTACCACCTCAATGAGCTGCTGCAGGAGCTGAATGAAGTCTTGGAGCTAAAAGATGCTCACAGAGGGAAAGAACCTGAGGTGAACTGCCCATACTTCAGCCAATGAAAGTATATATAAGAGAGGAGATTCCACTTCCTATCAAGGCAAACAACCTTTAACAAGAAGTGAAGTGCCTGACTCCAACTGATATAACCACTCCTACCTCATAGACCCTCTATTTCTTATTTCTCACATATACCTCCTCCCCTTACATCTCACCTTTGAAAATTTCCAATATCCAGGCCTCTCCCTCCCTCTCTTTCATCTTGAATGTCTAAGCCTCAAGCAATATCAAGATGTTCTTCACTAAAACAATACATAAATTAAGCTGGGAGAAATGACTTGACTCTCCATTTAACCCTCTCTCCACTAGCCCTGTCCTTCACTTTATGGTTCCCCTAAAAGTGGTGCTATCTGAGAAAAGTGTACTGAATGAAAATAATAGAAACATTAGATTCATAGACTTAGAGCTGGAAGGGACCTCAAAGACCTCCTTGTTTTACAAGTAAGGAAACCAAGGTTCTGGGAGCAACTTGCCAAAGTCACGGGTAGTAAATAAGAAACAGGATTTAAATTCAGAGCTCCAAAGCAATGAGTATTCTTGCCCTTCTACCATACTGCCTTTCTTGAAGATAAGAGACCTTGCTTAGAGTTATGACAGTTGTTTGGAACTGTTACTGTGAGATATTTTTGCCTTATGGAAAGTGTGCACATTCATGTAGCCGGGCCCTGTAAGGTGAGGGGAGGGGGACAGAAGTGGGTGGTGATATGGATAATTGTTGATTGCTAGACACCTCCAATAGGATGAATTGGGGTGGAGTTTTTCCCAGTCAGCTGTAAATAGCTCCTCCCCACCCAACCTACTGTAATCTCTCACATTTACTACAAGCATTGTTTCCTCCTCCCTAGGATTTATTGTCTGTAAACGTAGCTCAGAAATGCCCACAGGAGAAAGCAGGGAAATAGAATGTGCTTCTACCAGAATATGTTTTGTCCTGTCTGGCCCAGGGATCCATAAGCTGGAGTTTACAGACCCTTTCACTAACTTCTAACTAAAATTTAGCGGTCCCTTCGATTATGAAATGTAGGCAACAAATATTTTGAAAAGAGATCCATAAGTTTCACCAGACTGCCAAAGGGGGTTTACACAAAAATGATTAAGAACCTCAGCCCTACCCCCAAATTCTCAGGATCACACTAATGATTGTTTTGAAAATCAGGTGCAGAACAGTAGTTTCCTTTATTATAATTATCATTCATTCACCTTTTGAAAGATAAAAATTGCCATTAAGGCAAGCTAAGATTTTATTAGCTGCTCTGCTATTACCAGAGAATATACTCCATCAAGATTGCTATGGTAAGTTTTCATTCAAAACTAGTGATCTGTTTCATGAATGCTTCATCTATTTCCTCCTAATGTTCAGGTGATCTACAGTGTACTATCTTGATGTTATGGTCCTCTGAGAATGAAGGACAAAAGTTAGTACTGTTTCTCCTTCCACTGATTTTTACTCAAATGCTCTCAACCCCCATTCTTCCTGATTTCCTCACGTTAATGTGTCTTTTTAACATATAAAATTATTGTGTCCTTTCCCCCTTTTATTTAGTCTATTCTTTTTGAATGAGATATGCTTTTCTAGAGTCATATTCCTTTCATATTTTACTTCCTATTAAGTCTCAGGGATATTTATAAGGTCAAATTTGCTTCCTTGAATTATAATCTCAAATTTACCTTTTTGATTTATGCGTTTGTGTATAGACATTTGACATTGCAGGTTTTGTTGCTAATTTCTCTTGGATTTTGTCTTCTGTGAATTTCTGAATGTCTCTACTACATTCTTCTTACATTATGGTATACAATATGCATAAAAAATTTGGACAGTAATGTATGATACCAAGTCAAAGACTCAATTGTATGGAATTCAGTGTAAGTGCTGTTAATAGTTGACAGGAAACTCCCCTTCCACTGGGGAAGCTAAGGATAGAGATTGCTGGAGCTCAGGAATTCTGAGATGAAGTGAGTTAAGCTCTGAGATCCACACTGAACCTGACATGAATATGATGAATTCCTAGGAGCTGATGATAGAGCGGAAACCAGGCTGCCTAAAGAAGGACCAGATCGGAAAAGAAGGTCAAAGCCCTTATGCTGATTAGTAGTGGGAGTGGGCCTTCTGTACTTCCAGTCTGAGTGAGATAGGGATATTGAATCTGAGAGAGAGAGAAAGGGGGGGGGGGGGAGAGAGAGAGAGAGACAGAGAGAGAGAAAGACAGAAAGACAGAGAGATAAAGAGAGAGAGAGAGAAAGACAGAGAGATAGAGAGAGAGAGAGAGAAAGAGAAAGAGAGAGAGAAAGAGAGAGAGAGAAAGAGAAAGACAGAGAGAGATAAAGAGAGAGAGAGAGGAGAGAGAAAGACAGAGAGAGAGATAGAGAGAGAGAGAGAGAGAGAGAGAGAGAGAGAGAGAGAGAGAGGAGAGAGAGACAGAGAGACAGAGAGAGAGAGAGAGAGAGAGAGAGAGAGAGAGAGAGTTGAGAGGAAAGAGATCTCTATGGGAGGTTGCATGTGAACCAAAACTTGACAAGGATTAAAGGCCAGTTTTGTCAAGAAGAGAGTTCCTGTGTAGTGTAATGAGCAGCACAAGTAGGTCCCCTCCTCAGATCATCTCTGCCTCCCTCCCATTATGCCTCTCCCTACATAGCACTTAAAATGTCACTATTAGGAGTATATTTCTTGGTTACTCTTTTTGTTCTTAAAGAATTCAGATTCACTGACCCTTCTATTCTCTTACCTGGGTTACCTACCACCACCACTACCCATTTATTTTCTCTATTGCTTCTGATCCACTGAAAATGGATGGAGGAAGATGAAAAACCTTGGAGCTGGGGTCTATACAAATTCATGTTATCTTATCTTGTTGCATTGAAATTCTTTTACTAATCTCTGATTGACTATCATAAATCCCAAGGGTTCTGTTCTAAACTTCTTGTTTCCTCAAGTCTGCAATTCTTCCCTCCCCATGCCCACCCCCAATCCTCTTCATATTGTCAAGGACTTTCACTTCCAATTTTTTTTGGAAAATCAAGATCATCTGTCTGGTAAAGTTGAGAGTCTCCAGGAAATTCCAGTAGGCATCTGTATGGGAAGAGCTGAATGTCCACAGCGAATGTGGTAGTACAAGATACGGTCCATGGGTGTGTTTACGATGAGTGTGGAATGATTATTGGCTTAGGCAAGTAGAACTCTGTGTGCTTTTGGGGCAGGGGGGGATGTGTGTGATATTGCAATAATCCAAGATAGAAGTGATTAAGGTATAAACCAGGATAGAGGCTGTTTAAGTAGAGACAAAAGCACAAAGGTGAGAAATGTGAAAGCAGAATAGACAAAACTTGACAGCTAATTAGATGTAGGGTTTAAAGGAGAGGGAAAACTCAGTTCAATTCAGTAAGTATTTATTAAGCCCCTTCCTTGTGTAGGCACTGGAGATGCAAAAACAAAAATACAAATTGTCCCTGTCCTCAAGGAACTTACATATTATTGAGAGAAGACAGCACATACAAAGATAAAATAAATACAAAATACAAAGGAATATGGGGTGAGAGAGAACAAAAACATCTATGGGGTTGTGAAAGGCCCCATGGGGGATGTGACTTTTGAACTTATATTTAATGGAGGTAAGCACCTCAGGAGGTAAGGAGGGAGAGGATTCTAGGCAAAGGGGATAGCTTTAAGATGGTAGTCAGGGGATACCATATTGGGGAGGAAGAGTAGCCAGCCTTTCTGAACAAAAGCTCTATGGGTCTCAATCCATGAGGCACAAGAGGTGATTAGAGGTTCCTCTCCTGAAGGCCCCTTATCTGTGGCCATGATCTTTCCTGTGGCCAAGTTCAAAGAGAGGGACAACGTCTCTAGCTTTCAGCCCAGAGCGACTCTGAGGATCTGAACCTGAGTGACTTAAACATATAATGCTGCTGTGAACAGAAATAGGGAAATTGGAAGCAGGATGGACTTTGGGGAGATAAAATCAGTTCTGTTTAGGATGTCATGAGATTTGGAGATTTATGTGATATCTAGAAGTGCCTTGAGGAATTCCCCTTCCTTTTTTTTGGAGGTGAATGGATGTTAATGCCTCACATGAGTAAGGCCTGGTAAGGCTCAAGATACAGGATCTGAATCTGGTCATGAGAAGAGGGAAGAAGGGACAAAGGTGACTAAAAAGGGGGTACCAGATATCAGAAAGAAGGCAGAATTTTCTGGATGCCCAATCCTATACAGAGTTAGGAAGGAACAAGACAGAAGGAGCAAAGGATCCAAGTTGGAAATTAGGAGGAAATCGTCAATTTTAATCCTCATAGAGTTAAAAAATTCCTTGTATTTTAAAAATAGTTCTTTATACTCTGCACTCTCACCCTCATCCTGCAATATTGGTCATGGGAATAATAAAAAACCCAGGAAAAATAGAGGTTAAAGGTGGGGAGAGAGGCCCCATCTAAGTACTCTGAGTGACACAATTGCATATGGAAGTCTTATGACTCCTCTGGGACCCTGATGTGACATCTCATAAACAGATCTGCTTTTGAGACTCCAAAGGAAAGACAAATTCATCTCCCTGACATGTCATTCCCCTAACAAGGGACCCTTCCCTTTTATGCAAATGTTAGTGAGCCAAGTCGCCATTCCAAAAACTTGATTGGCTCAGCCACTGGGACTCTTTAATCATGTCATGTGAGAAACGTTGACCAAATCCAGAGTGAGGTTTGTTCCTTTAGAAGAACATCTGTCCCCAGATCCTTCCAGAGCCCCCACCATTCTACCATAACCTGCTCCTTGCAGGCTGGATTCTCCAGCAGGAACGTAATATATTCAAGCAGTTATACCATATGTACTGGAGTCCCTGGGTATTCAAGTGTTGATCCATGCAGAGTGCTGACGTTGTAGTTAGAACAGCCCCCATTTGCTAGGTATTCTGTTGTTAATACGTCTTCACATTCAGCTCACATTCCAAGCATTAGCAGTGAAAATGATTCTCCCCTGGGTGCTAGACTTTGCCTGTCTCTGAATCTTCACTCATGCTAAATCCCTAGCACAGCTTCCTAGCCTTCTCCTTAATGCTAAATCAAATCTTTACCATATTTTATAAAGTTCCTCTTCTCCACCTCTTTTTGGGAAAGCCTACAGAGTGGGGAACCTATGGCCTCAAGGTCACATGGGACTCTCTAGGACCTCAACTGTAGCCCTTTGACTGAATCCAAACTTCACAGAATAAATCCCCTTAATAAAAGGATGTGTTAGGTAAAATTTGGACTCAGTCAAAAGGCCACATCCAAGGATTTAGATAGTCATACGTGGCCTCAATGCTACAGGTTCCCCCACCCCTGAAGATCCTCAGCATGCTATAATGAAATGAACATTGGACTCTCTCCTCTCTCTTTCTCTTTCTTTCCCCCTCCCTCCTTTCTTCTTCTCTGTCTCTGTCTCTCTCCTCCCTCCGCTCTCCTCTCTCTGTTCTAACACATTTGGAATGTCAGCAAAGCTCAGATTCAAAATCAGCACCTCATGTGCTTCAGCCTCTACCTGCACAGAAAACTGCCATTACAGCATCCCTACTGGTCTAACCTTTCTTAAGAACAGCTTGGAACTGTGCCCAAAGGACCAGAAAGCTGCATACTCTGACCCAGCATTACCACTACTTGGTCTATATCCCAAAGAGACAAAAGAAAAAGGAAAGGGACGTATATATACAAAACTATTTACAGCAGCTCCTTTTGTCGTGACAGAGATGGCTGAACAAATTGTGGTAATATTGTAACCCTGATCAACTATGAAAGATTTAGCTACTCCAATCAATACAATGATCCACAACAGACAATTCCAAAGAACTTGTGAGGAAAATGCTATCCACCTTCAGAGGAAGATTGATGGACTCAGAGTGCAAATTGAAACTTTTTTTTCACTTTATTTTTCTTGTCTTTTTTTTTTTGCAACATGCCTAATAGGGAAATATGTTTTGCATGACTTCATATGTATAATTAATATCATATTGTTTGCTTTCTCAGTAGATGGGGGAGGGGCTCAAGGAAGGAGAGACTTGGGAACTCAAAAATTTTTTAAATGAACTTTAAATAAAATTTTAAAATCCTTCCACCTGAGCTAAATTCAAAACATGCTTATGATCCTCTAGTCCCATCAACCTCACCTTCTTCTGACAAGTGACAGATCACAGAGGAAGACCATGGGTTGGGCAGAAGAGGCGAGTTCAAATCAAGACTCTGACCTTTAGTTCCTGTGTTATCCTGAGCATGTCACCTTGATGAATCTCCTTATCAAGCCTGCTATAGTTTATGTATACATACTCCTCTCCCAACCCCTAGCTCTTACTTTAGGAAAAAAAGCCAAAGCAATGCTCCAGTGCTACTGAGAAGGACCCTATGATCTACTACCCATTCTTCCATTCAAAATCCCTGTGACCACTAAACCAAAACATGCAAGGTAGCATCATGCTGTGGTTTGGGAGTCAAAGGAACTTAATTCGAATCCTGTTTCCACCATTCTCCATTAGGTAATTGACTCAACATTTCTGGTACTAAGTTGTAAAAATGAGGGGATTAGACTGGATAATCTCTAAGGTCCCTTCCAGCTTTAAATCTATGATCCTTTCTCTAGTAGGTAACACTTACACAGCACTTACTATCTACCAGACACTTTTTACAAATGTCATCTTACTTGAGCCTCACAACAGCCTGGGAAATAGATGTTATTATTACCCCCATTTTTTAAACGAGGAAATTGAGGCAAACAGAGGTTAAGTGACTTGCCTAGAGTCACACAGTTAGTATGTATATGAGGTTCAAGTTGAACTGAGATTTTCCCGACTCCAGGTCCAGGGTTCTATCCATTGTATCGCCAGCTGCCTCATTACTCTCCTATCTATATTGTATTACCCAATTGAAAAGTGAGCTCCTGGAGGCCAAGAACATTCCTACTTTGATAACTGCATCTTCAGCATCTTACAGATTATGTGACACATAGTAGGTACTTAATAGCTGTCAGTTGATGTGCTGATCTTTAAATGTAGATGAGGATGATGATGATAATGATGACGATGATTAATGCACTACCTTACGAAATTGTGAGGAAAGTACTAGTTATTTCCTGGCTGTAATTTCACAACAGGTTTATTAGCTTTTCACAATCTGGTTCAGCCATGTCCCATATATTCTCTATCATTCAGAGATCTTTTCTTTCTTTACTGTAATCCCAAAATATTACATTGATAACATTTGCAGCTGGTGAGCAATGAAGAGTCACCCTTGCCTTAGACTGGTTTCCTACTGAATATATCACCATTTGATTCTCTGAAGTTTCATGGAAAACTGCTGGTGTGGCGTTTAAATAAATGAACTCTTCTTTGTCTGGACTCCAGATGCACAAAGCAGGACTGCTAAGCCCTTCTCAGGCAATCTTTTGATCTTTGCCTGAAAGCAAATACCATAGCTTTTCCCTTATCATAGCAACCTTTTTCCTGGTCAACCATTTGTCTTAATGGAGCATGTGATGGCCAGAGGAAGAATGCCTGCCCTATGAGACTATTTAAAATCTCTGAAGCAACTGTCCCCTCCTAGGCTTGCCCTCTACTTCTGTATTAGTTGCACCAAATGTGAAGTTTTGAATAAAACATAATGAATCAACTTTATCAGTCTCCCAACTAAGTTCACCTCACAGATCAACAGTTGCTAAGTAATGGCTGGCATGGTACAGACAACATTCTGTGGCTGATTTTGTTTTAATCAAATTCTTCCTCTTCCTCATCTCCACCATCTGAAAAATGTCTCCCCATATATTAAATAGCAGCTCAGAGGCCACTTCCTTCATGAAGTCCTCTCTCTCCTTCCCCATGAGAAGTAATCACATCCACTCTTTTGAACAGTATTTTATTTTTTCCAATTGCATGCAAAGAGAGTTTTCAATATTCATTTTTATAAGATTTTGAGTTCCAAATTTTTCTCCCTCTTCCTTCCTCCCCTCACCAAGTTAGCAAGCACTTTGATATAGATTATACATGTACAATCATAATAAACATATTTCTATATTAGTCAGGTTGTGAATGAGGAATCAAAATAAAAATGGAAAACCATGAGAAAGAAAAACCTAAAAAAAAAAAAAATGAAAATAGTATACTTTAATCTGCATTCAGACTCCACAGTTCTTTTTCTGGATTTGGATAGCATTTTTACATCGAGTCTTTTGGAATTGTCTTGGATAATTGTATTGCTAAGAAGAGCTAAAGTCTCTCATAGTTGATCATTGAACAATGTTGCAGTTACTTGTGTTACAATGCTCTCCTGGTTCTGCTTACTTCACTTTGCATCAGTTCATGTAACCCTTTCCAGATTTTTCTGAAATCCACCTACTCATCATTTCTTATAGCACAATAGTATTCCACATTCATATACCACAATTTGTGCAGCCATTACCCTATTGATGTGCATTCCTTCAATTTCCAATTCTTTGCCAACACAAAAAGAGCTTTTATATAGATTTTTGTATATGTAGGTCCTTTTTCTTTTTTAATAATCTCTTTGGGATACAGACTTAGTAGTGGACAGCATCAAAAGGTATGAACAGTTTGATTGCCCTTTGGGCATAGTTCCAAATTCCTCTTCAGTATAGTTAGATCAGTTCACAACTCCACCAACAATGCATTAATGTCCGAGCTTTCCCCATCCTCTCTAACATTTATTGTTTTCCTTTTCTGTCATATTAGTCAATCTGATAGGTATGAGATGGTATCTCAGAATTGTTTTAATTTGTATTTCTCTAATAGTGATTTAAAGCATTTTTTTATTTAACTGTAGATAGCCTTAATTTCTGCATCTGAAAACTGCCTGTTCATATACTTTGAGCATTTATCAATTGGGGCACATCTATTCTTGAACTCATAGTACTTTGTAGATCTCTTATTCATTCTCATACTGTGTAGAATTCAAGGAATTGTTTTAGATAAATTATTATTAAGCACTTTTTTTGTACAAGGCTTTCTGTAAAGCACGGGGAATATCTAAATAAATATGACAACCTGCTCTCAAGGAATTTATCATCAAAGGTCCAATTAAGCTTCATTTGGAAGAATAAGTAGGATTTTCACTGGCAAAATTGTGGAAGTAGAGAAGTTCAGGTCTAGGAAATGGTGTTAACAAAGAGATAGGGGCAGAGAAAGAAAGGACAAGTGTAGGAAATGATGACTGAACCAGTACCTAGCCAAAAAATTAAAAAGGAGGTGAGCAGCTAGAGCAGCTAGGTGGTGCAATAAATAAAGCAGTGGTCCTGGAGTCAAGAGGACCTGAGTTCAAATCCAGGCTCAGGCACTTGATACTAGTTTACTAGCTATGTGACCTTAAGCAAGTCACTTAACCCCAATCATCTTGCCTTTCCTCCTTCAAAAAATAAATTAATAAAATTTTAAAAAAATAAAAGGGGTGGAGTATTATAAATTATGGGTAAAGAGTATTCCTGATGTCAGATCAAGGATGTCCTTGCATTGCAAAGCAAAGAGCCAATATATCATCCAAAATATGTTATGGAACCATTGAAGGATTTGAAAGGAAGAAATCAAATGTTTAACTTTTGATTGACAACTATAATTCAAAGGTAAAATAAAATCAGGGAAATGGAAACATTTCAAGGGGTGTCTCTTCTATACTAAAAATATGACTCTCAGAGGGGCTAACTCACTGAAATCAAATGAAGTTGTAAAACTCAAGAGTGCTACTAAAGGTGCTTAAGGTTAACCATGTGGTGTGCAAAGCAGTTCATATAATTTTATACCTGTCAATTCTTTTTACCATCAGTTCAAGGGAATGGATTATATCTGTCAGTCACTTCTGGGCAAAAGCTAAACATTTAGCAAGCTTATGATCCAAGCTTAAAATGGAGGAAATAATAATAATAGTTGACGTGTGTAACCATTTCACGTTTGCAAAGTGTTTTACATACACTACCTCCAGTAGAATATAAGCTACATGAGGTCAGGATCCACCCCTCTTTTTTTTTTTAATGTTTCTCCTCACAGTGTGTTTCCTCACGATTTCTACTTCAATGCCTGGCACATAGTAAATATTTAATAAGTTTTTGTTGAAGCATTTCATTCGAGTCTCACAGGGATCATTATTCTAATTTTTTGTGTGTGCAAATGGAGACTCATATAGGTAAAGTAACTGGAGCAAGGTTAGTAACAGTTCGTCAGAGTCCAAAGCAAGATCATCATTACTCCAAGTCTAGCACTCAGTCTCTCATGCCATGCTGTCCCTTAAAAATAAATAATATTCCCAAGTTGGTTAGGCCATTATAATGGGATCAAAAATATAATGGTTAGTAGATCTAGTGAAGGCTGAAGCTAAAATTTTGAATATTTGTAGTATTATGGAATCACTCATACACTATCATTTTATTCTATTTTCCCCAAATGTAGGTAATGTCATGGCCACTTATTCAAAAGAAAAACAGTATTTGAATTAGGTCTGTTCTCTGCCATAAGAAGCTTTAAGTCAAGAACATTACAGGCATGAGTCCACATTTTAAGCATTGCTAGGGAGTTTCCTTTCAATACCTCTCATCAACTGGATTCATAATACAACATCAGTAGATGTGAATATAAGTCCTCCATTTGCCCTTTTCCTTGGGACACTCTGCCCACTCTAGCCTGTGAACTGACATTTGGAAGCATACAAATTTGGAGAAGGAATGGCATTCTCTTTGGAAACCATCCCAACTTGGATCAGCTTCCCAATGTCAGCATTTCCCCATCTGTGATGCCTGGCTAAGCAATTCTCTTCCATACGTGCATTCCCCTCCCAGAGCCCATATTTGTTCTGTTTGTCTTGGCATTAGGGCTTTCCCCTCCTCTTTCCCCATATTAAGAATCTCAGGGTAATTTCCTTTCTCACCGGTGCACAAGAGCCAAATTTCTACAGACCACACTCCAGATGTTCCCCACTCCCTAATTTTCTCCATCAGGATACAGAACTCTTGTTCCTCAGACTTTAGATTTATTAAAAGTCAAAGTCAGTCAAGAGACAATGGTTCCATTGGCCAAAGGCAATATCAGCCCTCTTGGTGCATAGGAAGAAGGGAAGGGAACATGTTTTAAATGCGAAGAGATTTTGTTGAAAGGCTAGAGCTGCAAAGCTGGGTATGCCTTCATGATACCTATGTGAAGCAGACACAACTATTCAATAAGTTCATTTTTAGACCATGAGTCAAATTTTAATAGAGGAATTCTTTTTTTTAATCCCAGAAACATACTTAATTTATAGCACCCCCATGACACAGAAAGGATGGATTGGTTTCAAATAAGACTGAGCTTGGGGAATGAGGGAGGAATAGTGGTCAGGGGATGACCTTGTTATTAGATAGTACAAAGGAATCAGTATCAATGAACTTGGGCCACTTCCCCAATGATGCTGAGGTTTACAGAAAGTGAGTGATACTGAACCTGTTGTTCTATGAATTAGAATAGAAGGGAAAAATTGGATCTTTCAAAATTCTTTATCTCAAATCATTACATAATCCCAACAGCCATTTAAGGAGAAAACAAGTCTAATATACACTGAGTTTTGATTATGGTCTCAGGCCAGATTCAGATTCTATGTGGGGGAAAAAAGTGTAATACTTTACCTTCAGGAAGATCATATTATAGTTTTGGTTTAGATAAAAGAAAGGTGAACATTTAAATAAGAGTATAGGATTTAAATTGGATAAGGAATTTGTCCAAGAAACTCCTGTTTGGGGAAATTACCACTACCGATGTAGAACACTATCTTCTGCAACTTAGAACTCTTAAAGCTGAGTTCTTCACCTTTTCTTGTGTCATAGACCCCTTTAGCATTCTGGTGAAACCTAATGACTCCTTCTTAAAATGATGGTTTTAAATTTTTTAAAAAATACATAGGATTACAAGAGAAATGTATTCTATTAAAATATAATTATAAAAATATTTTTAATAATTTATTTTTCAGTTTTCAACATTCACTTCCACAAGAATTTGAATTCAAAATTTTCTCCCCATCTCTCCCCACCTCACCCCAGGACAGCATGCACTCCATCCACCCCTTCCTCCATTCTGTACTCCCTTCTATTACCACCCCACTTCTTCTATCTCCCTCTCCTCTATTTTCCTGTAGGGCAAAATAGATTTCTATATTCCATTGCCTATACATCTTATTTCCCAGGTGCATGCTAAAACAGTTTTTGACATTCATTATTAAAGCTTTGAGTTCCATATTCTCTCCCTTCCTACCTCCCCACCCACCCTCCTTGAGAAAGCAAGCAATTCAATATAGGTCATACATGTATAGCCATGCAAAATACTTCCATAATAGTTATGTTGTGAAAGACTGACCATATTTCCCTCTGTCCTATTCTGCCCTCCATCTATTCCATTCTCTCCCTTGACCTGTCTTCCCACAGTACTGTTTGCTTCAGATTATCCCTTTCCCAATTTGCTATCCCTTCTATTTTATTCCCTCTCATATCCCCTTCTCCAATGCCTTCCTGCAGGGTAAAATTGATTTCCATATCCAATTGAGTGTGTGCTATTCCATCCTTAAGCCAAATTTCATGAGAGTAAGGCTCATTTATTTCCTTTCATCTCCCCCGTCTTCTCCTCCATTGTAAAAGCTCTTTTTTGCCTCCTTTATGTGAGATGATTTGCTACATTCTACCTCTCCCTTTGTCTTACTCCTAGTACATTCCACTCAATAGTAAATTTTATTTTTTAGGTATTCTCCCTCCATATTTAGCTCACCCTGTGCACTCTATGTGTGTATATATATATATATATATATATATATATATATATATATATATATATATACATATATATATGTATACACACATATATATGCATGTATATGTATATATCTATGCATATATGCATGTATATGTGTATACACACACACACACACACACACACTCATACACACACACACACACCCTAATACTGAAAATCATCTCATGAGTTACAAATAACATCTTTCCATGTAGGAATGCAAACAGTTTAACTTTAATGAATTCCTTAAGGTATCTCTTTCCTGTTTGCCTTTTCATGTGTCTCTTGATTTCTTTATTTTCTATTCAGCTCTGAATATTTCAACAAAATGCTTGAAAGTCCTCTATTTCATCAAAATGTCATTTTTTTCTCTAAAGTACTATACTCAGTTTTGCTGGGTAGGTGATTCTTGGTTTTAATCCTATCTCCTTTGACTTCTGAAATATCATATTCCAAGCCTTCAATCCCTTAGTACAGAAGCTGCTAAATTCTGTGTTATCCTGTTTGTATTTTCACAGTACTTGAATTGTTCCTTTCTGGTTGCTTAAAATATTTTCTCCTTGATCTTGAAACTCTGGCATTTGGCTACAATATTCCTATGAATTTTCCTTTTGAGGTATCTTTCAGGTGATGATTGATGAATTCTTTCCATTTCTATTTTACTCTCTAGTTCAAGAATATCAGGGCAGTTTTCCTTGGTAATTTCCTGAAAGAAGATGTCTAGGCTCATTTTTTTATCATGATTTTAAGGTAGGCCAATAATTTTTAAATTATCTCTACTGGATCTATATTCCTGGTCATTTGCTTTTCCAATGAGATATTTCACACCATCTTCTACTTTTTCATTCTTTTGGTTTTGCTTTACAATTTCTTGATTTCTCATAAAGTCATTAGCTTCCATCTGCTCTATTCTAATTTTTAAAGAACTATTTTCTTCAGAGAGCTTTTGGAATTCCTTTTCCAGCTGGCCAATTCTCTATTTTAAAGCATTCTTCTCATTGACTCTTTGGGCCTCTTTTGCAATTTGGGTTAGTCTATTTTTAAAGGTGTTATTTTCCTCAGTATTTTTTGTGTCTCCTTTGTTGACTCTTTTTCCATGATTTTCCTGAATCTGTCTCATTTCTCCTCTCAATTTTTCTTCCACCTCTCTTATTTGATTTTCAAAATCCCTTTTGAGCTCTTCCATGGTCTAAGACTGTTGCATTTTTTTTTTGGAGGTTTTGGATGTAGGAGTAGTGACCTTGCTGTCTTCCTCTGATTGTATGCTTTCTTCTTTCTCATTGAAAAGGATGGAAGAAAATACCTTTTCATCAAGAAAGTAACCTTATATAGTCTTATTTTTTCCCCCTTTTTTTTTGCCATTTTTCCAGGCAGTTACCTGACTTTTGAGTCCTTTGTCAAGTGAAGGGTATACTACCCTAGGCTTCAGAGGTTTTGTGCAACTATTCTGTGAGCTTTCTCTAAGGGCTTGTAAGTTTTCAGATTTTGCAAAGTGGTATAGTCAAAGGAGAAGTGTTTACTCTTCTCCTGGCCTGCACTCTGGTCTGTGAGCAACCATAAGCACTCTTTTCTGCCCTGGAACTGCAAGTAGGATTCCTTCTCCACAGCTGTCACCAGCTCTGCTCAGGACTTAGACCCAGATCAGCCACTCAATTCCCCCAGGGTGTGTAGGTGGAGACCTCCAGAAGTGAATACTGCCACCAAAGTGGCACCAAAGCCCCACTCTGTGGCTGGGGCTGGGGCAAAACCAAGCTCCTTTCTCACCCAGGTGAAAGAACTTTCTCACTGACCTTTGTAGCTGTCTTTGGCATTTGTGGGTTAAGAAATCTGGAAACCACAGCAACTGCCCATGATTCAGAGCCCTGGGGCCTGCTCCACTCCCATTTGTGCTGGCATGGCCCACAATGAGCTAAACTCTACTCAGAGCCTGGTGCAATATCCTTTCCTGTCAGCCTTCCAGGATCTCTTGGGCTGGAAATCTGTTTCACTGTCATTTTGTGGCTTTTACTGCTCTAGAATTTGTTTAGCATCATTTTTTTAACAAGTATTTTAAGGGCTTTGGGGGGAGAGGTAGAGCACATCCCTGCTTTTGCTCTGCCATCTTGGCTCTGCCTAAAAATATTCTTAATGGTCTCAATCATTCTTAAAATATTCTTAAAGGTTCCAAAATATACTTAAAGATCCCGTGTCTCCTGATTCCAGGTTCAGTGCTCTTCTACATGGCATTGTCACAAAGGATAGCATAAGACATCAACTGCCCAAAAAGTGGTTTTTAAGAAATACCATAGGAGGGAGCAAAGATGGTGGACTAGAAAGACACACTCACTGCAGGGTCCTCTCCACAGCCTATAAAATACCTGTAGAGAGGGTCTCTCAACAAATTCTGGAGAAGCAGAAGTGGAGAACAACAGAGTGGAGGAGATTTCCAACCCATGGTAACTTGAAAGGCCCATGGAAACGTCGGTTGTGCTGGACACAGAGCTGAGCACAGAGCCCAGCCCAGCCTTGGCCAAGCAGCACAGTGCCATGTGGAGCAAGGAGACTCTGGGAGGAGGGGCAGAATCTCTAGTCACAGCAGTGGAGCCTCAGATCCCTCAACCCACAGGCACCAAAGGTCAGTGACAGGGTTTTATCAGCAGGCCAGGAAGGGAGAAGGGCCTTCCCATAGCTCCAGCCGCAGGCAGCCTCCTCAGAGCCAGCACAGCAGCCCATATGGAAGTTCCATTTTGGAGTGTAAAAACCCCCGGGGGCATTGAAGAGCTGATTCTTACCTCAGCCCTGAGTGGAGGCCCTGGGCAAGCTGGTCTTTGTCTCAAACTGAATGGTGGCCCTGACCATCCAGCTTATCTGAAAATCAGCCCCCAGTGCTGACTTTATCGGAACTGGAGGCCAAGTGGTTGTGGAGAGGTATCTGCTAAGATTCTGGGCACAAAAATCCCTTTCTGCGTCCAGACTAGTACAATCCTGATTGTGCCACCTGGGAGGAGCTGAGATCTCACAGATTCCCTACTCTTGACAAAGAACCCAAAAGTCAAGTAACTGGTTGGGAAAATGCCCAAAAAAGGAAAAAAAAATAAGACCGTAGAAGGTTACTTTCTTGGTGAATAGATATCTCCTCCCATCCTTTCAGATGAGGAAGAACAATGCTTACCATCAGGGAAAAACATACATGTCAAGATTTCTGTATCGCAAACATCCAAAATAAAATTCAATGGGCTCAGGCCATGGAAGAGCTCAAAAAGGATTTTGAAAATCAAGTAAGAGAGGTGGAGAAAAAAATGGGAAGAGAAATGAGAGAGATGCAAGAAAAGCATGAAAAGCAGGTCAACACCTTGCTAAAGGAGATCCAAAAAAATGCTGAAGAAAATAACACCTTGAAAAATAGGCTAACTCAATTGGCAATAAAGGTTCAAAAAGCCAATGAGGAGAAGAATGCTTTCAAAAGTGGAATTCCCAAATAGAAAAGGAGGCCCAAAAGTTCACTGAAGAAAATAGTTGTTTCAAAATTAGAATGGAACAGATGGAGGCTAATGACTTTATGAGAAACCAAGAAATCACAAAACAAAACCAAAAAAATGAAAAAATGGAAGAGAATGTGAAATATCTCATTGGAAAAACAACTGACCTGGGAAATAGATGCAGGAGAGACAACTTAAAAATTATTGGACTACCTGAAAGCTATGATCAAAAAAAGAGCCTAGACATCATCTTTCATGAAATTATCAAAGAAAACTGTCTTGATATTCTAGAACCAGAGGGCAAAATAAATATTGAAAGAATGCAGAGATCCCCTCCAGAGATCCAAAAAGAGAAACTCCTAGGAACATTGTGGCCAAATTCCAGAATTCCCAGGTCAAGGACAAAATATTGCAAGCAGCTAGAAAGAAAAAAATTCCAGTATTGTGGAAATACAATCAGGATAACACAAGATCTAGTGGCTTCTACATTAAGGGATCAAAGGGTGTGGAATATGCTGTTCCAGAAGTCAAAGGAACTAGGACTAAAACCAAGAATCATCTACCCAGCAAAACTGAGTATAATACTTCAGGGGGAAAAATGGTCTTTCAATGAAACAGAGGACTTTCAAGCATTCTTGATGAAAAGACCAGAGCTGAAAACAAAATTTGACTTTCAAACACAAAAATGAAGAGAAGCATGACCTTTGGGTCACACAGCTACTAAGTGTCTGAGGCTGGATTTGAACTCAGACAGTTCTGGTTCTACAGCTAGCACTTTATGAGAAGTCATAAGGGACTTACTAAAGTTGAACTGTTTACATTCCTACATGGAAAGACAATATTTGTAACCCTTGAAACTTTTTTCAGTATCTGGGTAGTTGGTGGGATTACACACATACATACATACACACACACACACACATACATGCACAGAGACAGAGAGCACAGAGTGAATTGAATAGGATGGGATCATATCTCAAAACAATTAAATTAAGTGGTGAGAGAGAAATATATTGGGAGGAGAAAGGGAGAAATGGAATGGGGCAAATAATCTGTCATAAAAGAGGTGAGCAAAAGACTTTTCAGTGGAGGGAAAAAGAGAGGAGGTAAGAGAAAAACATGAAGCTTACTCTCAACACATTTGACTGAAGGAAGGAATAAAATGCACACTCATTTTGGTATGAAAACCTATCCTACAATACAAGAATGTGGGGGAGAAGGAGATAAGCAGAATGGGGGGGATGATGGAAGGGAGGGCAGAGGGAGGAGGGAGCAATTTGAAGTCAACATTCTTGGGGAGGGACAGGATCCAAGGAGAGAACAGAAGCAATGGGGGGCAGGATAGGATAGAGGGAAATATAGTGAGTCTCATTCAACACTACTATTAGGGAAGTCATTTGCAAAACTACACAGATAGGGCCTATATTGAACTGCTTGCTTCCCAAAGGGAATGGGTGGGGAGGGAGGGATGAAGAGAGGTTGGAAGTCAAAGTTGTAGGAACAACTGTCGAGTATTGTTCTTACTACTAGGAAATAAGAAATACAAGTATTTGGGTATAGAAAGTTATCTGGCCCTACAGGACAAAAGAAAGGATGGGGACAAGGGAAGGGAGGGATGTTAGAAGAGAGGGCAGATCGGTGATAGGGGCAATTAGAATGCTCAACATTTTGGGGTGGGGGAGGGGATAAATGGGGAGAAAATTTGGAATCCAAAATTTTGTGAAAATTAATGTCAAAAGTTAAATAAATAAATTTTTTAAAAAAAGAAATACCATAGGAGATAAGAGGAAAAAAAATTTTGCCCCAATCTGAGATGGTATTGGAAGAATTTATTCACACATCTAAGTGGACCTATAGGTTCATAGATCTGCTTACAGCATCCCTGCTCTCTTGAATACATACATATATTTTGTCCAAACTTGGCTGTTTCTTAGTTAATTCCAACAAGTACCAGGATAGAAAGGTGACAAATGCCACAACAGCTATCAACTATCATATCTAAGATTCAGGACTCACCCTATAGCCCCAGATCAGTTGGAAATGGAACTTCTCTTCTTCTCTAGGGTGCATTTGCCCTGCTACATTAGGTATTTAATGGCACTGATATTTCATAGAGCTAAATTGATGATCAACTAGCCCAACTGCCTCTTTGTACAGATGATGAAAGTGAATTGAGATAGAGGATGAGATTTATCTCATGTCACTCAAATAAACTCAGATAGAACTCACCTTTTAATATTCAATGCATCATCTTCCCCCATTTGAACATAAGTTATATTACTTGCTTATCTTTTATATCAGCACTTAATGTAGTACCTGGCACATAGTCATTTCTTTTTGTGGTTGTTATTGAGTGGTTTTATTCGTTTCTGAGTCTCTGTGACCCCATCTGGGATTTTCTTGGCAAAGATACTGGAGTGGTTTGCCATTTCCTTCTCCAACTCATTTACAGATGAAGAAACTGAAGCAAACAGGGCTAGGTGACTTGTCTAGGGTCACACAGCTACTAAGTGTCTGAGGCTGGATTTGAACTCAGACAGTTCTGGTTCTACAGCTAGCACTTTATCTATTGCACCACCTAGTTGCCCAGTAATTTCTTAATATTTGTTTAATCCATCTAAGGAGAGAGATCTAAATGATGATATAAACCCAGTGTCAGCCTCTCCCTCAAATCATAACTTGTCTTCTAAAATTAAACTAAAGAATCTTGCACTTACCTTCCACTAACATGGACAATTGGGACTTGTATTTATTTTAGTTTTGGTAAACTTCAAAATTAGACCTGGAGAAAGGTTCCTAGGATCATATTATAGAATCATAGGTTTAGAATCATGGCAGGGACATTAGAGGTCATCTTAAAAGCAGGTGGTAGTGCAATGGATAGAGCACTGAATCTGGAGTCAGAAAGAACTAAGTTCAAATCCAACTTCAGGCACTAGTTGTATGACCCTGGGCAAGTCACTTAACCTCTTTTTGTCTCAGTTCTCCCATACATAAATTGGGTATAATAATAACACCTCTCTCTCAGGGTTATTGTGAGGATCAAACGAGATAATATTTGTAAAAGTCCTTAGCACAGTGCCTGGCATATACTAGGTACTATATAAAGAGTTATTCCCTTCCCTTCCTTTTCCCTTCTCAGCTAGCCCATTTTATAGATAAGGAAATTGAAGTCCTTAGTCCTTAATAACTTACCCAACACCATACAGTTAGTGGATCTTAGGCAGGATTTGAATCCAAGTCTTATTGACTCTGAAATCCAGCCCTTTATCTAACCTTCATTTCAATGAAGGATTACAATGTAACATAAAGAAGGAAGGAAGGAAGGAAGGAAGGAAGGAAGGAAGGAAGGAAGGAAGGAAGGAAGGAAGGAAGGAAGGAAGGAAGGAAGGAAGGAAGGAAGGAAGGAAGGAAGGAAGGAAGGAAGGATAGAAGAAAAACAAGCACTAAACTTAGTCAAAAGATTAGAGTTTGAATTCTGACTCTTCCCTTACTAGCTGTATTGCCATGAGCAAGTCATTTAAGCCTTCAGAGCTTCAGTTTCCTCAACTGTAAATGGGGATAAGAGTACTACTCACTTTTTGTGAAGAAAACTCTTTTTAAAACTGTAGAGCTATAGAGATGTGAATTGTTAGGGAAGAAGAAGTCCTGAGATTCAGAAGGTGCTAAGCTAGAAATACTACATATGTATTAGGTCAGAGAAGGACCAAATCCACTGCAACATTCGACTCAAGTGATCCAGGGGTTGGTGATTGATTCCATTCTTCCTTGGTGGTCTGAAGACCTTGAAATATGATTCCATTACTTCATTATCTTTGCTCTCACCTTGTCTCATCGTTTCTGTTTGCAGTTTGACTGCCATAAAAGATCAGCCAACCATTGTTCTCGGCTCAACCTGAAAAGAATCAGGGGAATCAAGGCAGCAGGAGACACATATGGTCAAATGGAAGAATAAATCCAGTGGGCCCTTTGCTGGGATAGGAGAAAGCCTTTAAGCATAGAGCCTGCCCACGAATGCCAATGTCTACAATGGAACTAAAATCCAGAGACTACAGCATAGATCCTGCAAAGTGTTATCTTCAAAGGGAAACTCTACTATTTGGTTTTTATTTTAAAGCTAATTTATTTAAAACTCATTAAAGGTTGTAGGATCATGCCAAATCAGAGATAGAGAGGATCATGGGAAACCGAGTGTATAATTTTGATTACATGCAATTAAAGAAGTTTTGCCCAAACAAAACTAACATAGTCAAAATTCAAAGGACAGGAGGAAGCTGAGGAAAATATATTACAGCAAAATTCTCTGAGAAAAGCCTCATTTCTCAAATCTATGGGGAATTCAGCAGAATTTATTTTTAAAAATAGGAATCATTGTCCAATTAATAAATGGTTAAAAGGATATGAGGAGGCAGTTTTCAGAAGAAGAAGTTGAAGGTATTGATTAGAGAAATTTAAATTAAGACAACTCTGAGGTACTATCTCACACCTATCAGACTGGTTAACATGACAGAAAAGGAAATGTGGATAAGAGGATATAGAGGGAACATGGAAAAATCAGAACACTAATGCACTGTTGGAGTTTTGAACTGGTCCAACCATGCTGGTGAATAATTTGCAACTATACCCAAAGAGCTAGAAAACAGTGCATACCATTTGACCCAACAATACCACTACGAGGTCTATATCCCAAAGAAATAAAAGAAAAAGGGAAAAGATCTATTTGTACAAAAATATTTACAGTAGCTCTTTTTTATGGTGACAAAGAATTAAAAATTAAGGAGTTGCTCATTAATTGGGAAATGACTGAACAAGTCGTGGTATATGATTGTGATAGAATGCTATTGTGTTATAAGAAATGATAAGCAGTAAGGAGGGAATAACATACACACTCAATTTGGTATGAAAATCTATCTTACACTACAGAAAAGTAGAGGAGAAAGGGATAAATGGGGTGTAGGGGAATGATAGAAGGGAGGGTAAATAGGAGGAGGGGGTAATTAGAAGTAAACACTTTTGGGGAGGAACAAGGTCAATAAATGGGAGCAGGATAAGTTGGAGGTGAATTATAGTTACTCTTTGACAACATGACTTTTATGGAAGTCTTTTGCATAACTACTCATGTATAACCTATATTGAATTGCTTACCTTCTCATTGGGGATCGGTGGAGAGGGAGCAAGGGAGAGAATTTGGAACTCAAAGTTTTAAAAATGAATGTTAAAAATTGTTTTTACATGCAGCTGGGAAATAAGAAATACAGATAATGGGGTATAGAAATCTATCTTGTCCTACAAGAAAATAGAGGAGATGGGGATAAGGGAAGGGAGGGGTGTGATAGAAGGAAGGGCAGAGTGGGGGAAAGGGTAATCAGAATGCACTGTGTCTTAGGGTGAGGGAAGGAGAGAGATGGGGAGAAAATTTGGAACTCAAAATCTTGTGGAAATGAATATTGAAAACTAAAAATAAATTTTTAAAAATACCTAAAAAAAGAAATGACAAGCAGGATGATTTCAGAAAAAAAAAAAACTAGAAAGCCTTATATTAATTAATACAAAGTGAAGAGAGATGAAACAGAGGAACATTGCACTAAGTAACAGCAATATAGTAAGGATTATCAACTTTGAAAGACTTGGCTGTTGTGATCAAGAAAATGATCCAAGACAATTCCAAAGGACCCATGATGAAAAAATGTCATCTATCTCAAGAGAGAACTTATGGTCTCTGAGTGCAAATTGGAGCATACTTTAAAAAAAATTTTTTTAGTTTTCTTGTGTATGCATATGTGTGTTTCTTTCACCACATGGCTAATATGGAAATATGTTTTACATGATCTCACATGTTTAATCGATATCATATTGCTTGCCTTCTCAGTGGGTGAGGGAAGGCAAGAGGGAGGTAGAGAATTTAGAATTCCTTTTTTTAATTAATGCTAGAATGTACATATTTAGAAAAATAAATTTTACAAATTTTTAAAGGTTATAGGGTTACAGGATCATAGATTTAAACCTGGATAAGACCACAGAGATCATCTAGTACAACTTTACTCTCTCATTTTACTGATGAGTTGACAGAGATCTCATGAGGTTAAGTTATTTATTATGCAACAGAGCAGGAATTTTAATCCATGCTCTATAACTCCAAATCCAGCACTCTTCATAAGATAAAAAAGATAAATTTTTCTCATAAAACCTCAGTGATGTAGAGAGTATAGTATATAAGAATGGGAAATAATAATAGGAAAAGTATCAGATTGGGGTCCAGAGACTTGGGCCTTAAGTTCTTCTTTCCCCTTTCTACCTGATTGAGGTATAGCATTTAATCTCTCTGGGACTTAGTTTCTTCATTTATAGAGTTTGGTGTTGGGGTTCAATTAGATGACTTCTAGGGTTTCTCCCAGCTCTCAGGATGCAATCCTAGAATTCTGCTGTATACATTAGAGAAGTCAAGGTCAGAGGGATTAAAATGCCCATCGTCATAGAGCTTGTAGCTGCCTGAGTGCTACTGAGGGACTTGGATCTCAGAAAGATGATGGAAAGCTGGAGCAGCTGTGGAAGGGTTCATAAAGAAGTTATGAACTGAGCCTTGAGGGATGGGGAAGATTTCAAAAGGAGGACGAGCTACTATTTTCAAAAGGTAGGGGGCATAAAAGCACAGGTAAATAGGTAGATAACACATTTATTAAGGGCTGACTAGGAGCATGAGGGATATAAGTTCAAGCAAAATATAAGTCATTCTCTGCCCTCAAGGAACTTACATTTTCTTTTTTTTTTCAAGTATAGGCATTTATTGGGGTAACAGAAGAGAACACAACATACCAAGCACAACACATCAAACAGGCTCCTCTGTTCCTTAAGAGGGACCTCAGCTTAATGGGGGATGGCAGCCCCCCAAGGGAGACAGGGCTTAAGGCAGATGGATCCTGAAGTGAGATGCCCATCAAGGGAAACCCCAGATTAAGGAGGGTACCCTCTGCTTAAGAAAGGTACCCAAGGAGCTTACATTCTAATGGGGGAAGAAAACATATAAAAGGGAACAAGAGAGGATGGGGTGGGAAGTAGGAGCACCTGGTGCTGGATTATAGTGGTAAACTTAGAACTGGGAGCACAGCTGGGAGAGAAATGAAGCTTGGCCAAAATTGGCCCTTCCCCATGATAGAAGCCTTGAAAGTAACTTTCCAATAAAGGGTGGGGACAGCAGAGCAGAGGGATATTGAAGGCTAAGAAGGCCATGGGAACTGAGAGAAGGTTTATCGTAAGAGGGCAACTGAGTCATGGTGGCAAAGTTCAAAGGCCCAGAGAAATTCAATATTTACCTAAATCAGGTAGAAAGGTATTGAGCTAAAACATGAACCCAAAGGCAGCCAGGAATAGAATGCATTCTTTAAGTGAAAAACTTATATTAGCTAATCTTGAAGCAGAGAGTATGGTCTTTATCTGAATAGAGGGAATTTCTAAAAGAAAGCCAAATAACAATAGCACCTTGTCATGCATAACAAGGTGCTAAAGCTCACCAATAATAAACTCTAATTAGAAAGAATTGTGTCTCTAAAAGGGACCTAAGAGATCATCCATTCAGTTTAACCTTCCACTTAGAGAGGAGGAAAACCAGGATTGTAGAAGGGAAAGGATCTTGTCCAAGATGACGCAATAAACTGGAATGACAGATTGACAGTCTGAAGAATACTTAGATAATGTCAAGTTGGACTGCAGCATTTTATCTTTGGTTAAACTGAACTCAGGAAAGGGCACAGATACCAAGTTTATAATGTGCAATATGGTCATTATAACTCAGTAACAAAAGAAGCAGAAAAATTGTCCAGAACTCTGCAGGCACACAGTAGGTAGTTAATAAATATTTGTTGTAGTATGCTTTACTGTGTCATATGAGATAAATACAAGTATCAAATGACAATTCAGGATCATCAGGAGCCCATACAGCAGTGGTTTCCAAAATAGATTATCTGCACCTACACAAATGTGCATTATCCACTGAGATACACAAAGAAAATATTTGAAATTCTATATAAATTTTTAAATCTAAAAAAAAAAAAAGGCAGTCTAAGAATAAGCATTTATTAAGCACCTGCTAGGCAGTTAGGTGGCACAGTGGATAAAGTACTGGATCTGATGTCAGGAAGACTCATCTTCCTGAGTTCAAATCTGGTCTCAGATACATATTATCTGTGGGCAAGTCACTTAACTCTGCTTATCTCAGTTTCCTCATCTGTAAAATGAGCTGGAGAAGGAAATGAAGAGTCACTCCAGTATCTCTGCCAAGAAAACCCCAAATGGGGTCACAGAGAGACAAACATAGCTGAAAATGAACTGAACAGTAAACCCTACCCCCCATACACACACACATATCAGACACCAATACTAAATGTCAGAAGAAATAATCTTCATTAATATTTAATTATTTTATTTATTAACATTTAATTATTAATTAATTTTATTAATATTTAATATATTTATAGTTTTCATTAATATTTAATATGTGATTGGCTATTGCCTTTACTTTGGTCACATGGCAGATGGCCATGTGCTATATATGGTATTCAAGATATTGTCTTATCTTAATGCTAACCTTATTGGTACAATATTAACTAATGGTGGTGATAATGGGCATTTTTCCTTCACCCTTGATCTTTTTGGAAAGGCTTCTTGCTTATTCCTGTTATAGATGAGGCTTGCTGATGGTTTCAGATAGATACTACTTATCATTTTGAGGAAAGCTCCATTTATTCCTATGCTCTCTAGTGTTTTTAATAGGAATGGGTGTTGGTATACAAGATATTGTAAGGGAAGAATGGGGAGTTCCAAAGTTCTGAGGGATTAACAAAAGTGCTCTCACTCATCCATTCACTTTCAGCATATCACAATACATTGCAATATACATGTGCCCAATTCAGTGAAAGTACATATTAAGTTGTCTTGTTTTAACTAAACCAATCCCTATAAAATGGAAAAACGACTTCAAAAGATTCTTGCCAAGAAACTCTCATTTGAGGTTAACACTAAGAATGTAAAAGCAAACCAGTGACAAGACATGGCAGAGATGATATTTTTCCTGCTCTTAGAAATAACTCTTTGTCAGCCATGTGAAGCAAAAGCAATGATGATCTAATCAGATCTGACAATAAGTCAAAGAAATTTAAATTACTAAGGAGATGATTTGAAATGAGGATTTATATCTTCTCTAATTAATTATGAACCTCACCCAAAGGGTACACAGGAATATCACACCTTAAGATCCTACCTAATGATAGTATTTGGTCATCACAATTAGCAAGATATCTAAAACTTAGCTTTTGTGAAAAAAAATTGTTCACCTATAAAAACTCTCACATTTGAACACTTTAAAAACTTGTAAACAGAATTTTCTAACCTGTGTGAAAATCTTCCAAATGAAGTGTCAGTGGTTTTCAAATGCATCTGTTAAAAGCGTAAAAAGCCCAATGCTTTTTTGATTAGTATGCGAGGAGACCTGCTTGACATCAGGGATGACAAATTCACCAGCCAAATTTCAACAAAAACTTTTGCCTAACTGGGAATTACGTTTCTAAATGGGAATGAAAAATGAGATTCAAAGATAATACACTTCCTTCATTTGAATCTAAATATCTTTGTGATGCATCTTTTTCAACCATGAAAGCTACCACAATCAAGTTATCAAATAACTTGAACTGAAAAGCAAGCTTTCAGATCAGAGAATCTCAAAAAGGTTAAACTAAGATATATATAGATATATATATATAATATGTACATATATGTATATATATGATTATTTAGTGAGAACAAAAAGACTTTACATAACTAATAAAAGTAAAACATTTCAAAATATAATTATTTTATCTTTATTTCATCTTTATTCATCTTTTTATTTCTATTTTTGTTTAGAAAGGAAGCAAGCTCTTACTATATGAAAATATTATGGTAAGTGCTCTCCAAATATTATTAAATCCTCACAACAATTCTGGGAAGTATTATTACTATTACCTTTATTTTACAGTAGAGAAACTGAGACAGACATGGGCTAAGTGACTTGCCCAGGGTCACACAGCTAGTAAGTGTGTGAGGCTGGATTTGAACTCAGTTCTTCGTGGTTCCAGGCCCAGTACTCTATTCACCATACCATCTAGCTGCCTCTAAGGCAGTTTACATTCTGTAATATAGACATGTTACATTAGCACAATAATAACATATACAAACGTATATATTATGTATAAGGATACATTTTTAAAAATAGTTATTGCTATTAGTGCATGATCAAAAGATGGTTAGGAGCCCCAGTTCTATAGTCAGTATGAGAGAGAGCCCAAAACATAAAAGCCAAAGGCTTGGGTTTGAAATCAAGTTCAGCCCCAGTGTGGCAGTTCCTCTGTGTGGCATTGTTGTTTTCAGCTGTTTCAGTCATGCCCCAACTCTTCACGACCCCATTTGGGGTATTCTTGGCAAAGATTCCGGAGTGGTTTGTCATTTCCTTCTCCAGCTCATTTTCCAGATGAAGAACTAAGGCAAACAGGTTAAGTGACTTGCCCAGGGTCACACAGCTAGTAAGTGTCTGAGGCTGGAATTGAACTCAGGAGATGAGGCTTCCTGACTTCAGGTCCAGCACTCTACCCACTGCACCAGCTAGGTGCCCTAAGAAATTTTAGAGGCCATCCAAATCTAAAGTCCTGATTTTTGTTGAGAATTGAAGAGTTGATTAGTGATGGATGCCCCTATAGGAAAAAGAGCAGACTTTTCCCAAGGAAAGGAGACAGAGATTGGGGTATATATGAGAACTATGGAAATTGGAGATGGGCTAAGACTGACTGAAAGTTTAAAGCATCTTCTCAAGAAACAAACCCACAGGAAGATCTTCACTAGAATGCACCCTGAACAAACCAGAAGAATAAAGACTTCCACAGACCTAACAGAGTGAAAGTAATTACTGTCTGACAGAGTACTTACACTCCTTTTCTTTTCTCCTACAATGGTACAGAGAGGAATAAAACTTGGCTCATCCAAGTAAATGAGCATAGCAAACATCCGATGTTCAATGAGTGGGAAAATAAAAAATCTCCCAGCTTGTAGACACCTGTAAAACTACTCCTCTCTTGCGTGATTCAGGGCTGTGCCAGGGAGGAGAGTAAAGCGTGAAATAATAGGAAATAATGCTGGGCTGGAAGATGGGAAGATTGCCTTAGAGAAGTGAGACAGAGCAAATCCATTTTTCTCTCTGTGCCTCTGTTTCCTCATCTGTAAAATGAAGGAGTTGAATTAGTTTTCCTCTAAGGTTATTCCTTTGTTCTAGAACCTAAGCTTCTTTTCAACTCTGGCATTCTATGTTCTAGAATAGATCTTTTGCAGCTCTCTCATGCTATGTTGTAAGGTACTTTTAAGCTCTGACATTCAATGTTCTAAGGTTCCTTTACCTCTCACACTCTGTTTTAAATCTGAAATTCTTTACTCTAAGGTCTTTTTCAACTATGAAATTCATTGTTTAATGTTTTCTTCCAGCTATGAAATTCCATGTCTACGTTCTAGGGTCTTTTCTATTCTAACTTTGTCAATTCTAAGATTCTCTTCTGAGATTGCTTATTTTTATATTTCCTCCAGCTCTGCTGTTTTTGGTTCTAAAATTTCTTCTACCTCCAACAACTCTATGCCCCAAGTTCCTCTAAGTTCTGATATCCTGAGTTGTGAAACAGAATGTAGAGTTTGGTTTTCTTATTTTTCTTATTTTATTGGTTTTATTTATTCACATTTAAAGTTATGAGTTAAGTGAATAGTTTTCCTCCATTTGTGTCTCTATTTTTTCTGAATTAGGAGTTTTCATTCCTTTTTAATATATTTTGTCCATATAATTATTTTTGCTTAATTTTCCTAAAGGCAATCCTATTCCTATAGGTTCTTCCCCTGTCTCATCAAATCTCCCCTTTCCTTTTGTCATTCTTTTCCTAATTTTAGATAACATATTGATTCCTTCTTCAATCTTCCTTTTGTGTGGTTATCTAATTCTTCCCCTCTTTTTCTTTCTGTCAGTTAAGTAGCTGATTAAAATCCTTCTATCTTTTCTCCTCTTCAATTTCTTAGCTTTTTTTTTATGTATTGCACCTTTTTCTTTCTTTCTTCTCTATGATAAAAGGATTTATTAAATAAATGAACAGTGTAAACCAAAATGTATGGAGGAAAAGAAATGTATTAAACTTACTTTCATAACATTTTAAAACTTTTCTGTACACATAGCACAAATGTTCAGTTCAACATTTAGTAGACATCACGCCAATATGCTCAGTGTATTCCATTCACTAAGAATGAAAAGATTTAAATGACATAGGCCAAGCCTTCATAAAACCTGCATCCTGCTGAAAGGAATACATGTGTACAGATGACTGTGTACATTTATACATTCCACAAGGTACAATACATCACATTCCAAAAATAGGAAGAGTGTGAGTGGGGCAAAGAATATACCTCAAACTCTACAGCTGAGACTGTGGCTTGGGCAAAGAAAGGATCTAGGCAAAATATTTTATTGATTATGTATATTCATTAAAGCTGGCCCCCAAGGACCTCTACTTGCTGGTGTGGGTTTAATGCTGTTGGATTTCCTTACAGATGCTTAGACTAAATTGGAAGAAGTTCCCACTAAAATACTGAAATTTTATTTGCTACGTTTTACTTCGCAAGTTTTAGACTATTTTCATGCATTTCTCACATCTAGATCAAACTATAAACTCTGATTACAGGAACTGTCATTTGTCTCCTTGAACTTCTGACAATTTTTTTATATAGTGCTAGACTCATTTGGTTGCTGCTGTTTAGTCATTTCAGTCATATCTGATACTCTGTGATTCCACTTGGGGTTTTCTTGGCAAATATCCTGGAGTAGTTTGTCATTTCCTTCTCCAGGTCATTTTATAGATGAGGAAACTAGACACGTAGCTGGTAAGTGTCCAAGGACATATTTGAATTCCGAGTCTAGCACTCTATACATCGTGCCACCTAGCTCGCCTTTCCTTATAAAAGGAAAGATAGAGAAAAAGACAAACAGAAAGAAAAGGAGAGGAAAGAAGGAAGGGAGGGAAAAAAGAGAGGGGAGAGAGGGGGGAGGAAGGGAAAGTATAAGGGATGGAAGGAAAAAGGAAAGATGAAAGGGAAGAAGGAAGAAAGGAAATGATGCATAACATATGGACGGTCAAAGTGCAATTGATATGCATGGAATATTAAAAGAAGAAGAGGAAGTTCTCAGAGGAAGAACTCTAGTGGATTAGGCAGATATTCTATGGAATATTTCAATCAAGCAACAATCATTTATTAAGTATCTACCGTGTTTTAGGCACACAAAAAAGAAAGACTAAAATTAAATAGTCTCTGCCTCCTAGGGGCTAGCATTATATCAGGGGAAATAACCCCATAGGAACATGGACAAGGTGAGATGAGGTGAAAGCACGGGTGGGATGTGATCTAGACTTGTAGAGAAAGTATCCACATCAGTAAGATCAAGGAGCTATTGAAATACTGAAGTTACTCACATTCAAAGAGTACTTCAAAGCTTAAGAAGCAATTTCCTCACAATGAGTTGATGTGGGAGTTATTTAGGGGGTGATGAAAGTATCATTATCATGGTTTTGCAGATAATGAAACAAATTCAAAAATGCTAACTGACTTGCTCGTGGTCATACACATTGTAAACGCTTGGGCCAGGATTTAAACCCAGGCCTCTTGATTCCAAGTCATGATTATGACTATATAGATATGTAGATAGATGTGGATATATACATATTCTTACATATATATGCAAATATATATAAATACATATACATACATATATACATAAAAGGGCAGCTAGGTAGCACAATGGATAGAATATTGGACCTGAAGTTAGGAAGACTCAAATTCTTGAGTTCAAATCTGGTCTCAGACATTCACTATCTGTGTGACCCTGGGCAAGTCACTGAACCCTATTTGCCTTAGTTTCCTCATCTGTAAAATGAACTGGAGAAGGAAATGACAAAACACTCCAGTGTCTTTGTCAAGAAAACCTCAAATAAAGTTGGACACAACTGAAAAGACTGAACAACAAAAATAAATCTAAAAACACATGGATTAATTATTTATTCTAACTGTCACTGGTACTAGATGATGATACACAGATTTGGAAAGACCAGATATGAAATTCAGGGTATCATGTAATTATCCTGATCAGCACAGAGCCATAATAACTCAGTTGTATATAATAATACATAGACCATTATGCTTGGTCTATGTGGATTGGATGAAGAGTAACTAAGGCAACATTCCCCAGTTGTAGCTAAGTAATTCCTTTACAATGTACAATTGTCCAATGTACAAAAATGCTGACCGTATATTTTAGTTTTCCATGCACTACACTTCACTAGGAAAGAATGCAGAACCCACCAGAGAAGTAAAGTCTGCAGTTTCCCAAGAAAACCAAATCCCTTCCCAGGAGCTGGAGAATGTGTCTCATGTGGTAGGTCTACCTTTCTCCCTACAAATGAAGACAGCAGGCATACAACTCAGAGCATTTAGGATGGATCTCCACAAATACACCCCATGAATATATAACCTCCTTTTCTAAGGGAAGGGCCCCAATGCCTTGGCTCATGATGCTTGCCTGCCTGAAAACTAGTTCAAGAAAGGAGCTAGATTATTCTGACATTCACTGTTTTCTCAACTGCTTTTTCTCAAATGACACAGCTATACTTTCAAAGAAAAAAATTTCAGCACATTTTGAGTGAGAAAAAGGCTCTTCTCTCAACACAAGTCAATGGCTCGTGCTCATTTGCTAGAAAAAGACATTCATGTGTACACACGTGCACACACACACACACACACACACACACACACACACTTTCTTGCAAATAGTGGCCAGGGGAAGATGAGCTTCAGATGCTAAAAATAATTATGTAGGGTACTCCAAAGCTGAAATGGCCATGTCATCAGGTCAGCCATCAGGAAAACGTTTTCATATTTGACTTCTATCTTTAATTCATGTGATGTAAAGACCAACATGTATTTTATATCCAGAATGTGGCTTGTAATTTCCTGTGGCTTGAAAATCCAGATGTTTCCAAGTTTAGAATATGCAACTTAAAAATGAATTTCACTGAAAAAACCCCTCTTTTAATTTTAGGGGGGAGTTTCTGTTTGAAGATGAATTTCTGTGCTTTGCAATCTGGGCCCTGTAAAAGAGTAGGAACAGCAAATGGCTAAAATATGTAGACAACCACAGAAAGCCAACTGGGTGAGTGTGTCTGCCTGGGGACTGAGAATCCGATGGAGAAAACAAGACAGAGAAAAGTTACTAAGGACCAGGATGACAATCAGGAAAATTCCTATCATCAGAAACGTAGGCTGGAGGGGTAGAGTGGCCCTCCAAAGAAGCCGTTGCTAAGTCCCATCTTCCCTACTCACTTAGAAGCCTGCTGGCAAGTAAACCTGAAATAGTATTGTTAAGGAGCTGACCAAAGGGGTTCCGGGAGCCCACTCTTTAGGGTGTGACAATGCCTTCACTTTGTTTTTTCAGCTCCTTTGTAATGAATGGTACAGGACTGACTCATGCTGGTGGCATTTTTAGGCTGACTCAGTGAACTGATGGAAGTAGCCTAAGTTATTAGAGGTTGAGTGCTAATTACAAACCAATCCTTCTCATCCCAGCTGGCTAAAGGAGAGACCACAATGCTTATCGACTACAGTCTCAAGCAGGTTTTCTTCAGTCCTTCCGGGTTTTTTTTTCCTTTAAGATAAAATCATTATCTTCTACCCTGCCAGATTTTCTTAAGGGGCTAAACTCTTCACAAAGTTCCCTATTCCCTGCCTCCCTTCCCTCTACTTCAGCTCAAACAGAGTTTCTTTCTGAAGTATACCTTTACCACTGTAGTCTGCTTCCTAGTTAAAAAAAAAAAAATGACAGCTGGCTCTGAGTCCCAGCTTTACTTCTGTAACCTTGAGCAAGTAAGACAATCAATGCCCTTCTCTGGGACTCAGTTTCTCCCATATGTAAAATGAGGGGCATGGACTACATCAGTGATGTCAAACTCAAAGAGAAAAGGGGCCCACTAAGCTATACATTGGCTTCACTGAGGGTGTGTATTAACTTAGAAAATCACAAATTAACATTACTTGTATTTTATATTTTTATCTATTTATTTTGTTAAATATTTCCCAATTACATCTTAATCTTACTGGGAATGTTGTAGCTACATGAGCCTACTAGCCAGGTGTTTGACAGCTCTCTGGTAGATGATCTCTAACCTCCCTATTAGTTGTGGCATTCTACTCTAAGGTCTCTTATAACTGTGATCTATGTTCTAAGGTCCCTTTCAGCTCCGACATTTCATGTCCTGATATCCCTTGTACCTCTAAAATCCTATGTTCTAGATCCTCTTCCACCTCTAGTATTCTGTTTTTGATCCTCTTCCACTTCTGATATTCTGTGTTCTGGATCCTCTTCCACCTGATAGTCCATGTTCTGGATCTTCTACCACCTCTGATATTCTGTTTTCTGGATCCTCTTCCACTTCTGATATTCTGTGTTCTCAATTCCCTTCCACCTCAGATATTCTGTGTTCTGAGGTCTCTTCCAGCTCTGAAGTTCTTTGAGTGCTTGATATATGAATCAACTGAAAGTCTCACCTCAAACATTCTCTCCAGAATCTATACTGAGACTAAATCTTCTAGTCTTTTATCTCATCTAGAATCCTTGTTGCTGTTTGTTCTTCATTTTAGAAGTGGACCAGTGAGATCATGGATGATGTCTTGAATTGCTCATGGATTGGATTTAAGCGAGGCAGAGTTGCACAAAGTCATCAGCCTCACTCTTCCAGAGTCATCAAAGTCTAGTGGTAAGACAGAAGTCAAGATGACTGGTGATAGCCTCAGATGCAGTAGATGACCTTGACGTCTTTGATGTCTGACCAAGTTCTAAGTGCTCCACAGAGCTTGCTTCAGCCACCTCCATAGCCATTCCATGGTGGGGTGTCTTCACATGCTTGGGATAGATGTCTTGCTAACTCATCAATGGATTTGGAACCTGTCAGTTACCTTCAACTTTATTTAGCCTATCTACGGAGATGGTTTTACCAGGTTCAGCCCCTGTGCATGCTGTAACTTCTTGGAGTCACAGGTGAGAGATGGGCAACCAAAGGTGGATGAGCAGCCCTGAAAAGGGCTTGATAAACCCTCAGACTATAGGTCATCCTGGAACACATCCTTAGCTAGATATTCAAAGATTCCTGAAGTTACTTCCCTACATTTACCTCTTCACTTTTTCTAACATCACTCCCCAACTCTGCCATTCAATTGTAGCCAAGTAAGTCTCCTTCCTTCTTACCTTCAGGGATGTTTGTCTATTGCCACCACCATCTATAAGACTTCCCTTAATGACAGCCCTCTCTGACTCAACTCATTCCACATTCACTCCTCTGTTTCTAATTCCATGAATATCTTCAGTTTCTCTATGGATGCATGTATGCCCTGTCTCCCTCATTACACTTCCTTAAAGGAAAGGTCTCTTCTGTTTCTTGATCTTTCATGTGAAGTTCAATACAAGTCTTCAACTAAACTCCTGCCTTGGACCATTATACTACAGAGAGAGGAATAAAGTAGAAAAGCACTTGTCTAAGAGTTGGGACATCTAGATTCTAATTGTAGCTTTGTAAACAACTGGTTAAATCTTTGCCCTTCTTTCCCCCCCCTCTGTAAAATGTGGTGGGGTTGGTTATATGATAACCGAGGTCCCATCCACTTTGATTCTGACTCTAAAGACAACAGGATGCTTCCTTGGGCACCTTCTGCTCAAGTAGATACAAGGCCTGGGTGGATGATGGGATACAGAACAGCTGTTCATAGTGGAAAGCGTAGGAGAAGAGGGCAAGATTATAGAGCAGGACAGGGAGGAGGCAGGTTAAAGACTAGCAGATGGGTTGGGGTGGAGAAACGGAGAGGAAAACGCCTGTGAAGTGGGCTTGGAGAGGATCCATGGAGGAAGGTTCAACATAACATCTGAAAGCCTGTATTGTGGGTAAGAAAAGCAAAGGGGCAGGGAACAGAATGAGACAAGTGAATGAAGAGGCTGGTCCAGAAGGAGTGCTCATTTAAGTACCAGAGCCCTGGCTGTGGGTGAGGGAAGAAGAGACCTGGTTAGGCTAGAATTCCTTCTTAGACTAAGACAGCAAAATCTATCAGCCGTATTCCTTCCCAAAGAGCAAGGCCAGTTTATTGATGGGCCAAAGGCTTTCTTTCCCACTGCCAGCAGCTGGGAGACAGCTGTTTTTATCTGTTCCCTCTCTCCTTCCCCATACATCTTTACTTCAAGTAAATTTTGGTCCAATTGGAATTTTGTTCTAAATGGTAAATATTTTATTCCCATCTGTTCCGTTCCCATACTGATGAAACCAATGACTTTAACATAACAAGGAAAATACCTTCCTTTCTTCAATTCAAATGTTGGAGCCAGAAAGTCTTGTTAACTAGCCAAGGAGAGAGAAAGCAATAGTGTTGGATTTAGAATTGGGAAGATAATTTGAGATTAAATGCTACTAGCTAGCATGATCCTGGGAAAATCACATACTTTCTCTGAATCTGTTCGTTCATCTATAAAATGATGACAATAATCCCTAAAGCACCTACCCCATTGTTGTAAGGCTCAGATAAGATAATGGATTTAAAATACTTTTCAAATTTTAAATGTCAATTATTATCATTATCAATTTGCTTAATACTCCCAACAGAATGCTAGGCTTAGAGAGGATCCCCTTATTTCTCCAAAAAGCAAGCCACAGAGATGAAGTAACTTAGGATCACATAATTAAAGGGGTGCATCCTTATGTTCTCATGTTACAGATAAGGAAACTGAGACCCAAAGGAGAGGAAGGACTTGTCCAAGACCACACAATTTTTTAGTGGAAGATTCAGGGAGAAAAAGTCATGTGTGTTGATTCCCAATTCAGTAATTTGCCCACTAGATCACATTTTCACTCCAGTTTTATATTCCATACAAATTTGTACTTGTATTTGTAGCTCTAACTCTGCCCCATTCAGCACAGGTACAAAACTTCTCTGAATTATCTATCATACATTTTCCTCCTGTGCTTATGTCTTTCCTCTTCTCTTTCCACTGTCTAACCGCTAGATCAATAAAAACTGGCAGTTACAGTTAGCTTTGTAGAGAACTATTCAATCATTTTTCTTCCTTTCTATTAGCATGACCCCACCCCTCAAGGCTGAAGGGATGACATCACTCCCCATCTCAAAAACAGCTAATAACTACTTACTTCCTACAAGATGATGTCCATTTCCTTAGTCTGGCATTTAAGTTCCCCCACTCTCTGGTCCCCACCCACTTTTCCAGTCTCACAGCTTTTTCCGTTTCTCCATAATCCCTCATACCTGGCTATGGTCTTCCTTACACCTCTGTGGGATTCTTGCATTTCTTTCACTCGTCCTTTGCCTAGAATGCCTTACCTTCTCTTGATCCTTTCTCCCCATCCTTTAAGACCCAACTCAAATTCTACCTTCTATTTAATTCTGCAAGCTAGAATGTCATTTTCTTCATAAGACCAGAAATTTAAGAGCTAAAAGGAACCATAAAAATCATCAAATCTTCCTACCCTGAGATCTATGAACTTAGATTGAGAAGGTAGGGTGAAAACATAAATTTTAATATTTTTATGACTTTATAATATAATTGGTTTATTTTATAATGTTGTATCTGTTATATATTTAAAAACATTTTTCTGAAAGGGGGGTCATAGGCTTAACTAGATTGGCCAAGGGATACATGGCACACAGGAAAGGTAAAGAATGCCTCATCTAATCTAACCCCTTACTTCAAAGATAGAAGGTGAGGTGATTTGTGCAAGGTCTCACACTGAGTTAGTAGCAAAACAAGGACAAGAAGCCAGATCTAGAGGCATCTGATGACCCCATAGAGAGAGTGCTGGGCCTGGAATCAGGAAGACCTGAGCTCAAATGTGACCTCAGACACTTACTAGCTGTGTGACCTTGGGTAAGTCATTTAACTTCTGTTTGCCTCAGTTTTTTCAACTGCAAGGTGGAGACAACAGTAGCATCCATCTCCCAGAGTTGTTGTGAGAATCAGAGTTGTGAAGCACTCAACACAGTGCCAAGCACATAGTAGGTGCTATATAAATGCGTGTTCCCTTCTCCCTTCTTTCTATAACCAATCTTACCACTCAATCACTGGATTTTGAGCTAGAAGGGAATGTAGAGATCATCTAATCCAACCTCCTCATTTTACATATAAGGAAACTGAAACCCCAAAAGATCTTATTGATGATTTGAATCTCACAGCCAAAGAGGTACAGAATTCAAACCCAGATCTTCTGACTCCAAATCCAGTTATTTTCCCACTCTACTGTGCTGCTTCCCTATACCACAAATGTTTCATGGTAGAGGAGACATACTTGTTAATGTATGACCTAGAAAGCAAAAGTAGGATCATTGTTAATTTTTTTTGTTTTTAATTCCCAATTCCTTAAATTAAAAATTGGTTTAAAAAAAAAACTACACTTCTCTGCATGTCCTTGTCTTACAATTATCTTCTTATATTTACTATTTGGGGTTTTATGTTCTTATTTATATCTTATTTTTACTTCATTTACATCACCCACATCATTTACATTATCTACATCACATTTATTCGTATTTCCACATAGCTCTTTCATTCCTTCCCTATCCATCAACCCATACCTTATTTTTTAAAAAAATAATAATCAAAAGAGAAAAGGAAAAACAAAGCAGTTAAGGAAAGTCAACCAACACATTATCTATTTTTATTAGACAGTGTATGTGATATATGCAACATTTTGTGCCCATAGTCCCATAACCCTGCAACAAAGGGAGAGAGGTACATTTTCACAACTCCTCTCTGAGGAATTTACTTCCTTTTCCTTCCTCTTTTCCCATTGTCCAACCCTGTACCACACAAGAACAAGAAACTACAGTTAATATGGTAGAAAAATATTCAGTTATGTTTCCTTTTATCTACTATCATTCTTGCCTCATCTTAAGCCAAGGTATAACCATATTTGTGTTTATTCTACTAAGTAGAAGATCTCTTAAAATAAATCAATTGATCACCTATAAATATTCACATATATGTATATATACACATGAACAAACATATATGTATATATATACACACATATACATATGATAGAATTCCTAAGTCCAATATAATTTTTTTGAAGAAGGGAGATGGGAAGGATCCCATTTAAGTCCATTCCTAGCTATCCTTTCATGGATACAATCGCTGTGGTTGGGCATTATAGGTAGTCAAACAAAAGAACAAGGGTCATAGTGAGGAAAAGCTTGGAACAAAGTTATGTTAAAGCCATTGTTTTCATCTGTTTGCTAAAAATCAGATGTTAAGTTCAGTGCCCTGAGTGGTACTTCAGTAGCTTGAAAGGGGTCAACGACAAATTGGATGGTGACCACAAGAGGTTAACTACATTGGTCTGAGTGACAAATAGCCTTGTGAAATGAAGATTATTTGAAAGAAGTGGGATTGTTTAACCTGGAAAAGAGAAGACATGAGTGGAAGAGTGGCTGTAACATCTTCAACTTTCTGTAAGGCTGTCATTTGGAAGAAGGGATTAATTTATTATGTATGACCTAAAAGGCAAAATTAACATCACTGAATTAGACATAGGGTCAAATCTATTATTGATAAATGTAGTCTTAATGTGTGGGATCAAAAAAAGTGGACTTCAAGTTTGAACATTAAATTGCGGCAACATCATCATTTATCCAGAGGTTCAAACATCTAGTACCCTAAACCATCTGGCACAACCACAAACCTAGAAGTTCTAACCATCTGGCACAGTCACAAATCTACAAATTCCCCCCCCAAAAGTTTCAGGGTGCAGAATAATGAGAGTAATCTTCATTGAGAAGACCAAAAATTTAAGACCTCCTCTCCCCACCAAAAAAAACATTTTAAATGATTGTTGGGTTTGGAGGTGGGGGAGAGAAGGAAGAGAAGATGTTTTCTTGACCAGAAGAAAGGAAAACTATGGTTGGCCAACAGTGATTTAACAAAAAAAAAAAGCTAAGTTTTATGGGCCCTAAAGTCAAGAATTGCAAGAAAAAAGAAGATGAGAAATACTAAACAAAAATAATTACACATTTTAAAGTTTAAAAGTACTTCCCTCATAAGAACCCTAGAGAAAGTGAAGAAGTGGTGGTAATCAATAAAAGTATTGCTGCTTTTTTTTTATAGATAAAGAATTTCAGGTCCAGAAAATCTAAGTGACTTGCCCACAGTAAATATTATAGTGACAATACAAATCAAGTTATTTTGAATAGAAGATTAGTGTTCTTTCATTACAATGTTGTGGGGAGAAGTTATCGTGACTCTCTAGAAACTCAAAAAGGAGAGAAGCTGGAAGAACGTAGGAATGTCAGGAGAAACGATAGAGAACAAAATTGTCAATGAGAGAGACAAGAAGCCAGGAATCTTTCTAAATAATAGATTTATAACCATATGGAAGGGACAGCCATGAAGAAGAAGACCCAAGCATTAACAACTAAAATTGCCCAGTAGACTTAGGGAGTAGGGGACATGAACACAAGTCATCAACAAGCAACTCCACCATATTTATAACCAAGTACAATCATTTACAGATTAACAGAATCTCAGAGGTATAAGGAACCTCAGAGGCCATCAAGCCAAATCACATCTGACCAAGAACTCGCTCTCCAACATAGAGATGGTCTAGTAGCCATCTCCTGATAGAGAATGCATTACTCATTAAGTGACCTGTTCCACTAATAACACCAAGAAAGCAATAAAAAGTTCAATATACTCTGTTTACTAAGGCAGGGATCTATATAATTCACTTGTCATGAAATATAATTAAGTTATTTTAAATGATATTTAAATAGTTATCTTTCAGAAATCTTACACTTTCCTTTGTTAGAACTCCTCACGCAACGTGATCTAGGCATACATAACAAATTTGCTATATGCAAATGACAAGAGCCTCGAGACAACAGTCTGATTGACTCGTTGTCAAAATGAAGATTAGCCATGTGGCATTCAAATCCATTTCATTCATAGTTCATAGGATTATAGAACATTTGACCTGGAATAAACCTTATAAATCTTCTAGCCTACCCCACCTCACTCCCATTTGAAAGAAAGATACTGAGGCCATACAGTTAAATGATTTACCTTCTATAACTTAGCAAGTTATCAGAGCCAGGGCTATAATCTAGGACTCCTGACTCCCTCTCTACTATTCCTGAATTACACCACACTGTCTTTGTTCACTATGAGTATGATTAAGGTGCAGAGAAGAGGGTGTTAGATTTGGAGTCAGCAGACCTGGTCTTGAAGCACACATCCTACTTATTACTGATCTTACTCTTTGGATCTCAGTTTCTTCATGCATAAAATAAGGGGAGCATTCTAGGCACAGGGAATAAGTATGGAATGACCTTACTTATGAAATGATCTGTCCCTAGATCAGTCTTTCTACCACCTACATCGAGTGAGAAGAAAGGAGGGTATAGTGGAAGAAGCACCATATTTAGAATCAAGCAGTCAGTATATATTAAGTACCTACTAATGTGTCAAATACCTGATAGTCTAGGAATACAAAGGCCAAAATGAAAAGTCCTGCCCTCAATAAGCTTACAGTCAATTGGAGGAAAGAATTTGTGTGTGCGTGCGTGCATGCGTGCGTGCGTATGTGTGTGTGCGTGTGTGTGTGTGTGTGTGTGTGTGCAAATATATACATTGAGGGGATGGATACCCATCAGTTGGGAAATGAATGAACAAGTTATGGTATAAAGAATGTGATGGAATCTATGGTGCTATAAGAAATGATGAAGGTGATAGCTTCAGAAAAACCTGGAAAGACTTTTATGAACTGGCATAAAGTAAAGTGAGCAAGACCAGGAGAATGATTGATGCTGTAAGAATATTATAAAGACAACTTTGAAAAACTTAAGAACTCTGATTGGCACAATGACCAACCACAATTCCAGAGGCATCACAATGAAATCTGCTCAACTCTGGATGATCGTCTTAGAGTGTAGATAGTATGTGTATGTGCATACATATATATGTGCACTCACACATGTGCATGTGTGTGTATTTAACATGGCAAAGACCAATGACAAAAAAAATTTTGCTTGACTTTATATATGTTATAATAGTTTTTATTTTTCTTGCTTTCTCAATGAGAGTGAAAGAAGGGGAGGTGAGAGAGGGAAAATTCAGATCTGAAAATATAATAAAACTGAATTTTAAAAAATAATATGTCCAAAGTGAAGTCCAAATAACCTAATTATGCACAAATTAGTGGTATCACTAAGTACATTCTAAAACACTAGACAGAATAGAACCATAAATCTATTTACACAGGTACGGGACAGAGCTACAGTCCCATTTAACAGAAAGGGACATAAAGGCAGTGAGAATTCGAACAATCAACTTAAGGTCAAACAGGGAAAGTGAGTGTCAGATGTGCAAAGATCAGGCTCAGATATCCTGGGCTAGTTTGCCTCTTGAGAAATTCACGCCCGGGAACAGCTGCCTCATAAATGATGTTTTCATGAATTTCCTGGAAAATGGAATTTTCACTTCTATGTGAGCTGCCTTGTGAGACGAGGAAACCCAGGAACTGAGTGCAGAGAGCTGGCCTTGTTCAAGGACCTGGCACCCATAGTTTGTTTTGTTTTTATTTACCCTTTGGTTATTTATTTAACAATCCCCAGATGTAAAAGCTGGCAGCAGGCAGGAAGGGAAGAAGGTTACTGAAACATCCTCAATACTATATCTTTGATGAGAATTAAAGTCACAGTTTCTCACCATGGTGAATTTTCCTTCCCTTGTTACCAATTCAACTCCCTGGCGCCCCCAAAAAAATCCACAAGGCCTTATGAGAAAGTTCCTTTTAGATGAAAAAATAATTTTACCTAATGACTATGTCTACTTTTTAAACAATTTGGAATAATCATAAGTCCATGGGGAGTTGGGAAGATAAAATTCAATTGAACTCTACCAGCATTTGTTAATCACTTAACATGTGTGAGGTGCTCTGTGAAATGCAGGATCTACAAAAAAAAAAAAAAAAAAAAAGTACCTAACATTTCCTGGGAATATATACTGTATATACAAATACGTAAGTGGAAAATATACACAAGTTAAATACAAAGTCATTTCTGGAGGTGGGGGCATGGGAGCACTCGCAGTGGTGGGATCATAAGGAGTAGTGTCTGAGCTGAGCTTTGAAGGTAGCTGGGGGTGCCATGAAGCCTAGGCAAGGAACATTCTAAGCACAGGGCATAAATACGGAATGACCTTTTTTATTTTGTAATTGAACCTGGGTCTCCTTATCTTATCCAGGCTGGAAATGCAGGAACTATTCACAGGCTAGGCTCTACTCTCATAGAAAATTTGACTGGCTTGGTTTCCAGCTAGATTGCACAGTAGATAGAGCAATGGACCTGGAGTCAGGAAAACCTAAGTTCAAATCCAGCCTCAGACACTTCCAAGCTGTGTGATCTTGGGCAAGTCACTTAACCTGTGTTTCGCTCAATTTTCTCAACTGTAAAATAAAGATAACAGTGTCTACTTCACAAGGCTGTTGTGAGGATCGGATGAGAAAATATTTGTAAAGCTCTTAGCACAGTGTGTGGTATGTAGTAGGCACTATGTTAATACGTACTCTCTACTCTTTCCCCCTATCTGGGCAGGTTTGCCTCTCCTTAGACAATGTGGTGCCCTTCCCTCCCATGGTTTCACCATATTAATGCTGAACCCATTGCAGACACACCATCAGCTTAGTTCACTGAAGCTCAGGACTCCAGAGCTAAGATGATCCTCCCTCATAGTAGCAATTAGCAGGCATAACAAAGACATGATGCGGAAAGATGAGCCCCTCAAGTTGGAAGGTTCTGGATTGCTATGGTTTCTGGGGTCCTGAGGAGTCAGACACTAATAAACAACCGAAGAACAACCACACAACCTGACTAGAATGTCTTTCATTGTGAAGGAAATAAAAACATTTAACTTTCTATTTTGTGGTCTGGATATAAAGTCTAAGTGTCAGATTCTTTAAGAGTTGTACTTATTAATTTTTTTCATGTGTCAAGGCTCCTATTAAATGGGTAGCTGAGATGTGAGAATAAAGTGAAGTATTTTCCCTCTTCATTGCTACAGTTACAAGCATAAAAAGGGGCCCAAAATTATAAGTTAAGATGAGAGTATGGAACTGAAAAGAACCTCACAAACTCTGTGGCTGCCATTTTGACTGGTTGACTGATCTGTTGATAGATCAGACCTCTACCACCCACATCAAGTGAGAAGAAAGCAGGGTATAGTGAAAGAAGCACCAGATTTAGAATCAATCAATCAATCAGTATCTGTTAAGCACCTAATGTGTCAGATACCTGTTAGGCTAGGAATACAAAGACCAAAATGAAGTCCCTGCCCTCAATGAGCTTACAATCAATCAGAGGAAAGAACGTGTGTATGCAAATATATACATAGAAAATATGCATCAGGAAAACATAAAGTAATTTCCCTTGAAGTGGGGAGAGACTAGCAGTTGGGAGGACCACGAGTAACCTAGTCAAGCACAAAATCTATGATATGGGATCCTCCCTGTCCCACAAGGGATACCTTCTTCAACTCAGACTGACTGAATTCAATCTTGAGAGAATCACCCCTCTAAGCAAAGGGGCTAGGTTCTTGTCTCATTTTTACTTATTGCCCCACCCAAAGTAGAACTCCATGGAAAATATCTCATGTCTTACCTCCAGAATCTCTCCAAAAAGGATTAACAGATGTCTGTTATGGAAAAGTTACTCAGTGTACCAAGTTGTAGGTATCAGATATCATACAGCTTTTTTATTTCTTCCTTCACAAAAATAAATGCCTGAAATGCAAAGACTCATTAATACATATTAACAAATGCTTAAAGCATAAAACAGTAATTCATCAGCCCTATTATATACCCTTGGAAAGTGGAAAAAACTCCTGAGAGAATTGTGGAACTAAAACAGATTTCCCTTTCACCTCAGTCTGTAGTGTGGGAGCAACGACTCATGCAAAGTCCATACATTATAGCCAGCCAAGCATGCATGGTTCCTCCTTCTGGCAGTGGTCATCTCCAAGAAGGACACAGCTGCATGAAGCACCTCCTGCTGAGCTAACAACACTAAGACCTCTCAATCATACATGACAGTCCATCTCCCAACACAGTGCCTTTTCTCTGACTGTCCCCTGGGTCTGGAATGCTTTCCCTGCTCACCTCTGCCTTTTGGCTTCCTTAACTTCCTTCAATATATGGGGCAAATCCCATCTTGTGCAAGAAGCCTTTCCTAGTCACATGACCTCTGTGCAGCTCAGTTATCTCAACTACCTCCCAGAATCATTTTGAGGATCGACTTCGTTAATATTTGTAAAGCACTTATCACAGTAGTTGGCACATAGTAGGTACTTAATAAATGCTTGTTTCCTTCCTTCCTTCTTTCCTCCCAATTCTCCTCCTCCTCACTCAAGTATCTTCCCTTTGAGATTCCCTCCCTGCATATATCTTGTATGTACATAGCTGTTTAGTCTATGAGCTCCTTGAGCGCAGAGGCAATATTTTTGCCTTTCTTTGTATCCCCAGTGAGTAGACAGCACTTACTGGCACATAAAGTACTTAATAAATGCTTATTGACTGAATAACCTAGGAATGACAAAGTCACCTTGGCTCATCATGAAATCATCTTTTCTAAAGGAAATGCAAAGCAAAGGAAGTAGGTAGGCTTTTGAGATCCAGTCTCGATCTCACTGAGACAAACAAGTACATGTTCTAGTTGTCCTAGCCGCTGCTAGAAAAGAGGAAGAAAGAGCTCTCCAGCCCATCCCCATTCCTATAATAAATCTGAGTGAATCCTGACATGCTAGAAGAGAAGGGAGAAAGAGAAAGGGAGAGGGAGGGCTAACAATCTGGCCTCTCCTTTTCAGTCCACTGAGTAGAGAATTATCCCTTGTTTAGGAGCCATCTTCTTTATCCTAATCTTCCTCTAACCCATCGCAAGGACCAAGAGACCAACTAGAAATCTCTGGCTGTATGTGCTCCCTAGGAATGGGTTAATGCATGTGTCACTGGAAGTGGACTGAGCTCATCCCCAGATCTAATATTCCTGTTACATATGCAATTCCATAATATCAGGAGAATCAAGATTGTAGATGATCCAAAGGGCAGGGGTGGCATTATATGTTGTCATTGACTACCAGTGCACAAGAAATGGCAGAAAAAGTATCATCAGAAAGGCAGTGTGGCTTTGTGGAGGAGGGCTATCCCAAGAGTAAGGAAGATCTGGCCAAGGTCAAGCTTTGTCTCAAACATACAGACTGAACCTGGGCAAATCACTTAACCTCTCAGGAAATTTGGGCAACTAAGAGTTGACAATTTGCATCAACAGAAGGAGTTTCTTGTCTTAACATTCTGTTTACCAATGAAATCACAGGTGAGGAGGAGGAGGAGGATGACAGTGACAATGAGAAGGAGGAAAGAGGAAGGAAAGTGAGAGGGAGAGAGGGAGGGAAGGAAAGAAAGAATGAAGGGAAAGAAAAGAAGGAATAGGAGAAGGAAAAGGGAAAAGAAAAGGGAAAGAAGTAGAGAAATTTCCATTGAAGAAATGTAAGATTGAAAAGAAAGTAGGCTGGTCAGATAGACAGATAAGTAATGGGCCACTTATTAGTTTGTGTAGCCTTGTTGAAATCACTACCCATCTCAAGGCTTCATCTTCCTTATCTGTGAAACGAGAAGATTGGACAAAGTGGTTTCTGAGTTCCCTTCTGGCCCCTAAATTCTATCTAAAAGGTCCCTTGACTCTATAGGAGAAAATATGGGGCCATTTTAATTTAGTTCACCAATGCCTACTACTATAGAGAGAATGAAGCTGGTCTTTGTAAGAAAGATAAAGATGAACAAGACACAGTTACCGTCCCCAAGAAAAAAGGGGAACGCTGGAGAGAACTGACCAATTCTGGCAAAATAAAATGGGATCTGATAAGGACACAACGGAGGGAGTAGAAGTAAGTATGCTTCTCTGAAAATTCCAAGGGGATAAAGATAGTTTTTGACTGAAGGAATAAGGAAGGCTTCCTGGAGGAAACTGCATTTCCACTGGAACTTGAAAAATGATTAAGATTTCAATTCAACTCAATTCTACAAGTATTATTTGAATACTTACTATGTGCCAGGTCCAGTGCTGGGTATTGAGATAGAAAGAAAAATCAAAACAGTCCCTGCCCTTCAGGAGGTAAATAACATGTTCATGTATATAAGAAGATATAAAATACACAGAAAGTAAAAACAAAGAAATTTTCATGGAGTTAGGGGAGCATTAATAAATAGGGTGCTCAGAAAAGGCCTCCTGCATGAAGTACCCCCTAAGCTGTGATTTGCAGGAAGTTAACAATTCTGAAATTGAAGGTGGAGACGAGCTTTCTAGGGTTGAGGCAGGAGAGAAGCCCAGCCTATCCAAAGACAGAGAGGGGGGAAATGGAAACATTTATGTATAGGAAACAAAAAGTTGGCCAGTTTGGTTGGAATAGAATTAATAATGGGGAGTAATGCATGATCAGTCTGTTGAAGTCAGAAAAATATGGGTTGGAAGTCTGAAGTAGGCTGTCCCAGATGTAAGGAACAATGTAAATGGAAACATGGTGAGAGTATATGGGATGTGTTAAAAAGGATGAGCCATAGTGCAGTTTGGCATCTGTGTTACCAGGAACCAATTCCAAATTCTAAACAATGCCTGACATGTTATTACCTAATTGATAAATACATTATTTAACAGCACAAATAAACTGCATTGGTTAGCTTTTCTTTAGCTTCTAGAAGCTCTGTAAAATAAATTATGATGTCCATAGCTCATTAATCTTTTTAAAGACTGAATCTCCCTATTTCATCCTTGCTGGATGTGCCCCAGGTGCTTATCAAGTTGAATTCCCCTGCTGATGACCACGGGAGCTTTGACTCACTCTTTTTCTGACCTGAGCTGGTTGGTCCCTCCTTAGATAGCCTGTTATCCTCATCCCTGCTTTCTAGCACTCATCATTTTGGTACCAAACAGTGTAGACAACTTAGTGTAGCTTAGCCCAGTGCGTCTCAGAACTTAGGAGCCAAAGAAGTCCATTCGCCTCAGTCTCCCCAACTGCAGGAATTATAGGCATGCATCACCACACCAGGTTTTACATATTAATTTTCACAGACTGTTATTCTAAAAATTCTATAACTGGCAACCCCAAATGGAAACACAGGATTTACGCAGACCTGGTTTGATCTTAGAGATTTCGCTCTCTCTCATTTTTTACTTACGTCCCCCGTCCCCCTTGCAGCTTGCCCTTGTAACATCAGAATCTAGGTCAATTTCAGGTTTCTACAACAAATACCACAAAGCTATCAATTCCCTTACAAATTTTCAGGTTCACACTGCATCTAAAATAGGACAGGTTTTGTTTATCTCTAACAGAAAACACAAATGACTTGCAATCAAACCCATAAATAGACAAAACAATTCACTCTCTCCTGTCAAAGATCTCTAAGATTTTCTAACTCTTTGGTGCTAGAGGAAAGCAATAGGCATTTTGGGAGAATCCAGCATCCTCCCTCCTTGGGTGAGCCCTATCTCTCCCCAGACCTAAAAGTCACTGAATTATAGTTATGGAATCTCAGAGCTGTAAGGACCTCGGTAGTCATTTAGCACAACTTATAATAACTTCAGCTGCAGAAGTCCCCAAAACCGCTTATCACAGTGCCTGGCACATAGTAAGCATTAAATAAATATTTGTTTTGTCCCTCTCTTCTTTCCTCCTCTCCTTCATTCTTTTCCTTCCTCCTTTACTCCTTTCTTTTCTTCCTTCATATCCTTCCCTCCTTCCTTCCCCCTTTTCCTGTGCTTTTATTTCTTTCTTCTCTCTCTTTCCTTCTTCCTTCCTTCTCCTCCCTCCTTCCTTTCTTTTATGTCTTCCTTCCCTTTCTTACCTCCTTGCTTCCTTCCCTTCTTTTTTCTTCCCTCCATCCTTCCTTAGTTCTTACCTTCCATCCTTCCCTCTCTTCTTTTTCTTAATTATTTTTTTCTTTCCCCATTTTCTTCCCAGATATTGCTCTCTTCTACAATAGTGCCTTTTTTTGTCCTCTGACAGGAACCAAGCTATTAATGTCCCTCAGCTCTGAGTTATTCAGTTTTCCCTTCCAGAATCTCCATCTTCCCCCCACCCTCTGTATTTTGTACCTTGTCCCTCAATTCCTCTCTTCTTGTTTTCATGAGACTCCAATCCCTGGTACTGGTGTCAGCTGCCAGCTCTGCCCAAACTGTGTCCTTAGGAAAGTTATTTTATACCTTTATTACTATAGAATACACATTGACCTTTTTAAAAAAAATAATCCCCACAGTTTATCACACCATGTAAAACACATGAAATTCATGTTAATATTGGTGTGAATTTCCCCTTAACAGTACTCTGGGTTTGTCCCCCTCTCCCCCTCTACTAGCAAAAAACACTCAGCATTGCTGGGAATCAGCCCCTTTCCCTGATCTTCACAATCTCTGTCACTCAGAGTATTAGTAAAGGGGCAAATTCAGGTTTGCTCCACCAGTCTGAGTCTCTCTTGGTGCTCCTTCTGTCTTCATCTGGGAATCCTGTATTAGGCCCAGGAGACTTGGTCCAGGATTGCTGCTGCTTACTCTAGGACTTTATGATGATATAAGACTTCTTCTGGTAGGTCAGAGGGGCTGATCCCAGGAGTTCCTCCATCACAACACTATTATTGCCTCTTTACTGCTGTCAGTTTACATGTCTACAACTCAGAAATCCCTTGTCATGTCATTATCTGCCTCTGTCCACTGGCATCTCTGGGCACATTTTTCCTTGGAAGGGCCTTACAAACACAGAAGCTTCTCTGTAGGCAACCAGAAACTGTGTAGAACTCTTCTCTTCCTGTATCTTTGCTCTACTTTGCTCTGTCTTCGTTTATTGCCTTTTCAAAGGTTACTCCCAAGGGTATAGACCAGTCTACACCTCTATGGACTAGTCATAAATCACCCAATCATCCAATGTTGCAACGACAAGGGAAGTATCCAGAGCCAAGTGAGTTCCTACTTTGTCAAAGAGCTAAGGTTTTCAAGGGATTAATTCCTTGATAAAAACACACAAAGGAGAATTCATATATATATATATATATAATAATCCATATATATATAATCTAATTCATATATATAATCCATACAAGACATGCCCTCTGTCCTTAGTAGAACCAGTGATCTTCTCTATGTGGCTCTTCCCTCCACTGATGAAAGACTTCAACTCCTGAAGCTTTCTCTTCCTATTCAATTCATGAGCATATCTTTCTAAAAATCCTCCATAAAGTATTCATCCAGTAGGGTAGAGGTCCTTCTAAGGGTCTTTTTATATCATGGTCATTAATTTATCTGTCTGTTATTGCTCACTCTCACACACTTCTTTATGAATTTATACACACATACTCATATATATATACATACACACACACACCACACACACACACACACACACACACACACATATATATATATATATATATATATATATATATATATATATATGTTCATGATGACATCTCCCTTCTTAGGGGCAAGTAAGTGTGGGTAGCAGGCTGCAGCTCATTAACCTTATGACTCTCCATTTCAGTTAAATTATCTATCATTTGTTGTCTTCTGAGATTCTAGAATTCTGTGGACTTAACAGTCAAAAGCATCACCAGGAGAATGTGTGTTACGCCACTTGTGACTAAATTTAAAACCTTGTGAAGATAGGGATTAAAACTCTGATGATTTTCTGCCTCCACATAGATACAATACATATGAGCATCCACTGGTGAAACATGGTTGTCTGACTAGTTGATGACATGTCCATAAGGTGATGCACAAAGGAAGAGCACACATTTTAGAAATTTAAAGAATCCTAGGGGTCTTGTTTGACTCAGTTTACCACAAAATGGTGTGTGTTCGTCCGTTGCCAAAGAAGACCACGCCATCAGAAAAATGCTGACATGACTTGTACTTGACTTTGTTTTGAGTGAGGGAGGGCTGTGCAGGTCACCAGCCTCACTTCTCCTCCAGAGTCATCTGAATCCAGTGACCAGATATTCATCAGGATGACTGGAGATGACCCAGGATGAGGCAATTGGGGTTAAGTGATTTGCCCAAGGTCACACAGCTAGTGAGTGTCAAGTGTCTGAGGTGAGATTTGAACTCAGGGCCTCCATCCACTGCACCACCCAGTTGCCCCAACCACAAAATGGTACTGCTCGATGGGATCTAAGGGATGGTCTAGAAACCCAATCACATTAAAAAGAGGAATCTAAAGCAAAATGACTTTCTCAAGGTCACACAGTAAGAGCCAGACCTTAAACTTTCAAACTTCAAATCCAAGTCACTTTCCACTACATCATTCTCCCTCCTGAACCTCAGTTTTCAACTCTGACTTCTTGCCCCAAATCCAGCTATCTGTCTCTAACCTCTGTGACATCTAACTCAATGAGTCCCAAACCAAATTCCCTTTTCTTCTTAATAGTGACCTCTCCTTCCAACTCGCGTGACTCTAGCATCTGCACCATTCTTTTCTCAGTCTCTTAAGACTGGTCTTGAATTCAACCCTTTCTGCTACCATTCCCTGCCCCATCTCCCAGCCACAGAATATAGACTATCAGAGGCAGAAAGAACCTTGGACCATTGAATTTCGCAGACACAAGGGACCTCAGAGAATATATCATACAGTCTTTTCATTTTACAGATGGGGAAACTGAAGCAGAGAGCAGTGAAGTATCTTGCTCAGGGTTATATAGTCAGTAGGTAAGTTGTGCCAGTGTTATGGGCTTATATAATCACCTGCATTTTCACTGCTGCCACCCTGGGCCAGGCCCTTATCCCCTCATGCCTGGCCAACTGCAACATGCTGCAAAATGAAAACAGAAAGTGCGTCCTATGGAACAGAATACACAGTTGAGTGTATAGCAGGATTCCAAGAAAGAACTTTAAATTGAATAAGCCATATGAAGAGCAGGGATGTAGAACTGGCTGAAAGGAGAAGTAAAGCCTTCTTACTCATCCTTCCTTTCCACCCACTCTTCTGGTTCAGCCATGCTGGCTTCTTTGCTGTTTTCCACACATGATGCTCATTTACAGAACCTCTGTATTTGCCGTCTTTTATGTCTTACAGGCTCTCCTTCTGTACCACTGCCCTTTAGAATCACTAGCTGCCTTCAAAATTACTCAGATGCTATCTTCTTCAGATGGTCCTTCCCCATCCTCCCAGCTCCGTAGACATCGTCCCCAAACCTACTTATGCTTATATACATGATGTCTCCCCCACTGAGATCCTTGAAAACTGGTTTTGCTTCTTTTTTTTAATATTTCCAGTTTTTAGCATAGTGCCTTACAAGAACAGATATTTAATAAATACATTTTGGTTCATGGATTTATTGAGCAGCCAAAGAGATCTCAGGAGCTACAATGAAAGAGAGCATTTCTCTCAAGAAAAACTGCCACCTGGATCTTTGCCATTATGCTTTAACTACTTAGGTTGAGGAATTTGTTCCATGGTAGCATACAAAAACTTCAGGTAGAGGTGACAAACTGAGCCTTATCAGTCATGTTCACCTTAATATGAATGAGTATTTAAGAAAACTTTATGTAACTCATAGCAGTTTACAAAACACTTTTACATGGATAGTCTCATATGAGCCTCACAACAACCCTTTGAAGTAAACAGGGCAAGGATCACGATCTTTATTTTATAGATAAGGAAATGAAGCGCTAGAGAAGCTGGATGACTTCTTCATAGTCATCTAGATAATTAGGGAAAGATCTAAAATGCCTTGACCCAGGACTCTGGTCTAGTCACATTCCTCCAACAGACAAGAAAGTGGGCCCTCATACCTCTCACCAGAATAATGGTTGTATCTTCAAGGAAGAGAAAGCATATGGAAACCATTGAAAGAAAGAAAAAAAAAACCTATATATTCTCTGAAGCTCCTATCTTTTCCTTTCTCCCTTCTAGTCTCTCCTGGACAAAGATCAGAAATATGAAAACATCTGCAATCCTTTAAACAGAGGTTGAGTGACTGACTGGGCTGAGTTCCCCTACTTTGGACTCCAGTTGAGGCTTGTGGTCCAAGGAAGTGGGGAGCTTGCAGAAATGCATGTACTAGCCCATTCCCAGGACAATGTTCATCCACGTCCCCATTCCTGACCCCACTGTGTGTGATCTGGTTGGGATCCCAGACCAAGAGGCCCAGCATTGAGCACTAAGCACAAGGGAGATTGCTCAACTCACTCCACACGTCTCCCTGTACATATTTCTAGTTGAAAGTGAGTGGGGGAAGGGGATTTGAGTGGTCACTCCCCTCTCCCTCCTTTCCTCACACAGTCAACACGTAGTGTCTCTACTAGGTCAGGGAAGAGAGATAAGAAGCTGTGAAAGACAAAGATCAAAAACAAGTGAATTTTAGACTTTCAAATTCAGAATTACTCATTGTCTTGTGCACAGTAGGCAATTAATCAATGTTTCCTGAACTGAACTCATGTGAATTGAATTAAATCGAATCTCAGAGTCAGATGGGACCTGGGAGGTCATCAACCTGTACCTGAGCAGGAATCTCTCCAACATCTCCTACAAGTGGACATTCATTGACTACTTAAAGACCTCCCATGATGGTAGAAAGAAAACTCATTTCCTCAAGAGAGGGAAGGGGGAATAGGCATTTATATAGCACCTACCGTGTACCAGGCATTGTGTGAAGCCCTTTACAAATATTATCTCATTTGAGGCAGATCTAAGAAGCATGCCATCACTCTTTTGCATAGCTTTTTAAGACATTAGCTGTTGCTTTGATAAAGTTTCCATATCAGCAGTTCCCTTCTATGAAATCACAGTTCTCATCCAAAAATAAATCCATTAATCAAACAATAATAATAAGCTACATAAATAAACTTGTTGGTTGGTCTCCTGGCCACAAGACTCTCCCTACTGTAGTTCATCCTCTGCTCAGCTATCAGTGATCTTCCTGAAAAGCAGGTCAAACTATGTCACCCCTCTACTCAGTAAACTCCTATGGCTCCCTGTCACCACCAAGATCAAATATAAAATCACCAAGCCCCTCTAAGCCCCTCATGATATGCCCCCTGCCTTTCCAGTCTTCTTATATCTTACACAACCACACACACCACACACATGCACACACTACATACATACACACATACCACACATACCACACACATCACACTCACTACACACATTACACACACACGTATGCATACTCCACACACCACACACATCACACACCACATACATACCACACACACCACACACACACACCACACACATCATACTCACCACACACACATACACATCACACATTACACACACACCACACACATAAACACATATGCACGCATACACCACACACACACACCACACACACACCACACACCACTCATACCACACACACATACACCATACACACATCACACACCACACACATGCACACACACACATATTCTGCAATCTGGCCTCCTTTGTTGTTCCTTGAAAAAAATATTCCATCTCCCAACTAGGTATTTTCTCTGCCTGTTCCCCATACATGGAGCACTCTCCCCACCTCAGCTCTGCCTTCCATGGCTTCCTTTAACTCCCAACTAAAATCCTACTTTCTATAGGAAGCCTTTCCCAATCCTTTCTTCATAGTTGTCTATATGCTGCTTCCTTCATTAGCCTCTAATGAAAGCAGCAGCTGTCTTTGACCTTTCTTTGTATCCCTGGTGTCTAGCATAGTGCCTGGCACACAGCAGGAGCTTAATGTTTCCTGACTGACTGACTAAGCAAAGAACTGTTCTCACAACAGCTCTGTGAGGTGAACAAGTCCACTGTTTAGTAGCCCCATTTCTGCAAAGGTAGAGAATATGGCTCCCAGAGCTGAAGCCACTTGTCCAGGGCTTACAAGGAAAAAGGACTGGACCTGGGATTTGAGCCCAGGTCTCCTTGCTCTGCGTCTACTGCTCCAGCTTCTAAATCCAGGGCATTCTCCATTCTGCCCATTTTTTCTAGTTCTATACTCCCAGGATAGGCCAAATGAGTTTGATCCTTCTTGTACAAGATTCTTGCCCTAAACATACAATCTAGCCAAGGATGAAAGAAATAGAAAAAACAACAGCATCGCCCTGCAGTAGAGGACCTGCTTCCGGAAAAGAGGCATATGAGATATGCGTAAAACGTGTTCAGATGGACAGCCATTTCTGCGAGGTTTGCTGTTGAATTGTTTTTAGTCATGTCCAACTCTTCATGACCCCATTTGGGGTTTTCTTGGCAAAGATACTAGAGTGGTTTGCCATTTCCTCCTCCAGCTCGTTTTACAGATAAGGAAACTTAGGCAAACAAAGTTAAAAGACTCGTGGGGTCACACAGCTGGTAAATGTCTGAGGCAAGATTTGAACTCAGGTCTTCTGACTCTCTATTCACGGGGTCACTTAGCTGCCTCTTCTAAGGGACAGAGTAACTTCAAAGTAATATTTTATCCCAGAAGCTCTGTATTTTATCAGGTCAAAGAAACAAAACTCTAACAGAGAGATATTAGATAAGCAGGTGGAGAAGAGATATTTTTTTTCACATATCCTTCCCATCACTCCCCAAAGTCATTTTCCATAAGCATCTGTTGACTCTATCTAAGTTGTTTTTTTTTTAATTTATGGAATAAAACAATCATTTTTATAGCATAGTACAATTTTTTTAAAAAAAGATGATTGAACATGAAACTGAAAATCTACTATGCACAACTTGCTATTTCTTTCAAATACATAGCAAAATTCTTAGAAACTTTTTTCTTCCCCCCACCCTGCCCTAGAGATGGCTACCATTAGACACGAATAGGTGTCTATATATGTATGTTATGCATGTATAGATATGCATATATACATATATATGCATACATATGTAAAAATTATTCTATACATACCTCTATTTATCAGTTCTTTCTCAGCATATGCAGATCATGTCTTTCTTCATATGCCCTTTATTTTTAATTTGGGCATTTATAACAGACAAAATAATTTAGTCACTCAAAGTCATTCTTAAAACAATATTGCTGTTACTGTATACCATGTTCTCCTGGTTCTGATCTTTTGTTTTTCATTATTTGGTTCAAGTCTTAAACTTTCTGACCACAAACTCTAAACTCCTACCCGAGTAAACTCTACCTTCCTTGTAAGAGAATTTCATTCCTTCCCTTCCTCCAAACTACTGATCTGAACCTACATCTTAATAATCCTTCCCTTAAATTAAGGATTGTATGGTTCATCAGGCATATTGCTACCAAGAGAGATGAGAATCTTTTCCTCTCCATCTCTCCTAGGTCAGGGCTTCTTATCTTCCCACTCCTATCCCTGGAAATGTTCTCAGTAGGTAGAACAGAAAGTCATCAGCCACATTCACTGTCATTTAAAGCAATTCTATTATATCTGCTCAGCCTCCAGACATTTGATGGTGGAGTTGAAAGAGTGCTGAACCTGGAGTAAGCAGAGAGTACAACAAGACCAGTGGTTCCTATAAGGTACCTGAAGACACCATCAACCTAGAAGCACTGGCATATCTTACTGCATTTGGGGGGAAAAGCTGGAAGAACTTGCGGAAAGCCCACTGAAAGAGTTGGATTGACTGGAGAAAGTTGGCTGAAGCTGCCAATTCACGAGCACCAGGTCTGCAAAGACTCTGCAAAGTATGTGGCTCGTGGAGGATCATTTGCAAGGAATGAGCACTGGACCCAAAGAGGACAGAAGTGCTCATAAATGACCTCTTTCCAAAGAACCACATAGTCTTAAGGCCCTTTTTAGGAATTCAGTGACCTCACAATTTTGAAATAAAACCATAGAACTACTATTAATCCAGTGAATGATCTAACTCATGGATATGAGATTGAGGAGAACCAGAAACAGAAAATCATGAAAAATCACTTTGGCCTAAACTCTCTGACACCATCTAGAGATTGTTGTAAGGAGAAGATTGTTACCTGTTCCCTGAAAATACCACTCCATTATCTTCGTTAAGAAAAACCCAAATGGAGTCATGGAAAGTTGGAGATGGCTGAAGAATGACTAACCCACAAAAATCACAAAATGTAGTTAGTCAGATTCTCCCATTCTGTAAGCATTCTGTTCCCTTGAAAACTGACCATACATCAAGTTCCTTTTCCCATGAAGACCATCATCCTAAAAGTTCTGAAGATCATCTTTGGAGAAACATGAGAACTCCAGTCTTCTGATAGAAACCAAGCAGTTACCCATTTAAGTAACTGGGAGCAGAGCAGAGAAATAATGCTTTACAGAGCCTGATTTGGGTCCTCAATATGATCTCAAAGGTAACCAACCTGCTTACTCCTGTTATCATCCTGCCCAGCTTTACTCCATGTAGCTAAGTTGCTCATTATTTGGGTTTGATGGCTCAGGGTAAGTGTAAATAGCAACTGCTTCTGTGCTGGCCAGAAACATTGAGGGTCTTCTCCTCCCAGACTGATTCTTTTGTGAAGACAAACTTTTTTTGCCTCAATTCTTACCTAGCCTTTAATTATTTAATTATTGAATGGGTATTGCCTCAGACAAACTGAGACCTGGGAAAGACCTTACCTTGAAAAGGCCACGGTCTGCCACTGTGTCTAGGGCCATGTCAGTCATCTTGACCTATGTCTTGCCACTGAATTCTGGAGGAGAGAGTGCGGCTGATGACTTTGCACAGTCCTGCCTTACTTTACACTGGATCACTTGTCAGTCAAGGCATCACCCTCCTGATGTCACTGATCCTCTTCAAGAATGAAGGACAAAACACCACAACAAAATGTGGATAATAGCATCCAACTGGGACAGCTAGGTGGCTCAGTGAATAGAGTGCAGGCCCTGGAGTCAGGAGGACCTGAGTTCAAATCCAGCCTCAGACACTTGACACTTACTAGCTGTGTGACCTTGGGCAAGTCATTTAACCCCAACTGCCTCACTTCCCCCCTCTGAGAAAACAATAATAGCATCCAACTCCCAGAAATATTGCGAGGATCAAATGAGATGACATTTATGATGTACTTTGTAAATCTGAGGCACCATATAAATACTACCATTATTATAATGAGGATGATACTTATCCGTTTTTCCATGGGACCAGCTCTCAAGCTCTCAATTCCTATGGGAATTGGGGGGAGAGATCAGTCCAGATTTGTATACAACTCAACAATAAGGGTTCATCATTCTTGAGTATGGGAGTCTTGAAATGTTTTTTAACACTGTTGCCCAAAACTGCAGGCCTCATACACAAAATCTTCCTTGGGATAATGAAAATCTCTCCCGTTCCCCCTCCCCATACACACATCACAAATAGGTGTCTCTGATCAAATTCTCTTTGGGTACAAGGTGCCATTTGTATCCTTTCTCTTTCAGTGCCAGAGAAATATGTCTACTGTTTACATTAGCACATTGTGCTGGGTCTCCATGCTCAGAAAAACATCCTGTTCTCTCTCCTATTATTTCTTAGTCCTTTCCATCCCTTGGGACAACTACCTAGATTTGCTTCCCAAACCATTAAAAAAAAGAGGAAGATAGGAGTAGACTTGCTTCACTTTCCAGGAGGAGAGAGATTTGTAATCTCTGCTCCATTTGCATGGAGCATTCTCATGACCTTATAGAAATAAGATAATTGGCACCTGTGAAAGTAGAGAAATTAAGTCAATCACTGAGGACTTGTTTTTATTCACCTTTTTTTGTTATAGCACTATCCATGATGTGTTCTTTTATCTTGAGATTTGATCAATCATTGACTGCTTTAAAATGTATACCATCCTCCAGCACAGATCTCTTCCATATCATCTTACTTGTCCTTTCCATTTCCTTATATAGCACATTGGGAGTTTGTGAGATCCAAATGTAGTCCAATACTATCACAAATTATGAGAATAGATTGTTTTTTAAAAAATGCTAGCAGATCTGTTTCATTTCGTGTATATTTGCTGTCCTCCTCCCCATTTCAATATTCTCTCAGGTACATGAGTCTCATGCTAAGTTTTGAAGGATAATTTCCCCTCTGCTACTTTTTATTGTTTATCTTATCATATTGATTTGATTTTCCTTACACTGGTTTTCCTTAATGTTTTACAAATGAGCTAGTACTCTGTACCAGTCTGGCTACTATGTTTCTGCATGGCAAGGAAATTAAATGTTTACTGAATGCAGCAGATTCTGTCCTCCACATTGTATCCTCTGCTTTACCTCAGCAGAACTTTAATAAATAATTATCTTCAGTTAATGACTTTACTTTTATCCTCTTCCCTTATTCAACATACACAATAGTTCCTCTTGCTAGTACACACCTTCACTGAAGACTGTCAGTCATTTTAAGGAATCTTCAAAATACTCCTCCATCCTGGCTATTCCCAGACTTTCTCAGTGGCTGACCCTACATGTCCCTGAGTTTCACTGAAATGATCTGTTCATTCAGCTTTGAAGATGAGCTTTTGTGTAATAGAAGTCAGTGGGAGGCTGGGGAAGATATCAGAACTGGACATTCTGGAGGTGCCATACTTCTGAATCATAATCAAAGGGAAATCAGAGCTTCAACTCTCTCCATCCTCTGCTGTGATTCCAAGAAGAGATGGGACGAAGATGCCGAAGAAGCAGGAGCTGATGAAAGGGCCCAGAAATTCTGTGCCTTTTCTTGATGTGTTTCTAAGCAACTCTTTTCCTGGTGTCTTTTGCTTCTCTCTATCTCCCCCTTTCTCTCTCTCTCTGCCTCTCTCTCTCTCTCTCTCTCTCTCTCTCTCTCTCTCTCTCTCTCTCTCTCTCTCTGCCTCTCTCTCTCTCTCTTTCTCTCTCGTAGTTTGTTTGTTTTTGGAGGGGCAGTATCTTTGCCAAACACTAAGTGGAAACATCTGATAAACCCTGGAAAGGTATCAAACTTGAGATTCGAACACAGTAATTTAGTTTTCATCTGAAGCCCAGAATTACCATCTGCTCTGTATGTCACACTAGTTCCCTGTACTATTCCACCACATACAACTGTTCCATCCTTACATATTTCTGCAACATATTTAAGCTGAAGACGACTCAGATTTTCACAGGAGAAGGGGACTTAAGTAGCCTCTGAGGCTGAAGAGGATGCCTGGATCAGCTTATTCAAACTCTTGAATGCAATAGTGGCTTGTTAATTAAAATCAAATACCCCATTCAAACATTATCATCACCTGAGGGGTTGTTCTTCATTAAGGCAGAAGAAAGCAACTGGCAATACTGGAAATACTTCTTTGCCCATTCCCATCAGGCTTCTACTAAAACACCAAGAATCCCTGTCTTTCTGATATCTTTGGGCAAAAAGTAAAGCCAGAGTACAGGCTTTCTGAGTCCAGATCTTCCTAGCACAGAGCAGAGGGCTGATGGCAATTTGGCAAACATGAGCCACATCTGGACAACTGAAATCCCAAATAAGTGTGATCCCCTACTAGCCTGGAAGTGTTTTCACCATAAGTTATTGGTGTCTGCTTATGTTACTGTCTACTTTCTGAGCCTGTATTCCTGCTCTATATTTTCCACCTATGAGAAATAGAAGCTCCATTCAGTTAAGGAAGACTCATGGTTTCAATTTTTCAAGTCAAAGAAGACTGGTCTACATGCCACAAATTGAAGTTGAGATAAGGTTAATGGTGATTTCCAAACAAGGTGGTCACACCCCAAGAAGGCAAGGTTTCTAGGACAATAGATGGTACTTAGGGCTCCGGTCCCCATTTCCTTCGAAAGTGAAAGGGCAGAAAGGACACATTCACCACAGGTCCCCATATATAAGTTCCTCCAGTGTGGAAAGTCTATTCCTGAGAAGAGTATGAATAATTATGAATTTGCTCATTCATTCAAAACGCATTTAGCATTGCTCCATGCAAAACCATTACTAGGTACTGGGTAGATAACTGATTTAATTCAAACATTTATTAAGCACATACTACGTGCAAGGTTTTGTGTTTGGTTTTGCAGACACAATGATGAAAGACAATAGTGCCTGAATTAAAGTATACTAGGGGAATGGAATACCCATACAGATAAAAATAAATCAAGGGAAAATGATTAATGTTTATTGAATTGAATCTCAGAGGTGGTAGGGACCTCAGAGGTCAGCTAGTCCAACCTTACCAGGAATCTCTTCTGCAGCAAAGAAGGAATCTAGACAAAGTACACTAAGAAAATCTAACGATACTTAAATATGCCCCAAGACCTGAAGGAGGTCTCAGGTTAGTAGAGGACATAGGATATGTCCTATTCTCCTTTACATGGACTACCTTACTGTTGCTGGGTCATTTCAGTCATGCCTGACTGGAACCCCATTTTGAGTTTTTCTTTTGCCAAAGATACTGGATGGTTTGCCATTTTCTTCTCTAGTTCATTTTACAGATGAGAAACTGAGGCAAGCAGGGTTAAGTGAGTTTACCAGGGTCACACAGCTAGTTAGTGTCTGAGGATGAATTTGAATTCACATCCTCCTGACTCCAGGGCCAGCACTCTATCCACTATTACCACCTAGCTGCTCCTAGACCACCTTAAGAGAGTTACAAGAAAAAAGAAATAAAAATGAATGAATGAATGAATGAGAGGTACAAAGTACAAAGTACAGGAATTCCAAGGGGGGGAGAGACACCTCCCTACCCCCTAAGAGGAGGTTAAGGATTACATTAACACTCTTTCCTAGTCCATCTCTCAGTTCCAGGCAGACAGAATATGATATGTTGACAGAAGCCAACAGAGGGAGGAGGAGGCTGAGGACACATTCATTTGTCTGCTAGCTGACTTACTCCCAGAAAACACCAGGAGCCTAAAAGGTAAGGCAAGATCATTGAAATTCTAAACTGAAGTGATTCTAAATGAGGGTGAAAAGCAGAGTGAAGGGGCTGGAAACCATTCCATTAATGGATTAATTAATTTAATCATTAAAAGATAGATAATAACAATAACTAGCACTGACATAATGCTTTAAGGTTTACAAAACACTTCATAAATATCTCATTTGATCTTCATAACAACTATGTGAGCTAGGTGCTATTATTACCTCCATGTTACAGATGAGGAAACTGAGTCTAAGGGATGTGAAGTGACTTGTCCTGATTATCCTCTCTGCCACCTAGCCTAGAGAAGAGACTATTTAGAAGGTGCAGAGGAAGCGAGAGATTTGAAAGCTTTCTTCACATATTTAAGGAGATTTCAAGAGTTTCCTCTCATTAGAGTCTCCTGTGGGAGGGTTTTGCTTAGAACCAGAAAACAAAATTACGAGCACTGGATGGAAGAGGGTACATAGGTTCAAGTGTGATGTATGAAAGAATTTCCTAACAATAATAATTGTCCATAGATAAAATGAATTGAATTAGAAGGAAGTATATTCTTCATCAGTGGAAGTCTTCCAAAGGATGCGAGATCAAATCCTGTTTTGGCTAAACTGAGATCTTAAGGAAGTCAGCCATTTAAGCTCTGTAATTTTACTTTTCATATCTGTAAAATGAAGTGATCAGATTAGATGATATCAGAGATCTCTTCTAGAAATTTTTTCATGTTTATGACAGCTATATATTGCACACATACACACGCACACACACACACGCACAAAATGTATACATCTCAAAAGACCCATAGACACACTGACAAAAGCTTAAAACATGAAACAATAACTCTCCTCACGTGTTGATGCTCAAAATTTTATTCATAATGATATTAATAATAGCTAAGAGATATATAGCATTTTATGATTTGCAAAACAGTTAACATATGGTATTAAATTTAATCTATGAATATTAAAGCAAGAGACATTTAGGACTGCTAACTTCCCATGTCACTCTCACCTTGGCTCTCCCTGTTAGAATAACTCCCTTAAGCTGCGTACTTTCTGGCAATCTGGAGCTGATAGTCATCCTTTCCAAGAAGGGTAGAGTTGAAGAAAACTACCCAGAAGGTCTCAATCTCTTTAACTCATGAAATTGCCTCGAAGTCCTGAAACATACATCTCAGAATCACTGTTTAGACTCCTGTGCTCAGGGACAGAAATACAAAACAGAAGCTGGGGACTCCAAGCCTAGGTTGAGACTCTCACACAGGCAACACATGTGTCTACTGTGCCACATGAGCAGCCACCGTAACTATTGGGGTAAACAATCTCCCTCTTCTCTCATTGGAAGCCCAAGAAAGGTAGCGTCACAGAATCCCCTCACAGGCAGCAGATGGGAACAAAGAATCCTTCCAGTTTTAAGTATGTGTTCCCATGATTCCCAAGGTCTTTTACTGCTATGGAATTCTAGAACTTCATTTTAGTAGTGGAAGGTAGAAAGAAAAAAAATGGTTAATTATCACCTCTGAGTTGCACTGGTGTCAGGAAAGGGGGTAGCGTGTGGCATTGGGCAAAAGGAGATGTAATACACCAGAACAAGAAAGGGAAGGTGTACTAACCTACAAATGTCACCTAATTTCTAGTCTGGGCCCTTCTGCCCTAATGAACAGGCCCAGTACTTAAAAACACCATGCCTTCTGACTGAGGAAATCTTTAGGAGGTCTTTCCTATGTGAAAGAATGAAGACTCTTGAGAAAGAAGGAGTCTGTCAATAAATATTTATTAACTATCTACTATGTGCCAGGCAATGTGTGAAAACTGGGGATACAAAAGAATCAAAAGGCAGTCTGTGCCCTCAAGGAGCTCACAGTATAATGAGAGAGACAACAAGAAAGCAAATGATTCTTGCATTCCCATGATGCATAACATGCTCTCACTTTGGTCATATGTGACCACAAAAAAACCATTGACCCTGTCACTAGGCATCACATATTCTGCTACTGGGTTAAGAACCAAAGAAGACATTATGGGAAAACATAAGAGAGTTCACAAATGGAGGGAGGACCAGAGAAAAAGCCTGTTGAGTCAAGGACCTGCAGAGAGCACTGAGGCCATTCCCTTGAGTCAGAAGATGAGGTTGTTGTAGAAACAAGGAAACTAATAAAATTCAGGATGAGCTCCACTGACATTTCCAGAACCACTAGGGAAAACTTTTATTGTGGGATGTTCTGAAACTAGAACTTCGCCCTTGTTTGTTATTTTTGCCCCCATCTGCTCCCTTGAAGTGAGAAGCTGCAAAAACTGGAGGCTCATTTTTAAGGTAAGTTTCAGGTTTCTCACCTAAAACCAACGGCATTCACAACATTCACAATTTCTTGAAGGCTCTATGTTGCTCAAACAATCTAATCCAAACCCCCTGAAGGCACTTCAAACCACCTTTCTATCACTCCTGTTTTTCCTTCTCCAGCTAATCCCTCCACCTCCCCAACTCTGGGCCTTTGTTCATAACTTCTTTCAGCTTGAAAGGCCCATCTTTTTGACCTTTTCTACCCGTCGATATCTTAACCACCTTTCAAGGCTAGATCAAAAATTGTCTCTTATAAGACTTCTCCAATCTCCTCTAACTGCAAGTGATTTTTTCTTCTAAGTCTCTAGAGCCATTTGTTTCTATCTGTCCTGAGAATACACCTCTCTCTTTATCTCTCTCTGTCTCTGTCTCTCTGTCTGTCTGTCTTTGTCTCTCTCTGTGTCTCTCTGTCTCTGTCTCTCTGTCTTTCTCTCTCAAAACATATATATTTCTGTGTGTGTATGTATATATATATGAATATATTATATATAAACTTGCACTCAGATATTTGGTACATTCTACATAAATACACATACATATATATTCATGTATATGAATTTATACAGTGTCCTAAAAGTCTCAGTACAAGTTTAAATTTATTAAAGCTTAATTAAGATTTTTGGGACTCCCTAAAGTTTTAGTGCAAGTTTAAAGCTTTATTTGGGACATTTCATATGTATATTTACATACATCTTCTATTTTACAGACATTTATTTAATTTTCACTTGTACCAAACACTGCACTCAGTGCTGATGGAAGACACAATATTTAGATAAAATAGGGCCTTTGCTTTCATGGAACTTACAATCTGGTATAATAATAAAACACTTATGATTCAAGCCATTATATACATTTGTGAAGTCCACTAGAGGGGGGAAAACGTCATTCCTGACTAGGCTGAGAACAGGGGAAGCCATATCTCCCTTACTAGATCATGTTTTCCCTACAACAACCTCCCCACAAACCATCCCAGTCAGAGACCCACCCATACAAACCACCACAGCCCCCCAGCACAGGAACCATCACAGGGTTCCTTCCTACTAAGGACGAACTCACAATCCTTTGCCCCCAGACACCAAGAAGATATTCCTTTCCCAACAGATCAACCTGAAATCCCCTAGGATATGACCTTATGGCCATATCACCATGGCCTTTCAGTTATACCACTCCAAGACCTACCAGACCTCGATATATATGTATATGTGTCTATATGTATATGTGTGTACATGTATATATATATACATATATATGGTCCCTCCAGTTAGACTGTGAGTTACTCAAGAGCAGGAAATAGCTCAATTTTCTATTCATATCCCCAGCATTTCACATGGCACATTGTAAGCACTTAAAAAGTGCTCTTGCATTTGTATATCCCCTGGAAATCTCTTGTATGTTTCCATGAGATCAAGTGAAATATCATGGTTAATTTTATTTCCTTTTTTTTTTAATGGGAGTCTCCCTTTAAAGAGAGACAACTGGAAAATCTCTTTCATGCACTACATTCCTATCTCTACGTTACAGAGTAGTAATGTGCACAGCCCTACAAAGTGAGGGGGTGGAGAGAATGTTCATTCCTGAGCGATTCGGTTGAGCCATTTTGCAGTAATATGTTCAGCCTCAGAAGGCTTGAAAGCTCATAAAGAAACCTCAGTCTTTGCCAGTGAAGTTCTGTCTTTTACAAACTTGGGATGGCTTTAAAAGCTTTCCATTTCTATGACTAAAATCTGACTATTGTCTAGCCCCCTACTCTCCAAGCCATGATTCCCTCTAGAGGTGATCTTCTTGGACGCCATTCAACATTAGGCAAGGTTCTTGCTTCATTTTCTACAGTACCAGCTTGGGAAACCACATAGTACCACCCCCATGATTCTGACCTTGGAGGGCATTGCCATAGTGAGACCAGCAGGGCCATAAGCACCAACTCTGTCGCTAGAAGGTGACAGCAGACCTAGCCCAGATGCAGAACAGCTGGTTTAACTAGTTCAGAACATTTAGGCCTGACTCGGGCTGCCGGAAGCTGCTATAGCACAGTGGGATGGAGAGAGCCCAGGCCTGAGAGAGGACAAGAGGCCTCTCTGAGATCAAGTCCTAATTTTGCAACCAAGTTCTTACAAGTCATTTTCTCCTGGTCTTCAATTCCTTAGACCTCTAAGGTTCCTTCCAGTTCTAATGTTCTCTTCTTTGTTTTAATATCTCACACTTTCTGTTCCCTTCAAAATGTGCTTATAGCATTTGCATTCTGCAGATGAAGTGGATACATTGGGCTTAAATCCCTAAGTGGACAAATAAAACCCTGGAAAAAAACGTGCTTCCTTGGGGATACATCTCCATTGCTAAAAGACTGGACTATATTTGTTGCTATTTAGTCAGCTCAGTTGTGTATGACTCTCTGTGACCCCATTTGGAGTTTTCTAGGGAAAGATACTGGAGTGGTTTGCCATTTCCCTCTCTGGCTCATTTTACAGGTAAGGAAACTGAGGCAAAAAATGACCTGTCCAGGATCTTGTCTAAGGCTGAATTATGGACTCAGGTCTCCTGACTCCAGGCCTTGTGCTCTATCCACTCTGCCATCTAGCTGCCCTCAGGATTGTATTTGCGATAGGACTTTTACGTGTATACCACAGGAAGAGCCCCTCCTCCCCTCACCTTCCCATTCCCCCCCAAGCTTTGCATTCTTCTAGTGCACTTATCATGGACTGTTTTTTGTCACAGTTATCTGTGTGCATCTTTTATTCCCTTTAACACACTAAATTCTATCAGTATGGGGACTGTGGATCTTACTTAAACGTCTCCCCTTCCCCTGTATCTTGCACAGTGCTGTGCACACTTAGTATTTGTTGACTTGAGACTTAGGCTGTCTAGGCTCTCCCATTCTGATACACTGTTCGATGTCTCCCTACTTCTCTATTCCTCATAAAGCACCTCTTTTCAGGGTGTTTTCTTAAAACAGAAAAGCCCTTCTTTAGCTGATTCCCTCTCCCTTCACTCCTTTTGCTTTTTACTCCCATCGTCCCTTGAAAGGCATAGTCCTAGGATAATTTCTCTTGTCATGTGGGGTGAGGGCAGGGAGGACGGATCTGGGAGTAGGTGAAGAATCCAAAGATTCAAGCTAGAGTAAACAGAGTCAGGAAGAATATTTTTTTTAAAAAAAATCAAAACCAGATCCCCAAAGGATGATCTATGACATAAATGGCCTCCTAGAGACAATTTCTGTAGATTATATTAAGACTTGAGCTTCAGTTCACTTCGTTGGATTTAGCCTCAAATGACTGGGCTTAAAACTTGGCCCTGTTACTTAGTGTCTGTATGACCTTAGGCAAATCATTTAACTTTTATGGACCTCCAATTACTCATTTATGAGATGATCTCTAAAGTCCCTCCTAGCTGTCAATCTATGATCTTATATGCTCAGCCCAGTGCTGGAGAAAGGAGAGGTAGAGTAGTCATGGTAGAGCTTATAGTGTCACTGAAACAACACACACTGAGAGACTGTATGTGACCAGACAGTGGTTTCTGTCAGATGATATGGACCTTAGGAGTTCAGAGAAGAGAGAGATCAAAGTGAATTAGGGGCGTCAAGAAGGGCTTCTTGGAGAAGAGGCAGATTGGGCTGAGTCTTAAAGGATGGCAGGATCTGGACACTAATACAGGACATACCTGTAACATTAGCCAGGTATAACTGAGCCTACTCACATTCCTCTGGCCTGCAGAACTCAGAATTTCTGCATTGTCTTAGCTCCCATCTGGAACAGGGCTCATGCAAAAAGAGATTCTATAGCAGGCACCCTCTTGATCAAATCCCTTTGCTAATTGATCTTTTGGTCCCAAGAAGAACAATGAATATTCCTGCTTTTCTTATCTTCTTATAGTTTTCTTATATTCATGTACTCTACCATCCAGCCATAATAGCCTACTGGCTAGTCTTTGGAAATCACAAAACATTTCCTATCCCTATGAAGGCTGTATTTATGAAATGACTAAACTAGGTTTTTAGGAGAATGTTTTGTATTAACTGTCTTTACCATGTTATCCGAGAACAGTAGTCATTATCCTCTGGGGACCCAATCTGCCAATTCAAGCAGAAGTTGGGGAATGCTGCTGTTTCCTCCTCCTCCTGCTCCTCCTCCTTTTCTTCTTCTTCTTCTTCTTCTTCTTCCTCTTCTTCTTTCCTTCCTTCTTCCCTTCCTCCTTTTTTCATTCATTCAGTTATACATTTTCGTTACTTTTCTTTTCCAAAAAGCTGGGACAATTTATTTTTTGTCCCGAGTGGTTTTCATTTTTAATTTCTGGAAGCATAGCTCTAGAAAGACAGGCTTTTCAAAATTCATTGTCTTTTAAATGGAGCTACTTAACTCCATCTTAAAACCCAAATCACTCTGACTTTCACTCAATGGCCAATAATAGCGCTCTCCCAAGTCTGGATGGTTCATCGTTTAGCTTTTGATGGCTTGGAATGAGTGTAAATGGCAGTTGTTTTCTGTTCTGACCAGAAACTCAGAGTGTCTTCCCTTCTTAGACTGAAGACTTTCTAAAGGCAAATTGACCATCTTTTGTCTCAACTCTTACCCAGTCATTAGTCATTGAATGGGAGTGGTCTCAGACAACCTGAGAGCTGGGAAAGGCTTTCATTTAGAGAGGCCAAGGTTACCCATTTCATCATGGATTCTTGCCAGTGGTCTTGACCTTTATCTTGCCAACAAATTTCCATGACCTGGAAGAGAAAGTGAGATTGACAACTTTGTACAGCTCTGCCCCTCATGTCCAATTCATGCTCAAGTTAAGACATCACCCCCATGATGTCTTTGGTCCTTTTCAAGAGAACGAAGGGCAAACATCTATCTCTATGCTATTGTGCTGCCGGACTTTTGTGCTAAGACTGTTCTGGTCCATCACCTCTGCCTCTTAGCATCCCCAGATTCTTCCAGGATTAAACTTAAATACCACCTTCTGCAAGAAGTCTTACTGAGATTTTTCCATCTCCTTCTCCAGGATCACTTTTAATTTTCAAGAAAGATGGCATTGTTGATAGAGTACAGAGCTTGGAATCTAAAAAACCTGAGCTCTAATTGGACCTTAGACACTTACTAGCTATATGACCCTGGGCAGGTCACTTAATTTTTCTGTGCCCTAGTTTTATCAACTGTAAAATGAGGACAGTAATAGCACCTAACTCACATGGTCATTGTGAACATCAAATGAGTTCATACTTGAAAAGTGCTCCATACAGTGCTTGGCACATAGTAGGCACTTAATAAATGCTTGTTCCTTTCTCCTGTCTATTCTATGTATGACCTTGTATGTACCTAATTATTTACATGTTGTCTCCTTCATTTGAATGTAATTTTCTTGAGGGCAGGACCTATAATTGCCTTTCTTTGTATCCCAAGTGATTAGCACAAAACCTGCCTGCCCCAGCTTGGGGATATTTCCACCAATAAGCTGGCTGTATATCAAGTACTTCCAAAGAAAGATTCAGGAAGACCATTTTTGAACTAGAGAGATAAGAGCTCATACATATATGCCACCCATAATGGCTTGACATAGGCATTGCACACAGTCAACTACATTATTAAATGAGTTGTTTATAAAGATTTTTATAAGCTTTGAGAAATTATTAAAATAGTAGATAGCATATAGATAGGTTCAAGGCAAACTATTCACTTACTGGGGACAACTAGGTGGCACAATAAGATAGAGTGTTGGGCCTGGAGTCAGAAAGACTTCTCTTCCTGAGTTTAAATCTGGACTCAGACACTTCCTGGCTTTGTGACCCTGGGAAAGTCACCCAACTGTTTGCCTCAGTTTCCTCATTTGTAAAATTAACTGGAGAAGAAAATGGCAAACCATTCCAGTATCTTTGTCAAAACCCCCAAACAGAGGTTTTGTTTCCCTAACAGCCAGTCTGATTTAGAAAAGTAACAGCCTATGGAAAGTTCTCTTTCCTATGGCTCCATCAGTACATTTGAAGTCCCTACAATTAGAGTTACTTCTTCTGCATGTCCTTGTCTCCAGAATGCCTAAGGTAAACTACAAATGTGCTATACTGGAGGGGTGTCACTAACACAAAGTCATAGATTATTCCAAATTCCCTACATGCTTCTTAAAGAATACATTGCCCTAAAAGGAAGGGATAGAAGATGCCTTCACTTTTATTGGCAACAACATGATAGATTTCTTAGATTAGAAAGACCTCTTGACTGGGGAGAGAGAATGGGAGGAAAGGGAAAGATGGAGGGAGTCAGAAGAACAGAGTCCAGCTCTACCATGAATTCACTGTGGGACCTGGGGCAAATGCCTTCCTTTTTCTGGGCCTCAGTTTTCTCTTCTATAAAATGGGGATAATAATAGCCAAATAGCTACTAAATGAGATAATATGTGTAAGTGCTTTGCAAACCTTAAATACTGTGTAAAAGTGATAATTTTCTTCCCTACTTCTTACTAATTACTATGCTCTGAAGGGATGAGACACTTAAATTGTATTGGGAGGCAGAATAAAAAATAGAAAGGGTACTTAATTAGGAGTCAGAAGATCTGAATTTAAATTCTGTATCTTCTATAATTGACTGTTTGACCCAAGGTAAGTCATTTCCCTTTTCTGGACCTTGGTTTCTTCAGCTATAAATCAGGGGAAATAATAAGCAAAAATGGGAGCATTTAGATTGGGCAGGAATGATCCTTCCTCCTTCCCAGGACTGTCAAAATTCAAATAATAATCCAAGTGAAACTACTTTGAAAAGATAGAAATTCAGCATTTAAATAAATGTAATGGATTATTAGTACTTGGCTTAGACTGGTCATGGATCCGATGACAAGGTTTACCAAATAAAGCTTCCATTGCATGTGCCAAGTGGTATCTCAGACTTTGGGGGAGGGGTCTATGAGGGAAGAGAGAGAAAAGGGTGGGGAAAATCCTTCCAAAGAGGCAGAAAGGATAAACAATTTCCCTTACACAGGACTGTGGCTGGCCCAGTGTTACAAGAAACACATGCTTGCTGACACAACACTTAGCTATACTGTAGCATGGTCCATTTGGAGGGCGGGGGCTGTGTGGAGCTAGGGAATGAGACATTCTTTCAGCAGAGGAGGAAAAAAAAGGAAAGAAAATAACAGGAAAGAATGTTTTAACTTCATGAGCCACTGTGGGATTCGCTCTCTTTGACCAAGCAAGCTTCTCCTACCATGGGTTTCTCATTTCTAGCTCCCCTTCTAACACTGCTGAATGGCAAAGGGGGTCCCCTATTACTCCTGTCTCAGTTGAAGCTTCCCCCTCTTTCTCTCAAGAAGACAAGTCAAGGGGGGCGGAGCCAAGATGGCGGAGTAGAAGGACGCACATTCACGAGCTCCGAACCCACAACCCATGGAATTGAGGTAAAAGGAGAGCCCCATAAATTCTGAATCTCTGCAGGGGGTGCACAAACATAGGGGAAGAGATTTCCGTTCCACTGAACCCTGGAGAGCCGTCCCCGGGGTCCATCGCACTCCAGAAAGCGGACCCCACCCCCACCCCTGGCCGCGACCCAGAGAAGCTGACCTGAGCAGACTTCTGAGAGGAAAGCTCCGGGAGAATCTCCGGTAGCCGGGAAAGTCCCTCTGCCCACAGAAGCTAAAGGTCAGTTAAAAAGAACCCTGCGCTAGGGGAGGGGAGCGGGCCCCCTCGGGAGGAAGCGGCGGCGGCAGAGACGGGGCAGGAAGCGGCGGAGGCAGAGACGGGGGCAGGAAGCGGCGGAGGAAGAGACGGGGGCAGGAAGCGGCGGAGGCAGAGGCCTGGGCGGGCGGCTGAGGCGGCAGCGGCCCGGGACTCAGGAATCCCCCAGCAGCAGGTAGGATCTTCAATACTGAAGGTCTTTCCAACCTGAGGGAGCCGAGCAGGGGAGAGGGCCCTGCCCCCACACCGCTCTACTGCTGAACGCCTCTGAATAAAACCCCCAAGGGAGCTGAGCACAGCAGGCGGGGCCCCCCACCCCACCCCCACCCGCTCTGTTCCTGAAAGTCGCTTCAGAAAGCCCCTGAGGGCCCAAGCTAGGAAGCGGCCCTGCCCCCACCCTGCGCCAGAACTAAAGCTTGCCGCGGGAAAGCGCATTTGAATCTCAGAGGCCAAGGACTAGCTGGGCGGATCCAGGCGGAGGTGGAAAGGAATCTCAGAAGTCAAGTAACTGGCTGGGAAAATGCCTAGAAAGGGAAAGAAAAATAAGACTTTAGAGAGTTTTTTCCAACAAATGCAAATGATCCCGACCTTCGGATCTGAAGGGGAGGATGAGGACGTATTTTTCCCATCAGGGAAAGATGTGGAGGGCGGGGCCTCAGTACCCCAGACACCCCAGGGGGGTGTTGGGTGGGCTCAGGCCTTGGAAGAGCTTAAAAAGGATTTTGAAAAGCAAGTTAGACAGGTGGAGGAAAGACTGGGAAGGGAAATGACAAAGATGCAAGAAGAGTATGAAAAAAAGGTCAATATCTTGGTAAAGGAGTCCCAAAAAAATGCTGAGGAAATTAACACCTTGAAAAATAGGCTCACTCAATTGGCAAAAGAGGTTCAAAAAGCCAATGAGGAGAAGAATGCATTCAAAAGCAGAATGAGCCAAATGGAAAAAGAGGCTCAAAAGCTCACTGAATTTAATAGTTCTCTCAAAATTAGAATGGAACAGATGGAGTCTAATGACTTTATGAGAAACCAAGAAATCACCAAACAAAACCAAAAGAACGATAAAATGGAAGAGAATGTGAAATATCTCATGGGAAAAACAACTGACCTGGAAAATAGATCAAGGAGAGACAACTTAAAAATTATGGGACTACCTGAAAGCCATGATCAAAAAAAGAGCCTAGACATCGTCTTGCATGAAATTATCAAGGAAAACTGCCCTGACATTCTAGGACCAGAGGGCAAAATAAGTATTGAAAGAATCCATCGATCACCACCTGAAAGAGATCCAAAAAGAGAAACTCCTAGGAACATTGTGGCCAAATTCCAGAACTCCCAGCTCAAGGAAAAAATCTTGCAAGCAGCCAGAAACAAACAATTCCAGTACTGTGGAAATATAATCAGGATAACCCAAGATCTAGCAGCATCTACATTAAGGGATCGAAGGGCGTGGAATAGGATATTCCAGAAGGCAAAGGAACTAGGACTGAAACCAAGAATCACCTACCCAGCTAAACTGAGTATAATACTTCAAGGGAAAATATGGTCTTTCAATGAAACAGAGGACTTTCAATCATTCTTAATGAAAAGACCAGAGCTGAAAAGAAAATTTGACTTTCAAACACAAGAATGAGAGGAAGCATGCAAAAGTCAACAGCAAGGAGAAGTATTAAGGGACTTACCAGAAATGAACTGTTTGCATTCATACAGGGAAGGACAATATTTCTAACTCTTAAAACTTTTCAGTATCTGGGTGGTTGGTGGGATCACACATACACATGTACACGCATGCACACACATACACACATGCATTCACATGCAGAGACAGAGAGCACAGATTGAACTGAATAGGATGGGACCATACCTTAAAAGAAATTAAGGTAAATGGTGAGAGAGAAATGTAGTGAGAGGAAAGAGGGGGAAATGGAAGGGGGTAACTATATGTCATTTAAGAGGCAAGTAGGAGATGTTTTTAGTGGAGGGAAAAAGAGGAGAGCTGAGGGAAAAAAACAAACAAACAAACAAACAAAAGTTTACCCTCATCACATTTGACTAAACGAAGGAGTGAAATGCACACTCATTTTGGTATGAAAACCTATCTTACAGTATAAGAAAGCGGGGGAGAAGGAGATATCGGGGGGGGGGGGGGATGATGGAAGGGAGGGCAAAGGGAGGAGGGAGAAATTGAAAGTCAACACTTGGGGAGGGACAGGATCAAAGGACAGAAGAGAAACAATGAGGGGCAGGTTAAGAGGGATGGCAATTCAGTTAATCTTACACAACACGACTATCAGGAAGGTCACTTGCAAAGCTACACAGATATGGCCTATAATAAATTGCCTGCCGTACCAAAGGGAATGGATGGGGAGGGAGGGATGGGGAGAATTTGGAACTCAAAGTTTCAGGAACAATTGTTTAGTATTGTTGTTGCAACTAGGAAAGAAGACATACAGTTAATGAGGAATAGAAAGTCATCTGGCCCTACAGGAGAAAAGAGAAGATAGAGACAAGGGAAGGGAGGGATGACAGAAGAGAGGACAGATTGAAGATAGGGAAAATTAGATTGCTTGGGGTATTGGGGTGGGGGGAGGGGAGAAAAGGGGAGAAAATTTGGAACCCAAAAATTTGTGGAAATGAATGTAAAAAGCTAAATAAATAAATAAATTAAAAAAAAAAAAAAAAAAAAAAAAAAAAAAAAAAAAAAAAAGAAGACAAGTCAAGCTTTCTTGGATGAGACCACTGTTCTGGTATTAAAACAGTCAAACAACTCTGTGGGATGCTAAGGAGGCCAAGGGAGTTGGTCTCCTTCTGCTTTTTTTTTTTATTCTCTCCAGCACTGCCCCCCGCCTCCTTCTCATTAGTTCAGTAACTTACAGTTGGAGTTGTCATGGGGGCAGCCTGCCAGCTTAATGCAGGGGTGAGCTCCAGTTACATCATCTGGCCCAGGAGGCCCGACTAAGTGAAAACAGATTGCTCTCCTTCATGTCTAGGGGACCAACTACCTCTTGCAGGCACCATGGCTGCTCTGATGAGCTCCCTGTGAATGTGCAGGCACATTGGCTGGGGCTGCAGGGAGGCCCCAGGAGTCTCTCTCCCCTCATCTCTCCCCTTCAACATCCTTTCTGCCCTTGGTGTCCACTGGATAATGCTCTCCTGAGCCCCGAGGAACTTTGAAACTACTCAGAGCTAAGTCTTTACTGTATTACTCCTTTTTTAAAAAATACCTACACCACACAGAGACACACATGGATGTAACATATCAATCGATCCATAAAAAACATTTCCAAGCATCCATGATGCCCCAAGCACTTCGTTAGATACTGGAAGTTCTCAAACAAACACACAATGCCTTCACTGCTTAAGCAACAAGAGAGTATTGGCTTTGGAGCCAGGAAGACTCATTCAAATTGGGGCTTGGGCTATGACTAGTTACATGCCTCCAGGAGAGTCTTTTAACTGCTCTGAGCCTCACTTTTCTCAGCTGTAAAATGGAGCTAGTAATATCAGTTGTATGACCTTCACAGGTTTGTTGTGACATTCCAATGTGGCCTCTAGGTGGCGATGTGAATAGAGTTGGAGACTTGGCTTCAGGAAGACCTGAGTTCAGATCCTACCTGTGACTTTGTGCAAGTCACTTAACTTTCTCGGTCTTGATTTCCTCAATTATAAAATGAAAATAATAAAAGTAACATAATCTACTGTGAGGATCAAAAACGATGACATATGTAAAGTGCTTTGGAAACCTTAGAGAGCTGTAGAAATCCTAGATGCTCCATCTATAATGTATTTGCAAAGTACCTACTCTCAGTTCATTCTCCCAACCCTCACCAGGACTAGGGGTCAGGTCCCAAGAGGGGAAATTGGCTACTCCTTCCCCTCAGAGCTCTAGAGGTGACCCTGAGACACTGGGGATTTTTTTACTAATCACTCTCAAGCTCCCAAACTGTCTGCTTCCCAATGTTGATTCATCAGTTGATATCTCTCCAAAATCAGTTAAACAGTTACTATAAGATAAATATAAAATAAATAAAAATAAAATAAAAAATAATAAACAGCTAATATAAATTATATGAGAGTATTTATTGAGATACTAATACATATACTTACATAAGAATATTTATTGGGATCATTAGGTGGTGCAGTAGATGGAGTACCAGAGCCTAAAATCAGGAAGATTAATCTTCATGAGTTCAAATCTGGTCTCAGACATTTACTAGCCATGGGATCCTGACAAGTCATTTAACCCTGCTTGCCTCAGTTTCCTCATCTGTAAAATGAGCTAGAAAAAAATGACAAACCACTCCAGTATCTTTGCGAAACAAACAAAAAAACTAACCAATGGGGTCACAGATAGTTGGACAGGACTAAAAAACAACATGTTTACTGAGAATCTATAGAAACCCAGGAGTACAAAAACATCTTCCCAAAGCAAGGAGTGCACTCTCTCACCTGTATGTACTTGATCCCAAGAGAGATCAGGCTCAAATTTAAACCAATTAATACAAAACATCTCCCTTTCCACTTGGAATAGTGGAAGAGGAAATGTCTTGGTCTTTAGTCCTTTTTTTCCCTTGTAGAAGCCCCATCAAGTTCATTGCTGGGTATAGCATAAATAGTAGACAAATTGCTTCTTTGCTCAAATATGTTGGTGTCATTGACCTTATTTTGTGAAGGGTCTCCAAAAGCTCCTCTTTTTGAAGCTCACAAGGCTGTGGTCCATCTAGATACTCATTCATCTAAAATCTGGGGGAAAATAAATATAAAACAAACTCCATTCATTCAGGTACATGGGGTGGCTATGTAGGAGACGAAGTCTGATGCCTGCTGCTAGCTGAAAGACCTACTAAGTTCTTGTTCCTCACTTGAAATTACCAGCGAAGAAAGATCATTCTCTCAAATCTTATGTATGCCCACTCAGTTCTGGATGAGCAGAATGGTTTTTTTCTCACCTTACAGTACATTGACAAGAAATATTAGGAAAATACCCACATCCACTCTGGAGTGAGGAAAATGGCAATTACCCATGCCTAGAAAAGCTCATAGAGTCTCCATATGGATGGGAACCAGGTTGGGCATACTGTGCATGCTCTAGGGTGTCAGTTTCTCTAAATATATTCTTGTCATTAGGTTTTGACCGCAGGATACCAGTCAATCTTATATACACACTCAGCTTTCTTTTTATAGCTTTATGCTAGGTACATCTTGTCTGGACAAAATCAAGGTATTTTTAAGTATTGCTTTCATTAGTTCACTTAGGCATCCTGATTCACGTTCTAAGCTATTAGTCCCTGTTCCTTCTTGTTGCACACTAAGAATAGTACACTAATTGAGTGCAAATGGCATTTTGATGCTGTGTAAAAAAAGTTTTCATGAAATGAAGTAGCTAGTTAATGGGCTTTTCAGTAGAGTCATATAACATGATGTCATCCATGTAGATTCAATCACATTACACAATGCTTTGATGTGTCTCTCTGGCTCAAAAGACACATTCAGTTCTCTTCAGGAGTGATGGTCATGGATTGAATGCTAGAAAAAATCACAGTGGGATTAAAATGTCTTCTTGAAATATGCCATATTTTATATGTTATTCTTGACATTTTTATGTTGGTCACGTGCTTTAAATAAAGAACATTTTTGCATGTGGGCATCAAAAACTCTAGAACTCCCACTGTACTTGTAAGTTACATTTTAAGTACATGGCTTAACCTTGAGTATGGAAGTAAGTTATCAACTTTGTGATAATCAATAAAGGAGGTAGAAATGTTATAGTTCTTTCAGGTAGCTTATGCAATAATCATTAAATTGATCATGGAATGCTCCTATATACCACAGAGAGTTTTAGATCATCAGTTAATATATTGGTTATCTGAAATATTTACCAAATTTTTGCATGTGACACAATATGTGAGTGCTTTGTATGAAATATATTAACACATAATTGGTCACATTAATATAAATTAGAGGGATTATTGGGGGCTTCATATTTTAGCAATAAATAACTGACTCTCTCTGATTAGATGGGACTAGATGTCCATCAGAGAGCAAACTAGTAGTTAATATACCACCTTAAAGCTTTTGAGCCATTAAGTATGAGAGGCAGAACCAAGATGGCAGAGTAAAGGTAGGGATTCCTTGAGACCTTTGAAATGTATCTCCAAAGAACATTAAAATAATACCTCAAAATGAATTCTTAAGTGACAAAACCAACAAAAGGATGGGGTGAAACAATTTTCTATCCCAACACAACTTAGAAGGGCAGAAGGAAATGTCTGTTTCACTGGGGCAAGAGTGGAGCATAGGCTAGCACAGGCCAAGTCAGTGCAGGTCCAGGTCCAGTAAGCCTGCAGCAGTCCTTGGGGGTTTTTGAATTAGTGGCGGACTCCCATAGAATGTAAGGGGTGGTGGGGGTCATACAACTAGTCAGAAGATTACAAGGGACACTTTCCTGTCACAAGGAGCAAGACTTTGCTGCATTTCCTATACATGGTTCCAAGTCATAGCCAGGGCAAGGAGGAGCATTAGCAGGACCAAGGACTCTGTACACAATTCCAGCATGAAAGCAAGTGCTTGTGGTCACGCACAAACCAGAGCAAAGACCAGAAGAGCAGTGATGACACTTCTCCTGAGATCAGACCACTTTGGAAGAACTGAAAACCTACAGATTCCCATAACTAGCTCTGAAAACAGCAGCACAAGAAAGCCTGAAGCTTGGGACAACTCCCTCTTCACCCCAAGAGCAGAGCCTAACTTTCACCAAATCAGCTAGAAAAGTGAGTAAACCATAACAACAACAACAAAAAAAGAAAGTGACCATAGAAAGTTACCGACAAGGAAGATCAAAACACAAACTCAGAAAAAAACAATATTAAAACAGCTATATCCAAAGACTCAAAGAAAAATGTAAATTGGTCTCAAGCCCCAAGAAAAAGAATTCCTGGAAGAGCTCAGAAAAGATTTAAAAACTTAACTAAGAGATAGAGAGAAAAATGGAAAGAGAAACGACAGTGATGCAAGAAAATCGGGGAGGTGGGGAGAGAAAGAACTTGGTAAAAGAGGCCCACAAAAAATATTGAAGAAAATAATACCTTTTTTAAAAAGTCAAATGGTTAAAAAGACATGGACTAAAGGGAAGAACTCCTTAAAAGCAGAATTGGCAAGATGGGAAAAGATGTACAAAAATTCACTGAAGAAAAGAACCCCTTAAAAATAAAAGTGGCTAACTGGAAAAGGAAGTTAAAAAGCTCATTGAAAAATTAATTTCTTAAGAATTAGAACTGGTCAAATGAAAGCTAATGATTCCATGAGACATCAAGAAACCATAAAACAAAATTAAAAATTTTAGGGAGAGGGGGTGGAAGAAATTGTGAAATATCTCACTGGAAAAACAACTGACCTGGAAAATAGATTGAGATAAGATAATTTAAGAATTATTGGACCACTTAAAAGCCATGTTCAAAAAACAAAGAGCCAATACATCATCTTTCAAGAAATCATTAAGAAAAACTACCCTAATATTCTAGAGCCAGAGGGTAATAAAGTAAAAGAATGTACTGATCACTCCCTGAAAGAGATCCTAAAATAAAAACTCCCAGGAATATTTCAAATTCCAGAGCTCCCAGAAAAAAGGGAAAATACTTCAAGCAATCAGAAGGAAACAATTCAAATATGGAGCCAGGCAGGATAGCACAAGATTTAGCATACACTATACTAAAGGAGTGGAGGGCTTGAAATATGTTATTCCAGAGGGCAAAGAAATTAGGATTACAACCAAGGATTATTTACCCAGCAAAACTGAGTATAATACTTTAAGGGAGGGGGAAATGGATGTTTCATGAAATAGAAGACTTTCAAGTATTCCTGATTAAAAGATCAGGGCAAAATAGAAAATTTGACTTTCAAATATAAGACTCAAGAAAAGCATTAAAAGGGGAGGTGGAGCCAAGATGCAGAGTAAAATCAGGAACATGCTAGATCTCTCCCCCCAAAACCCTCAAAAAAACCTGCTAAAATGACTCTAAACAAATTCTAGAATAGCAGAAGCCACAAAATGACAGACTGAAGCAATTTTCCAATCCAAGACAATCTGGAAGGTCAACAAGACGGGTCTATTGCACCACTCTGGGAGAAAAGTACTGTTTGGCATGGGCCACCCTAGTGTAGATGGAGCTGGAGCAGGCCTTAGGGGACTGAATCACTGGTGGCTGTGGTGATTTCCAGAATTGGCAATGCATGAATGCCAAAGACAGCTTCAAAGGTAAATAGGAAGGGCCTTTCACCTGGCTGAAAGGAGAGCATGGTCCAGCCCCAGTCAAAGCCCAGCCCTGGTCCCAGTACAGTGGCAGCCACTGCCAAAATGGAGACTGCTTCTGTAGCCCTCCATTTAACAAAGAATTCGAAGGTCAAGTGGTTGACTGGGAAGATGAGCAAATAAGGGAGAAAGAAACAGGCTAAAGATTCTTACTTTCTTGATGAAAAGTTATTTTCTTTTTTGGTGGGGAGGGGGAGACAAATTTATTCCAGTTACAAGAACCCAAATAAAATTATGTTAACATGTTTCTTTCTTTCTTGTTAGTTTACCACAAAAATTATAGAATAAGAATTAGAAGAGTTCCCAAAGCCCAATTGGTAATCTGAACATAACATTTTTTTCTTTTTTTAATTAATTTATTTTTAGTTTTCAATATTCATTTCCACAAGATTTTGAGCCCCAAATTTTCTCCCATCTCTCCTCTCCCCCCATCCCAAGACACCATGCATTCTGATCACCCCTTCCCCCAAACTGCCCTCCCTTTTATTGCACCTCTCTCTTCTCTTATCCCCATCTCCTCTATTTTCTTGTAGGGCAAGATAGAATTCTATACCCAATTACCCATATTTCTTATTTCTCAGTTACATATAAAAACAATTTTTAACATTAGTTTTTAAAACTTTGAGTTCCAACTTCTCTCCCTTCCTTCCTCCTCACCTATCCCCACTGAGAAGGCAAGCAACTCAATTTAGGTTATACATGTGTAGTTATGCAAAAGACTTCTATAATAGTCATGTTGTGAAAGACTATGTTTCCCTACAATCTATCCTGCCCCCAATTATTCTATTCTCTCTTTTGACCTTGTCCCTTCCCAAAAGTATTTACTTCTAATTACCCCCTTCTCCCATTTGCCCTCCCTTCTATCATCTCCCCCACATCCCACTTATCTCCTTCTCCCCTACTTTCCTGTAGCATAAGATAAATTTTCATACCAAATTGAGTGTGTATATTATTGCCTCCTTAAGCCAAATATGATGAGAGTAAGCTTCACTTTTCCCTCTCACTTCCCCACCTTTTCCTGTCCATTGAAAAAGCTTTTTCTTACCTCTTTTATGAAAAAGAATTTGCCCCATTCCATTTCTCCCTTTCTGCGCCAAAAATATTCCTTTCTCACCCCTTAATTGTATTTTTTGAATATCATCCCTTCCTATGCAACTCACCCTGTGCCCTCTGGCTGTGTGTATATAATCCCTCCAACTGCCCAAATACTGAGTTATCTTTCTGGAGAGGAATGTAAACAGTTCAACTTTGGTAAGTCCTTTTTGATTTCTCTTTTCTCTTTACCTTTTCAACCTTCTCTTGATTGTTGTGTTTAAAAGTCAAATTTTCTATTCAGCTCTGGACTTTTCATCAAGAATGCTTGAAAGTCCTCTATTTCATGGAATGATCATTTTTTCCCCTGAAGTATTATACTCAATTTTTCTGGGTAGATGATACGTGGTTTTAATCCTAATTCCTTTGACTTCTGGAATATCATATTCCATGTCCTTTGATCCCTTAATGTAGAAGCTGCCAAATCTTGTGTTATACTGATTGTATTTCCACAATACTCAAATTGTTTCTTTCTGAATGCTTGTTATATTTTCTTCTTGACCTGGGAACTTTGGAATTTGGCTACAATATTTCTAGGAGTTTTTCTTTTCATATCTCTTTCAGGAGATGCTCAGTGGATTCTTTCAGCATTTATTTTACCCTCTGGTTCTAGAATATCAGGGAAGTTTTCTTTGATAATTTCATGAAAGATTGTGTCTAGGCTCTTTTTTTGATCATGGTTTTCAGGTAGTCCCATAATTTTTAGATTGTCTCTCCTGGATCTATTTTCCAGGTCAGTTGTTTTTCCAATGAAATATTTTACATTGTCTGATATTTTTTCATTCCTTTCATTTTGTTTTATAATATCTTGATTTTTCATAAATTCATTAGCTTCCATCTGCTCCATTCTAATCTTTAAGGAATGATTTTCTTCAGTGAACTTTTGGATCTCCTTTTCCATTTGTCCAATTCTTCTTTTTAGGGTATTCTTCTCCTCATTGGCTTTTTTCTCTTTTTCCATTTGGGTTAGTCTATTTTTTAAAATGTTATTTCTTCAGCATTTTTGGGGTCTCCATTAGCAAGCAGTTGATTCATTTTTCATGATTTTCCTGCATCACGCTCATTTCTCTTCCTAATTTTTTCTCTCCTTCTCTTACTTGATTTTCAAAATCCTTTTTGAGCTCTTCCATGGCCTGAGACCATGTCCTTGGAGACTTTGGATGGAGGAGTTTTGATTTAGTTTTCTTCTATTTGTGTGTTTCCATCTTCTTTGTCACCGAAGTAAGATTCTATAGTCCAATGTTTTTCCTTTTTTTTCTCATTTCCCCAGTCATTTACTTGACTTCTGAACTTTTTGTTAAGGCTATTCTCTGCTTCCAGTGGAGTTGGGGTTGTACTGTCAGCTGCTCGATCCCCCCAAAATCTGTGGGCCTAGAGCTCCAGAAAGAGTGGCTGCAGCTGCCCCTGCTGCTGCTGTGGCTGCCATGGGTTCCTCCACTCCTTCCCCCCTCAGCCATCCTGGGACTGGAACTGGACCACTTCACTCTCCAGCACCGATTCCACAGACTTTTGCCACTGATCTTCCAATATATCCTTAGCATTTTGGGGTCATAGGTTTGGAAACCACTACAAGTGATAGATTCATCCTTACCAAGGCCTGCTCAGGTCCTGTCTGTGCCAGCACAATCCACACTGGACTGTGCTCTGCTCACAGTATGGCATGATAGACACTTCCCAGTGATCTATCAGGCTGTCTTGTGCATATATGTGTGTGTGTGTATTTATGTATGTGTATGTATGTGTGTGTATGTATGTGTGTGTATATATATATATATATACATGTGTGTGTATGTGAAGACAGAGAGAGAGAGACAGAGAGAGAGAAAGAAAGAGAGAGAAAAGAGGCACAAGGTGAGCTGAATATGAAGGGATAATATCTAAAAAATAAAATTGTGTTGAGAGAAATGTGCTAGGACAAAGAGAAAGGGAGAGGTCCAATGTAGTAAATCATCTCACATAAAAGTGACAAGAAAGAGTTTTTACAATAGAGGGGAAGAGGGCAAAGGTGAGAAGGAATAAGTGAATCTTACTTTCATTGTATTTGGCTTCAGGAGAAAATAACATACACACTCAAATGGGTATGGAAGTTTATCTTACCCTACAGGAAAGCAAGGGGGAGAGGATAAGAGAGGTGGAATAATAGAAAGGATAGCATATTGCGGGAAGGGGTAATTGGAAGCAAAAACTTTTATAGAAGAACAGGTAAAAGGAGAGAATAGAATAAGCTGAAAAAGGGACAAGATAAAGGGAAACATTGTTAGTCTTTCACAACATGACTGTTATGGAAGTGTTTTCCATGATTCCACGTGTATAACCTATATCAAATTGCTTGCCTTCTCTATGAGAATGGGTGGAGAGGGGTCAAGGGAAAGAATGTGGAAATCAAAGCTTTAGAAATGAATGTTAAAAAATTGTTTTCAGATGCAACAAGGAAATATGATGTATAGGCACTGGGATATAGAAATCTATTTTTCCTTACAGAAAATGGAAAGAGGCTAAGAGAAGGGGGTGATAGAAAGGCGGGTAGATTGCAGGAAAAGTTAACCAGAATATCTTTGGATAGGGGTAGGGGATACATGGGGAGAAAATTTGAAATTCAAAATTTTGTGAAAGTGAATGTTGAAAACTGAAAACAAATTTTATTACAAAAAGAAAGAAAGAAAAGCATTAAAAGGTAAACAGGAAAGAGAAATCATAAGGGATTCAAATTGTTTACATTCCTGCATGGGAAAAATGACACTTGTAACTCCTAAGAACATGCTCCCCCATGCCTGGAATGTACTTTCTCCTCACTTCCACTTTCTAGAATTCTCCCAGTTTCATTCAAATCTTATCTCAAATGGTATCTTCATGAAGACTTTCCTAATATCCCCAATTCTAGAGTCTCTCCCATAAAATTACATTGTATTATTTTACATTTTTTTATTTTTTCATTTTCAATTGATGTCTTCTGTTTTTTAAGTCATTGTAGTTATTCCCAGGATCTCTCTCCTTCCTCCCAGAAAGTCAATCTACAAACACCATATTTTAACAACAAAAAGAGAAAACAAGGGGGGGCGGAGCCAAGATGGTGGAGTAGAAGGACACACGTTTATGAGCTCCGAAACCAAAGCCCATAGAATTAATGTAAAAAGAGTCCCCCATAGCTTCTGGGTGAATACAAGGTGTGCAGAAGCAGAGTGGAAGAGATTTCCGTTCCAGGGAGCCCTGAAGACCCGTCCCCAGGGTCCAGCACGCCCTGGAAAGTAAACCCGACCCCCAGTGCTGCCCTGGCCGGGGCCACAGAGAAGCTGATCCGAGCAGGCTTCAGAGAAGGAAGCTCCAGCAGCCGGGAAAGTCCCTCCGCCCACAGAAGCTACAGGTCAGTGAGAAAGAAAACCAGGCTGAAGGAGAGGGGAAGCGGGGCGGCTCCGTGACTCGGGCCTCCTCGGGAGGAAGCGGCGGCGGCGGGGACGGGGGCAGGAAGCGGCGGAGGCAGAGGTGTGGGTGGCGGCTGAGGCGGCAGCGGCCCAAGACTCAGGAAACCCCAACAGCAGGCAGGATCTTCATTACAGAAGATTCCCGCATAAAACCGGGCAAAGCAGAGCCTGGGAGACGGTCCTGCCCCCACCCCGCTCTGTTACTGAAGGCTTCTGCTTAAAGCCCCCAAGGGAGCGGGATTTGGGAGGCGGGCCCCCCACCCCGCCCCCACCTGTTCCATTCCTGAAAGTCTCTGCATAAAGCCCCCGAGGGATCAGTCTCAGAGGCAGCCCTGGCCCCACCCCAGCACCTGAACTAAAGCTCACTGATTGACAGCCGGCAGGAGGAAAGCCCATTTAAATCTCAGAGGCCAAGCACTAGCTGGGCGGATCCAGGCGGGGGTGGAAAGGAATCTCAGAAGTCAAGTAACTGGCTGGGAAAATGCCTAGAAAAGGGAAGAAAAATAAGACTTTAGAGAGTTTTTTCCAACAAATGCAAATGATCCCGACCTTCGGATCTGACGAAGATGAGGACGTATTCTTGCCATCAGGGAAAGACGTGGAGGGCGGGGCCTCAGTACCCCAGACACCCCAGGGGGGTGGTGGGTGGGCTCAGGCCCTGAAACAGCTCAAAAAGGATTTTGAAAAGCAAGTTAGACAGGTGGAGGAAAAACTGGGAAGAGAAATGTCAGAGATGCAACAAAAGTATGAAAAACAGGTCAATACCTTGGTAAAGGAGACCCAAAAAAATGCTGAGGAAATTAACACCTTGAAAAATAGGCTCACCCAATTGGCAAAGGAGGTTCAAAAAGCCAATGAGGAGAAGAATTCTTTCAAAAGCAGAATGAGCCAAATGGAAAAAGAGGCTCAAAAGCTCACTGAATTTAATAGCTCTCTCAAAATTAGAATGGAACAGATGGAGTCTAATGACTTTATGAGAAACCAAGAAATCACCAAACAAAACCAAAAGAACGAAAAAATGGAAGAGAATGTGAAATATCTCATGGGAAAAACAACTGACCTGGAAAATAGATCCAGGAGAGACAATTTAAAAATTATGGGACTACCTGAAAGTCATGATCAAAAAAAGAGCCTAGACATCATCTTCCATGAAATTATCAAGGAAAACTGCCCTGACATTCTAGAACCAGAGGACAAAATAAGTATTGAAAGAATCCATCGATCACCACCTGAAAGAGATCCAAAAAGAGAAACTCCTAGGAACATTGTGGCCAAATTCCAGAACTCCCAGCTCAAGGAAAAAATCTTACAAGCAGCTAGAAAGAAACAATTCCAGTACTGTGGAAATACAATCAGGATAACCCAAGATCTAGCAGCTTCTACATTAAGGGATCAAAGGGCGTGGAATAGGATATTCCAGAAGTCAAAGGAACTAGGACTCAAACCAAGAATCACCTACCCAGCTAAACTGAGTATAATACTTCAAGGGAAAATATGGTCTTTCAATGAAACAGAGGACTTTCAATCATTCTTGATGAAAAAACCAGAGCTGAAAAGAAAATTTGACTTTCAAACACAAGAATGAGAAGAAGCATGAAAAAGTAAACAGCAAAGAGAAGTCTTAAGGGACATACCATGAGTGAACTGCTTACATTCCTACATGGAAAGACAATATTTGTAACTCTTAAAACTTTTCAGTATCTGGGTAGTTGGTGGGACCACACATACACATGTACACGCATGCACACACATACACACATGCACACACATACAGAGATAGAGAGCACAGATTGAACTGAATAGGATGGGACCATACCTTAAAAGAAACTAGGGTAAATGGTGAGAGAGAAATGTAGGGGGAGGGAAAGGGAAGGGGGTAACTATATGTCATTTAAGAGGCAGGTAGGAGTTTTTCTTAGTGGAGGGAAAAAGAGGAGAGCTGAGAAAAAAAAACAAAAACAAAAACAAGAAGTTTACCCTCATCACATTTGACTAAATGAAGGAGTGAAATGCACACTCATTTTGGTATGAAAACCTATCTTACAGTATAAGAAAGTGGGGGAGAAAGAGATATTACAAGGGAGGGGATGATGGAAGGGAGGGCAAAGGGAGGAGGGAGCAATTTGAAGTCAACACTTGGGGAGGGACAGGATCAAAAGACAGAAGAGAAACAATGAGGGACAGGTTAGGAGGGATGGTAATCCAGTTAGTCTTACACAACACGACTATCAGGGAGGTCATTGGCAAAACTACACAGATATGGCCTATATTGAATTGCCTGCTGTCCCAAAGGGAATGGGTGGGGAGGGAGGGATGAGGAGAATTTGGAACTCAAAGTTTTAGGAACAAATGTTTAGTATTGTTGTTGCAACTAGGAAAGAAGACATACAGTTAAGGAGAAATAGAAAGTCATCTGGCCCTACAGGAGAAAAGAGAAGATGGAGACAAGAGAAGGGAGAGATGACAGAAGAGAGGGCAGATTGGAGATAGGGAAAATTAGATTGCTTGGGGTATTGGGGTGGGGGGAGGGGATAAAAGGGGAGAAAATTTGGAACCCAAAAATTTGTGAAAATGAATGTAAAAAATTTAAATAAATAAATAAATTTAAAAAAAAATAAAGAGTTGTTGTGAAGAAAGAAAAAAAAGAGAAAACAAGAAAAAGAAAAAATCAGCATGACTTATGAATGCGTTGAAAAAATATGAAAATACTATAATGTATATTATTACTTGCAGGTCTCCCATCTCCACAAAGAGGTAGATTAAGGGATGCCCTCATATATCTAGTCATTTGAGTCACGCTTAATGACTGATGTCATGGTTCTCTTCAAAAATGAAATGCAAACAACCTTCATGAGTAGAAAGAGGAGCTGCCCCACTGAAGACCCAGCTGGAACCACCAGTCAGGCAACACAGCTCCTTTCTTTTCTTTTCTTTTTTTCTGTCCACATAGAGTATCATACCCTTGCCAGCTGGTACCCTGAACCAAGAAATATAAATTATGACCTCTAAAGCTTTTTTTTTTCTTAAACTCAAATCATTCTGGCTCTCATTGATTGACCAACTATAGTCCCCAAGTCAAGCCCCACTTGGTCATTGTTTGGGCCCTAAGTGGCTCAGAGTGAATGTAAATGGCAAATGTTTCTGTTTTGGCCAGAAATCCTGAGGATCTTCCTCTGTCTTAATGGTTTTTTTGACTAGTAAAGAGGCCATTCTCTGCTTCATTTCTTACCTACCCTTAATCACTGAATAGACATTGCCTCAGTCAAACTGAGACTTGTTAAATAGCTTAAAAAGGCCAAGGTCTTCCACTGCATCCAGGGTCATCTCTAATCTTCCTGATCTATGTCTCCACTGGACCCAGAGGGCTCCCAAGGAGAAAGTGAGATTAGTGACTTTGCATAGCCCTCCCTCACTTAAATTCAATTCATTTACATGTCTTGGCATCACCTCCATGATGCCATGGTCTTCTTTGAGAATATAGGACAAACAACAACAATCTTTATAGTTCCGTTACTACTGATTTGATTATTTTGAATGTGCAGAAGTTTTTCAATTTCCTCTAATTAAAATTATTTATTTTATTTTTTGTAGTTGCCTCTGTCTCTTGTTTAGCTAAGACTACATCTCTTACCCGTAGTTGTGAGAGGTGTAGTACCTGTTTTTCTTCTAATTTTTGCTATAAAATAATCTTTAATATTAAGGTTGCATATCAACCATAATGTATTATGGAATATAATGTTAAGGTGTTGGTCTAAGCCTAATTTCTGCCAGATAGCTTTCCAGTTTTCACCGCAGTTTTTATCAAATAAGAAGGGGATTTTTGGAGTAGGGGGAGGAGGGTAATATGTGTTTTCCACTTTACCAAACATTCATTTAGTGAGTTTCATTGTCTCTGATGCTGTTTTATAATATAGTTTGATATCTGGAAGTACTATTCCCTGTTTTCCCTACTTCTTTTCATCATTGTCTTGATATTTTAGATATTTTCATTTTTTCCAGATAAATTTGGTTATTTTATAAAGTTCCATAAATTATCCCTTTGAAAATTTGATTGGTATAGCATTAAAAGTATAAATTAACTTTAGTACTATTGTCATTTTTGTTACATTGGCATGACTTAGCAGCACTGAATGCTCCTTCAACTACTTAAATTGGTCTTTGTTATTGTTTGTTTGGGTGGTTTTTAAGGAGCACTTTGTAATTGAGTCCATACAAATCTTTTGTGTGCTTTGTTAGACCAATTCCTAGATATGTTATGAATTTTGTTATATAAAATGGGATTTACTTTTGTATTATTGCTTCTTGGGTTTTGTTATTATTATACAGAAATGGTATTCATTTGTGAGGGTTTATTTTATAACTTTCAACCTTATTGAAAGAAAACTACTAATTTTTTGAGTTAGTATCTTTGCTGATTTCCAAGGATTTTTCAAGTATATCACCTTATCATCAGCAAAAAGGAATATGCTTATCTCCTCTTTATCTATCTTTATGTCTTCATTTTCTTTCTTTTGTCCTATGCCTGCTTGTATCACTTCCAAAATATATTATATAGTAGTCAGGAGAGTACACATCCTTACTTCACTGCTCTGTTTATTGGAAAATGTATCCCCATTGCTTATGATGCTTGGTTTTGGTTTTAGAAAGTTGCTTTTCATGACATTTAAAATGTCCCTCTATGTCAAAAGAATAAAACAATAGAAGAAAATGTGAAATATATCATTGGAAAAACAACTGACTTGGAAAATAGATCAAGGAGAGATAATTTAAGAATTATTGAACTAATTGAAAGTCATGATCAGAAAAACAGCATAGACATAAACTTTCAAGAGATTATCAAGGAAAATGTCCTGATATCTTAGACCCAGAAGGTAAAATAGAAATTGAAAGAATCCACTGATCTCCCCCTCAGAGATCCCAAAATGAAAACTCCTAGGAATATTATGACCAAGTTCCAGAGCTTCCAAGTCAAGGAGAAAATAGAAACAATTCAAATATTATATAGCTCCACAGTCAGGATCATACAAGATTTAGCACCTTCACATTAGAGAAGAAGAGGGCTTAGAATATGATAATCTATGGAGCAAAGGAGTTTGGACTACAACCAAGAATAACTTACCCTGAGATATTGAATATAATCCTTTGGAGGTTAATGAAATAGGGGACTTTCAAGTACTTCTGATGAAATATGTGGCCTTGCTCCCCACCCTTGGATTAATTTACACAATATACAGAAGTAAAAGAATACAGTAATTTAGTGTTTGATAAACCTAAAATCCAAACTTTTGGGGCAAGAACTCACTGTTCACTGGGAAAACTGGAAAGTAGTCTTGGCAGAAGCTAGGCATAGCAAAATATTTCATACCATATTCCAAAATAAAGTCAAAATAGGCATATGATTTAGACACAAAACGTGATATCTTAAGCAAATTAGGGAACCATGGGAAAAATTGCTTTTCAGATCTATTAATAATGGAATACCAAATGAGATAAAACAGATCAGAGGAGCTAAAATAATTCTGGTTGTTATGAAATTAAAAAGCTTTGGCATAAACAAAACCAATGGAGTTAAAATTAGAAGAAAAGTAAGAAAGGGGGGAGGAGGGACTTACACCAAGTTACTCTAATAAAGGCCTCATTTCTCAAATATGAAAGTAACTGAGCCAAATTTAGAAAAATAGGAGTCATTCCCCAAGTGATAAAGAGTCAAAGGATCTGAACAGAAATCAAAGCTATAAATAAGCATATAAATGCAAATTAAAACAATGCTGAAGTACTGCTACTTTACACCTTTCAGACTGGCTAACATGACAGAAAAGGAAATCAAGAAATACTGGAGGGGATGTGGATAAATAAGGTACATTAATGCATTGTTGCTGGAATTGTGAACTGATCCAAGCATTTTGGAGAATAATTTGAAACTATTTCCAAAGGACTATAAAACTTTGCACACCTTTTGACCTATCAATATCACTACTATGTATGTATCCCAAAGAGATTACATAAAAATGGAAAGGATCCCTATTACAAAAATATTCATAGCAGCTCTTTTTTAGTAGAGGCAAAAATTGGAAACTGAGGAGATGTCCAAGGTATAGTATATGGAATACTATTGTGCTATAATAAATGACAAGTGGGATGGGTTTCGGAAAATCTTGGAAGATTTTATGAACTGTTTCAAAATGAAGTGAGCAGAACCAGGAGAGCATTGTATATCGTAATAACAATGTTGTAACAATGATCAACTGTGAAAGACCTAGCTAACGTGATCAATACAATGATCCTCAAAAATTCCAAATGACTCATACTAAAAAAAGCTATCCTTCCCCAGAGGGAGACTGATGGCAGCTGAGTGCAGATTGAAGCATACTTTTTGCCACTTTATTTTTATGGCTTTTTTCTTTTTTTGCAACACGGTCAATATGGAAACATGTTTTGTGTGACTTTACATGTATAATGATTATCATATTGCTTAAGTGAAGGGCAAGAGGGATTGGAAGAATTTGGAATTCAAAATTTAAAAATTAATATGTATTAAATAAATGAATGATTAGATAGATTTTTAAAAAGTCACTATTTGGGCCTGCTTCTTTTGTTTGTGGTTCCTGAACCAAGGATTATTTTTATTGTGCTATGGTCTATAAAGAATATATTTAGGCAGAGCCAAGATGGTGGAGGAGAAAGATGCACATACACTAGTTCTTTCTCCACCGCCCATAAAATACCTTTAAAGAAAGAGTCTCAACAAATACTAGAGCAGCAGAAGCCACAGAACAACACAGTAGAGGAGATGTCTAGCCTAGGGTGACTTGAAATGCTGACAGGAAAGGTCTGTTGCACTGAAGGCAGAGTGGAGTCCAGCCTGGCCTTGGCCGGGGAGCACCAGGAGGAGAGGGATGGAGCAGACTTCAGGGACAGAATCTCCAGTGTCAGTGCAGAACCCTCAACCCAAAGGTGCTGAAGGTCAGTGAGAGGGTTTTTCAGCTGGCTAAGAAGGGAGCAGAGTATCCCCATAGCTCTGACCTCAGGTGGCAGAAGCAGAGGCACCAGCAGTGGGGCTCCCAAGGCAGGCAGCAGCCCATATCCATTGTTGAAGGCCTTATCACAAAGCCCCTGGGGTAATTGAGCTCTGGGTGTCAGCCCTACCCCCACCTAAAGCTCCAGGGGGGAACTGAGCAGCTGATTTGAATCTCAGCCACCAGTGATGGCTTGGTGGAACTGGAGGCCAGGTGGTTGTGGAGAGGAAATTTTACTGCTCATAGATTCTGGGCACAAAAGTTTCTGCTTGCCCCCAAACCAGAGTAAAGCCTTAATTGTGCCACCTTGGAGCTACTGAGATCTTACAAATCCCCAGGGTAAACCCTACTCTTGACGAAGGACCCAAAAGTCAAGTAACTGGTTGGAAAAATGCCCAAAAAAGGGAAAAAAATAAGATTATAGAAGGTTATTTTCCTGGTGAACAGGCATCTTCTCCCATCCTTTTAGATGAGGAAGAACAATGCTTACCATCAGGGAAAGACATAAAAGTCAAGGTTTCTGTATCCCAAACATCCAAAATAAATATTCAATGGTCTCAGGTCATGGAAGAGTTCAAAAAGGATTTTAAAAATAAAGTAAGAGAGGTGGAGGAAAGATTGGGAAGAGAAATGAGACAGATGCAAGCAAATCATGAGAAGAGAGTCAACAACTTGCTAAAGGAGACCCCAAAAAATGTTGAAGAAAATAATCTTTAAAAATAGGCTAACTCAATTGGCAAAAGAGGTTCAAAAAATCAATGAGGAGAAGAATACTTTAAAAAGCAGAATTAGCCAAATGGAAAAGGAGGTTCAAAAGCTCACTGAAGAAAATAGTTCCTTAAAAATTAGAATGGAGGAGGGGGCAGAGCCATGATGGCAGAGTAGAAAGACATACATATGCAGGGTCTCCCCCCACAGCCCATAAAATACCTGTAGGGAGGGACTCTCAACAAATTTTGGAGCAGCAGAAGTGGAGAACAACAGAGTGGAGGAGATTTCCAGCCCAAGGTGACCTGAAAGGCCCACAGGAAACACGGGTTGCCCCAGACATGGAGAGGAGCACTGAGCCCAGCCCAATCTTGGCTGCATGGAGCACGGCTCGCAAACAGCCCTTGGGGATGGAATCTCTAGTTGTGGAAGCCCCAATCTCAGCAGCAGCAGGTTCAAAGATTCCTCAACCCACAGGGAACAAAGGTCAGTGACAGGGTTTTTCCAGCTGGCCAGGAAGGGCCTTCCCATAGCTCCGGCAGCAGGCAGCCACCAGCCACCTCAGAGGCTACATCACAGACACAGCAGTAGCATACATTTTTGGAGCATAAAAACCATGGGGGCATTGAAGAGCTGATTCTTGCCTCCACCCTGTGTGGAAGCCCTGGGTGAGCTGGTCTTTGTCTCACACTGAATGGTGGCCCTGCCCCTGCAGCTTATCTGAAAATCAGCCTGCAGTGCTGACTTGGGAACTGGAGGCCAGGTGGCTGTGGAAAGGAAATTCTGCTAAGATTCAGGGCCCAAAAATCCCTCGCTACGTCCAGACCAGTACACGCTTGATCATGCCATATTGGAGGAACTGAGAACTCACAGTTTCCCAGAGTATACCCTACTCTTGACAAAGGACCCAAAAGTCAAGGAACTGGTTGGGAAAAATGCCCAAAAAAGGGGAAAAAATAAGACTATAGTTCTTGTTTGTATAAGTTCATATTAAGAACTAAGAGTAGTTCTTGGTGAACAGATATCTTCTCCCATACTGTCAGATGAGGAAGAACAATGCTTACCATCAGGGAAAGACATAAAAGCCAAGGCTTCTGTATCCCAAACATCCAAAACAAATATTCAATGGGCTCAGGTCATGGAAGAGCTCAAAAAGGATTTTGAAAATCATGTAAGAGAGGTGGAGGAAAAATTGGGAGGAGAAATGAGAGAGATGCAAGAAAATCATGAAAAGCATGTCAACACCTTGCTAAAGGAGACCCAAAAAAATGCTGAAGAAAATAACACCTTGAAAAATAGGCTACCTCAATTGGCAAAAGATGTTCAAAAACCCAATGAAGGAAAGAATGCATTAAAAATCAGAATTAGCCAAATGGAAAAGGAGGTTCAAAAGCTCACTGAAGAAAATGGTTCTTTAAAAATTAGAATGGAACAGATGGAGGCTAATGACTTTATGAGAAACCAAGAAATCACAAAACAAAACCAAAAGAATGAAAAAATGGAAGATAATGTGAAATATTTCATTGGAAAAATAACTGACCTGGAAAATAGATCCAGGAGAGACAATTTAAAATTATGGGACTACCTGAAAGTCATGATCAAAAACAAAGAGCCTAGACATCATCTTGCATGAAATTATCAAGGAAAACTGCCCTGATATTCTGGAAGCAGATGGCAAAATAAATATTGAAAGAATCTACTGATCCCCTTCTGAAAGAGATACAAAAAGAGAAACTCCTAGGAACATTGTGGCCAAATTTCAGAGTTCTCAGGTCAAGGAGAAAACATTGCAAGCAGATAGAAACAATTCAAGTATTGTGGAAATACAATCAGGATAACACAAGATCTGGCAGCTTCTACATTAAGGGATCAAAGGGCATGGAATACAATATTTCAGAAGTCAAAGGAGCTAGGATTAAAACCAAGAATCACCTCCCCAGCAAAACTGAGTAGAATACTTCAGGGGGAAAAGGGGTCTTTCAATGAAATAGAGGACTTTCAAGCATTCTTAATGGAAAGACCAGAGCTGAAAAGAAAATTTTACTTTCAGACACAGCAATGAGGACAAGCATGAAAAGGTAAACAGCAAAGAGAAGTCATAAGGAACTTACTAAAGTTGAACTGTTTACATTCCTACATGGAAAGACAATATTTGTAACTCTTGAAACTTTTTTCAGTATCTGAGTAGTTAGTGGGATTACACAGAGACAGAGAGAGAGAGAGACAGAGAGAGAGAGAGAGCACAAGGTGAATTGAATAGGATGGGATCATATGAAATTAAGCATTGAGAGAGAAATATATTGGGAGGAGAAAGGGAGAAATGGAATGGAGCAAATTATCTCTCATAACACAGTCAAGTAAAAGACTTTTCAGTGGAGGGAAAAAAGGGGGAGGTGTGAGAAAAAAACATGAAGTTTGCTCTCATCACATTTAACTAAAGGAAGAAATAAAATGCACACTCATTGTATTATGAAAACCTATCTTACAATACAGGATAGTGGGGGAGAAGGGGATAAGCAGGGTAGGGGGGATAATGGAAGGGAGGGCAATGGGAGGAGGAAGCAATCTTGGGGAGAGATAGGATCAAAAGAGAGAATAGAAGAAACAGGGGGCAGGATAGGATGGAAGGAAATATAGTTAGTCTTACACAACATGACTATTATGGAAGTCATTTGCAAAACTATACAGATATGGCCTATATTGAATTGCTTGCCATCCCAAAGGGAATGGGTAGGGAGGGAGGGATGAAAATAAACTGGAACTCAAAGTTTTAGGAATAACTGTTGAGTATTGTTCTTGCAACTAGGAAATAAGAAATACAGGAAATGGGGTAAAGAAATTCATCTTGCCCTTCAGGACAAAAGAGAAGAGGGGGATAAGGGAAGGGAGGGATGTTAGAAGGGAGGACAGATTGGTGATAGGGATAATTAGAATGCTTGATGTTTTGGGGTGAGGGGAGGGGAGAAATGGGGAGAAAATTTGAAACCCAAAATTTTGTGAAAATGAATGTTGAAAACTTAAATAAATAATTTAAATACCAAAAAAAATTAGAATGGAACAGATGGAGGCTAATGACTTTATGAGCAACCAAGAAATCACAAAACAAAAGCAAAAGAATTTAAAAAATTGAAGATAATGTGAAATATCTCATTGGAAAAACAACTGACCTGGAAAATAGATCCAGGAGAGACAATTTAAAAATTATGGGACTACCTGAAAACCTTGACCAAAAAAAAAGAGCCTAGACATCATCTTTCATGAAATTATCAAGGAAAACTTGATATTCTAGAACCAGAAGGCAAAATAAATATTGAAAGAATCCACTGATCACCTCCTGAAAGAGATCTGAAAAGAGAAACTCCTAGGAACATTGTAGTCAAATTCCAGAGTTACCAGGTCAAGGAGAAAATATTGCAAGCAGATAGAAAGAAACAATTCAAGTATTGTGGAAATACAATCAGGATAACACAAGATCTAGCAGCTTTCACATTAAGGGGCTGAAGGGTTTGGAACATGATATTCCAGAAATCAAAGGAATTAGGATTAAAACCAAGAATCATCTACCCAGCAAAACTGAGTATAATACTTCAGGGGAAAAAATGGTCTTTCAATGAAATAGAGGACTTTTAAGCATCCTTAACAGAAAGACCAGAGCTGAAAATAAAATTTGACTTTCAAACACAAGAATAAAGAAAAGCATGAAAAGGTAAACAGAAAAGAAAAATCATAAGGCACTTACTAAAGTTGAACTGCTTACATTCCTACATGGAAAGACAATATTTGTAACTATTGAAACTTTTTTCAGTATCTGAGTAGTTGGTAGGATAACACACACACACACACACACACACACAGCACAGGGTGAGTTGAATAAGAAAGGATCATATCTAAAAAAATAAAATTAGGGGGTGAGAGAGGAATATATTGGGAGGAAAAAGGGAGGAATGGAATAGGGCAAATTATCTCTCATAAAAGAGGCAAGAAAAACACTTCAATGGAGGGAAAAAGGGGGAGGTCAAAGGGAAAATGTGAAGTTTACTCTCATCACATTTGGCTCAAAGAGGGAATAAAATGTACACTCATTTTGGTATGAAACCCTATCTTACAATATAGGAAAGTGGGGGAGAAGAGGATAAGCACGGTGAGGAGGGGGGAATGATGGAAGGGAAGGCAATGGGAGGAGGGAGCAATTAGAAGTCAACACTCCTGGAGAGGGACAAGGTCAAAAGAGAGACCAGAAGAAATGAGGGGCAAGATAGGATAGAGGGAAATATAGTCCGTCTTACACAACATGACTATTATGGAAGCCATTTGCAAAACTACACATATATAGCCTATATTAAATTGCTTGCTTTCTCTATGAGGATGGGGAGGGAGGAAGGAAGAAAAGTTGGAACTCAAAGTTTTAGGAACAACTGTTGAATATTTTTCTTGAATACAGGTAATGGAGTGTAGAAATTTATCTTGCCCTACAGGACAAAAGAGAAGATGGGGATAAGGAAAGGGAGGGATGTTAGAAGGGAGGGCAGATTGGTGTTAGGAGTAATTATAATGCTTTGCATTTTGGGATGGGGAGGGGAGAGATGAGGAGAAAATTTGGAACTCAAAATTTTGTGGAAAATGAATGTTGAAAACTTAAATAAATAAATTTAAATTTAAAAACAGAATATATTTACTAATTCTGCCTTTTTACATTTGTTTGCAATATTTCTGTGCCCTAATATATGGTCAGTTTTTGAAAAAGCTCCCTATGGTGCTGAGAAATATTAATATTCTTTTGCTGTCACATTTCAAAGATGCCTTTTAATTTTAGTTTAAAATTTAAACTCCCACTTCCAGTTAACTCTAGTTTCTCCAGCAATTTATTCAACTCTGTTTTTCTTTTATCTTTGGTTAGACTATTCAAAATTGAGAGAAGGGTGTTGAAGTGTTGGGTCACTATTATTTTACTGTCTCTGTCTTCTTGTAATTCAGCCAATTTAGATGCCAAGGCATCTGGAGCACATAAGTTTATTAATGATGTTGCCTATGATTCCTTTAATCACAATGTAGTTTTCTTGTTTATCTTTTTTTCAATTTTGAATGCTTGTTTTTGCTTTGACAGATAGTATGATTACAACTCCTGCTTTTTTTATTCACTTGATGTATAGTTTTATACTCCTTTCATTTTTTTGTGTGTATGTCTATGTTTTTTAAATTTTTTTTTTGTAAGCAATAGATTGTAGAGGTGTACTTTCTCAACTAATCTGTCACACTTTTTAGTTATATTGAATTGTTTAGTTTATTCACATTTAAAGTTATGAGTTCATTGTGCATTTTCTTCCATTTGTTTTCTAATGTTGTTTTTAAGTTATGATTTTTCTTTTTCATTGTAAATGTAGTTTTATGTCTCTTCAATTACTTTGGCTTAATCTCTTTAAAGGTGGCACCATTCCCTCTGTAACTCTTCCCCAATACCCCAAACACCTCTTACATTTTATCCCTTTCCTTTGGAATCTCACTAGTTCCCTTTTCTTTTCTACTTTCACTTGATTAATTCTTCCCCTCTTTGTTAGTCAAGTAGATTTGCCCTTCCTCTCCTTTCCTTCAACTAGTCCTGCTCAATAGTATTTTTAAAAATTTCATCTTTGCATCCCTTTCCAGAAAGGATTCCTCTTACTCTCTTCATCCTCCTGTATCCTCTCTTTCTATTTATTCTTGACCTCCATTCTCTAGTTCATGACTGCTACAATTATCTAGTTCCTCTCTATTCTCTGTATTCTTCATAGAATCAAAACTTCCAAGGTATCCATTCTGGACTCTCCTCTTCAAGCTGTTTCCATCACTGCCTTGTAGAACTTGCTCCATGGATTCCTCTTTTCCATCACATTTCACTCCCAAGATAAAGTCAATCAGTAAGTGACATAGAAGATACTACCCCATGGTAGAATCCTCCACCATGTCTCTTATTATTCATTCTACCACTGATCTATACTCTCCCCATGATTATTTTCTCCATTTGCCTCAAAATTCCTCCCTAGGTCTACGCCCTCTAACTTTTCTAGGTGCCAGTTTTCCTTAGAAGTTCCAATTGCCCCACTCCTGAGGTAGGTTAAATAACTTTTTAATACACTAAGTTCCCCAGTACAATATCCCCATCTCCCTTCTCAAAACATCTCTCTTCATCCATAAGCACATTCATTAGTAGAACCCCCTGCCAACACCAAAACAACATCTACCTCCTTTCCCTTTTCTTTACATTCCTTCCTCCTTTTCTTCACCCACTCTCCTTCAAGCTCTTCTCTTCCTAAGACATCACAGGAGTCACCTTCCCCTCATTGCCAGTCCTCAATATGAACTAGAAACATCACACACGCCTCTCTACTCTCCTCCCCCATCACATACATTTTGTAGTCACACAAAACACATTGATTCACTTGTAATCAAAGTGTCCCAAAGTTCTGTCCATAATGCCCAAGGCTCCACTGATACATTTACCCAACTTCCATCATCACCCTAATTCCTGCCTAAATTTAGAAATAAGACTCTTACTGCTCTCTTTGTTATCACTCTGGTGCTGTTGCTGTCCTTGACTCCCTTACTGCATGCTCCAACCCCACCCCACCTCCCCATCTCCCACCCTCAAAATACACTCATTAACCTCTCCTGCATTTTCTATTGCCTACAGTGTTTGAGAAGCAAATAATTTCTTCAGATCTGGTTTTCTTTCTAAAAATGCTTCAGACTTTACCCAGTATTATTAAACACCCATCTTTTTCCATTTTTGGTTAAACTTAGATTTGCCCGGTAGTTCACCCTGGGCTGCACCCTGAGCTCCTGTTGCTCTTGGGAATATGTTTTTCCATTCCCTACTGCGTTTTCTAGTGGTTGTAGAATAATCTTGTGTTATTCAAACATCCTTTCATTCAGACTCCATCCAGAAGCACGTTGGTTGGTTTGTTGTTGTTGCTTTTTTCTGGAGACAATTTATGAATTCTTTCAATTGACATTTCATCTTCTGTATTCAGACATTTTGGGCAGTTTTCTTATATTTTTTTTGCATTGTGATATTCAGGCATTTTTTTTACTAACTTTTTATTGGGAGAGCTATAATCCTTAAGTGGTCTCTACACATCCTGTCTTTGAGATCATTAAGTTTTGCTTGGGTAGAGACCATGTTTTATTTTAATGTTATTGGGTTTGTTTTGGTTTTGATTTTAGTTATTTGTTTTGTTGGGGGTATTTTTGCTCCTCATCTAGATTGTCCTTCACTTCTATATATTTTCTTTCCCATTCAAATATTCTCTTTTATAAATGAGGCTTCCTTGCCATAGATTCAAAATTTCTATGATGCCAATTATTTTTGCTGTGTGGATCATAAATTTTGCTATTATAATTCTTATTTTGCTTTTAAACCACTCAGGAACACTAGGTTTTGTTGTTCCATGTTTTCTTCAAACTTCATAAGCTACTTTGTCTCATCAAGCAAAGGATAGTTTTCCTTCATTTAGTATTTAGTAATAGACAACTGGATTTATTTACTAGATCTGGTGGCCATATTTCCTTCTGCTGTCCATGATTTCCTTGTTAATGTGTCAGCTTATGTTCAAGGTCTTTGAGTATTCTTCCTAAGATTTTTGTAATTTCAATCTCTATTTCCCCTTATTTTATACTATTCCTCAATTTCTGGCTCCCTTCCTGTTGATGGTGATTTCTTCAGGGGCTAGATCTCCAAGCATCTTGGTATTCTTCTATTCTGGGCAATTCTTAGTTCACGGGCTCAGGTATTTACCCCAAAGGATTTTTGAGGGAACAAAATTGGCCTTAGCTGGTAGCTAAGCTCTTTCCCTCAGGCTTAGTGGAGTGGTACATAGTCCCACACAGTCCCACATATGGTGTTTTGCCCTATTCCCTTTGTTCCTCAGTTCCCTGACCTGGCAATTCAGAATGCTCCTATATTGGTGCCACTACAGTAGGAGATACTTTCTGTCATTTTGAGTTTGTATCTCCAAGGCTCTGGGAGAAGCTAGATAATCTTGGGACACGCAGTTGAGCTCTATTTTGAGCCCAAAAGCATGTCTTTCCCCATTCCCTCTGTTTTTCTGCTCTCCTACAGGCATCTTTTACAACCTAGAATATTGCTATGGTACTGGACACTAAGGTTCTAATAAACTTCCACCACCTGGAGCCCAGATCTCCACAGCACTGGAAACAGGTAAGGAAGAGTCTATCAGAGTGTAGGGTTGAGTTTTATTAGAATTGCATGGGTCATGTCCTTGGGTCATTTAGTGCAGTCTTGCTGTCAGTATCACGGTGGGCAGTGGAAGAGGGGTAATATGTGTGCTCAGGGTAGGTGTCATGTCATGGTTTGTTTATTTGTTTTAAACTTTGGGGCATATTCCAAGTATCTTAGATCATGGAAACAGCTGAAGTTGTTTTACCTTTGATGCATAATTTCTGTTTTGGAGAGATATGAAACATCAGGAAGATCTGAGAAAGGTCTAATTCTCCATCTTGTTGGTCACATGACTCACAGGTTATTTATTTTATGTACTTTGCATGTACTTACAAGTGTCACCTCCCCAAGCTCCTTAAGAGTTTATATTTCATTTTTGTTTCTATATCCACAGAACCTGGTACACAATAGATACTTAACTAATGTTTATTGATCAATTGATGGATTCTGAGTATTATAGTTCAGCTCTGGTATTTAACTGTTTTCTCAGTAGAGGATTCCAAATATAAATTATATTCATTCAGCAACCCTGGTTCCACCAGACCTTCCCTGAGTCTATATACGTCCTCTGTATACATGCACAAAGCTGCCAGAAACTTTGTCAGCACTCAACATACATTAAAGAGGGAGGAAGGTGATGGAAAAGCCATGGTCAAACCAGAGAATAGTCTTTATCAGGAATTTGTGTGTGTGTGTGTGTGTGTATGTATGTGTGTATGTGACTTAGAAGAGAACTGCCTGTCTCCAGAGACTGACTTTGGGCTCACTGGGCCCCAGACATCAGGATAGAAATCATGCCCAGTGCTGGAAATTTGCCACACACACACACACACACACACACACACACACACATTCTTTTCTACCACTCACTAGAGGCACAGTATCAAGTGTTGGCACTGTGAATATGGTGGTGGAGAGAGAAATTGTCTGCAGTTGTTGCTAACCAGGAACAGATGGAGAAGGAAGAACACCGTGTACTAGAGGGATGGGGGAAAGAACATGTTCCTTCATCTAATTTGGGACACGTTTGAGTGTCCTCAATTAATGGATCATAGGTCAAGAGGAAAGAAGCATAGACACAAAGCATAAATTCCCACTAGGGACAGAGGTGACATTGTCAGAAGGCTCCTCAGGTCAAGAGGGATCTGGCTTAGAAAAATACTCTCAAGCCAGGCCTTGGCTACCCATGACTACTTTGTATTTAAAGGTTATGCCCTTCAAGGTCTACAAACCACATCAGTCAACTCTTCTTGCTGGAAAGGTAGGCAGTGTGCTCACTCATGGCAGAGGCTTTCATTTGGACAATTCTGTTGAGCACATTTTAAAAATATTTTAATGACTTTTTTATATTACCTGCGTTCCCAATATATTTCTCTCCCCTCCTTTATCCCATTTCAGAGAGTCATCCCTTACAGGAAAGAATAAAAAGGGGAAAAATAGTTCATCAAAACTAACAAATTTACAAGTCATTTCACAATTGATAAATGGTCAAAGGATGTGAACAGGCAGTTTTCAGAAAAAGAAATTAAAGTTATCAATAGTGATATTAAAAAATGCTGTAAATCACTATTGATTAGAGAAAAGTAAATCAAAACAACTCTGAGGTACCACATCATGCTGATCAGATTAGCTAACATGATAAAATAGGAAAATGATAAATGTTGGAGAAGATGTGGGAAAATTGGAACACCAATGCATTGTTGGTGGAGTTGTGAATTGATCCAACTATTCTCGAAAGCAATTTGAACTATGCTCAAAGGGCTATAAAACTGCATACCTATTGACTCAGTAATACCGCTTCTAGGTCTGTATTCCAAAGAGATCATAAAATAGGGGAAAGGACTCACATGTACAAAAATATTTATAGAAGCTCTTTTTGTGGTGGCCAAGAATTGGAAATTGAGGGGATGCCCATCAATAAGGGAATGGCTGAACAAGGTGTGGTATATGAATGTAATGGAACACTATAATGCTATCTGAAATGATGAACAGTGGACTTCAGAAAAACCTAAAAAGACTTATATGAACTGATGCTGAGTGAAGTAAGCAGAAATCAGGAGAACATTGTATACAGCAATAGCAACATTGTGCAATGATTAGTAACAATAGACTTACAAAGTGGCCACACCCCATTAAGTAGGAGGAGGAAGAGGAGCAGTAGTAGTAGTAGTAGTAGTAGTAGTAGTAGTAGATTATTTATTATTATTAATAGTTAGCATTTATATAGCATTCTAAGGTTTGCAATGAGATTTAAGGACATTATCTCATTTTATGCTGTAGTTTAACCTATCTCTTTTTGGAGACGAAGAAAATGAAGCCCAGAGACGGTGACTTGTCCAGTCTCTAACACAGTCATTAAAAAAGGGGACTAATAACAGAGTCAAACCTAGAACCCAGGGGCTCTGATTCCATGCTCAGTGCTCTTGAAAGAAGAGCTAGAGTTGAGTTAAAAGAGAAGAAATATCATCCAGAACCTTTTATCTCCCCATTTATCTATGAAATGTGTGGATGTTTCTGTTTTCTTGGATAAAAAAGACAAAGCCCCAAATCCCCCACCTCCTTCCAAACCTCAGTGACCTTTTAGACTCTGAGCATCGCATGATTCAGAGCGGATGTTAGAGTATTTCATTGTTTAGAGTTTGTTCAAGGCAGAAAACCATATGGGATAGCTTAGAAGCCTAAAGGAAGAGGAGCTGACTAGAAGACTCCCCTAAGATTTTCTCTCTTTAGGACTTCAGCTATATACTATTCCAGCTTCTATGGAAGGAGATACTGCAACCCCTACTTAGCATCAACTCCCACCATTTATTGCTGCTCTGCCCTTAAATTCAACCTTGATGTCTTTGATTATTTTTTTAAATTGCAAGGGACCAAAAATACCCAGGAAGTTTGGCACAGGCATACAGAAAAAGTTCTTTACAGACATACACCAAGGACCCCAGCACTAGGGTCCATGAAAACCAAAATCACAAAGGCTGTAAAGTTTATTCTCCAAGCTCCTAAACAATCTTCCCTCACATTTTTCTTCTCTTGTATTCTTTTCCTCACCTTCAAGCCCCTCATGCCATCTAACTCCAACCCCCTTACCCCTGCAAATATGCTTGCAGGAAAAGTTTCCAAAATCAGTCATTGCTACTTCAGTGTGAAATTGCCAAACCCCAGAGGTACTTGAATTTTCAGCATTTTCTCATACAGGATATCATAGGGAATGTTTTCCCTCTTGGAGGAATTTCACATATAGTAATACCTGAAGGAGTCAATTTGTGGAACAAAGGTCCTTCTTGGTATCTCAGAAACAAGATCATGGAGGCAGCCATCTAAAAAGCTTCTGACTAACTAGAAGGAAAATAGCCTTCTGGAGTCATCTCAGGTAATGTCAAATCAATTCACTTCATTCAGTAATATTCAATTCAACAAGCATTTTCTGAGAACCTGCAAGACTAGGATTCAAAAAGAAAAAAAATATATAATATATATTCTATGAGCTTCAAGCATAATGGAGGCAGCAGAGTACATACAGAATATACACAAATAAATATGATGCAAGATAGAAAACGACAGGGAGAATGGAAACAGAAATTCAGCATAACATCTAAGAAAATAGAAAAGAAGTCTCAAGGTATTCAGGCCACCTGGTTTAGACAAACCACATCTTAGAGTATTGAAAAGTGTCAAGTGTGACTGCTGAGTCACTATTGAAAATCTTTGAAACTATAGTGAGAAAGGGAGTAGCATCACAGATTAGAGAAAGGCAAATATCCCTATCATTCTTTTTAACAAGATCTGAAGAGTGCAACCTAGTGATCTTGACCTAGATTCCTGATGGCAAAATTCTAGAATGTCTTATTAAAGGGAGAACCTTAGAAAGGACACCAGAGATCAGTCATTGTGGCTTCATCAAGAATGGGTAATAATGAATTGACCTCAATTTGTTTCATTATAGAATGACTGGACTAGATCAGAGAAATTCCATAGCTATAGTATGCCTATATTTCAGTAAAGGACTTGACAAAGTCTCATGCTTTCTTAGCAAAAAAGATAGAAAAACGAGAACTAGGGGAGCATGATTGTGCAATTCTGTGACTTGGAACTGGAATAAGTTAAACGACAAGAGACAATAAGTATCGTTAATAGGTTGGGATCAGCTTGGGAGGTCTCTGATATAATCCCCCAAGGAAATGTCTTTGGTCCTGTGGTGTTTAACATCATTAGCAATATTTGGATAGCATAACTTAAATGCTTTCTATTCTTATTGGCATGTTTTGTTTTTATATCGCCTTCATTTCCATATATAGCCCTCCTACACCTACCCAGAAAACTGCTCCTTCTGACAAAAAAAAGAGAAAAAACTAAGTCGACAAGAATTTATTAAGTTCCTACTATTCTTCAAGTGCCTAGTGCCAGTGATACAAAGAAATGCAAAAAACATCTCATACCTTCAAGCCCAGAGTCTAATGGGGGAGACTACATGCAAACCATGACATGCAAACAAGTAATATACAGGAAAAAGTGAAAAGGGCATCAAGTGTCTGGAAAGCTTTAAGATTAAGGAGGATGGGGAAAGTATTTCTGTAGAAAGTGAAATTTTAGTTAGGTTTGAAGGAAGTCAGGAGGTAGCTAGAAGGCAGAAGATAATTCAAGGCATGGGGGATAGTTATTTAAAATGTGCAGAGTCTGGAGATGGAATATATTGGGTGAGAAAAAGCAGCCAGTACACAAGGAAAAATTAAAAGTGGAAAAAGGAGAGATGATAGAGGAGACAATTTGTTGGAGGAGACAGAATAGAATGAGATCACTTGTACCTGGCAAAGACCAAACTCACTTGAGAAAGGAGTCAAAGAAGATATAGAGAAAGAAGACATCTGAATGAGTTCAGAAAAAGAGGAGAGGAGAAAGGGAGCTCTTAGTAAATCGCCTCATTATTTTTCAGTCAACTGTGAAGCAGCATTCTCTGCTGAAAGAGTGGGAGGAAAGGGAGCATTGAGAGTTTTGAGGAATGAAAAAATATTTAGAAGAGCTACTATGCTAAGTAGAATAGTGAGTGAGTCAGAGAAGTATAAAAGGATTGCCTTGCTGCAGTGAGGGTCCAAATGAGATTACTTAACAAATTTATAGTGGACCCAGTCAGCATGACTTCATGAGTTTCTCTAGCTTCATTTGGTAGCAATGGTGGGAATGAGAAGATTAAGGTTGAACAGGGCAAGATCATGATTGGATAGGTGGACAAAAGACTCAAGAAGAAGAAAGGGTAGAGTTGAATTGGTTCACCAAGAGGTCATATGAGAAAGAGAGGAGAGTGTAGACAATACAGAAGTGATGACCTGGGGTTAGGGGGGTGAGGCTGGAATGACAAATCAAGGCATTGGAAGTAGTAGTGAGGATGCAGTTTGGTAAAAATAGCCAAAATATCAACTATATATGCAATGTTTCACATCCACAGCCCCTCACCTCTCCCAAAAAGGTAAGAAAATGCATTTTCCCCTCTCTTCTTCAAGGCCAAGCTTGATCATCATAACCACACAACATTCAGTTGTTCTTTTCCTCCCTTCTTTCCACTGACATTAATATATTGTTTTTTCTGGTGTTGCTTATTCCCCTCTGCATCACATCAAACAACTCCCCTTACTCTTCTGAATTCATCACATTCATCACTTCTGGTAGCACGGTAATGTGAGGCTGATTTTCTGAACCGAAGACTACAACTTTACATTTATCCCATTGCATATTTCATCATCTCCATCTACCAAACTTTCTTAGCTAGTCCCTAATCAATGGGTACCTCTGTTACGTTAAATGGTAGACAACAAATTTGCAGATAATATAAAGATAAGAAGGAGAGCTCATACACTGGATGACATGGTCAGAATTCAGAAAGATTGTGACATGTTTGGGCCATATAAAATTAATTGGAGAATCAATAAATAGATCAATAAATGTAATATACTCTACACTGGGATTTAAACAAAACTGCAGTAGGATAGAATAGTATAGAATGTTCAACCTTATGCCTGTGCTATCCATTAGAGAGTTCTCTTCAAGTTGATATCTACCCATTAAACACAACTCTTTTGGTCCAGTTTCTCATCCTGTTCTGGGTCTACCTAATATTACTACTATCTATCCTGTATCTCTGTGGCTTATCCATGAAGATAGTATAAATCTAAATGTACCATGTCTATGGCCTCCCCTGATTTACCAGTCAAATAGCTCTGTTAATTAAAGAAATGAGGTTAGTCTGATATGTTATTGACTAAGTCATACCAGCCCTTGATGACTACTGTTGTTTTTCTTTCTAAGTGTTTATAAGGAGTTCTAATAATACTATTATTGTTATGATCAACATAACAATAAAATTTAATTTTGTAATCTACCACTGCTCTGAATTCTCAAACTCCAGTGTAGCTCATGATTCTATAGTTTGCAGACTAAATTCTTTTCCCTTTTTGAAAACTGAGATATTTGCTCTTCTCCAGTTCTGTGATACCTCTTCTAGTGACATACTCTTCTAAAATCATTGAAAGCAGATTAGTGGTCACACCCACTGGTTCTTTCCATACCACCGGAGGCAGTTGTTCAGCCCTGGTTCTTTGAACTCAGGAGCTTAGGTGATCTCTTATTACATCCTCACTTATGTATTGGGTCTCAATTTTTGCTGTTCATATTTTCCATCCTTAACAATCAAAACTGTATTCTCTTGGAAGAAAGGAGTTCAATAGTTCTAACTTCTCTCCGTTTTCTATCATTGCCCATCCACCCTGAAAAGTCATCCTCTAAACCTCTGAATGAAGATCCAAAGTCTGCATGTTAAGAGTAAACCAAGGGCCCGGATCAGAGCCCAGAACTGAGGTTTAAGGTTTCATGAACAGTAGAAAGCCAGAGAGTTGTCTCTGGACCAGTAAAGTGGCAGAGAGTTCTATCTCCACTACAGAAAAGTTTGGCAAGTAAACTTAAGAGGCCAAGCTAAGGATTGACACCTGGTGTAAAGCAGCATGGAGGAAAACCAGGCAAGTAGTTTGATTATATTAAATTCAACAAGTATTTACTAAGTGCTTACAATTGCCAGGTACTAACCAAGGCAATGGGGATATAAAGACTGAAATGAAAACTGACACCTCCTCAGAACTCTTGTCTGAATCTCCCTAGTAGGAGGATGGCTTCCTGCTTAATATACAAAATCACAGAATCTCAGAGTTGGAAGCAATCTCAGAGGACTTTTAGGCCAACTCCTGCCTGAACAGAATGCCCTATCATGTCATCACCGACAAAGGATTGAATGAAATAAAGATAATAGACAATGGAGATGGCTCTGGAGAAGAAAGTGAGGTTGGTGACCTTGCACAGCCCTCCCTCACACGAATCAAAGTCAACTGCAAGTCATGTCATCATCTTGACGTCATGGTCCTCTTTGAGAACAAAGGACAAACAACACAACAACACACAAGACAATGGAATGAAGGTACTCACCCTTCATCAGTATGCTCAATACCCTCTGCCAAAGATGAACTTTTCCCCAGACCTCCATTTAAGAAGGGGACCCAGGCAAGCAACCTCTTCATTTCTTGCCTGGGTGTAGTTCTTCGGACTTTATCATACCCTGTGCCAGATGCTTCTCTTACATCCTCTTTTCAGATTCCTTTTGTGTGTTGTCTTCCTCTGTTAGATTATAAGCCCCTTGGAGGCAGAAACTTTCTTTTTTCATATCTGTATTTCCAGTACTTAACAAAGCACCTGGCAGATCATTGGTGTTTGACAAATATGGAATGTCTGACTGGTAGCCATCATTGGAGGACCTCAAGTGCTAGAGCTACTTCCTTAGTCACCCATTCTGCTTCTGAACAGCTATTATCAACAGGTCAATAGTCTTCTTTATGTTTTTTAGACATGCACTATTCAAGAAAGTGTTTTGCTTGACTCTGTGTGTGTGTGTGGGGGGGGTGTTCTTAAGGAACAGGAGGACATGGGAAGGAGAGAAAATAAATTTTTCTTCCTGGAAAAAATGAATAAAAGAGTTTTATATTGAATTGAAATTTTGTTCTCTGAAAATGTCATGTGTTGATCATCGGGAAGAAACACTCAATTTAACAAATCAATTAATCAGCAAGCATTGATTAAGCACCTACTATGTGTTGGGTACTATGCTAAGCATAAGCACAGAGGATTCACAGATGAGAAAGAAATGGAGAGACAGAGAGGGAAGGAAGGAAGGAAGGAAGGAAGGAAGGAAGGAAGGAAGGAAGGAAGGAAGGAAGGAAGGAAGGAGGGAGGGAGGGAGGGAGGGAGGGAGGGAGGGAGGAAGGAAGGAAGGAAGGAAGGAAGGAAGGAAGGAAGGAAGGAAGGAAGGAAGGAAGGAAGGAAGGAAGGAAGGAAGGAAGGAAGGAAGGAAAGGGGAGGGGAGGGGAGGGAAGCGTCAGTAGGAGCTTAACCATTGCCCATAGTAACTAGGGCAATGACCTGATGAACTACAGCTATTCCTTGGCATGAGTCTTCCAGCTACTAAGTGAAGCAACCCAACTTTTCCAAGCCTCTGTTTTCTATTGACCCAAAAGCTACGAGCAAAGCTGTTTTCAAAAGGTCAGATATGAGATCTTGTCAAATATGGAAACCATTGAATGATAAATATTTAAGAGCCAATGTGATGATCACTTCATCTATCCATGTAGAGTCAGTGCTATGTAGTAGAAACATCACCAAACTATAAACCAGTTAGCCTGGCTTGTGTTATATTATTATAGTCCTGTTTCTACCACTGTGTGGTCTTGGGTGAATTGTTTGTCAATTTCTTAATCTGCAAAATAGAATAGTATCTATCTTACAACCTTCAATCAACAAGTCTTTATTTATTTAGTGTCTACTATGCATCAGACACTGTCCTGGGTGCTGAGGAAGGAAAGATAGAAACAAAACCATCCCTGCCCTCAGGGAGTTTATATTCTATCAAGAATATAATAAGATTGTTTATTTGAGAGCACATTAAAATAAATATGCTATAAATACTATACAAATATAAGAGATTATTTATTAAGTACCTGTTATGAACCCAGTCTCATATTAAGCAAAATATATTAGAAGAAGCCAGCACAGAAATTTATATTCTAGCTGTTAAATGATCATATCCCTTAACAGAGCATTTTAGAAGCAGACAGGAACTTTTAGATCATCTCTCTCACACTTTCATTTTACAAATGATGAAACTGAAATCTGAAGAAGGAAAAGTCCAACATCAGGAAATAACTTACTGATGGACACTGGATTTGAACCTGAATCACCTGACTTACAATTCCAGGCTCTCTCCATTATGCCACCCTGCCTAATACCTGAGAGTATGGTATAAAAAAGTGCCATGGGAAATGAAAAAAAGGAGCTTGCTCAGAAATGCAACAATTCCTTGATGGACTCTCAGTGAGTTTTTGGGAGATGAGCCTTCAGAAAAATCAAAGCTTTAGCACCACCTAGTGAAACTATGCCTAATCCTAGAGAAGAGCCCCTTGCTTCCAGGGTATCCTGAGCCCAGTCACCAGATGCCTTTGTCCCAAAGAGACATCAGGTCTAAGGTGCTACTGTTCTTTTTTCTCTGGGATCTTATAAACTATCTACAGGTCATTGAAACCTAGTGTTGGAAAGGACCACTGAGGGTCTCAGAGGTTAGTACAAGCCTGATGCAGACTTCGTGAGAGAAAGAAGGTGAGAGCAGAAAGGACCACTCATTTACTAGAGCTGCAGTTTCTGGGAGTGGGGGACAGCCTTCTAAGGGTATCATCCCAAAGTGGCCTCTAGGGTGCCTTTACCTCTCTAACTCTCTCTAGTAGAATTTAAGATCCTTGAGGACAGAAATTTTTGTTTTTATTGGTGTTGGGTTTTTTTTAATTCCCAGTGTCTTGCACATAGGAGGTGTTTAATGAATGTTTATTGAATTGTCTCCTGGACAAGTAGGCTCCGTGGAGAAGGGCAACATACCTGAAGTATAGATCCCCTGGATCAGTCTTTTTCCCCTGAAGCTCTTTGGCATCCTATGGAAACTCAATATGCAACAAGGACATAGAATCAGTGCATGATATTTTCTCCCTTTCCTGTTATATCAAAAGGAAATATAAGATAAAGGGGATATAAGTGTTTAGAAATCATTAAACTCTTCCCAAGAAAGAACATCACAAGAACATATAGATCCTCAACTCTGGGACATTAAATCTCCACACACACCTGTACTCCACTTCCTACCACCACGTTCAATCTTCTTGAAACTTTTCCAGGCCACTCCAATCTAGTCTTAGAACCTGATGATACAATCTCTCGAATTGCTCTCTCCAGGGGCAACCCAGTGTAGTGAAGCCCTGGGAGTCAGAGCACTCAAATTCCAGTCAGTCATCTGACTCTGACTTTGACTCCAATGTAACCTACCCCAACCAGGGCTTAAGTTTCTTGAATCTTCAAACTCCAAGGGCATTCCTCCTATCCATGTTTATAAGGCACAAACCTCATCCTTTCCTAGGACTTAGGGCTAAAGATTCTAAACAAGGTCAGAAGGCAGGACTGTCTATTGTAAATGATTTTTCTTTCTTTTGCTTGCTTTTTTTTAGTAGAAAAGGAAAATCCAGAAGGCTAAGATGACAGCTGGTCCCATTTTCAGTTCAAAGTGTCATTCCTGTGCAGGCTCTGTTCCTGTGAGTCATGCACTGCCCTCAGCAGCTTCTAAGTGGGATCAGGTCAGGGGCATGATGGACAGGCAGGCTGGAAAATCTGTGTCAGAGTCCCTGCTGCATTGTCTGCCCAAAGACACTCTGGCCAGCCCCACTCCACCCCCTGTCCCCACAGAACAGAAGACCTCTCCACCCAGCCTACCCCAATCTCATGAGGTGTGGCAGCAAGAACTAACATTCAGGGAATCCTAGGTTCTAAGGACAGTTGTAATACTAGTTGACCCCATGAACTTGGGCAAGTGCCTTTCCTTTCCTGGGGCCTTCTGTAAAATGAAGGGGCTGGATAGGCTGATCTCTGAGAAGAATTCCAGCTCTAACATTCTATGGCTCTATCTTAGTTGCAACAGAATCAGTCCAATTTGGGATGTGTTGCTCTGGCTGAAAAACCAGGTCAAGAGGGAACAAAGTTTCCCAGAAATCGTCAAACTTTGCCCCTGTGCTTGCTCACAGATCTGACAGTGGGAATCCCATTAACATATACCAGGCACAGAAAAGCTAAGCTAGGGAATGTTAGCTGTATTATTAGCGGGTTGAGAATGATGTTAATTGACCAAATGTTTCTCAGGAAGCTGTTATTTGAAATCACATTAAACCAATGGCTTCTCAACAAGTAGAAGACACTTAACCCAAGATGTGGGGTTCATTGAGAGTCTTTTGGAGCAAAAAAGATTAAGGCCTATAGGATTGGGTGCAGGAAAACATGGAAGGTGCCTTCAATTCTAATAATTTATTTGGAAATTATGAAAGCCAACAAAGTTTCAAGTGTTTAGAGATGAACTCACTGATACTTAATCAGCAGCAGATGTTGCTGGAGGGTGTGGGCAGTCATTTCTGAAGCATATGGACTTTTGTTTCATGTTCATACTTTAGAAATTCTTTAGAAACATATTTAGGTTTTCTGGGGAGCAGGCTTCACTGGAACATTTGTGAAACTGTTCAATTTCTTTTCCCTAATATGGGTTTGGATCCACTTCTCTTCAAGGCTGCTTAGTCTTTGCGGCTGATGAGTCTCACAAAACTTACTGTCATCACTAGCCTAAACCCAAAATTAAAGAGTCCCAAATCAACATTCAAGATTTAGTTCAAAGTCCACCTCTTGCAGGAAACCTTCTTGGATTGCTCCAATGTATATTGAACCCTCCTATATCTGAATTCCTATAGCAAACTCAGTGCTATATGATAGCATTTAAGTTTTACAAAATGCCTTACAAACTTATCTTGTTCAGTCTTTACAATAACCCAGGGAGTTAGGAACTGAAAGCATTACTTTTACCGTTTTATAGATAAGGAAACTGAGGCTCAGAAAGGATTGAGCAATCTCTCTATATCAAACAGTCTTTATGCACTGGAGACAAAATTTGGAATCAAGCCTGCCCTATTTTCCATTAGAATTTATTTTTTTCTCTAGTAGATTCAACATTATTTGTTTTAAAATATTCATTGACACTCAACTCTGTGTTAAGAAAATAATTTCATGTGTATTAGTCTTATTGAGAAGCATAGGGTGGTGGTATCCAACTGAAATAGAAGTGGGGCCACTAAGTCATGCAAAAAGATCCCTATGGACTGCATATTGATACAGCAAACCACATACTAACATTGTGTGTTCTCTTCTATTTTTGTTAATTATTTCTCAGTCATATTTTACTCGAGTTCAAGAGTGTTGCCTGTGCATGGGTGCCATGTTTGACAAATAGGGAACTGAACTTGGAATTGGGAATGAATGAGTAAAAAAGCATTTATTAAGCACTTACTATGTACCAGGCACCGTGATAAGGAAGGCCTGCGTATAAATCCTGCTTCAGATGCTAACTAGCTGTATTACTCTAAGATAGTCATTCAATTTCTCTGATCTTCAATTTCCTCATCTGCAAAATGGAGCTAATAAGAGAATGTATCTCACAAGGTTGTTGTGTGGATAAAAACAAAGATATTGTATATTATGTGCATTGCTAACCTTAAAGTGCTATATAAATGTGATCTGTATATTAATAAATTACTATTCCCTCCTCCATCTTACTGTAAACCTTTCAAAGGTGTTTATCATAGACCACTGACCATGTCTTGTACTCTACTAGATGGACTTGCATATGAAAGAGGCACAGCAAATTCGTGTTGATTTTGAAATATGACCAGCTGGTGGGGGTTGGTGTGCTCAGAAGAATATGCCTCCCTTGAAAACCTTTGAATGCCATTGGCAGTGGTCAGAAATATGGTTTCCCACTCAGTATCTTATTTTCACATTTATAATCAATCTCTTTGCTCTGCAGGAAAATACAATCCAGGGAAAGCAAGTCAGACAGATAGAAAAGTTAGTTCACTTTTCAGATCCTCCTAGACTCTGAATTGTCCTTAGCCCAGGAGCCCATTCCTGATCTGAGAGTCAGAACACCAGGGTTCTTAGGAATGCCATATGTTGGCTGTCTGACCTCAAATAAATGATATAGTAGAAAGAACCCTGGGTTTGGAGTCAGAGGACCTGAGTCTAAATGATGGCTCTGCTACTTATGTGACCTTGGACTTCCATCTCTGGGCCTCAATTTTCTCATCTGTAAAATGATGGGGGTGACTTAGATGACCTCCAAGGTTGCTTTCAACTCCGTGACTCTATAAAGTCACTTTCTCACCCTGGGCTCTTTCCCAATTTGTCCAATGGAAGGAGGAAGATGTGAGTGTGAGAAGTATGATAGAAGAGAAAAAGGGCCAGACTGGGTTCTAATCCCAGTTCTGCCATAAACTTACTATGTGACCTCAAACCAATCACTTGTGTTCCCTGGGCCTCAGTAAATGAGGCCGTTGGATTAGATGGTCTCCAAAGTCCCTTTTAGGCCAAACATCCTACAGTTTAATTATTACAATGTTCAAATGAGTTTGTATGACCAGTGAGACTAAACGGTAATTTTAGGAGACATAGATTTTTCAAACAGTCCCAACAGAGAATTGCCCTCTCCCTGCCCCCACCCTCATGCCAGCTACAATGGAGCTGCTGAAAATACTCTTACATAACCTTGAAAATACAGATTTGGAGGCATTCCCAGTCCATCTGAGGCTCATTAGGCTCTGGGTATTAGATGCAGGTTGGTTTTTAATAAACTCTTGGGCCAGTGAACTTTAGTTCTGAAACTATATGAGCATTTACTATGGTGGGTCTTCCAAGTTTTGGAGGAACTACTGATCATTTGTAGATTGATGATACAGCCCGCTTTTCAGGAAGCTGTGGATATTCAAGGCACTTCATTGCTAGTCCTAAAGTGAAGACCAGAAATTATAAATTAAAACACAGTTGGCCTTACACATGTCTGGACTGGAAAGTCATAGAATTAAAGACTTTTTAGAATCTAGTGTACAACAATGTAATTGGAAAGTAAAAACTGAAAACCATTTCGGTAATTATAATGACTAAGCTAAGCTCAAAGGGAGGGATGAGAAAATATACCTCCCTCTCATCTGTGCAGAGGTAGGGAACTATGGGTATGGATCATCGCTTATGTGATCAAACTTGGTTAATGTACAGTTGGTTTTGTTGAATTCCTTTTTCCTGTCTCTTTTTTAATCTTTGTTACAAGGGATAGCTCCATGATTAAAGGGGCGAAAGATGTATTTAGAAATGAAAGTATTGTACAAAAAGAAAACAATTTAAAAAAAAATAAAGAATCATCTAGGCCAACCTCTGCATTTCACAGATGTGAAAACAGGCCAGACAAGGAAAAAGACACTGTCTGAGATCAGACAACACAAGATGCATAGAGTAATAAGTAACTCACAGAAACTAACCTCACTGCTTGCTGGCATGAAAGTTTGTCCTTCTCCTTTTCTGACCTGGAACAATTTACCCTGCTTTAGGGAACCCATTGGTTCCCCATTCGTGAGAGCATATTGGTACCAAACATGATGCATATATCTGACCCCTGTTAGCCCTAAAAAATCAGATAGATCAGCTCAGAACTCCTGAAATCAAGCAATCCACCAGTCTAAATCTCCCCTATAACAAGAATGAGAGGTGTGCACTATCACTCCTGGATGAACCTCCCATTTTGCAGAAGTAGAAACTGGGTCAAAGTTATTGTGACTTTCCCATGATCACATAGGTAGTTAAATAAGAGAATTTAGATCCAAATCTAGGTCTTTAGACCTAGAGTCCAAATCCAAAGAAAACCAGTTCAATGTTTTTTCCAAGAAATATCCCTGAATGGAAATATGTCCTTATTGGCCTCTTAGACCTAGAAATGATTTTAGAATGCCAGAACTAGAAAGAACCTTAAAAATAAAATTCTAGCATTGGAGAATTAGCCCAATCCCTTCATTTTAAAGATGAGGAAAGGGAGGTCAAGTTCCTTGCCCAAGGTTACTCGTTAAGTAGCAGAACCAGAATTTAAACTCATTCCTTTTACTTCTATTACATGGTCATTATGCAAGAAAACCCAAAGGCGAGTATAGGATAGACCAGAATAGTTGTAATGTAGAATACAGAGACCCCCTGAGTATGGCCCAGGGCCTGCCTTCCTCTAAACCCAAAAGTTCTTTAACATGGGTCTATGAATATTTTTTAATATTTTTGTAGCTGAATTTCAATATGATTTGTTTCCTTTGTAATTCTATTTTATGCATTTAAAAACATAATTGTGAGAAGGGATCCATAGGCTTTAACAGCCTGCCAACAGTTAGGGTCTAGGACACAAAAAATGACTGAGTTTCTACTCAAAATAAAGAAATCAATCAATTCACTGCACCTATTGATAAACTTCACAAAACAAATCCCCTTAATAGAAGGATTTGTTGTGTAAAACTTGGATTCATTCAAAAGGCCACACCCAAGGACCTAGAAGGCCACATGAGACCTCAAGGCCACAGGTCCTCCAACCCTGCATAAAACCAACAGAAAGGACAGAGGCAAGCGAATCCCATCAAATTACAGTTTCCAGAAGACAGGGACTCCTGAGTCCATCCAATCTAATCCTCTCATCTTAAAGATGAGGAATCTGAAGCTGAGAGATGTGATATAATTTGCCCAGGGACACACAGGTAGTAAGGGGCAGAGCAAGGGTGCTGTGTCAGAATCTCATGCTCATTTTACTGGCCCCCATGACCTCCAACCCTGCTGCCTGCTGCTCAGAGTATGTCGAATGACAGAGAGCAGCTTCAAAGAGCTATAATAAGAATGATTTGGGGTTGCTTCACATTTTCGGGTATGTAATGACTCTGGAAATTTTCCCAAGAGGCAAAAGCCTGGCCCGTGTGGGAGAGAGGTTTCCAGTATTCCCTGCAGAAAGTAAGGAGGTTGATTCATATAAGAATTGCCTTTTTTTTCCTCTTCCCATGAAGATCTTCCAAAAGCAATTCTCCCAAGATGAGATGACAAAGGTCTGGCCAGCCTAGTCACAGAGTTTCCACACTTTTCTCTTCTCACTTCCTTTTTAGTTCTCCTTCTAGCTCATCTCTGTGCTTCTGGTGGATTAATGTAGCTGGGAAAACATTGGATGTTGTCTCTATTGACTCACTGGGCAAGTGACTTCAACCCCCTGAGATTCCAGTCCTTCATCTAGAAAATGGTACCACTGTTCTCCCACACAACAAGGCTGGAAACCTAAGTCATGTTTTATTCCTCACCCTTCACACTCATTAGGTCACCAACCCCTGTGGAATCTATATCCACAACATTTTTCCCAGTCATTTCCCAGTCCTGGTCTACATACTCATTGACCCACACCTGAATCATTATAGGGGTGTGCCTTTTCTATGAGATGCCAAAATCCCTAAGGGCTGAAAGAGTCTTATAGTTTTGCCTCCTTGTAATACTTAACATAACATGCATTAGGGAGGAAAGTAAAAAGGAAGGAAGAAGGGAAGGAATGAAGAAATGAAGGAACAAAGAAAGGATGAAAACTGAAATTTATATAGCACTTTTGGGTTCAAAGCATTTTTCTCAAAAGAGATCTGTGAGGAAGGTTGTAAAAATATTACTATTCTCATGTTATAGATGAGGAAATAGTTTCAGAGAGTTTAAATAGTTTGTCTTGGACCCCACAGCTTATGACATGATTTTTTGTCAAATGTTTTTTAAAACTTTTTTTATTAAAAAAATGCTTCCACTCTTATTGAGAACTCAACAAACATCAACAAATACAAAAATTTATTTTTTTGTGCTTTTTTAAAAATTTACTTAAGTTTTCAATATTCATTTCCACAAAATTTTGAGTTCCAAATTTTCTCCCCATTTCTCCCCTCCCCCTACCCCAAAATGCTGAGCATTTTAATTACCCCATCACCAATCTGCCCTCCCTTCTAACATCTCTCTCTTCCCTTATCCCCTTCTTCTCTTTTGTCCTGTAGGGCAAGATAAATTTCTATACCCCATTACTTTTATTTCTTATTTCCTAGTTGTATGCAAGAACAATACTCAACAGTTGTTCCTAAAACTTTGAGTTCCAACTTCTCTTCCTCTCTCCCTCCCCCAACCATCTCCATTGGGAAGGCAAGCAATTCAATATAGGTCATATCTGTGTAGTTTTGCAAATGACTTCAATAATAGTCGTGTTGTGTAAGACTATGTTTCCCTCCATCCTATCCTGCCCCTGGTTTTTTCTATTCCTTCTTTTGATCCTGTCCCTCCCGAAGAGTATTGACTTCTAATTGCTCCCTCCTCCCATTGCCCTCCCTTTCGTCATCGCCCCCACCCTGCTTATCCTCTTCTCCCCCACTTTCCTGTATTGTAAGATGGGTTTTCATAACAAAATGAGTGTGCATTTTATTCTTCCCTTTAGTCGAATGTGGTAAGAGTAAGCTTCATGTTTTTTCTCTCACCTCCCCCCTTTTTCCCTCCACTGAAAAGTCTTTTACTTGCCTCTTTTATGAGAGATAATTTGCCCCATTCCATTTCTCCCTTTCTCCTCCCAATATATTTCTCTCTCATTCCTTAATTTCATTTTTTTCAGATATGATCCCATCCTATTCAACTCACCCTGTGCTCTCTGTCTCTCACTGTGTGTGTGTGTGTGTGCGTGTGTGTATGTAATCCCACCAACTACCCAGATACTGAAAAAAGTTTCAAGAGTTACAAATATTGTCTTTTCATGTAAGGAGTGTGAACCATTCAACTTTAGTAAGTCCCTTATGATTTCTCTTTGCGTTTTACCTTTTCATGCTTCTCTTGATTCTTGTGTTTGAAAGTCAAATTTTCTTTTCAGCTCTGGTCTTTTCATTAAGGATGCTTGAAAGTCCTCTATTTCATTGAAAGACCATTTTTTTCCCCTGAAGGATTATACTCAGTTTTGCTGGGTAGATGATTCTTGATTTTACTCCTAGTTCCTTTGACTTCTGGAATATCATATTCCAAGACCTTCAATCCCTTAATGTAGAAGCTGCCAGATCTTGTGTTATCCTGATTTTATTTCCACAATACTGGAATTGTTTCTTTCTAGCTGCTTGCAATATTTTCTCCTTGGCCTGGGAACTCTGAAATTTGGCCACAATGTTCCTAGGAGTTTCTCTTTTTGGATCTCTTTCAGGAGGTGATCAGTGGATTCCTTGAATACTTATTTTGCCCTCTGGTTCTAGAATATCAGGGCAGTTTTCCTTGATAATTTCATGAAAGATGATGTCCAGGCTCTTTTTTTGATCATGGCTTTCAGGTAGTCCCATAATTTTTAAATTGTCTCTCCTGTGTCTGTTTTCCAGGACAGTTGTTTTTCCAGTGAGATAGTTCACATTCTCTTCCATTTTTTCATTCTTTTGGTTTTGTTTGGTGATTTCTTGGTTTCTCATAAAGTCATTAGCCTCCATCTGTTCCATCCTAATTTTTAAAGAACTATTTTCTTCAGTGAGCTTTTGAATCTCCTTTTCCATTTGGCTAATTCTGCTTTTTAAAGCATTCTTTCCCTCATTGGCTTTTTAAACCTCTTTTTCCAGTTGAGTTACCCTATTTTTAAAGGTGTTATTTTCTTCAGCATTTTTTTGGGTCTCCTTTAGCAAGGTGTTGACATGCTTTTCATGATTTTCTTGCATCTCTCTCATTTCTCTTCCCAATTTTTCCTCCACCTCTCTTACTTGATTTTCAAAATCCTTTTTGAGCTCTTCCATGACCTGAGCCCATTGAATATTTGTTTTGGATATTTGGGATACAGAAGCCTTGACTTTTATGTCTTTCCCTGATGGTAAGCATTGTTCTTCCTCATCTGACAAGATGGGAGAAGGTATCTGTTCATCAAGAAAATAATCTTCTATAGTCTTATTTTTTTCCCTTCTTTGGGTATTTTCCCAACCAGCTACTTGACTTTTGGGTCCTTTGTCAAGAGTAGGGTATACTTAAGATTTCAGTTCCTCCAAGGTGGCACAATCAAGCATGTATACTGGTCTGGGAGCAGGAGAGATTTTTGTGCCCAGAATCTTAGCAGAGTTTCCTCTTCACAACCACCTGGCCTCCAGTTCTACCAAGCCAGCACTGGGGACTGAGATTCAGATAAGCTGCAGGGGCAGGGCCACCAGTCAGTGTGAGATAAAGATCAGCTGCTGCAGGGTCTCTACACAGGGCTGAGGAAGGAATTAAATGCTCAATGACCCCAGGGGTTTTACAATCCAACAATGGATGCAGGCTTCTGTAGGGGCTGCTGTGGGAACTGCTGCTGCCTGCCTGATGGGACCTCTGTGGGCCACAGCCTGAGGCCGGAGCTATGGGAAGGGCCTTCTACCTTCTTAACCAGCTGAAAAAAACCCCGTCACTGACCTTTGGCACCTGTGGGTTGAAGGATCTGTGGAACCTCTGTTGCTGCGAGTGGAGATTCCACCCCCGCCCCCTCTGATGCCTGCTCATATCCTCCTCCAAGAGCTGAGTTGCAAAGCCAAGGCTGAACTGGGCTCTGCTCCACATCCGGTGTGACAGACATTTTCCATTGGCCTTTCAGATCACCCTAGGCTGGAAATCTCCTACACTCTGTTGTTCTCCACTTATGCTGTTCTAGAATTTGTTGAGAGTCTTTCTTTGTAGGTATTTTATGGGCTGTGGGGAGAGAGCTAGCATATGTGTGTCTTTCTACTCCTCCATCTTGGCTCCACCCTCAAACATGTAAATTTCAATATACAAAGCACAGAAAAGAGGATTGTATATAGTACCATAAACTTTACTATGTGTAATTTGGGGTTTTTTAAAAGAATGTATTATATTTATCACAACACTAACAAAATGCCCTACTTGGTTCTGTCCCATTTTGACCTTTCTTCTGCTCTTTTCTATTTATTTTAAATGTGATATTCTTTCATTTTATCCCGTGCTCTTTATACTAAACTACATCTCTAGACTCTATAATAATCACCCTCTTCTCCTTGAGACCTCCCTTCTCCCTAGGCTTTATGACACTGCTCTCCCTTGGTTCTCCTCCCACCTGTCTGACCATTTATGCTCTGACTTCTGTTCTGGATCTTTATTCACATTACACTGAATAATAGTGGATTCCCCCTATGGCTCTGTCCTGGGTCATGTTCTCTTCTCCTATATTATTTAACTTGATGTTATCAGCTCCTCTACTGTCAATGATCATCTCTATGACTGATTCTCAGATCTACTTAGCCAACTGTAGCTTCTTTTTTAACCTCTTCTCTCTCATCTCCAGCTTCCTATTAGATATCTCAAACTACATGCCCAAAAGACATCTTAAATTCAACATGTCCAAAACTGAATTCATTATGTCTTCCCATCAATAATTCCCTCTTCCTAATTTTCCTATTACTATTCTTGATACCACCATCTTCCCAGTGACCCAGGCTCACAACCTAGGGGACAGCCTCACTTCTTACCCTCTCTCTCCCTCCCTCCCTCTCTCTCTGTCTCTCTCTGTGTGTCTCTCTCTGTCTCTCTGTCTCTCTCTCTGTCTCTCTGTCTCTCTCTCTGTCTCTCTGTCTCTCTCTCTCTCTGTCTCTCTGTCTCTCTCTCTCTCGGTCTCTCTCTCTCATTCTCTCTCTCTCTCCCCCATATTTAATCAGTGGTCAAGCCCTCTCATTTCTACTTTTACAACTTTTCTCATAAGTGCCCCCTCCTCTTCTCTGGTACTGCCACTATACAGGTGCAGGACCTTATTTTCTCATATATTGATTACTAAAATAACCTGTTGCTTGGCTTTCCTGCCTCCAGGATCTCCCCACTGTAATCTTTTCTCCACTCAACTGTCAAATTGGTCTTCTTAAAACAAGTCTGATCATATTACTTCCCCATTCAATAAAATACAGGAAGGATTATTCTATTCCATATTTTAGTAATATTTATTACTTCCAACACAACAAGAGAAGGAAACCCATTTCCCTTCTTGCTACCCTTAATAAGTTCACTCCATTGCCAGCATTTATTTCACAGACCTGAGGAATTCTAAGTCTCTCTTTTCTTATTATAGCAGATTCATCAAAATATTCACACTTTCATATCTTTCCAGATTTCTGATAGCACAAAGTTAAGAAGGCAAAATTAAATCAATACACAGTGGTTAGGACAATACTTTCTTTTTTTAGGAAACTTTTTTTTTTTAAGGAAACAACTACCTACAGAGAGAAGACTCTTACTATGATTCCTCACTGTAACTTGAAGGTTTCCTCAGGGCCTTGAAGTCAAGGTCAAGAGAGCACACGTTTCAGCATGTCTGGCAAAGCTGGGGAGACTCAAGAACACAGGCTCAGTGGCAGACTGGTATTTGAGTTTCAGACTAACCCATTGCAGTTAGGGACAGCTGGGTGGTGCAGTAAAGAGAGTACTAGCTTTAGAATCAGGAAGATTCATCTTAATAAATTCAAATGTGACCTCAGACACTTACTACCCTTCTGACCCTTGAAAAAAATTATTTAACTCTGTTTTCCTCAGTTTCTCACCTATAAAATCAGCCAAATAAGGAAATGGCAAACCACTCTGGTATCTTTGCCAAGAAAACTCAAAATGAGGTCATGAAGAGTCAGATACAACTGAATAATAACTAGTCAATTAGAGAGAGACTTATCAAGAAAATGTTAGCCACTAGTACTGAAGGGAGTGAAGCAGAGCCAAGATGACAGAGTACAAAGACAGACCTGTAAAAGCTCTCCACCATACCCTATAAAATATCTGTAAAAAATGACTCTGAATAAACTCTGCCAAATTGTGCCAAAGTCACAAAACAATAGAGTGAAAGAGATTTTGCAGCCCAAAGCAGCCAGGAAGGCCAACAGGAAAGGTCTATCGCACTGGGTGCAGAGCAGTGCATAGCCCAAAGTGGGTCATGGCAAGAACAGGACCCCAAACAGGCTTCAGGGAGCCACCTGCAGCAGCACTTCCTAGATTGCTCAACCCAAACATGCCAAAGACAGCTTCAAAAGTCAGTGAGAAAGCTCTTTCACCCAGGAGAAGGGTACACAGTCTAGACCACTGGCAGCAGCCATGGAGGCAACAGTGTCCATTTTTGGAATCCTCCACCTAAAGTCCCTGGGGGAATTGAGCAGCTGATCTGAATCTCAGTCCTAAGTGGCAGACCTGGGGTGAAGAGAAGCACTGGCATGGTGGAGCTGGAGGTGATTGTGGAGAGGGAATTCTACTCACAGATTCTGGGCATAAAAGTTTTTGGTTGCTCCAAGACTAGTGCACAGGTCAGGAGTAAACTCCTCTCCCTTGATTGTGCCACCTTGGAGGAACTGAGATCTTACAGGTCCCCAGAGAATACCCTCCTCTTGACAAAGGACTTAAAAGTCAAGTAATTGACTGGGGAAATGCCCAAAAAAGGGGGGAAAATAAGACTACCAAAGGTTACTTTCTAGATGAACAGGTATTTTCTTCCATCCTTTTGGATGAGCAAGAACAATGTATACCATCAAAGCAAGTCAAGGCTTCTGCATCCAAAACCCCCAAAATAAATATGCAATGACTTCAGGCCATGGAAGAGTTCAAAAAGGATTTTGAAAATCAAGTAAGAGAGGTGGAAGAAAAACTGGGAAGAGGAATGAGAGAGATGGAAGAAAAGCATGAAAAGTGAGTCAACAGCTTGCTAAAGGAGACCCTAAAAATGCTGAAGAAAATAACACCTTTAAAAATAGGTTAACTCGATTGGCAAAAGGAGGTTCAAAATGCCAATGAGGAGAAGAATGCTTTAAAAAGAAGAATTAGCCAAATGGAAAAGGAAGTTTCAAAAGTTCACTGAAGAAAATAGTTCTTTAAAAATTAGAATGGAGCAGATGAACAACTTTATGAGAAACCAAGAAATCACAAAACAAAACCAAAAGAATGAAAAAAAAGAAAATGTGAAAATATATCATTGGAAAAACAACTGACCTGAAAAATAGATACAGGAGAGACAATTTTAAAATTATGGGACTACCTGAAAGCCATGATCAAAAAAAAAAAAGCCTAGACATTATCTTTCATGAAATTATCAAGGAAAACTGCCCTGAACCAGAGGGTAAAATAAATATTGAAAGAATCCACCAAGGGGGCGGAGTCAAGATGGCGGAATAGAAAGACGCACGTTTACAAGCTCCAAACCCACAGCCCATAGAATTAATACATACAAGCACGCACACACAGAGACAGAGAGCACAGAGTGAATTGAATAGGATGGGACCATATCTTAAAAGAAATTAAGGTAAATGCTGAGAGAGAAATGTAGTGGGAGGAAAGAGGGTGAAATGGAATGGGATAATTATATGTCATTTAAGGGGCAAGTAGGAGACTTTTTAGTGGAGGGAAAAAGAGGAGAGCTGAGAAAAAAAACCAAAAAAAAAAACAAGAAGTTTACCCTCATCACATTTGACTAAAGGAAGGAATAAAATGCACACTCATTTTGGTATGAAAACCTATCTTACAGTATAGGAAAGTGGGGGAGAAGGAGATAAGCAAGGGGGGGATGATGGAAGGGAGGGCAAAGGGAGGAGGGAGCAATTTGAAGTCAACACTTGAGGAGGGACCGGATCAAAAGACAGAAGAGAAACAATGAGGGGCAGGTTAGGATGGAAGGTAATTCAGTTAGTCTTACACAACACGACTATCATGGAAGTCATTTGCAAAACTACACAGATATGGCCTATATTGAATTGCCTGCCTTCCCAAAGGGAATGGGTGGGGAGGGAGGGATGGGGAGAATTTGGAACTCAAAGTTTTAGGAACAACTGTTTAGTATTGTTGTTGCTACTAGGAAAGAAGACATACAGATAATGAGGAATAGAAAGTCATCTGGCCCTACAGGAGAAAAGAGAAAATGGAGACAAGAGAAGGGAGGGACGACAGAAGAGAGGGCAGATTAGAGATAGGGAAAATTAGATTGCTTGGGATATTGGAGTGGGGAGGGGATAAAGGGGAGAAAATTTGGAACCCAAAATTTTGTGAAAATGAATGTAAAAAGCTAAATAAATGAATGAATGAATGAAAAGAGTCCACCAATCACCTCCTGAAAGAGACCCAAAAAGAGAAACTCTTAGGAATATTATGGCCAAATTTCAAAGTTCTCAAGTCAAGGAGAAAATATTGCAAGTAGATAGAAAGAAACAATTTGAGTATTGTGGAAATACAATCAGGATAGCACAGGCTCTGGTAGCTTCTACATTAAGGGATTGAAGGACTTGGAATAGGATATTCCAGAACTCAAAGGAACTGGGATTAAAACAAAGAATCACCTACCCAGCAAAACTGAGGATAATACTTCAGGGGGAAAAATGGTCTTTCAGTGAATGAGAATACTTTCAAGCATTCTTGATGAAAAGACCAGAGCTGAATAGAAAATTTGACTTTCATACATAAGAATCAAGAGAAGCATGGAAAGGTAAACAGGAAAGAAAAATCATAAGGAACTTACTAAATTTGAACTGTTTACATTCATACATCAAAAGATAATATTTGTAACTCTTGAAATTTTTCTCGGTATTTGGGTAGTTGGAGAGATTACACACATACACAAACACACACACACAAATAGACAAAGAGCCCAGGGTGGGTTAAATAGGAAAGGATGATATCTAAAAAATAAAATTAATGGATGAGAGAGGAATATATTGGGAGGAGAAAGGGAGAAATAGAATGGGACAAATTATCTCTCATAAAAGAGGCAAGAAAAAGTTTTTTCAATGGAGGAGAAAAGGAGGAAGGTGAGAGGAAAAAGGCGAAGCTTACTCTCATCATATTTAGCTTAAAGAGGGAATAACATACTGGATCAATGTGGTTTGAAAATCTATCTTACACTACAGGAAAGTAGAGAAGAAGGGGATAAGTGGGATGGGGGATGATAAAAGGGAGGGTAAATGAGAGGAAGGAGTAATTAGAAGTAAATACTTTTGGGGAGGGACAAGGTCAAAAGAGACAATAGAATAAATGAGGGGCAGGATAGAATGGAGGGAAATATAAATAGTCTTTCACAACATGACTATTATGGATGTCTTTTGCAAATCTACACATATATAGCCTATATTGAATTGATTGCCTTCTCAGTGGGGATGGGTGGGGAGGGAGGAAGGGAGAGAAGTTGTAACTCAAAGTCTTAGGAATGAATGTGAAGAATTGTTTTTCCATACAACTGGGAAATATGAAATACAGGTAATGGGGTATAGAACTCTATCTTGCCATATAAGAAAAGAGAGAAAATGGGTAAAAGGAAAGGGAAGGGTGTGATAGAAGGGAAGGCAGATTGGGTGAAGAGGTAATCAGAATGCATGGCATTTTGGGACAGTGGAAGGGAGAGATGGGGAGAAAATTTGGAACTCCAAATTTTGTGGAAATGAATGTTGAAAACTAAAGAAAGAAAATGTTAGCCAACAGATGTTGAATTTTTGGCCACATTAAATCCTCAAGTTCTTTTTTTTCCATACTGTGGAAGGATTACTGTATATATCAGTAGAAAAAAAAAGACCCACATCAGCAAAAGCACAGGTCTTTTGAAGGTACTGAACATAGACAAATGAAAATGCCTTAAGGGAGATTGGAAGGAAACCTTGAGGGAGTAATTGGTAAATTGCTATTTATATTTATTGAAGGCATTTGGTTGCAACTACTTTTGAATATATATTCATATAATGAACAAGAAGGCATGACACCAATTCCTCACCTCTTTTCATGCTTTCCCTTTCTTCCTGGGGTAGAGCTGGCTCATTCACTTTACACCCACACTGGCAAATCATAGCAATTCCTCAAAGAGGTGCTTGCAAGGCAACAAGGGTACTGAGTAACCTTGGTATGGGTCAAATATGCACCTGCCTTTATTACTATAGCTCCTGAACATATACCAGTGTGCTTTCCATCTATGTACATCTGTGACAATGATGCCATTAACCACTTTTCATCCTAACTATGGATTGTATGCAGGCCTGGATGTCTGTGGTCTCTTTAAAAAACAGTCTGTATTACATATATACTGTTCCTATTCTGAGCTTCTCTGTTCTCCTGCTAGATGAAGTCACTTCTCCACTACCCTCAGTGTATTGAAGCAGTATTAAGCTCCTTTAGCTAAAAGCAGAATTAAATGTAGGATTTTTTTAAGATTTCCAAGGTCTGTCCCCTTGGCTGATAACTGAAACCATGGGACACTTTTTCTGTGAAAAGCAATTCCCTTTAATAATGGCATGTGCAAAACTATTAGAGTCCATACAGACTTTGAAGACCTTTCCCTTCTAGAACCATATGGGGAAGAAAAAGTGAATTATGGCAAGATTTTAAGGGGTTTTTCACCTCTCAAGCTATAGATGGTATTAGAGAACAAGGCAGCTTTTCCCCAGCCAGCTGTTCCCACAGCACAGAAGGTTTTTTCTCCCGTCAGCTCCCAGCATCATAACCTTCCTCAAATCAGATCAGCTCCTAGAATTGGCAGCAAAGTCTGCCTGTCAGCAATGTTGAGTTTTTGTGAGCTTCATCAACTTCTGTGTTCTGTCTTCTAAAAAAGCTTCTCTTGGCAACTTCTCTGAGTACTCTGGGGGTAGTTGGTGGAATAGCGCATAGCATGCTGGACTTTGACTCAGAAGGACTTGAGTTTGAATCTTGTCTTGCTCACCAGCTGTGTGTGACCTTGGGCAAGTCAATTAATCTCTCAACCTCAGTTTTCTCAATTGTAAAAAAAAAAAGGGATAAATATAGGACCTTATTTAGAGAATTGTCAAGAGGTTCAAATGAAATTAAATAAGTAAATATTTTGCAAGCCATAAATCATCATATGAATGAATTATCATGGTTTCTCAATTGATTTCTTAAGCTCTAGCTTCTTAAGGACTCAATTCAAGTTCTCCTTGTATATCATGACTCATTTCTAATTCAGGATGAGAAATTCAAATTTCACATATCTGTCATACATGGGACAAATAGTTATTACACAATAGTCCTGTGATCACAAAATGGTTCTTTTATTCATAAGTTTCTAACAATAAATTTAAAAGACCTGAAATACTCATATTCAAATTAAATCCTGGGAAATTTCCTACAGCCTTTTTTAACATTCATCAGCATTCTGATCTTTAAAATGCCTTCACTCAGGTCTTTTCTATATTTGAGGAAATGCTTCTCTTGGGTGTTTATAACTGTCTTTGTTTCTCCTCAAATGGATGTTCTCTGTGCATCTTGCAAGAATTCCCCTTTACTGCCCTTTTCATTAAACTAAATGTCTACATAAGAAAAGGACAATGTCTTATGCTAAGCAAAAAATCAAAATGTGAAGGTCTTTTAAGTAGTTTGGTAGCAAATGGATTGAGCACTAGATTTGGAGTCAGAAAGTCCTGAGTTCAAATCTAGCTTCAGGAATTTACTAATTGTGTGAATCTAGGAAAATCTCAGTTTATTCATCTGCACAACAGGATTATAAAAGTATCTACCTCCTAGGAATGTTGGCATGATCAAATGACATAATATTTATGAAGCTGGTAGGTGGTATAGTTGATAAAATGCTGAAACTGGAGTCAGGAAGACTTGAGTTAGAATTTAATCTCAGACATTTTCTAGTGGTATGACCCTAGGCAAATCACTTAAACTTTGTCTGCCCCGTTTTCCTCAATTATAAAGTATAATAAAAGCACCTGCCTCCCAAGGTTGTTGTGTGGACCAAATGAGATAATATTGTAACTGTAATACTAGTCCCGTGCTGTGTGCATATATGAAGAACATAGTAAGTGCTTAATAAATGACTCTCTCCTTCCTTCCCACAAGGAAATTAAATTCTATTGGAGAAAGAAATATTGAAATAGATATGAAATAGGAAAAGGAAGGGAATAAACGTTTGCATGGGTCACTCCTTTGAGCCCAGCACTGTGCTAAAACCTTTATAAATACTGTTTATTATATTGTTCATTGTTTGATCCTCATAACAGCCCTGTTGAAATAGATGTTGTTATTATCTTTATTTTATATTTGAGGAAATTGAGGCACAGAAAGGTTAAGTGACTTGCCCGGGAACACATTGTCTGAGGTCACATTTGAACTCAGGTCTTCCTGATTCCAGGTCCAGTGCTCCAACCACTGTACCACGTTGCTGTCTCCAAATAAATAAAATACTATATAAATAAAAAGTGGGGAGGAGGATTCATATCAGGAGAAATTTCATTTCATTAGGAGATGAATTTTGAATTGTCTTATAAAGAATGCTAGGGATTTTAAGAGACATAATGAAGGGAAACTGCATTCCAGACATTAGGCTTGGGGTTGAGAGTCATTATGAGAGAGAAAGATGAAGAAAGTTACTTTGACTGAACCATCCAGTGTGTGAATGTCTACATGAGTGAAAGTCTACAAATGTCAAATAGAGTTTGATATAATCCTAGAGGTCATAGGAAGCCACTGGAGTATTTTTGAGAGGACAGGTGAAATGTTCACACCTGTGCTTTAGGCAGATCACTTTTGGCAGCATTATTGGGTATGACTTAGAGAGAGGAAAGACTGAAGGCAGAGAGACCAAGAAGAAGATTGTTATAGTAGTTCAGGTGGAAGGTGACAAGGACCTGAATGAATGGTGGCCATATGAATGAAGTGAAGGGATTGGATGTGAGAGATATAATGGAGGCAGAATTAATAAAATTTGACAACTGATTAGATATGGGGAAGGAAGGAGAGTGAAGAATTGAGAATGATATCAAGTTTGCAAATTTGAATGACAGGAAGAATGATGACACAATTGACAAATGTAGGGAAAGTAAAGTGCCCTGAGGAAGGGACGGAAGATGGCATGTATCAGGCAGGTCAAACCACTATCACCACCTCCACAATCACCTCCAGCCAGTATCTGGTGGGTACAGTTCAAAGTCCTACATTCAAGATCCCCTGGAATAGCAGCATCCCTCAGACCACAGCCTTGTATCAAGTCAACTCTGTGACCATCTTCTCAGAGAACAACCCTTATGGAGATGCTACTCACAAACTCTCTGAAGGTCTAGCCTCCATTTCATCAGTAGTCAAAGATGTTGAAAACTCAGAAAAGAAAAAAATGTTCCACCTGTCTTCGGCACTGTCAAATGGCTACAAGGAAAAAATGGGGACTTTTTTTGTCAATGGAAAATATACCGGGGGTGGAGCCAAGATGGCAGAGTAGAAAGACTCGCCTATGCTAGCTCTGAACCCACAGCCCATATATTTCCCACAAGAAGAACTCCCCACAAATTCTGGATCACTGCAAGGTGCACAGAAACACAGTGGAAAATATTTCCATTCCAGAGAGCCGTCCCCAGGGTCTGTTGCACCCCAGAAAGTGGAGCCCACCCCTGCCTTGCACTGGCTGGGTGGCCCCAGAGGAACAGATCTGAGCAGGCCTCAGGGACGGAATCTCCGGTGGCTGGGAAGGTGCCTCCGCCCACAGACACTACAGGTCAGTGAGAGAGACGTCTGGGCTGGCTGAGAGGGGAGCAGGGTGTCTCCGTGACTTGAGCCCCCTCGGGAGGCAGAGGCAGTGGCAGAGGCAGCAGCGGTGGCCCCCGGGACTCCCTGAACAGGCAGGATCTTCATTACTGAAGGTCTCTGCATAAACCACCTGAAGGAGCTGAGACTGGGAGGTGGCCCTGCCCCCACCCGCTCCATTACTGAAGATCTCTGCATAAAGCCCCTGAGGGAACTGAGCCTGGGAAGCGGCCCTGCCCCCACCCAAGCACCAGAACTTAAGCTCACATTGAATAGCAGCCACTCCCACCACGGATAGCCCTGAGACTAGGAAGCAGCATTTGAATCTCAGACCCCAAGCACTAACTGGGCAGATGTAGGCAGGGATGCAGAGGAATCTCAGAAGTCAAGTAACTGGCTGGGAAAATGCCCAGAAAAAGGAAGCAAAATAAGACCATAGAGAGCTATTTTGATGGGGTGCAGATGTTCCCGCCTTTCAATTCTGATGATGAAGAAATATTCTTACCATCAGGGAAAGATGTGGAGGGCGGGGCCTCTGTATCCCAGACACCCCGGGTGGATGTCCAGTGGGCTCAGGCCATGGAAGAACTCAAAAAGGATTTTGAAAAGCAAGTTAGACAGGTGGAGGAAAAACTGGGAAGAGAAATGAGAGAGATGCAAGAAAAGTATGAAAAACAGGTGAATACCTTGCTAAAGGAGACCCAAAAAAAATGCTGAAGAAAATAACACCTTGAAAAATAGGCTCACTCAATTGGCAAAAGAGGTTCAAAAAGCCAATGAGGAGAAGAATGCTTTCAAAAGCAGAATTAGCCAAATGGAAAAAGAGGTTCAAAAGCTCACTGAAGATAATAGTTCTCTCAAAATTAGAATGGAAGAGATGGAGTCTAATGACTTTACGAGAAACCAAGAAATCACCAAACAAAACCAAAAGAATGAAAAAATGGAAGAGAATGTGAAATATCTCATGGGAAAAACAACTGACCTGGAAAATAGATCCAGGAGAGACAATTTTAAAATGGTGGGACTACCTGAAAGCCATGATCAAAAAAAGAGCCTAGACTTCATCTTCCATGAAATTATCAAGGAAAACTGCCCTGAGATTCTAGAACCAGAGGGCAAAATAAGTATTGAAGGAATCCATCGATCACCACCTGAAAGAGATCCAAAAAGAGAAACTCCTAGGAACATTGTGGCCAAATTCCAGAACTCCCAGCTCAAGGAGAAAATATTGCAAGCAGCTAGAAAGAAACAATTCCAGTATTGTGGAAATACAATCAGGATAACTCAAGATCTAGCAGCTTCTACATTAAGGGATCAAAGGGCGTGGAATAGGATATTCCAGAAGTCAAAGGAACTAGGACTCAAACCAAGAATCACCTACCCAGCAAAACTGAGTATAATACTTCAGGGGAAAATATGGTCTTTCAATGAAATAGAGGACTTTCAGGCATTCTTGATGAAAAGACCAGAGCTGAAAAGAAAATTTGACTTTCAAACACAAGAATGAGAAGAAGCATGAAAAAGTAAACAGCAAGGAAAATATACTAAAGAAGATTCCTCACAATTGTTTTTTGCTGTAGCCTAAGGACCACTGGACCTTTCCAACTGCCCTGCAGCAGAGTCCTCTTATATGTGTTGTCTCACCCTAATAGAGAGGGAATATCTTGATAGGAAGGACTAACTTCCTTCTCTCTTTATATCTCCAGTACTTAGCACAGTACTTTGTACCTAGTAAGTACCTAATGATTGCTTTTTAATTCATTCATTCAAGTTAGGAAAAGGACTGGGTTTGGGAAAAAGATTATGATCTCTTTTGCATGTATTGAGATGCCTGGTAGATCCAGTTATAAATGTCCAGTGTATACTTGAGAAGGACCTGAAGCTTAGGGAAGAGATTAAGGTTAGACAAGTAGATCTGGGAATTACCTCCATGAAAATGGTAACTGAACCCATGGGAACTGATAACTTCATCAAGAGAGTGTTGAAAGAAAAGAGAAAGCACAAGACAAAACCTTCCTTTTCCTTATAACTGAGTTCATTATTTTTAGAACAGATGAGAGAAAGAGAGAGAGAGAGAGAGAGAGAGAGAGAGAGAGAGAGAGAGAGAGAGAGAGATGTGTAAGTATATGTCTTCTGCAAACAATTTAAATAGAATTTGACTCAGGAAGGACCTAACCAGGATTTAAAAGTATTTACATCCCTTTCCTAGTGTTAAGCATGGAAAGAGCTTGTAAAACATTGGTTGTTTGGGATTGTAGGAAATGACTGACATTTTTCCAAGATTGATATATAGATGAGAGGCATCATAGATAGGAGAGTGGATAGAGGGTTGGTCTTGGAGATAGGAAGACTTGGGTTTAGGTGCTATCCTTAGGAAATGATTTAAACTCCCAGTACCCCAGGCAAATTTTCTAACATTAGAAGTTACAGATGAGTCATTGACCTGTATTAGTAGAGGGGTTTATACATTGTGGAGGTCCCTCATGAAATCAAGTGCTGACCAAAAAGAAGATTTCTAGTATTCTTGTATCCAGAGATAGTAGAATTATGGCTTTTAGATATTTTAAGTACTCTTAATTAGTCATTTAGCATTTATTGAATGCCTACTCTGTTCAGGCACTGTGCTAAGTACTGGGGATACAAAGAGAGACAAAAAGACATTCAAGGACAATCTAGTGAGGAGACCATATGTAAATAATAACGTACAAATAAGCTACAGACAGGATGAATTGAGAGTAATCTTTGAGGGAAGGTGATAACATTAAAGGAGATAGGAAAAGGCTTCTCACGGAAAGAATTTTACCTGGAACTTGAAGGAAGTCAGTTAAGTCAGGAGGGAGAGAAAAGGAGAAAGAGTATTCTGACTCTGCGGGAAAGACAGACCACAAAAATGTCCAAAGTCTGGCAATAGAGAGCCATGTGAGAGAACTGGCAAGGACACCAGTGTTACTGGATCACAGAGAGTCTGGAGGTCTCAAGGTGTAAGAAGATTGAAAAGGTAGAAAAGGAGCAGGTCAGAAAGGGCTTTGAATGTTATCATTTGATCCTAGGAGTGAGTTTACTGAATGGGGAGGAGAGAGTGGTCATACCAAGGGAATTGAAAAGTCACCCTCAACCTAACTGTTTTACAGATGCAGAAACTTGGACCTAGAAAAGTGAAAAGATTTGCAAGGTCACTCAAGTAGTATCAGAGACAAGATTTGAACCCAGGTTCTCAGACTCCAATTGTTCCATCCTGATTCCCAGCTAATCTACACTTCTCCAAGACCAAGAGAGGGGAGTCACTTGTCCAAGGTCACACAACGTGTCACTGGCAGAGTTGAATTACCCATTTAGATGTGCCTGCCCCTTTTGTTTTGTGATTCTTTTTTCTCGTGTTCAACCTTGTAAATTAAACTGTTACCTCTCACTTGTACAATGTAAAACAACAGTTTAAAAAATAGCTCTTCAACCTTTGGTCCAACATTACTTTGTTGCAGAATATTCCTTTCAACCTAACAAACATTTATTGATTTACACAGCCCTGTTTAGGGCTCTGAAGGAGTCGGTGATGAATAAGACCTGATCTCTGCCCTCAAGGAATTAAGTAATGATCGCAGAAAGTAGAACGTGGTGAGCACGCGCGCGTGCACGCACACACACAAATCCCATGAGACAAAGATCACAGCCGACTGGGAGATTAGGAAAGCCTTCACAAGAGATTGGAGAGTCAATTCTATTCATCAGACAAGTAGAAGAAAAACAGTTGCAGACTTAGACTCAAGAAGACTTGAATTTGAATCTTGCCTCAGAACATTTATGACCTGTGTGACCTTGGGTAAGTTAGGTAACCATCTCAGTTTCCTCATCCATAAAGTGGGAATGATAATAGCCTCTACCTCAGCAGGATTGCTATGAGGATTGTCCAAAACAATGTAAGAAAAGTGCTTTTCTAATTTTAAAGTCCTATATAAATATTAACTTATTAAGTGTTGTTCTGCGTGCAGGGTACTATTCTAGGCACTGGGGGACATTCTAAGTTTATGTGAGACTCAAACTCTACCCTTAAATGAGATAATATTTGTAAAGTGCTTTGCATAGTACCTGGCACATAATAGGCAATCTATAAACATTTATTCCTTTTCCTCTCCCCTCACTCATTAATCTTACAACCTAGTATGAGTAGAAAGACAAATGTAGGAATAAAAAGACTGTAATACAAACCATTCCCTGAGTGCAGCAAAAGGCATTATTCTCTGAAGTCTGGGAGGAGATCAAGAAAGGCATTATGGAAGTGTATGTCCCTGTCTCCCTGTAGACAAACCAACCACTCAATGACACATCAGTACTGGGATGGTGGAAGATTTGCACATTTGGATGACACAGTCCCAGCCTTGCTGGATGAGGCTCCCACCCTAATGCAGAGCAACTCACTGAGGCTCTGCTGGCTTGGCTCCAGGGAGCCAGAATTAGAGGGTGCTGAATTTAGAGACTGTTGACAGCCTCTGCCATCCTTCAGTGGCATAAAAACAAAGTTTAGCACCTAGTTAGTCAGAATAATTTGTTAAAATAGGTAGCTGATAGAAGGTGATTTGAGGCAAGCTCTTTCCCCATTCTGCCCTGCAGGAACATCCCAGCACCTCTGTCTCCACTGCCCTCTCAATTGAGGCTACTTGGGTGGCACTGTGCCCAGACTTAAAATGCCCAGTCACTGACCCTTCCATACTTGTAAATTTAGATCTGGAAGGGACATTTGAAGTACCTAGTCTCCAACTCACTCATTTCACAGAAGGGGAAACTGAGACTGAAAGAGGATAACAACCCAAGTCATGCAGGTGGTAGGCAGTAGAGATTGGACTTAAACCAGGTCTTCTGACTTTTTTCAGCTTCACTCCATTCCTCCTCAATGCAGCCATGATCTCACTGATGCAAATGCTCTCATCTGCTATGAAGATTACAAAACATTCAGGCCTTCTCATCTTGGGCAAATCCTCCACAAGTTTTATCCAGACTTCCATAATTCCTTAACAGAAGACACATTCATCATGGTAGAAGTTTTCTTCTAGATCACTTAATATTCTGAGTATACCAGTATAGAACTCAGGCTGTCTGCCTCTTATCTTTTACTCTACTACCGTGAAATGACCACTGATTCTAAAATCTTAGGACCTGGGTTCAAATCCTACTTCTGACACTTATTACCTTTGTGACCTTAGGCTTAACCTCCATGAGCCTCCAGTTTGTATATTGAAGGACTTGGACTAGATGTCCTCCTAGGTTCCTTTTAGATCCAGAACTATGATCCAATGGCCACTTCTTTTTCCATCGCAGATGATACCTTCTTTTGGCACTTCTTACCCACAAGTTATCATGGCTGCCATACTAGGACCTACTTTTACCATTGTCTTTCAGATCAATCCCAACTTTTATTCTTCCAAGATTGTGTTGTTGTATGATTTAGTATATAGTATAGTATCACTAGAAGAATTTTGATATTAAAAAGATGACCTTTTGTAACAAAGAATAGCCTTATATAACTACAAAGCACAGCATTACATCATTAGTGCCCTAAAGAAGTAAAAAACAAACCAAAATGCTTTATATGGGGCCAGTGGGGGAAGCATGAATGGTTTCATGAAAGAAGTGGCATGAAAACTAATACATGTGAATGTGCTCTGAAAAATTTAAAGTAGTGCCAAAATGGAAATCCTCCACAAAATCCTGCTCCTATTCTCATTATGGAATGGAGGTAACTCTGGGTTCTTGAAGAGCGTAATACAGACCACACGCTTTATCCTAGAAAGCTCCAGTTACTATTACTGCAATAGACTGTGTCAGCTTTCCAAGGATCAGCCTAGCTAAATATGGAAAGCAGGGGTTCTTAACCTGGGTCCATGAATAGTTTTCAGGAATCTGTGAATTTAGACAGTAAAATTACACCTTTGTTTTCACTAGCCTCTAACTGAAATTTAGCATTTCCTTCCATCACAATTTTTTTTAAATAATCATTTTGAGAATCTATCAATAGGTTCACCAGACTCTCAAAGGTATCCACACCACAACAAAGGATAAGAACCTCTGATGCAGAGGCTCATAATGGGCAATCAGTTCATTGGCCTGGCAACCAATGAAACAAAGGAAAAATACAAAATATCCTGTGCCATCCCCCTCCTGCTTCTGCAGTGACAGAGGCAGAGTAGAGGGGAAGGAGTCAGGGAGTTCTAAGAATTATACAGTTCTTCAAGAATCTATAAACATTAATTAAATTGTTGATACTCTACGTGTGAAATCCTTATTCAAAACCCAGTGAGTGGCCATACTACAAGAATTGAATTATATCACTTATGACATTCCCACAATAAATAAAAACAGAAAACAGAAGGAAGTTACAGTTAAATGAAAAGATGACTCAGGTTCTGCAAGAAGAGGTAAATAAGGGATCTGTCAGGATTGGCTTTATCCAACATCTAAAGGAAACAAGAAATATTTCATTAGACATATCATTTCAGATTAAAATGCTAATGATATGTATTTGCAAAAATGCCATCATGAAAATAATTGTATCGAATATTCCAACATCTCCAATAGATTTCCTCTATTACTCACATTCTTTCACTTATTTTCAATCTCACTTTATCTGCCAGTTGCTTCCCTATTTGCCTACAAACACACCTGTTTCCTCCATCCTCAAAAGACCTTCCCTCTATTCATCCATCCGCACTAGCTATAGTTTCACGTCTCTCCTCCCTTTTGTGGTTAAACTCCTTGAGGAGTCTACTTTCAATAGGTGTCTCCACTCCCTTTCCTCTTACTCTCTTCTTAACTTAATATAATCTGGCTTCAAACCATCATTCAGCTGAAATTGCTCTCTCTGAAGTTAATAATGATCTCTTATTTGCCAAATCTAATGAGCTCAATTCAATCCTCATCCTTCTTAAACTCTCTGCAGCTTTTGACAATATCAATCACCCTCTTCTCCTGGATATCCTCCTCTAAGTTTTTGTAACATCAATCTCTCTTGGTTATCTGATTACCCATCTGACCACTCTTTCTCAGTCTCTCTTGCTAGATCTTTGTCCAGCTTATATCTAGTAACCATGGGTATCCTCACAGATCTCTGTCCTGGGACCTCTTCTCTTCTCCATACATACACACACACACACACACACACACACACACACACATATATCTATGTCTATACTTATATATATTTATGTATAGATATATAGGAATGTGTATATAGAGGCATATGTGTATGTATATGGCATATGTATTATATAGCATGTTTATATTTATATCTATAGCATATATATGTGTGTGGATATAGAGAGAGATAGAGATAGAGATTTCATTTGATGATCTCATCAACTCCCATGAATTCAATTATTTCTATGCTGTTGATTCTCAGATCTAATACCCAGCCCTCACATGTCTGCTGACCTTCAGACCAGTACCTCTAACTACCTGTTGTCCATTTCAAACTGAATGCACCATAGACACCTTAAACTCAACTGATCAAAAGTGAACATATTATCTTGCCTTTCTCTCAAACTCTCTCCTCTTCCTAACTACCCCATTGCTGTCAAAGATACCAGCATGCAATCCAGGCACCCAGGTTCACAACAAAGGTGACATCCTCCCCTCCTCACTTCCTCTTCCCTCCCCATATTCAACCAGTTGTTAAGGTCTATACGTTTTGCCCTTTTAATACCTGTCATGCATACCCCCTTCTCTTCTCTTGTCACTGCCACCACCCTGATGTAGACCTTCTTCACTTCACACCTAGACCATTGCAGTGGCCTACTGGTTCGTCTCCCCCCACTGAAGTCTGTCAAAGTGATCTGCCTAAAGGGTAGATCTGATTATGTCACCACCCCCTACTGAGAAAACTCCAGTGGTGTTCTATCATTTCCAGCATCAAATACAAATCTTTTATTTGGCATTCAAAACTCTTCATAATCTGCCCCCCTTACCTTTCTGATCTTCTTATACCTTAGTTCTTCCACCCTTAGATGTAGTCTTCAAACCAATGACATTGACTTTTTGATGTTTCTTTCATAAGGTTCTCCATCTCCCTACTCCAAACAATTGCAGTCTATCCCGCATATCTGTAATGTTCTTTTTCCCATCTCCATCTCCTGGCTTCCTTCAAGTCCCAGGTAAAGTTTCACCTTCTATAAGGTTTTTCCAATCTCCTTTGCTTCTAGTGTCTTCCTTCTGCTAATTATTTCCTATTTCTCCTGTAGATAGCTTGTTCAAATATAGTCATTTGCATATTTTCTGTCCCTTCAATTTGAACTTTTTGAGAGTAGATTCTGACTTCTCTCTTTCTGTGTATACCCCCTGCTGAGCATGATCCCTGGCACAAAGCAGGAGTTTAATAAAGGCTTACTGACTAATTGAAGAAGTAAAGAAATTTTACAAAGAATTTGATATGACACTCTATTATATTATCATGTATCAAGATTGATATGAGGTAAATTCAATGCAAAGATGGTAGGTGAAAAACAAGTTAGGAAATAGGGTTTGGAAATAAGGAATGAGAAAAGCCAAAGGCAGTAAACTACACAGAAACTGGGGTAAAGGGTAGGAGGACTATGAAAACATACAGATTCCATTTGAGACTGAGACAAGAGAGGGCAAGACTATTGCTAGAAAGCCAATGGTGGCCCTGCCCACCACTTCACATCTTTCTTTCTCCTTCTCAGAGAGAGTGAGTTGTCATTCCAAAAGTTACCTTTGTTTTTAAAAGTGGTGATTCTTGAACTTTTGGGGTATCAGAATCCCTTTACACTCTTAAAAATTATTGAGGATCCCAAAGGGTATTTTTTAACGTTGGCTTTATCTATTGATGCTTACCATATTAGAAATTTAAAATGATACATTTTAAAATAACAATAACAAACTCATTATATGTCAACATAAATTACATATTTTTAATGAAAAATAGATTTTCCAAAATAAAAAAAATAGTGAGAATGACTTTTACATATTTTTGCAAATCTCTAATATATGGCTTAATGGAAAACAGATGGATTCTCATATCATTTTTTTTTAGTCAATCTGTTGTAATATGTTTTTTTGGTTAAAGAACATAAAGAAAATGCAGCCTCACACAGATGTGTAGTTGGAAGAGGGAGAAGCAATTTAAATAGAAAAATAACATTTTGCTGTTATTATGAAAATAATTTTGTCCTCATTAAAGCGATGTGACCCCTGAGACTGGCAGGGGTCTGTGGACCACACTTTGAGAACCTCGCTTTAAAGTTACTTTCATATGTAAGGGGTAGGAGGAATCTACACTCTCATGCAAAGGGTGGGGATTGAGTAAGTCATTAAATTACTCAACCTCACCTAAAATAAGAAATAAAATGTCATACTATGATACCTCACTCCTTAATGATGTTGGTCTGTACTTCTGTACTTTATTTTCTCTTGGTTTAGGTATTTATTAGGACTATATTTTTCTCAAAAAAGGAATTTGATAGAGTATTTTCTCAAGTTTTAAGAATAATTTATTCAGTGTTGGTACATATTATTCTTTAAAAGTTTGATAGAATTCTTCTGTGAATCCATCAGGCCCATGAGTTTATGTCTTTGGTGTTTCCATTATAGCTTGTTCTATATCATTTTCTGAGAATTGGATAATTTAAGATCTCTATTTGTTCTTCTATTCATTTGTGTGTTTATTTTAATTTTTGAGGGTATTCTTCTATTTCTATTATATTCTCAGTTTTGTTACCTAAAACTGTACATAGTATATTCTGATTTTTTTTATTTAGAAGAAATAGACAAGTTTTGTTGTGATTTCATGTCATTTATTTACTATTTTGTTGCTTTGATTTTTTTGCCCTCTTTATTGGGTTGACTGAATGTTCATCAACTTTGTTAGCCTTTTCAAACAATCAGATTTTAGTCTGTTTATCACTTCCAAGGAGCGGATAGAGAGCTGGGCTTGGAATCAGGAAGACTTATCTCCATGAATTCACATCCAGTCTCAGACACTTACAAGCTGTGTGACCATGAGCAAGTCACTTAACCCCATTTGTTCGGTTTCCTCATCTGTAAAATGAACTGCAAAAGGAAATAGGAAACCACTCCAGTGTCTCTGCCAAGAAAACTTCAAGTGGGGTCATGAAGAGTCAGACATGACTGGAAAATGACATAACCACAACAAATTATTTCTACTGTGGTTTTTGGTTCTAGTTTATTGATATTTCATCTTTTTGTTTAAGTTTGTTGACTTTCTAATTTTAAAGCTAATATTAGTATTTCGGTCCTATTCCTCTACCATCATTTCTTCTATTTACATTTTGCTTTCACTCTTTATCTGCTTGTATGCTTTTAGAAAAAGTTCCTCTATTTTTATTTTGCTCATGTTTTCGTTTTTAATTCCATAGGTATCTTTTACCTAGTTTTTTTTCCTTATTTATGGGACAAATTATATCAATATTTATGCTTTCCTTGTTTTCTATGTTTTTTTTACCTTTGTGCTTCTGTATTCTGGGGTGTTTGCAAAACAAATAATCGACACATGTTTGGTGTTATTTTTTCAAGAATGCTTTTTTTGAATATTCATCTTTTTACAGACGATTCGGCTTAGGTTTGTAATGTTTGTAACTTTGATTGGCATCCAGAGCTCCTTTGCTCTTTATTTTCTGGTAGGTAGAGGATAGTTTTTTTGTTATCCAAATTTCCTTTTTTTTAAAAGGTCTTTCCCCTAGTCACTTGCAGAACTTAATAACACTGTAATTGCTCAAATTAACGACCACATATCTTGGAGTTTGTGTCAGAGGATTCTCTTCTGGAAATAATTTGTGGATTCTTTTGATTGGTATTTTGTTTTCTGTATTCAGAAATTCTGAGCATTTTTCTTAAATTATCTCTTGCATTATGGTGCTCATTTTTTTTTTTTACTTGTCATGTTCTTCTGGGAGATCTGCAATCCTTAAGTTGTTTCTACATATCCTGTCTTTTAAGATCAACATATTATTGGTTTTGTATAAAGATTACATGTTGTTTTAATGGATTTTTTTTGTTTGTTTTTCTCTTTTTTCAGACTGTCTTTCACTTCCTTTTTGTCTCTTTTCTTTTCTTGTAGAGATTCACTATCATGGATTCAAGATTTTTCTATTCCACCAATTATTTCTGCCTTTCAGGCCATAGATTCTTCTTTCATGATTCTTATTTCTTTCTTGAATTGTTAAGGAATACCTTGTTGTGACTTCACACTGTTTTGGGGAGCTACATCAGTGGTTCTGCCTCATCAGTGCTGAATCATTTTCTTTTGTCTTGTAATATTTATTCAGAGATGTCTGGACTACTTTAGATGTCCTGGAGGCCATCTACAAATAGTATACTGTTTTATCCTCACAACAACTCTAGAAGATAGGTGCTATCATTATATCTGTTTTATAGATGGAGAAACTGATCCATACAGAGGTTAAGTAACTTTTCCAAAGTCACATAGAAATAAAACATGTCCGAGGTCAGATTTTAATTCAGGTCTTTCTCACTCTAGGTTCAGTATTCTATCCACTGTGCCACCTAGCTGCTTTCCTGTGGATTTATCTGCTTGTGCTCAAGGCTTTTAACTGAGTTTTCTTGCTCCTAAGATTTTTGGTAATTTCCATCTTTTTTCCATCATCTTCCCCTATCACTCTATTTCTGACTTTTTCACCTTCAATTGAGACTCTAGACCTGAGCTCAGGCTGGACCTCAATGTAGTCTTACTCCAATAAGCTGGGGAACTCAATATTCACTTTCTTCAGACCCTACCCCAAGTGATTTATTGGGGGGGGGATGATATAACTGAAGGGGAGCTGGATTCCAGTTCCATTTCTTCCAGGTCTGGTAGAGTCATACACGTCTATGCTGGCAAGCTGCCTTAGTTCCTTCTGGTGTTCCTTTGTTCTCTGACTGGGTACCGCTTTAGTGAGCCTGCCAGTGCCCTAAGTAGAGCATATATCTGCTTTCTCATACCTCCCCTTAAATTATTTGGGGAGACAAAGTTGAGTGCTGTTCCTTGCTTCCAGAGAATGGTCGAGTAAAGGAAAGTATTGGCCAAGGGGAGGGGCAAGGAGGGGATGCTAGCAGAAACTGCAACAGAACAAGGGTATTGCTTAATGGAACCCATAGCACAAGCCAATGTGCCTTGTTGTATATAGCCCAATTAGAACATGAAGGCTGGTGGGAATGGGGTTACTGAGTGAATACATTAGAAATTAGGATTGACCCTCTTTAGGGTTCTTGGTATCTTGGGCTGTGTAGACAGCTATAGTTGCCTTTATTTCTCATACGTAATGCTTATTTTGCAGATTTTAAAAAGTCATGAGAATCAGAGAAGTTGTCTTGTCCGGCATCTTGTTGGCCACATGACCCAGAAGTCCACCACTAAAGATCTTAATTCCCCAATGTGATGACCTTTTCCGATCCTGATCGGAAAAGCATTTTTACCCTATTGATCATTTTTCCTTACAGACACTTCTCTTTATGATTTAGAGGCATTGTTCTTTCCTAGTTCCCCTCCTATTCATCTCACCACTCTTCGGTTTCCTTTGAAAATTCTTCACCTGTTTCATGCTCATGTGAGTGTCTACCTAGGCTTTGCCCCAGGCCTCATTCTCTTTTGCCCCTAAACAATTTTTCTTGGCAATCTCATCTTCTGTAGGCTCAATTTTATTTCTGCATAAACAGTCAGATCTAAGTATCTATCCTTGGTTTCTCTGATTAGCCATAGGCTTATATCTCTAGCTGCTTCTTAGAAATCTCAACATAGAATATAGCATAGTGCATAGAATTCTGGACCTAAAGCTAAAAAACCTGAATTTGAATCCTACCTCAGAAACTTACTATGTGTTCTGGGGCACAGCATTTAACCACCACTTTTCTCCGTTTCCTCATCTCTAAAATAAGGATAATAATATCACCTACCTCACAGGCTTACTGTGAGATTCAAATGAGACTTCATATATATAATATAATATTGCATAATATATACAAATGTTATATATGTATATATAAATATATTATATGTAAATAAATGTTATATATAATATATATCTTTTCAAATCGTAAAACTTTGTGTAAACACTAGCTAGATATCATTGGACATATCAACATGTCCAAAACAGATTTCATTATCTTTTCCCCCAAATCCTCCCTGCTTTCAGATGCCTCTGTTACTGTTGAAGGCAATCCCATCCTCCAGTTACCAGGCTCACAACCCTGGTGCTATCTTCAACTCTTCATTCTTACTCATCTCCCATATCTAATCCATTGCCAAGGCTTATTTCAACCTTCAAAACTCCTCTTGTACGCATGTCCTTCTCTCTCTACTCATACAATCACAACCTTAGTTCAAGCCCTCATGACTTTTCACTTGGACTACTACGATAGTCTCCTAATTGGTTTCCCTACCTCAAGTCTCTCTCTGCTCACCAATCCTACCCCACTCAGCTGCCTATGTAATTTTTAACCCCTAAAGGATAGATATAACCATGTCATCATGCCCCTTTCCATTCCCCTCTGCTTAATGGGCTCCAGTGGCTCTCTATAATACCTAAGATCAAATATAAATTCCTCTGTTTCTCATTTAAACCTCTTCATATACCAGTTCTTCTTTGCCTTTCCAGTCTTCTAACACACATTATTCCCATCCACACACTTGATAATTCATCTATAATGGCCTACTAACAGTTTCTCAAATATGACACTCCACCTCCCATCTCCATACTCTTTTTTACCAGAATGTTCTGCTCTACCTCTTGATTTCTCAGGCTTTTTACAAGTATCAGCTCATGTCCCACCTTCTTCAAGAAGCCTTTCCTAATCTTCCAGCTTTTAGCACCTTCTCATATCATATTGCCTTCCATCTACTCTATGTACATTTTGTATGCATCTTGTTTTTTACATGTCTTTACTATGAGAATACATCCTTCCTCAGGGCCGGAAATATTTTGTGACTTCTTGCTTCCATAGTCCTTAGCACAGTGCTTGGCACACATATTTGTAAAATGCTTAGCATAGTGCCTAGCACATAGAAGGTGTTATATAAAAATTTGCTATTATCATCATTGCAAAGTTCCTTACCTTACCACAAACACGTGAAAGTAATGGTCCATTTTTTTTTATACAAATATTCCACAGATGGAGCTCTATGGCAGTGAGATATGGAGTGCAATTGTCTCCAGACTTAAAATGAGTACCATACAGACAGCAACGAAGAAGTTCATGGTGGATGCAAGCAGACTATAACTCCTAATTCCAAAGAACAAGAGAAAAAAAGATCTCCACAAGGAATTGTATGACAGGAAGAAAATAAGGGCTGGTTATATGGGTCATGTGGAGAAAGAGAGAGAGAGACAGAGAGAGACAGAGAGAGAGAGATGAGACGAGACGAGACGAGACGAGACGAGACGAGACGAGACGAGACGAGATGAGACGAGATGAGGAGAACCAGAGGGCTCCACTGATATCTTCACAAGGTGAGAATAAAGAAAGGAAGGCCTCCAGCACATCTGGAATCCTTGTGGTGAATTTATAGGAAGATATGCATGACAGTTTCAGACTACATCATTGCATGGAATTCCCCAATCCATGAGATTATAGTATCTGAGTCTAAGCTAAGTATTACAACGATAGAAAGAGTTCCTCTAGCCTCCTCTAATATTCACAGGGTTATAGAGGACATTCAGTAAAACCACAAACATTCTCAAATCCTGAATGTCATACAAATACTTTTTAACTGAGTCATCATTTGCTAAGCAAAGTCATTAGTAATGTTGTATTTGCATTAATGATTTTCCTTTAGCAGTTCAACTAATTTTGAATGGTTATAAAAAGGGTCTGGGCAGGGCATAAAAGGTCATATAAAGTTATATTTTCATCTATAGACCCAAACATAAAACACCTGCCCTGAATTCTCTAAATAATATTGTGCATTCTAGAGTAGAATTGCATACAAGAAAGATCCATCTTGGATCTCAGACTTAGTAGTTCAGCTCCTGGATTTCCCCAAAAGTCTTCACTGTGGGATGGACTTAACTCTGAGGCACAGACTGACCTAATCTCCTCCAGCCAAGAAGTTGTTAGGGTTTTATGTCTGTGAAAATAGAAAGGAAGGAGGAAATCTGAGAAGTGACATTATTCAATTATTCATTCATTAGCAACCATTTATGAAATTTCTACTGGTGCAGATCAATGTGCAGTTGAGGGTGATACAAAGATAAGTAAAACAGAGTCCTTAACCTCGTGGAGTTTACAATCTAATGGTTCCCAAAGGAAGGTAGGACATACATAAATATAAAGCAATTTGAATGCAGGTCAAGTATGCATGCAAATGGCCCTGAAGTCATCCTTGCAACTGATAAATTCCATTGAGGAAGACTCAATGTTGTATAGAGACAAGAACACTGAATTTAGTTTCAGGGGCACTCTGGAACCTAAGGACCTTGGACATGTCATCTCTTCCCAGGGACTCAAGTCTTTTCATCTATAAAATGAAAAAATCATAATAGATTATCACTAAAATTCATTCTAAGGCAGCTAAGTGGATAGAGCACCAGAACTAGAGTTAGGAAGACTCATCTTTCTGAGTTCAAACCTGGTCTTAGACACTTAATAGTTGTGTGACTCTGGGCAAGTCATTTAAACTTGCTTGCCTCAGTTTCCTCATCTATAAAATGAACTGGAGAAGGAAATAGCAAACCACTCCAGTATCTTTGCCAAGAAAACCCTAAGTGGGGTCACAAAGAGTTGGACATGACTGAAACAAGTGAACAAGATCCCTTCTAGCTCCAATTCCTATAGTTCTGACTTTGTGATTCAGAAACCCAAGTTCTAGCAAAGCACCTGGATGTGCCATCCATACACTCTAGGGAGGTACCTCAGTATACCATCTCTATACTCCAATGAGATGCCAGAGCTTGACATTCAGTCTCCTCTGTATGGCACTAACTACAAATTCTTCAGAGATTGCCCATTGCCTGAGACAAGAGCATACTGGTCAATGAATGCCCAAGAAAAATCAGTGGCCAGTTCAGAAGTCTGAAAAATCATGCCTAACACCAACCAGTTTCCAAACAGCAAACCTACCAGTCCCAAAAATTTTGGGGTTTTTTCCCTTTAAATCTTTATTTTGTTTTCTTTCCATTCTCTGACTTGCTCTCACTTTCTGAAATAAGTCATCAGCTACTTCTACCTCTATGTTTATACATGTTTTATTGACATTTTCCTAACGTGATTAAAATGTCACTCGTCCTGCCAGCCCATGACTTAACTAAGAACAAGAGGTTTTTTCCTCTTCTTCAGATTTTGGAAAGGGCACATGAGGTTCTGTCTGCTGCACACACCCCTGTGAATGATTCCAACTGCAGTTCAAACCCAAGCAGTCACATCCAATCCACCAGACTACATGGTCAACACCCCAGAGCAGGATCTTTAAATAACAGAATTCTGATGCAGGATTTTCAAAAGTCAGTCAATAAACATTATTAAGCACTTAGTATATGAAAGATTTTCTCTTTTCCATTTGTCCCCCTGCCTTTCACCTGAGCGATCTCTTCTCCTGGAGGGGAACAGGCAGGGGAGAAGGGAGCTTAGTTCACCAAGAGCTTAAGGATAGGCACTGAAATAACTGTGGGGAAACTGTGGTAACTTGGTTCTACTTGGAGTAAAGGCTTAACAAGTTGAAACCAAGGTGAGCTAAAAAACATAAAAATACGATGGAAATAGCCCTGGGTTTGGAGTTAAGAGGACCTTGGCTTACATCAGCTATGACTACTCATCATGTGGCAACATGGAAGCAGTAGAAAAAAATAATGCATTCGGAGTTACACTTGGATTTGGTTCCCAGCCCTGCCATTTATTAACTCGAGCAAGTCAATGTATCTATCAGTTTAAGTGATTTTTTCCCCCTCTTTTCTTTTTCCCTTTAAAAACATTACTTGTCATATGGGATGGTTGTCTGAAAGGGGAAGGGGAAAAAATACTGGTAGAAAGTCTAGTGATGATATCAAACATGTATTTTACTTTTTATTTAATTTTATTTTTAATAATATTTTATTTTTCCCTAATTATATGTAAAACATTTTAATATTTAATATTTTGTTTTTTAAAAAAAGTCTTGATCCCCAATAGATTAATGGTCAAAGGATATGAACAGGCAGTTTTCTGAGGAAGAAATCAAAGCTATCTAGGAAAAAATGTTCTAAATCACTATTGATTAGAAAGATGCAAATCAAAACAACTCTGAGGTGCCACATAACACCTATCAGATTGGGTAACATGACAAAACAGAAAAAAGATAAATGTTGGAGTAGATGTGGGAAAGTTGGAACAATAATTCGTTGTTGGTAGAGCTGTGAGCTGATCCAAACATACTAGAGAGCAATTTGGTACTATGCCCAAAGGACTATAAAAATGTGCATACCCTTTGACCCAGCAATACTGCTTCTAGAGCTGTATCCCAAAGAGATCATAAAAATGGGAAAAGACCCCACATGTACAAAAATATTTATAACAGGTCTTTTTGTGGTAGCCAAGAACTGAAAATTGAGGAAATGTCCATCAATTGGGGAATGGTTGAACAAGTTGTGGTACATGAATGTAATGGAATACCATTGTACTGTAAGAAATGATGAGCAGGCAGACTTCAGAAAAACCTAAAAAGATTTATCTCAGCTGATGCTGAGTGAAATGAGCAAAACCAGGAGAACATTGTACACAGTAAAAGTCACAGTCTGTGATGACTGATTTTGATAGACTTAGCCCTTCTCAGCAATGCAAGGACCTAAAACAATTCCAAAGGACTCATGATGAAAAATGCCATCCCCATCCAGAGAAAGAACTATGGAGTCTGAATGCAGAGCAAGCAGACCATTTTCTTTTTTTTTTTTTGGTTTGTTTTTGTTTTGTTTTGTTTTTTCCTTTCTTATGGTTTCTCCCATTCATTATAATTCTTCTGTACAACATGACTAATGTGAAAATATGCTTAATAGGAATGCAAATGTAAAGCCTATATCAGATTGCAGGCCATCTTAGGAAGGGAAGGGGAAGGAGGGGGGAAATTATAAAACTTAGAAACTAAATGTTGAAAACTAAAAATAAATAAACTTTAAAAAAAAAGTTTTGAGTTTCAAATTATATCCTTCCAACCCTCCATTCTCTCATCGATGTAATGGTAAGCAATTTCATATGGTTATACATGTGCAATCACATAAAGCATAAATATGTATTTTTAAAATATCTCACCTCGTGGCCAGCAAATTGACAAAGATAATAAAAGATGGGACTAGTCAGTGCTGGATGGGTTGTAGTAAGATAGGCTTACTGGGGTTTTATTCTAGAGCTGTGAAGCAATGAAAAACATTTTGGATTTTATACATTATACAAATAAAATTAAAATGTCCATACCCTTTAACCTAGAGATTCCACTAATAGGTATATAAATCAAAGAGATCATTAATAAGAAGTGTCAATATACACCAAAATATTTTTAGTGGTACATTTTGTGATACTAAAAAAATTAGAACCATAGAAGTTGCCCATGGACTGGAAGATAGCTAAAAAATTGTATACATGGTTGTAATTACTATGCTATAAGAAACATCAAAAATGATGAAAATACAGAAACAAGAAAAGACTTTTGAGCTGATATAGAGTAAACAAGAAGACTACAACAATGTAAATATAAAGAATGATAACATAAAATTGATTTCAAAATTCCAAAGAACATGGCTCCAAAGAAGATATATAAGACAGCCCCTCCTCATTTCTTTCAAAGGTGGGAGTTGAGGGAGGAGCCAAGATGGCAGAGTAGAAAGACTCATGTATGCTAGCTCCAAACCCACAGCCCATATATTTCCTGCAAGGAGAACTCCCCACAAACTCTGGATCGCTACAAGGTGCGCAGAAACACAGTGGAAAAGATTTCCATTCCAGAGAGCCCTCCCTAGGGGTCCGTGGTGCTCCGGAAAGTGGAGTCCACCCCTGAGCTGCCCTGGCCACGGCCCCAGAGGAGCAGATCCAAGCAAGCATCAGGGATGGAATGGCAGCCGGGAAGTTCCTTCCACCCACAGGTGCTACAGGTCAGTGAGAGAGACGTCTGGGCTGGCAGAGAGGGGAGCGGGGTGTCTCTGTGGCTCTGGCCCCCTTGGGAGGCAGCGGCGGAGGGAGCGGCAGAGGCAGCAGCAGAGGCAGCGGCGGCAGCCCCGGGACTCCCTGAGCAGGCAGGCAGAAGTTCAGCGCCATTACTAAAAGTGTCTGCATAAACCCCCTGAGGGACCTGAGCCTGGGATGCGGCCCTGCCCCCACCCACTCCATTACCGAAGGTCTCTGCATAAAGCCCCTGAGAGAACTGAGCCTGGGAGGTGGCCCTGCCCCAACCTGAGCAGCAGAACTTAAGCTCACATTGAATAGCAGCCACTCCCGCCCCCTGAGACTGGGAAGCAGCATTTGAATCTCAGACCCCAAGCACTAACTGGACAGATGTAGGCAGGGATGCAGAGGAATCTCAGAAGTCAAGTAACTGGCTGGGAAAATGCCCAGAAAAAGGAAGCAAAATAAGATCATAGAGAGCTACTTTATTGGGGAACAGATGTTCCTTCCTCCCTTCGTTTCTGATGACGAAGTTCAATGCTTGCCATCAGGGAAAGATGTGGAGGTCGGGGTCTCTCTATCCAAGACATCCGAGGTGGATGTCCAGGGGCTCAGGCTATGGAAGAGCTCAAAAAGGATTTTGAAAATCAAGTTAGACAGGTGGAGGAAAAACTGGGAAGAGAAATGAGAGAGATGCAAGAAAAGCATGAAAAACGGGTCTATACCTTGGTAAAGGAGACCCAAAAAAATGCTGAAGAAAATAACACCTTGAAAAATAGGCTCACTCAATTGGCAAAAGAGGTTCAAAAAGCCAATGAGGAGAAGAATGCTTTCAAAAGCAGAATTAGCCAAATGGAAAAAGACGTTCAAAAGCTCACTGAAGAAAATAGTTCTCTCAAGATTAGAATGGAACAGATGGAGTCTAATGACTTTCTGAGAAACCAAGAAATCACAAAAGAAAACCAAAAGAATGAAAAAATGGAAGAGAATGTGAAATATCTCATGGGAAAAACAATTGACCTGGAAAATAGATCCAGGAGAGACAGTTTTAAAATTATGGGACTACCTGAAAGTCATGATCAAAAAAAGAGCCTAGACATCATCTTTCATGAAATTATCAAGGAAAACTGCCCTCAGATTCTAGAACCAGAAGGCAAAATAAGTATTAGAGGAATCCATCAATCACCGCCTGAAAGAGATCCAAAAAGAGAAACTCCTAGGAACATTGTGGCCAAATTCCAGAGTTCCCAGGTCAAGGAGAAAATATTGCAGGCAACTAGAAAGAAACAATTCCAGTATTGTGGAAATACAATCAGGATAACACAAGATCTAGCAGCTTCTACATTAAGGCATTGAAAGGCATGGAATAGGGTATTCCAGAAGTCAAAGGAACTAGGACTCAAACCAAGAATCACCTACCCAGAAAAACTGAGTATAATGCTTCAGGGGAAAATATGGTCTTTCAATGAAATAGAGGACTTTCAAGCATTCTTGATGAAAAGACCAGAGCTGAAAAGAAAATTTGATTTCAAACACAAGAATGAGAAGAAGCATGAAAAAGTAAACAGCAAAGAGAAGTCATAAGGGACTTACCAAAGGTGAACTGTTTACATTCCTACGTGGAAAGACAATATTTGTAACTCTTAAAGCTTTTCAGTATCTGGGTAGTTGGTTGGACCACACACACACATACATGCACACACACATGTACACATGTGTGTGCACACAGACATACACACGTGTGCACATACAGAGACAGAGAGCACAAAGTGAATTGAATAGGATGGGACCATATCTTAAAAGAAATTAAGGTAAACGGTGAGAGAGAAATGTAGTAGGAGGAGGGAGGGTGAAATGGAATGGGGTAAATTATCTCTCATTCAAGAGGAAAGCAGGAGACTTTTTAGTGAAGGGAAAAAGAGGAGAGCTGAGAAAAAAGCATGAAATTTACCCTCATCACATTCGACTAAAGGAATGAGTAAAATGCACACTCATTTTGGTATGAAAACCTATCTTACAATACAGGAAAGTGGGGGAGAAGGAGATAAGCAGAGAGGGGGGAATGATGGAAGGAAGGGCAATGGGAGGAGGGATCAACTTGAAGTCAACACTTTGGGAGGTATAGGATCAAAAGACAGAATAGAAACAATGGGGGGCAGGATAGGATGGAGGGAAATACAGTTAGTCTTACACAACATGACTATTATCGAAGTCATTTGCAAAACTACACAGATATGGCCCATACTGAATTGCTTGCCTTCTGAAAGAGAATGAGTGGGGAGGGAGGGATGGGGAGAATTTGGAACTCAAAGTTTTAGGAACAACTGTTGAGTATTGTTGTTGCTACTAGGAAATAAGAAATACAGTTAATGGGGACTAGAAAGTCATCTGGCCCTACAGGACAAAAGAGAAGATGGGGTCAAGAGAAGGGAGGGATGATAGAAGAGAGGGCTGATTGGTGATAGGGAAAATTAGAATGCTTAGTGTATTGGGGTGGGGGGATGGGATAAATGGGGAGAAAATTTGGAACCCAAAATTTCGTGAAAATAAATGTAAAAAGTTAAATATATAAATTTATATTAATAAAATAAAATAAAATGCTCTGCAAATATTGAAGTAAAAAAAAAAAAAAGATTTTCATGCCAAATTGAGTGTGCATGTTATTCCTTCCTTAAGCCAAATGTGATGAGAGTAAGTTTCACATTTTCCCTTTCATCTCTCCCTTTACCCCCTCCATTGAAAAAGATTTTTCTTGACTTTTTTATGAGAGATAATTTGCTCCATTCCGTTTCTCCCTTTCTCCTTCTAATATATTCCTCTCTCACCCCTTAATTTTATTTTTTAAATATCATCCCTTCCTATTCAACTCATCCTGTGCCCTCTCTCTATATATGTGTGCATGTGTGTATGCATGTGTGTGTATGTGTGTGTGTGTATAATCCCTCCAACTACCCTAATACTGAGAAAATTTTCAAGAGTTACAAATATAATCTTTCCACGGAGGAGTATAAACAGTTCAACTTTAGTAAGTCCCTTATGATTTCTCTTTCCTGTTTACCTCTTCATGCTTCTCTTGATTCTTGTGTTTGAAAGTCAAATTTTCTATTCAGCTCTGGTCTTTTCATCAAGAATACTTGAAAGTCCTCTATTTCATTGAATGATCATTTTTACTCTGAAGTATTATACTCAGTTTTGGTGGGTAGGTGATCCTTGGTATTAATCCTAGTTCCACTGAATTCTGGAATATCATATTCCAAGTCCTTTGATCCCTTAATGGAGAAGCTGCTAGATCTAGTGCTATCCTGATTGTGTTTTCACAATGCTCAAATTGTCCCTTTCTGGCTGCTTGCAATATTTTCTCCTTGACCTGGGAAATCTGTAATTTGGTTACAATATTCCTAGGAATTTTTCTTTTCAGAACTCTTTCAGGAGGTGATTGGTAGATTCTTTCAATATTTATTTTATCCTCTGGTTCTAGAATATCAGGGCAGTTTTCCTTGAGAATTTCATGAAAGTTGATGTTTAGGCTCTTTATTTTTTGATCATCACTTTCAGATAGTCCCATAATTTTTAAACTGCCTCTCCTGGATCTATTTTTCAGGTCAGTTGTTTTTCCAATGAGATATTTCACATTGTCTTCTATTTTTTCATTCTTTTAGTTTTGTTTTGTAATTTCTTGGTTTCTCAGAAAGTAATTACTATCCATCTGCTCCATTCTTATTTTTAAAGAACAATTTTCTTCAGTGAGCTTTTGAACCTCCTTTTCCATTTGGCTAGTTCTGATTTTTAAAGCATTCTTCTCCACATTTCCTTTTTGGACCTCTTTTGCATTTGAGTTAGTCTATTTTTAAAGGTGTTATTTTCTTCAGTATTTTTTTGTGTCTCCTTTAGCAAGATGTTGACTCACTTTTCTTGCATCTCTCTCATTTGTCTTCCCAGTTTTTCCTCCACCTCTCTTATTTGATTTTCAAAACCTTTTCTGAGCTCTTCCATGGCATGAGACCATTACATATTTATTTTGGAGGTTTTGGGTGCAGAAGCTTTGACTTTTAAGTTTTCCTCTAATGTTATGCATTGGTCTTCCTTATCTGAAAAGACGAAAAAAAATCCCTGTTCACCAAGAAAATAACCTTGTATATTTTTTTTTACTTTTTTGGGCATTTTCCCAGACAGTTACTTGACTTTTATGTATGTTCATCCATCATTGCTGAAGAAGGCCATGCCATTAGAGAAATAATGACATGACTTTGCACTTGACTTTGTTTTGAGTGAGGAAGGACTGTGAAGGTTACCAACCTCACTTCTCCTCTAGAACCATCTGAATCCAGTGACTAGATAGTTGTCATGATGACTGGAGGTGACCCAGGATGAGGCAATTGGGGTTAAGTGACTTGCCCAAGGTCACACAGCTAGTGAGTGTCAAGTCTCTGAGGTAAGATTTGAATTCAGATCCTCCTGACTCCTGCACTGGTGCTCTACCCACTGCACCACCTAAGATCTTTTTCAAGAGGGTATAATCCAGATAGCCATAAGTTCTCAGTTCCTCCAATGTAGCACAATCAAGAGAATTTTACTCCTCTCCTGGCCTGCTCTCTGTTCTAGGAGCTACCAAAAGCTTTTCTGCCCAGGATATCTGAGTAGAATTCCCTCTCAAGAGCCTCCACCAGCTCCACCAGGCAGCTCTCCTCCTCACCCCAGGACCACCTCTCAGGGCTGAGAATCAGATCATCAGCTCAATTCCCCCAGGGTCTTTAGGCAGAGGACTCCCAAAATGGAGGCTGCTGCTGCAGCCTAGGGCCAGAGCTAGGTGAGGACCCTGCTCCCTTCTCAGCCAGGTGAAAGAGTTTTCTCACTGACCTTTGAAGCTATCTCTGGCATTTGTGGGTTGTGGGATCTGAGAACCACAGCTGCTGCCCTTGGCTCCCTGAAGCCCACTCTGGTCCTGTCCCTGCCTTGTGGCAAAGCCAAGACTGGGCTATGCTCCACTCTGAGCCTGGTGCTATAAACATTTCCTGTCAGCCTTCCAGGCTTCCTTGGGCTGGAAATTTCTTCTACTCTGTTCTTTTGTGGCTTTTGCTGCTCTAGAATTTGTTTAGAGTCATTTTTTACAGGTATTTTATGGGCTCTGGGGGGAGAACTCCTACGGGTCATCCTATTCTACTATCTTGGCTCTGCCCCTACAAAACCTTTTGAATTTAATATAATCAAAATTATCCATTTTACATTTCATAATGCTTTCTATCTCTTGCTTGCTCATAAGTTCTTCCCTTTTCCATAGATCTGATGGTAACTATTCCTTTCCTAATTTGCTTATGGTAGATGATAGCATTTATAAAGAACATAAATGTTTGCAAAGCACTTTACAAATATTATCTCATTTTTTTCTTTAAAACAATCCTGAGAGGTAGGTACTATTACTATCTTCATTTTACAGATGAGGAAACTTGAGGCAGACAGATGTTAAGGGACTTCCCCAGGGTCATGCAGCTAATAAGTGTCTGAAGCTAAATTTGAACTCAGGTCTTCATGATTCCTAGTCCTACAATTCTTTCTGATGGGGTACATACTCTGGGAACCTCTTTGAACTCTCCTTGAATCTTCTCACTTAATCTGGTCTTTCATACTCAAGTCTATTGACCTTAACCCAGCCTGGTCCATCCTTGATTACTTCCCACCCAAGCCTCTATTGTCTGATACCTCCCAATTGCCTCCAGCTGTTTCCCACCCTTGATTACATCACGTTACCAGTCTCATCCTCCTTAGACCTTCCTCTCAGACTACTAGACCATCTCTAGATCTTTCCCACAGTCTTTTTGTATGTAAGTTCCATCTTAATTCCTTGAAGATATTCAGATTCAATCTAGCTCTGACTGTCTAACTGCGATTCTCTATCTATCTGGCATGTTTGTCAATACAAGCATCACAAATGCTTAGGCTTCTTAAGAAACCCAATATGGTGAACCTTTAATAAACTGAAAGAAGGCTTGCATCATATTCATTTGACAGGACCTGGTGTCAGTATTTTGGGGTCCCAAGCACCACAAACCTCATCATTTTGGTTCCCAAACCTCAACATTTCCACCTCACCACCTGTGTACATGGATATACATGCCACATTCCACTGGGATATCCCATAGTTATTTCATACTTCATATATATAAAAAAAAGTACTCAGCATCTATTCTCCTAGACCTTCCTCCCAAATTCCCTATTTCAGGGCAGAGCAGAACTATTCTTCCTTCATGACCTGAGGATTCATTCTTGACATTTCACTCTTGTCTAGTAACTTGCCAAGTCTTGTCAATCTTACTTCCTTCATACCCCTGGCATCTGGCCCCATTCCCTATAATTGTACTACAGCATCTCCTAGTTCAGGTCTTTATCACCTCTCACCACTGCTATTCCAGAAGCTATTCCAAAAATTGATCTCTTTTTATCTAATCTCTTCTCCCTCCAATCCACCTCTACACAGCTGCCAAATTAATATTCCTAAAGCAGAGGTCTGATTAATCACTCCCCCTAGCCACCTCCCCAAGAAGCTTCAGCAACCCTCAGGATAAAATAAGGCTACTTCTGCACTTCAATGCTTTTCACACTCTGCCTTCAGTCTATAACTCCAGACTAGTTACAAAGAGAGACATCATAGCACAGTGGTTAGAGAAACAGCCCTGGAATCAGGAGGACTTGGGTTTAGGACCTGTCTCTGACCTAAGAATTTATGACTAAACAAGAGATAGAGAGAATTATGAAATGTAAAATGGATGATTTTGATTAAAATAAAGAGGTTTTGCACAAACAAAACCAATGCAACTCAGATTAGAAAGAAAGTAGAAAGCTGTGTGACCCCCAAACAAGTCATGTTATCTCTAAGTGATTCTCCAAAATAATAAATTGCAAAGAAGGAGCTGACCAACATTGGTAAAAGAAGTCTGCTCATCTTGAAGTTCCATATACCAAGGAAATCACTGGCCCAATATCTAGTCCTCATTACACACTACCCACTCACCCCACTTGGGTTGTGTCCATAATATCCCATCTTTTACCTCCAGGTCCTGGAATGTTCTCCCGCCTCACTTCTTCATTTTAGAACTCATAGTTCCCTTCAAGGTTCAGCTCAGGTGTTACCTCCTTCAAGAGACCTTTCCTGATTCCAACAGGTGTTAGAGTGCCCTCAACCCAATCACTCTGCATTTATTTTGTATATAAATTCTGCATTTATTGATGCACATGTTGATCATCTTAGCTGAATGCAAGATTCTGAAGGAGAAATATATGTGACCTTTGTTTTTATACCTCCAGCACTTAGCACTTCCTTCATATCAAAAATAGCTTCAAAAATATAAAGATTAACAAGTATATGTTAATAAAGATTTTAAAACAATAAAAATAAACCAGAAAAATATAATAATGCATATTACATATATATATCCCAGTATATTATATGTGTGTGTATATATATATATATGCCAGTATATTTAATACTTAAATATTAAAACCAAGTTCTTTAATACTGTTGAATATGCATTTCTGCTTTGCCTCCACTCTGTGAACAGTTCCCTAAAGGCCATGTTTTCTGGCTCACCAGGCCATGACTTGGGCTCCTTCTCTTCCCAGTGGTCATCTTTTCAAGAAGGATCCCAACAAAGAAGCTTCCATCTTGTTTCAGCCACCACGAAATGAAGAATCTTAAATGAAGAGCTCTTGACATCCAGAACTACCAAGGTCCCCTTCAAAACTAGGAGCAGCCAACTCAAGATTTCTCCTTAGTCCCCTGTTCTCAGAGAAAGTAAACAAACTAACAGAAGAGACCTCCATAGACCTATGCTTAGTCTCAGCTAGACAGCAAGTGTTAAAGCCACAGTAATAGCCCGGGCTGAGAGAGAAAAAGGAGATTGATAAATACCCAAAGAATGACACGCCACACATTCCAGAGATAGGAAGGAAAAGGTAGAACACCAGAGAGTCAAGTCATTCCTTTTAAGGTCTATTGAATGGGTGGTTTTTCCTAGTTTCAGTAGTTAATGCTCTTTAATGTAGTTCCCCCACCATTAGAAAGCAGCATATGAATTCTAGCTAGAACCCTGTGGTGGCACATATCTTTTATCAAGGGAAAGGTCAAGAGAAAAAAATGTCACCAGAAGAGACTCAAATATAAGGACAGTATATGTGCCACTGAAAGGGCTCCAAGCATGTTCCATGGAGTATACTCTACTCAGAAACAATGGGGTGGAGTTCACCTAATTATACCCATTATACAGAGGCCAACATTTTATGGAATGGATATATTTTATTATAATTATCATCATCATCACCATTATTATTATTGCAGTATAGACAAATTGAATAAGTCCTTTCACCACCCTCCAATCTCTACTGTATCTTCTTCCCAGTACAGACGACTGGACTTTGTTTTCCAGGAGACAAAGTCATTCATATTCCTCAATGAAGAAACAATCTTTCAAGCGTGAATACCCCTGATAGAGGGAATATCCAGACTTAACTTCTAAATCAAAGAATTTCAACTCTGGAACTAGTCTTAGAACATAAAATAATTTTGTCCAACTCTATTATTTGACAGATAAGGAAACTGAGGTCAAGCAAAGAGAAAGTGGTTGGCTCCAGGTCATATAGAGTTAGTGGCAGAGCTGGTACTAGAACCTGAAGTGAAGTCTAAAGCTTGACTCCATTGTCAGCCACCTCTTTGTTCAGCGTGATTCATGAGAAAGAGCAATTGTCTTATTTCAGATCCTTTCTTGAGAGCAGATCATTGAGAAGGGAAAGACAGAGCATATCGATCTGGGTGACCCAAGTTGGATAGAGGGGAATAATATTCCCACTGAAGAGGGAAAGTGGGAATACCTAAAATAAACTTTGGTGGTGAGCTACGAGTAGTGTCTCAGGCACCCATCAATTTCAGTATTTAGAGAAACAACTTTCAGTTCCACATGCTACCCTCCAAAAATTATAAAATGAAGAAACCCACCAACAAACTCTTCCCTTCTAATGGGGCCAACTTACAAACAGACACAGTATTTGTTTCTTAACTCATAATTAAGAACAGGGAACCTCCCTTTGCTCTTTTCATTTAAAGATAGAAATAAATGTTCATTTGGAAGTGATTCAAGGGGACCTGCCTTACTTAAATTCTTAAACTTACAAAAAGGGAGAACAATTGCATGTCTATTCACACGCACTAATAGCCTGAATCCCCTGACAGGGAAATCGAAAACTCCATCTGAAGCATTTTTCAATATATGTCACAACTGTTGTAAAACTTAAATGTGGTTAATTTCAACCATCTGGTTTCTGTATTTGCTAAGTAAACCTTCACAAAGGCTCAGAATTCTTTCCTCAATTCCAAAATGTTCTCACAAGCACATTTGGAAAGATGAACTAAGCCAAACCAAGAAGGGAGGGGGTGAGAGGGGAAGAGAGAGAGACTAACACAGACTCAGAGTGTTAGAAACACAGAGAGAAGAGAGAAAGAGACAGAGAGAGACAGTGACGGAGGCAAGGAAACAGAATAAGAGGGGGGGAGACACAAAGGAAGGAAGGAAGGAAGGAAGGAAGGAAGGAAGGAAGGAAGGAAGGAAGGAAGGAAGGAAGGAAGGAAGGAAGGAAGGAAGGAAGGAAGGAAGGAAGGAAGGAAGGAAGGAAGGAAGGAGAGGGGAGAGGAGAGGAGAGGAGGGGAGGGAGGGAGAGGGGAAAGGAGAGGAGGGAAGGGGTGGGGGAAAGGAGAGGAGGGGAGGTGGAAGAAAAAAGCTACCAGGAAAGAGTTTAATCCTAAAAGAAAAGGAACTAAATGAAATTGAATTTCACCAGCTTTAGGCTTTAACTACTTTTTCAGCTCCTCTGGATAGATGGTGAAATCATGAGCCAAAGATAGTGAAGCTCTCTCCAGATGTAGGGTATGATTTCTATTTTAGGTCAGAGGACCCAATAGAAATTCACTCCCTACCATTGCCGTGTGTCCCGTGAACAGAAGGCAGAAGTCAAAGCTAGCCTCGAACTTGCCAACAGTCTGAGCACAAATCTGCTGCTGACACTGAAAAGCATACCTGTAAGCTGGAAGGGACCTTAGAAATCATCTACTCCAACCCCCTCATTTTACAGATGAGTTAGGTGAGGCCTGAAAAGATTGACTTGCCCAAGGTCGCTTAATGTCTTGGGTCTCCATACTAGATGAGGATGAAGGAGAAATGTGGCAGTGAAGGGAGTTTCCCCACAACCATTTTTCTTACTTGGAAGGGTTTCAGGCTCATGACTGCATTGAAATACAGTTTCACAGAACATTTCTTTAGTGGTAACCCAGATGCTGAGCACATTGTACAATGTGGAGACAAGGAGGCTCCCCTCGGTCTACATAATATCTTGGACTAGCTGAGCTAGGGCAGGGTATCCTGCCCATACCTCATAATGAACATAAAATTTAAGCTCACTAATTACCCAAGAGAAGAACTAAAGATGAGGAAATCTGCCTAGGGGCAATAATATTATGTGATCAGGTTAGCAGTATTTCAGTATAACCCAGAAAGTGGGTCATTTGGGGGAAGGGGAAAGAGAAGGAATGCAGTCGCCTATGGTCCTAGCCCATAAACCTAGCATTAAGGGGAAAACCATCCCCAGGCTGCTTTTTGTGAAGAGTGCAGCTTTCCCAGGACACAGAGAGGCACTCATCTGAGCTGTGGTGCACCCAAAAGCATGTCATGGCTGAGTGGGAGGGGACCATTGAAGGGGGAGTAGGGGAAAAAAATTGAGCTAAAAGAAAGATTAGAGAGAGGAATTACATAGCTCCTGTCCCAGCCAGCTGTTCTCTCCCCACCACTGGCCATTCCCAGCAATCTGCCCAGGAACATCCTCCCCCATATCACCAGGACCCTATCTGGGAGTTGCTCACAGACCAGAAGACCACAGAGAAAGCTGACTTGTGTCTCTCCTCCCACAAGCCCTTCATTCTGGCCTTCCTGGGAAGCAACCCAGAAAGGGCAAGAAAAAAAATATTCATTTCCTGAACACACGCAAGAAAGAAAAAAATGTGCAAGCTGTATCCACGTGGCAGGATTTCCAAATGCCTTCCATCACCAATGTCCCCTTTCCCCCTTACAGCTGGCCTGAATTGCCTGTGGGGGTCTGCTTGAAGGGACTCTCCCTTTCCTTCCATCTCTATCTCCATATCCATTTCCCTCTCCCTTCTTATCTCCCTTCATTTGCTTTCTGTTCCTCATTTTTCTTCCTAGCTTGGCCATGCCCCTTTCTTTCTCTCTCCTCCTCTATCTCATTCTCCCCTTCTCTTTATTTTTCTTTCCTGCTATTTCTTCTCTCTTTTCCTCTTTCTCTCTTATTATCTCTTTTAATGCCTATCACCCTTCCTTTGAATGGAGGAAAAAAAAAATAAATATAAAGGCTGAAGGAGACAGGAGAGAGAAAAATTATGCAATATTAGCTTAAGAGTCATCAACTAACCTCCCATATCTTGTCATCCAGATTTCACATTTTCTGCCAAAATTTTCCTTTTGAAGACAACTATTTAAATCTGTGGTCATCCTGGCCCCATCCCTTATTACTCTATGGTTGAAGAGTTAGCCTAATGTACCAAAGATTGTATCAGGGGCTTGGTAAATGTTTCCACATTATCAGAACCCCACAGGACAGTTACTTTCCTAGTTTAAGGAAAAGTTTTGTCTACCATTCTTTATGGTAGACAAAACAGAAGCAAAATGGAGTTGAGTAGTTCTAACTTCTCTGTCATCCTTTATTCCATCTATACTTACCAGTGAATCCTGGGTTCTTAAATCTTCCTCTTGTCCCCAGTATACCCAAATGGGCTCTCCTTTCTGTTGTCTGACATTTACCACCTTCATTTAGCTTATTTAAAGGATTATAAGATGATAGCTTAACCAAAGGTATCTAGCTTTCAATGAACTGGCAGATAGCCCATAGGGGACTTAGGACTATGTACCCATCCAAGTCATTAAGGAAAGAGAGGAGGGTCTCTCATTAGCTGATTCCAAATATAAGAGCAAAACTGTGGCTTTAGGTTAACAATTCACCTGTTTTATACCCAGTTTGCAGAGAGGTAATTCTGAAGACAACACCAATTGACTCCCTGGAAATCCTAGGTTTCCAAGGCAGCCATACCTGAGGACCAAAGCACCTTAGAAAGAAACCAGACCTGGCTTTCATACATAGTTAATGAACATTTATAGTGTTCACTATGGGACAGGTACTATGCTAATTACCAGGGACAAAAATAAAAATAATAGCTGTCCCCAGTGAGCTTACAATCTAAGGGGGGAAAACACACAAGGAGAAGCTGAAAAGAAGGGAGAGTTGTAGTGAAGTCCGGTCCAAGAAATGTGGTGCCGGTTGTTCCTCTTTCATTCACAAAGAGGACCAGTGGCCTCACAAGGGTAGTATATTGACTTGCACTCAAAATGGACTTAAGTGAGGCAGAAGTGACAAAGTCATCAGCCTCATTCTACCCTCCAGAGTCATTGAGGTCCAGTGGCAAGACAAAAGTCAAGATGACTGACGATGGCCCAGGATGCAGTGGGAAACCTTGGCCTTTTTAAACCTAGGTCTTTCCTTCCCAGTTCTCAGTTTGTCTGAGAAAATGTCCATTCGGGCTAGGCAAGAACTGAGACAAAAATAGTCTTGTTTATCATCACAAAAGAGTCAGTCTGGGAGAGGAAGACCCTCAAAGTTTGCGGCCAGAACAGAAAACAATAGCTATTTATACTCACTCTGAGTCATTCAAACCCAAACAATGAGCAAGAGAATTTTGGGTTGGGACCCATTATTGTCCATTCAAGAAAGCCAGAGTGATTTGGGTTTAAAGGCATAGTCTAGTAGCTTCATTTGAATCACAATGGATTTTTTCAAAGCCTGTTTTTCCAGAGCTATATTTCAAGAAATCATAAATGAAAACTGTGCCAGACAGAGTTAATGGTCTCAACCTTGGGGGTGGGGTGGAAGAATGATAAAATAAATAGGATATTTTGTTTAAATCTAATCCCCAAAACCCAAGATATTTTACAAAATATAAGCAACCAAAAATTATTTGCCTTTAGACAGAGCACCCACATATAACTGTATGATTCCTTATATGTACAGAGGGACCACGATGGTAGGAAATTATGAGATGACTGCCCTGGAAGCCCTCTTTAAATAGAGATTTTAAGAGGAGGTTTTTGCTCTGCCCTTCAGTCCTCCAGTTATAAGGACAAAAAGTACTAAGGATACTGATGAGGTGTGAGTATGAAAGCTGATCCATCTTGGTGATGAGGTGTCCTGGGGACAGTATTATAATAAAGTCCAGTTCAAGAGCGTGTTCAGGCTAAACCCTAATTATTGACCCTGAGGAAGCTTCCATGTACCAAAATATTTCCCCACCTGATCAATGATACTGGCCTAATGCTTCCTCCATGTGTGACCACAGGAGAGTCACTTAATATCCCTGGGTCTCAATTTCCTCATCAGTAAAATACAGGGGTTGGATTAGATGTGTCATGTGCCTCCATCTCCTTCTATCACTCTGATCCTATGATCTACCTATAGTCCTATGACTGCATGTAGACTGAGAACTCAATATGAATCTAACAATGTGTCCTGGTCTCCAGACCAAGCTAGCTACAACCACAAGGCTTCCTAAGTGAGAGAAAAGAGGAAGACAAAATATGCTACCAAGCAACTCACATCACTAGTAGCACCACCTCAACCATTACTTCTAATGACTCATCAGCTGCCACTACTAGGCAGGGGTGATAGCCCCCCAACTCCTCAAAAATGAAAACTACTGAAGACCTGAGAAAGAAAATGCTTGCCACCCTAGTACTTGGCACTGTCAAATGGTTCAATATCAGAAACAGCTATGATTTTGTCAGTGAAAATGACATTAAAGAGGCATTACCATGTGTTCTGGGCTGTCCTCTAAGGACCATGGGGCCTTTCCATTTGACTTGAAGCTGAAAGCCTTCCCCTTTAAAATGTGAACTCCTTAAGAGCAAAGATTGTCTCCAATTTTCTGTTTGTATTACCAGTGCTTAGTATAGGACTTTACACATGGTAAGCATTTAATAAATATTTTTCCATGCAGTCATTCATTCATTCTTGATGGCCAAAAAAATTTACTGTAATCTTAAACTGTATTCAATATCATAGGATCGTTTATCCAAGGCTATCCTTAGAGGTTATCTAATTTAACCCCCTCATTTTACAGATAGTGACCAAATGTCTACACCATGGGAGGAAATAATCCTGCTTGTGCTCTCTTGGTCAGACCACATCTGACTTAGTGTGTTCCCTTACAGGGATCACATTTCAAGAAAGACATTGAAAAAGTAGGGTGTTGCCAGAGTGGGGTGAACAGGGTGGCAAAAAAAACTGAAGATCATGACAAACATGAACCAGTGATATTTAGCCTGAAGAAGAGAATTCTTTTGAGGAACATAACAGTTGTCTTCAAGTCTTTGATGTGTCAGTCGTCAATAAGAATTTATTAAGTATTTAAATACATACATACATATACGTATATATACGTGCACACACAGAGTAAATGGAAGTTTATAAATGGGGGGAAAGGGGGGAAGGAAAGGCTTCCTCCAGAAAATGAGATTTGAGCAGTCTTAAGGGAAGCCAGATAATCTGATAGGCAGAACTGAGGAAGAAGAGCACTCCAGGCATGGGGGAATACACTATGCAAAACCGTGGAGGTGGGAAATGAAGCATGATGTTCAAGAAACAGCAACTGGACCAGTGTAACTGAATTTTAGATGTGTGAAGGTAAGTAAAATATAAGGACTGAAAAAGTAGGAGACAGTCAGACTTTAAAGGGCTTTAAATGCAAATAGAGGATTTCATATTTGATCTTGGAAGTGATAGGGAATCCCTGGAGTTTGCTGAACAGAGGAATGGGTTGACACAATCAGACCTAAAATGACTTTAGCGGCTGAGTGGAGAATGTATTGGAATAAAGAGAGATTTGAGACAGGAAGATCAATTAGAAGGCTATTGAAATAGTTCTGGTAAGAGGTGAGGAGAACCTTTCCCAGAGTTATGATTCTATTCATATAGAGAAGGGAAGGCACATAAAAAAATGTGACAAAGGTAGAATTGCGTGAGAGGAGAGAGAGTGGAGCAGTAGAGTAAATGACCTTCTCAAAGAATTTAGCTGAGAAAAAGAAGAAAAGTAGAAGATGATAACTATAGGTTGTTGAATATATCAAGTCTTTTTGTTTTTAAGGATGTGAGAGGCATAGGCAACAAGGAAACACCAGTAGATGAAGAATGAAGATTGTAGAGTGTGTATGCCAAAGGGGGCAACACACTGATGAAAGGGGGATGGCATGGGATCATAGGCAGTATAGATTGGTTTGCCTTGACAAGAAGTGTTGCCTTCTTTAACAGAGACAAGAGTGAAGAAAAAGACAGTATGGAAATATGTCAGAATGATGTGAGATGAGGAAGTGCAAAAGGGAAACTCTCTGCAAATGACCTCATTTTTTCCTGAAGTGTGAGACAAGGTCCTTAGCTGAGAGAATAGGAGAAGGGACATGGTGAGAGTTTTGAGAAAAAATGAAAAGGTATGAAATAGCCACTGTGGTGAATGGGACAGTAAGCCAGTACAGAAGGTGTAAAGGTGTCACCTTACTTTAGTGAAGGCCCAGTTGATATTATGTAACATAAATTTGTAGTGGACCAAATAATTACTGTTCAAATCTGGCCTCAGACACTAGCTGTGTGACTCTGAACACGTCATTTAGCCCTGTTTACCTCATTTTCCTCATCTGTAAAATGAACCAGAGAAGAAAATGGCAAACCACTCCAGTATCTTTGCCAAGAAAATTCCAAATGTTGTCATGAAGAGTTGGACATAACTGAAACAACTGATCAACACCACACAACTAGCACACATTAGAGGTAGGACTAGAAACCCAGTTCTTGCAGGCTAACTCTCTTTCCACTACAGCATGCTGCTTGCATTGAGAGATAAAACTTAAATGCTAGACCCCCTGGAAGAACTAGCATACCATTTAAAATTGCTCCCAAGAAGATGAAAGTGATTGGTCTCAGATCTAGAATGGGTTTGCAGCTGAGTGGATAGAGAGCCAGAGGGCACTTGGCCAATGAAAACTGGGACATATGAAGTCATCACTTTTCCAAGAGAAGAGGAATCGAAAAGGGTTTCTGGGTTTTGCTGAAGACAAATCACCAATTTCTCAACCTGCCACATACCTCTTTGAGCTGACCTTTAGTGAAGTTCAAGAGTCAAAAAAAATGTTCTTTCAAAAATTTCCCTAATGGTTCATCAATGCTATTAACTTACCCTTAGTTTCTCTGCATCCTGAAAAGTGGCAAACTCTATGTTTATACATGAATCTTCCTACACACATCCTCTAGTCTTGGTAATTCATCAACTCCTTGTGACAAACCCATCACCTTTTCCTTTCCCAAGTCCATCTGACACAACCATCCCCTTTTCTGATCATCCCTCTAACGGTCAGTTCCTCTTTCCTAATCCCAAGTCCCTGGAACTGTGAACCATAGTATCACAGTGAAAGATTTTCAAGTATCTAGCTTCCAACATATACAAAGTAGTCAACCCATTTTTAGAAGACTTTTCTCCTTTCGGAATCTGGTTCTGTAGGCTTCCAAATGAATGGCTGCCTCTGCTCTAAATTTAATTCTCATTAAATTGGACATTTTTAGTAAAGTAGGTTAAATTTCATAGCGAAATATTTGGAACAACAGCATGAGAATGAGTTTGAAATGTCAATTTGACTCTAAAAAAGAAAATTCAAAGCGTCTTGAGAGAATATCCAGACATGAAAAGTATTCTTTTCCACATATGGGAATTTTGACCTGAATCTTGAAAATCTAATGAAGGAAAAAGAACTTCTCTGAAGGCTGTCAGCTTGCTTGGACTAATGATGAAATGTTACTCATTCTATCACAGGGAAATCAGTAGGCCACACAGCCCATCTCCAAGGAATCATTTGAATATGGTAATAATTCCCTGTAGAAGCATATATCCTAACCATGGAAAACTCTAAAGATGGGATTCAGGTCCTTGCCACCTAAACAAGTCCTCAGAGAGAGAAACCACAGAGTTGTAACTAGTGGCTTAGGGCAATCATCACAAACTGTTCTGAATCAGGTGATACAGATTACATGGGGTGGGTCAGGGAAGCGATGAGACAAGACAGCTCCCAGGCACTAAATGTAAGGCTATCATTGTTGGAGACCCTGCCATATATAGGCAAGGGGAACAGGAAAAGACAAGAGAGGAGCTCACCCCAACCAATCCTTCCCACAACAAAGGTAGCTACCTATTTTAAGTAATTTATCTTTCTTACTTGGAGCTAAACTCTAGTTTCTACAGTATTGAAGAGATGCAAATGTCAGCACCCTCTAAAATCGGCTCCTTGGAGCAAAGTTCTTATTTCCTTGACCTAGTTTAGGCTAAAGAAAATTTAACTCTATGATTTGGTGGCTGAATGCTAACTCGACTGGGTTAGAAATTGGTGATGGAGAGAGGGAGACAGAGAGACAGAGACAGAGAGAGACAGAGAAGGAAGAAAGGAAGGGAAGAAGGAAGAATTTGTGTCACCTGAGTGCTGGGGATACAAATACAAAAATAGTAGTTCCTGTCCTCACATTTTAACCGAGGAAGACAATGCATAAGGGGAGAGGAGTCATGGTCAAGGAAGAATGTTTTGATTGGGCTGCCATAGGGATGGTAAATGGAATGTTAGCACCAGCAATCAGAGATACTGCCACATCACAACACAGGAGCTGTTTCTGTCAGCTACTAAGGAAGGAGAGGAGCTGAAATGGGAGTTGGAAGCTCAAAATCACCTCAGGAGTCAAGAATGGAGTGCTGCATTAGGATTCACAGAATCTCAATGTTGGAAAGGACTTTCGGAGGCATCAAATTCAACCTCTATCTAAACGATGGATTTCCTGTTACTAACCTTGGACTAGCAATCACCCAATCTCTGCTTGAAAATCTCTAGTGATGGGGATCCCACTACCTGATGAGGTAGCTGATTCTACTTTGAGTCACCAAATCAATCAGAGATAATATTTGTAAAAGTGCTCAATACAGCACCTGGCACATAGTAGGTGCTGTAGAAATGCTTATTCTCTTCCCTAACCTTGCCCAGCTCTGCTTGCTTCTCTGAAATTTCTACCTACTGCTGTCTTCTAATCCCTCTTCCACCTTGGGATATGGAACCAGAAAGAACCCTGGTAGTCATCCAGTGCAAACACATCACTTTACAACCAAGGAAATTGAGGCTCATAGGGATGATGTGATTTGCCCAAGGTCACAAAGGAAGGAAACAACAGAACCAGTATACAAACCTGTGTGTACTTCCCACTATGCCATACTGACTTCCATGTAATTAAAAAGCAAGGATTTTGGAGGGCTACCTTCTAATCCTGACTCTGCCAGCAACTTTCTGTATAACCTTAAGGGAATCATTTCCCCTTTCTGGGTGTTAGTTTCCCCATCTGTCAAGTGAAACTATTGAACTAAATGGCCTCTGACGGTTCTTTTCAACACTGTGATTCTCTGGATTCTCTCTCTACTTGCCCTCTTTTGGTAATTCCCCTCCACTGCTATTGGTTTAGTATTCTCTTATACACACACACACACACATACACACAAACAGAAACACACAAGTAGATCCTGATTAGTGGGAATAAAGTGGATGGATGCATCTGAATTAATACCATTTGAAGTTATAATTATGTAAAATATGATACCTAGTTATAGCTTAGCCTAAATATTCAGTGCTAATTTGAATAATGCAGCCAATTCAGGGGATTCATTATTCGTGTTAATGGGACCAAGCTGTATATGCATATGTACATATATGTGTGTGCGTGTGCGTGCACATGCACGTAGACCAGTGTCTCTCCTGAGTCTCATCCCTGCATCACCATTGCTGTTCATTTTTCATTCATGTTTGACCCTTCATGACTCCATGTGGGGTTTTCTTGGCAAAGATACTGAAGCAGTTTGCCATTTCCTTCTCCAGCTGATTTTACAGATGAGGAAAGTGAGGCAAACAGGGATAAGTGATTTGCCTGGGGTCACATAGTTAAGAGGCATGTGAGGCCGGATTTGAACTCAGGTCTTCTGACTCCAGAGCAGATACTTAATCTACAATGTCACCTAGCTGCCCTTGCATCACCAGTGCCTATTGGTTATTTCAAACTGAATATCCCAGAGACATCTCAAACTCAGCATATCTAAAATAGAACTCATTATCTTTCCTTTTCCTCTTTCAGACTTTCCTATTTCTCTTAAAGAAATTCCAGTCTCCTAGATTCATCACCTAGCCACTGTTCTCAGTCCTTTACTCTCCTTCACCCCACATTTCCAACCAGTTGCCAAATCTTGCTATTTCCACCTATATAAGACCATTCCCCTCTGACCCCATCCTTCTATCCAGTCCTCAGTTGTCTAACTACTACAGTTTATCCTACACACTACTCCCAAAGTAATTTTCCTCAAGCACATACCTGACCATATCACTCCACTACTCCATCAACAACAGTGATTTCCCATCACCCCTAGGATAAAATATAAATTCTTCTGTTTAACTTTTGCAGCCCTTCTCCAAATGGCTGTAACCTATCTGTCCAGTCTAAATGGGTATCACTCCCCCACCCATCCTCTGAGCTCCTCACACACCACACTGCATCTCTCATCTCCATGCCTTTCCATAGCTGCAGCCATGACTGTAAGATGTTAGCTCCTCCCCCTGGCCTCCAAGAATCCTCCTCTTCCTTCAAGAGGCAGTTCAAGCATAACCCTTTCCCAATCCCTCCAAATCGCCTTACATTTAACTGATTCATGTGTTATATTTATTCTCTTAGTATTTATTACATATATACTTATATATGTCCCTTATTAGAATTTAAGCTCTTTGTGCATCAGCTGCTCCTTTCTTTACATTTGCACATCCAGCGCCTATTGTATAATAGTGGTATGTTAATCGGTTGATTAGGGAGAGGGGCTGTACCTTGAGGATTCCAGCGGTAACCACTGGCAAGAGGACTGTATGTGGATAGTGTCTGAGCATACAAGCCACCAAAATGGCAATGTGACTGCCACTTCGATTGTCTTCAACTCTTCCATCAGTTTATTCATCTGTAAAATGGAGGCAAAGTAATGCCTCTTTTACTTTCCTCTCAGGATCAGAAGCTTGCCAGTGTCTCTGGGCAAAGAATACCAAGGTTCTGGTCCTTGAGCTGCCACTTTCTTGTTGTGAACTCAGGAAACTCATTTTACCCTCTCAGGGCCTCAGCTTCCTCATCTGCAAAGTGAGGGACTTGATTAGATGAACTCCACACTATGTTGTGCAGAAGATAGAACTCTAGATGTGGAGTCAGCACACCTGAGTTCAAATCGGGCCTCCTGCTCTTACTGACTTATCATGCTACCATGTCCTAGGAATCTTATCCTTGGGAAATTTCACCATCCTCAAACATCCAATCAGCCTTGGTACTCAACACCACATTAATACGCTCTGCACCTCTGATTTGGAGGACAGAACCACGAATGCTAAAACAACTATTTAAAGCAATAGTCCATGCCTACATTCTTTTAGACTTCTGTTAATTTCTCCATCCTGCCCCCAGAGCTGGGTGCCTTCGTCTTCCCCATCTCACCCCCTTTGGCTTCCTTTTGTGTATTATCTTCCCCAATTACCTTGCCTCAGTTTCCTCATGAGTAAAATGAATTGGAGAACGAAATAGCAAACCACTATCTTTGGAAAGAAAGCCCCAAATGGGATAGCCACAACTGAAACAATGGAACAACAACATTAGCTTGTAAGATCCTTGAGGGCTGGGGTTGTCTTTGTTTTTCATATTTGTATTTGTTTTACCAGCACTTGGCCTAGTACCTGGCACATAATAGGTGTTAAATAAATATTTATTAACTAATCGAATGACCTTGAGCAAATTATTTAACTTCTGTCTCAGTTTCCTCATCTGTAATATGGGTGCTGTATGATAGCACCTACCACCCAGGGTTGTTGTAAGGATAAAAAAGGCATTGTATTTGTAAAGCACATTGCAAACTTTAACTATATAAATTATAAAATTTATATAATAAATATATATGTGTGTATGTATATATGTATATATGTGTACATATATAAATATATATCATTTATAAAAATATATATAAATATGTGCATACACACACACACACACATATATGTATATATAAATACTGGTTATTATTATCCAAACTCCCTTCAAACCCACATAGCCTGAGTCAAAGATTCTTTTGTCCTGGGAGGAGTGGGTTATAGGGAGTGGTCCACCACAGGATTAAGACAGCAAAGTCAGCCTGCGAGTCTGATCCCAAGGACCACAGCCTACTCATACAATTTGACTATGAGGTTTCCTAAAAACACAGCTCCTACCACCACCAGCACCTCTCCCCCCAACTCTACGTGACTGACCCCTCAGTTTTAGAATCTAGTCCAGGGTGTGAGCAGGCTGCTCGCCTCTATCCCCTCTCATGGTTCTCTGCTGTGGTGACTCAGGATCCTAGGAACCCGGGCTGCACATGGTTTGTCCCTCCCTTATGGTCCAGTTCTTTTTAGATAGACTTAATCTGCCCCCTAGTGGTTCTATTTCCACCCCATCAGGAAATGCCACATATTCTATTTATCCAAGGCGCCATGACCTGTCAGTCTTGCCTTCCTCATCCAGCATTGAGATAATCTGGGAAAGATCATGGTCTCTTCTGGTTTCAAAAAGTCATGGCCATACCTTTCACATTCCTCCACCCCCTTCACCTTTTCAGGACCTGGTATAGGACAAAGAATATTGAATTTGCAAATTCGAAGCCCAGCTCTGCTTCTCATAACATGGGCAACTTGGGAAAATCTTTGGATATCAGTTCTCCCCCTGGACCAGATGATCTCTGAGGTCCTTTAAAGTTCTGATGCAGCCTTAACAAAATTTTTTTTGATCCCGTTGATATTCTTTTCAACTAGAATTACCTCTTGTGGTCTCAGGCAAAGCATTTAACCTCCTATCATCTGGAGAGAAAGAACATGGGATTTATCTTTCAAATATGAGGGTTAAAAATTAGACACTCTTAGATAGATTGCACCATGGGTAGACTTTTGTACACAGAGTCAAGAAAATTTGAGTTTGAATTCTGCCTCATACGCTAACTAGCTATGATTTCTTGGAAAGTTACAACCTCTCTATGCCACAGTTTTTTCATCTGTAAAATAGTACCTTACCTCTCAGAGTTGCTGAGAAGATAAAATGAGATAATATATGCAAAGCACTTCATAAAACCTTCAAGTGTTATGTAAATATAAATTATTAATCATATTAGTATTGCTAGTAGTAGTAGTTGATGGGGTGCTTGGTTGCATGTACTTGGGCCCCAATTCTAATATCACATTTCTCTTTAAAAATCACATTTCTCCCTAGTGTCAAAACACTATCTCCCAAGCAGTTTTTCCCCAGCCCAAGGACACAGCCTGCCCAAGCAACAACCGTTAGCTCCCTTCCTGCTATAGTAGCCAGCTGCACCTATAGAACTCATTAGTCTGAACCAGTTGTGTACTGGGTCTTAACAACATTTACTACTCACTGACCAATCATATGTATCCTAGACTCAGACATACATATACTCCCTTACATTTATCTATCTTATCTAACAAGACATTGATGAGAGCTGGTATTTCTGAGCCTGCCCGGACCACTGGTTGACTTAGTGATGTTTCAGCCTAAAACTATACCTCCAAGTAGCCCCACCTTGGGCTATTTCCTGACGAATTTTGGGTAAAATATCTGTGCAGTAGATACCAAAAGTGCATGTTCCTTTAAGAACTGACCACTCCTTAACCACTCCCTAATCCCACCCCAAAACACCTAGTTAGTATATTTGGCACAAGTGATACCATAGAATATCCTATATAAACTGTACTCCTGTACCCCTCTAAGGTTGCAGATTCCCTAAGAACTCTTAACCACTGAAAAGTGTAATAAATCTTTACCTTGACCTCAGTAATGCTTGAGTCCATGAATTCTTCTCCAGACAACCTGCCCCTGGTATCCTGGTCTTTATGGTGGTCTCACCACCTTTCCAGCCCTCATCAGTAGTATTGGTGGTGGAGGTAGTAGTAGTAGTAGCAGTAGTAGTAGTAGTAGTAGTAGTAAAATTTTCCCTCTCAATGTCAGAGAGGTCCTTCCCTTTCTTGGTTATCCTTCCTGTCCCCAAAGGCATATCGAAAATATCTCTGTAAGAATAGTGAAAATGTCATAGGTCCCTCACTTCATATCCCCTTTGCATGTCCTTCCTCCCAAACAATCCAATCAAGTCTAATCTTCAGAGATCAGACCTGAAACAAGAGATTCCCAAACCAGTCATGTACTTACCACAAGACATAGGAGAAAGCACATCAGTCATCAAATGACCTGGATTTTAATACTGGCTCTACTACTTAATACCAGTATGACCTTGGATTTCACTTTGGGGGAATCTCAGTTTCTTCAGCTGTATAATGATAGGGTTGGACTAGATTATCTCCAAAATCCCTTTGAGCTCCTAAGTTTATGATCAATGAATGTTACTACTATGACTCTATGTGCCTACCCTTAGACTTTTCAGTGCAGGGGAGAAAGAAGAATAAAGCACTGCCCTGCCCTCAGGAAAATGTCTAAAAGTAAGATGCCATACCCTCCCTCAAACCATAGGCCAGTTTTCATCGTCTTTTGCTTTCCCAAGGGAAGACCTCAAATAAACCAGCTAGTCTCAGTCCCCAGAGAAATAAGATGAGATTAGCTCAGCTATAGATGGTCCTCAGACTTTAATCATTTCAGTTTCACACTAGGAGCCAATATCCTGTGACTGACTCCATCTCAAACCTTACTCCTAACAGTCCTGGAAGTGCTCAGCTCTGGTTTGGTTATAGGGGTCATAAAGAAACATGGGGGCTAATTTATACCCACTCCTTCTATGTATATTCCTTTTATATATCATGATAAATATACAATTTTCAAGATTAATTACCCTTTATCACCTATAAGTCTATGCACAAATCACTTTCCCTCAGAACCATAACTATGATGGAAGGATCAGAGCTTTGCTTGAATTGCAAAATCTAGAGGAGACTCATACTCCTTCAGTGGATAGAAACACATGAGTTTTATAACAGAAGAGCAAAAATAGTTCAGATAAAAAGCTACCAGATGATGATCTGTGCCCCAAGTTATCTGCCCCTCCCCCAAGCCTGGCTCAGCCTGGACCCTCCCCAGACAGAAATCTCCCTAGCTCTGACCTCACAGCCTCCTTGAGTCTCTCCTCCTTTTCTCATGCAACTGCTTTGTCCTCAATGAGAGAAGTGTACAGGAGAGGGTCTTTCTCCCTACCCCAGGGACTCTCAGGGTCCCAAGCATGGGCCTTAAAAATGCATTTGCTTTTAAAAGAATTAATTGATCTGAGGCCACCTTTCATACTCCATGCTCTGGGTACATTTTGCCATATTCAATGTAGGAGCTAACATTGCTAGCTATGAGTTTGCTTTCTTTCTCTGAGCCTTGATTTCCTCATCCACAAAAATACAGAATTCTAGTAATTTCTAATGTCCCCAAAGATCTAAATCCTATAGGTTCTATGAAGGAAGAGGACTGTTACAATGACATTCCTTCTAATCACATCTATGACTCCAGCCAAAGGTGAATTCAGGCTAAGATTCTGTCCTCACTTGAAAATAGGCATTCACTGCCTTTTCTCTCCTCTGCAACTTCTCTTTTTCTCTGGCAGCATGTCTGTTGCCTATGTCACATTCTCTCTATGCAGCCCGGGTTCCTTCTTTGCTGCCTTTACTTGTGGTGAAGCAACAACTACTGCATGCTTGCCACTTAGCGGCTGAATCTGGAAGCACTCCAACAGTTTTTCCCAGAAGAGATGTCCTCAGGCCCGCCCTCACCAGTCACTGTGGTTGGCTCAAGAGGACTCCCATCCTCAAAATGAGCATTCCAGCATGGCCAGAGCAAAGCACAGTAAGAAGCAAAGGCAGCAGCATCCTGGGCATTCGGAATGAGGAAACATTGAATCAAGAAAAGAACTCTACACTGGCCCTGGAGTTAGGAGGACCTGAGTTTAAATCCGGCCTCAGACACCTGACATTTAATAGACCTGCTCTCTTTCAGACACAGAGCAGTTATCCCCCCTTAGACAGCTTAGTGCCCATTACCCCTGTTCCTGCTCCTGAGGACTTACCATATTGGTGTTGGTCTTGGTGTGAATACCTCATTGACTTTGGCCTTTCTGCAGCTCAGAACTCCTGAGCTCAAGAAATTCCACCAGCCTCAGCCTCTTAGTAGTAAGAATTACAGGCATACACCACCACCCTTGGCTAGCATCATTTCAACAAGAGCATATCATGCCAAGCTAACCTTGATTTCTTTGGTAATGAGATTAATAGATACTCTGGTAAAGCAAGGGAATACTACAGTTTGTTAATAAGCATTAATTAAGCTCCTATTATGTACCAAGCACTGTGGACTAGTGATATTAAAAAAGGTGAAAGAGTTCCTGCTCTCAAGGATCTCACAATCTAATTGGGGACACAACATGAAAACAACTATGTACAAATGAGCTATATAGAGAGTAAATAGGAAATAATTAATAGAAGAAAGTCATTAGACTTAAGAGGAATTAGGAAAGGCTTTCTATAGAAAGTAGGATTTTAGTTGGGACAAGAAGGAAATCAAAGAAGTCAGAAAGCAGAGACGATGAAGATGAATGTCCCATGCATAGGGGATATCCAGAGAAAATTACTAGAGCTAAGAGATGAAATGTCTTGTGTGTGAAACAACAAAGAAGGTAGTGTCACTGGATTAAGGAATACATAGGGAGGGACGGATGTAAGGTATAAGAAGATTGGAAAGGTGGAGACAAGGTTATAAAGAGCTTTGACTACCAAGCAGAGAAGTGAGAGGGGACTACTGGAGTTTATTGAGTAGGGGCAGAGGGGAGGGAGGGGTAACAGGGTAGTTTACCTAAATTAGAAGAAAACATTTGATAAAAATTTTCCATCATTTTGGACAAGATGGAGAACTGTGAGCTAAATGATAGAACATTTTTTGTGGATTTAGAGTTGTTTGAATCAAATCCAAAAGGTAATCATTGATGAATCAATGTTTTTAGAATGTTCTAAGAAAGTAACCTCAACCTAGTGATATTTAAAATTTTACTCAATGACTTGAAGACAGAAAGTGTCAAATTTGAAGATAATACAAAGCTAGAAGGCAAAGCAAATATATTGCATTCACAATTCAGAGAGACCTCAATAACATAGAAGGATGAGTCAAAACTAATTGGATAAAATTTCATAGGGATAAATGTGAAACCCTAAACTTCATCATCAAAAAATCAATTTCACAGTTACAGCATGAAGGACATTTGACTAGACAAGAGTTCATCTGAATACAACTTTAAGGGCTTTGTATATATCTGTGATTCTGTGACCATAAGAATTACCACATGGGCAGAGAACCAGCATCTATTCAACCCAATACAAATTTGTCCAGCAGGATAATTATAGCATTAATTCTGTTTCTCCACAATGCACTTACCATGTAATTATACTTGTTTCTGTTTGTACCTGATCTCCCTGACAGAATATAAGCTGCCAAGGGGGTATGACTTAGCTAAACTTCATATCACTGACAGCACTGACTTCAAATGCACTACACAATGGAAAACATAATAGATGTTTGAATGAATTAATGTTCTACATTTACACAGGAGTTTACAGTTTACAAAAAAAGTGTATGATATCTTTTATTTGATTCTCACAATAGCCCTATAGCAGGAATTACCATTCATTATTCTACAAATAAGTAAACTGAAACTCAGAAACATCATGTAATTCCCCCAAGGTCACACTATTAATGATGAAGCCCAGACTACAACTCAGATCTTCTTATTCCAGTTCTACTGTTCAAGGCCCAACTCTTCTATGAAGACTTCCATGAAGTCTTTTTTTAGCACACTCCCTCCCACAATGATCTTCACTTTATCTTACATCTACAAAACTGAGAATCATTGCTATGACAATCTTGAACACAAAATAATTAGAGAAGAATACTTTAGTAGAGGATCATGTATTCATCTCTCCCCAACTATACTGTAAATTCTCTGAGGGGAGAGACCATATCTTATAGGTCTTTGTATTTCCCACCAGCCCAGAATAGTGCTGAGCATGCAGTAGGTGCTTAATAAATAACTGCTGAACTAATTTATTAGTTTATTTGACACATAATAGAAACATGAATAGTAAAAGACTCCATAGGATTCAGAGTAGGAAGAAGCCTTAGGGATCATCTGCAAGCTTCAATAACATCAAAATGAAATTGTTAATCTCTATATTGGCCAGGCTGGTCTGACTGATATTTAAAGTTAGAGGAGTAATCAGAAATTCAACACATGAACACTAAGCTTGCACTATTAGAGCTCAAGCACCAACAGTATTGTTGGCATTTGGGTGACATTTCTATATGGCTCTTTAATGAAAGGGCTCCATTAGTTCTTCATAAGTTAGAACAATCAATCAACAAGCTTACTATGGGACAAACCACTATGTTGGCATTAACTGGGATTTGGACTTTAACCAAAACTCAAACACTGATTATACTTAAAATCAGTTGTTTTTTCAAACATGGCCCTCAAAGAACCTCAAAGATCCAGGAGATAGAAATTAGGGCAGAAACACAGGGAACTCGGGGGATGAAAAGAACCAAGCACCCAAAGGGTAACATGAACCAATTGTTTTTTCTGGGTGTTACTAAGATTACATTGGATAAGTTAGTAAATGTGGGATCAATGTGGGTTAGTGCTGAAAACCATATGAATGATGGGGGTAGACCCCCTCAGTGAGAGCAGAAGGAGGCAATATGTTGACAATAGCTAAGTCTGCTGATCATTGCTTGAATCCAAGACTGAGTTGGCCAGATGATAGACACATAAGATTTTGAGCTGCAAGAGACTATAGAGTCTATAATTTTACCTCCACATTTTACAGATGGGGGAATAACACTCAGGCTTCTGGCCAAAAATGGTTGCCTGGACAGAGGACAACTCAGCTTTAACATGCTTACTCCAATAAAAATCTAAAAATATCACCAAATTGAATAATGGTGAAGAAATTCAATGAGAAACTATAATGATTTCTTCCACCTCAGAACTACACACAAAGCATAAGCTAGAAGTCCATGAACAATAGCAAAGGGAGCCCTGCAGCCAAGTCATTGTCCATACTCATGTAAACAAGCCTGCAGCCTCCCACCTTGACCAGAGACTGACCAGAAATATTTATAGTCTATCAAGGTTTATATCCGGAGTCAGCCAGAGCACAAGGATCTCCCCCCAAAAAGTCCCTAGGCAGTCAGAAATTCACAGGGTGTACCTTGGAAGAGACCAGAAATGACAATAGTCCATGTGGTCCTGGCAGCATTAAAACTAGAATACTCCAGGCCAAGGACTCTATGGTCACTAGTGCTCTGTTCTAAGATGCCATACAGGGACCCTGAAGATCTAGAACTCCAAAATTCAAAAATCCAGGAGGATTTAACACTAAGAGATGGCAGGGCAGGAACATAAGCCCTGAGGGAGACCAAATAAGGCTAACTCTGCCACCAAAAAGCATAGCAGGAGTTAGATCCTGATCCTAGTGCAAAGCCTCAGTTCAGGAATTAAAGCTGGAGATATGAGTAATTGAAGAAAATATGAATCACTGTAAAAAAAATTGTAATTGATTCAGAGATACTCAAATATCAATCAAGAAGGAGAGATTTACTACACAACTGGAAATTCAAAATCCAAGGAGAAAAAAATTAATTTTCCATAAAGACTATATAAATATTTAGAAAAAATGAGGCAGGAGATAAAACTGAAATAAAAGCTCTGGAGGAAAGAATTGAGAGGAGAATAAATGGATTCAAACAAAAAGTGTTAACTTTATCCAAGTAATAGTCTTTTCAGAAAATTAGAGTAGATCAAACAGAAATTACTGACTCTGTGAGACTATAAGAAATTTTCTAAAAAAAAAAAAATTATAAGACTGAAAAATAGAAGAAAATGGAAGCTATTTGCTATCAAAAACAATTGACCTGGGAAGCAGAACAAGGAAGATAATTTCAGATTCATTGGACTCCCTGCAAACCATGTTTTTTAAATGCCTAAACACTATATTTCAAGAAATCACATATGAAAACTGTCTAGATCAATTAGAACCAGAGGGTAAAGTCAAAATAAAAAGAACCCACTTTTTGAGAGAAACTTCGAAAAGAAAAGTCCCATGAATATCATAGCCAAACCCAAAGCTCTCACATCAAAGAAAAAATACATCAAACATTCAGGAGAAAAAAAGTAGCTACAGTCATAATCACAGTCATAATCACACAAAACCTCTGAGCTTCAACTGTAAACCAGAGGAGAACTTGGAATACAACATTCTGAAAGACAGAAGATATATGATTACAAGAAAGAATAACTTACCCTGCAAAACTGAGTATAATCTCTTCTGGTGGGAGATAGAACTTTAATGGAATAGAGGGTTTTAAAATATTCCTAATGTAAAGATCAGAGCTGAGTAGAAACTTTGAAGTGCAAACACAGGATTAAAGAACAATCTAGAAATAATTTTTTTGAGCAGTTGAAAAGGTCTGTAAGAAAATGAAGGACTAACATTCTGTTAGGGATAGTAGAAACAAGTGTCTTTTCAGTACTTCAATGTCTTCAAAGATTAAGGGAGTTAATTAAGAAAACAGAGGACCTAGAGGTCAATTAATTCTAGAAAGAAGCAAGAAACATGTGGAATTTACTATTTCTCATAGTTGGAGGACATCAGAGGAACAGTAAACAAATATGGAAGAAGGAGTTGGCGGATCAAGAATTGGATGAACCTCACTCTAATCTCATCCAAAAGAAGATTGAACACCCAACAAACACACTTAGAGAAAGATAGAGAGAGAGAGAGAGAGAGAGAGAGAGAGAGAGAGAGAGAGAGAGTTTTGTTTAAAAATACATCAAACAGAGAAATAGCTGAGAATAGGGAGAAGGGGATATTTGTTAAAAGGAGGATAATACCAAGCAAGGAATAGCCACAAGGAAAACAAATGCTCTGATCCCAATGTGGGGAGGTATTAAAGGAAAGAAAAGAAGAAAGGAACTGAAAGTAATTGGGAAATGTCTGAGCAAATGTAGTGTATGGATCCAATTGAATGTTATTGTACCATGTAGAAAAAAAATATGGAAGAGATGATTTCAAAGAATCCTGGGAAGTATGAACTGAGGCAGAGTGAAGTGAACAGAACTAGAAAAACAATTTGTATAATGACACTATAATAAAAAAAATGATTTTAAAAGACATAACAATTCTGATCAAATGAATGACCAATCACATCCCCAGAGGATCTGTGATGAAACACGCTATTCACCTCCTGACAGAGCTGTGATGGAATTAGAGAGGAATGAGACATACATTTTTGGACATGACCATTGTGTTTTGTTCAGCTATGATTTTTTTGTTATAAGAATGGGTTTTATTTGTCTTTTTAAGTGGAGCATAGGGAAAGGAAGAATACTGATGGCCATGCCAAAGAAAACTAAAAGAGGATTGACAAAGAGAAGGAAAGAAAGAGAAAAAAAAAAGAAGGTGGGAAAGAGGGTGGGAAGGAGGAAGGAAGGAAGGAAGGAAGGAAGGAAGGAAGGAAGGAAGGAAGGAAGGAAGGAAGGAAGGAAGGAAGGAAGGAAGGAAGGAAGGAAGGAAAGATGAAGTGATGAAATAGGGAATATTGCCAAGAGAGTAATGATCCAATAGATAATTATGCCACTATTTCACAAATGGATTGATACAGTTAGAATCTGAAAGTATCTGTAAATAGAGAAGAACAAATGGAAAATCTGGAAGTCTTTGAAGCCTTGATGCTAAGAAAGGTGCAGGGTGGGGGAAGAGTGAGAGACAGAGACAGAGAGAAGAAGAGGAAGAAGAAGAAGGAGCAGGAGGAAGAGGAGGAGGAGGAGGAGGAAAGGACTTCCCTTCTCTGGGCATTAGTTTCCCTATCTGTAAAATTAGAAGAGTGGACCAAGTGATCTTTCAGTTCTCTTCTACTTCAAAATTCTACAGTCATAAATCTCTTCCAACCCAGCACAAATTCCTTTATTCACAGGGGAAAAAACAAAGTCCCTGGGGGGACAGTAGGACATTTCCAAAATGACCTGTAAAATTCATTCCTCTTTTTTTTAGGGGAGTGTTTTTATTTTATTTTTATTTTTTAATGTTTATTTATTTTTAATTTTCAATATTCATTTTCACAAAATTTTGAGGTCCAAATTTTCTCCCCATCTCTCCCCTCCCCCCACCCCATAACACCTTGCATTCGGATTACCCTTTCTTTCAATATGTCTTCCCTTCTAGCACACTCCACCCTTCCCTTAACCCCATCTTCTCTCTTTTCTTGTAGAGCACGATAGATTTCTATACCCCATTACCTATATTTCTTATTTCCCATTTGTATGCAAAAACAATTCTCAACACTCATTTCTAATACTTTGAATTTTAACTTCTCTCCCTTCCTCCCTACCCATCCCCACTGAGAAGGCAACCAATTCAATATAGGCTATATAGTAGTTTTGCACAAGATTTCCATAAGAGTCATGTTGTGTAAGACTATATTTCCCTCCATCCTATCCTGCCTCCCATTTATTCTATTCTCTCATTTGACCTTCTCCCTCCCCAAAAGTGTTTACTTCTAATTACTCCCTTCTCCCATTTACCCTCCCTTCTACCATCTCCTTCACCCCACGTGCCCCCTTCTCCCCTTCTTTCCGGTAATGTAAGATAGATTTTCATACCAAATTGAGTGAGGATGTTATTCCCCCTTAAGCCAAATGTGAAGAGAGTGAGCTTCACTTTTTCCCTCTTGCCTCCTCCCTTTTCTCCTCCATTGTAAAAGCTTTTTGTTGCCTTTTTTATGAGAGATAATGTACTCCATTCCATTTCTCCCTTTCTCCTACCAATATATCCCTCTCTCACCCCTTAATTTTATTTTTTTTAGATATCATCTCTTCTTATTCAATTCTACCTGTGTTGTCTGTGTGTGTGTGTGTGTGTATTATCCTACCAACTACTCAGATACTGAAAAAAGTTTCAAGAGTTACAAATATTGTCTTTCCACGTAGGAATGTAAACAGTTCAGCTTTAGTAAGTCCCACATGATTTTTCTTTCCTGTTTACTTTTTCATGCTTCTCCTGATTCTTGTGTTTGAAAGTCAAATTTTCTTCTCAGCTCTGGTCTTCCATCAAGAATACTTGAAAGTCCTCTATTTCATTGAAAGACCATTTTTCGGGGGGCGGAGCCAAGATGGCGGAGTAGAAGGATGCACATTTACGAGCTCCGAGCCCACAACCCATGGAACTGAGGTAAAAGGAGATCCCCATAAATTCTGAATCACTGCAGGGGGTGCATAAACATAGGGGAAGAGATTTCCGTTCCACTGAGCCCTGGAGAGCCGTCCACGGGGTCCATCGCGCCCCGGAAAGCGGACCCCACCCCCACCCCTGGCCGTGGTCCCAGAGAAGCTGACCCGAGCAGACTTCAGAGAGGGAAGCTCCGGGGGAAGCTCCGGCAGCCGGGAAAGTCCCTCCGCCCACAGAAGCTACAGGTCAGTGAGAAAGAAGGCTGGGCTAGGGGAGGGGAGCGGAGCATCTCCGTGACTCGGGCCCCCTCGGGAGGAAGCGGCGGCGGCAGAGATGGGGGCAGGAAGCGGCAGAGGCAGAGGCGTGGGCGGCGGCTGAGGCTGCAGCGGCACAGGATTCAGGAATCTCCCAGCAGCAGGTAGGATCTTCAATACTGAAGGTCTTTCCAACCTGAGGGAGCTGAGCCGGGGAGATGGCCCTGCCCCCACACCGCTCTACTACTGAAGGCCTCTGAACAAAACCCCTGAGGGAGCTGAGCATAGGAGGTGGGCCCCCCACCCCGCCCCCACCTGCTCCATTCCTCAAAGTCTCTGCAGAAAGCCCCTGAGGGACCAGGTTTGGGAGGCGGCCCTGCCCCCACCCCTGTGCCAGAACTAAAGATTGCTGCGGAAAGCGCATTTGAATCTCAGAGGCCAAGCACTAGCTGGGCGGATCCAGGCGGAGGTGGAAAGGAATCTCAGAAGTCAAGTAACTGGCTGGGAAAATGCCTAGAAAAGGGAAGAAAAATAAGACTATAGAGAGTTTTTTCCAACAAGTGCAAATGATCCCGACCTTCGGATCTGATGGCGAGGATGAGAACGTATTCTTGCCATCAGGGAAAGACGTGGAGGGCAGGGCCTCAGTACCCCAGACACCCCAGGGGGGTGTCGGGTGGGCTCAGGCCTTGGAAGAGCTTAAAAAGGATTTTGAAAAGCAAGTTAGACAGGTGGAGGAAAGACTGGGAAGAGAAATGACAAAGATGCAAGAAGAGTATGAAAAACAGGTCAATACCTTGGTAAAGGAGACCCAAAAAAATGCTGAGGAAATTAACACCTTGAAAAATAGGCTCACTCAATTGGCAAAAGAGGTTCAAAAAGCCAATGAGGAGAAGAATGCTTTCAAAAGCAGAATGAGCCAAATGGAAAAAGAGGCTCAAAAGCTCACTGAATTTAATAGTTCTCTCAAAATTAGAATGGAACAGATGGAGTCTAATGACTTTATGAGAAACCAAGAAATCACCAAACAAAACCAAAAGAATGAAAAAATGGAAGAGAATGTGAAATATCTCATGGGAAAAACAACTGACCTGGAAAATAGATCCAGGAGAGACAATTTAAAAATTATGGGACTACCTGAAAGCCATGATCAAAAAAAGAGCCTAGACATCATCTTCCATGAAATTATCAAGGAAAACTGCCCTGACATTCTACAACCAGAGGGCAAAATAAGTATGGAAAGAATCCATCGATCACCACCTGAAAGAGATCCAAAAAGAGAAACTCCTAGGAACATTGTGGCCAAATTCCAGAACTCCCAGCTCAAGGAAAAAATCTTGCAAGCAGCTAGAAAGAAACAATTCCAGTACTGTGGAAATACAATCAGGATAACTCAAGATCTAGCAGCTTCTACATTAAGGGATCGAAGGGCGTGGAATAGGATATTCCAGAAGGCAAAGGAACTAGGACTCAAACCAAGAATCACCTACCCAGCTAAACTGAGTATAATACTTCAAGGGAAAATATGGTCTTTCAATGAAACAGAGGACTTTCAAGCATTCTTGATGAAAAGACCAGAGCTGAAAAGAAAATTTGACTTTCAAACACAAGAATGAGAAGAAGCATGAAAAAGTAAACAGCAAAGAGAAGTATTAAGGGACTTACCAGAAATGAACTGTTCACATTTCTACAGGGAAAGACAATATTTCTAACTCTTAAAACTTTTCAGTATCTGGGTAGTTGGTGGGACCACACATACACATGTACACGCATGCACACACATACACACATGCATTCACATACAGAGACAGAGAGTACAGATTGAACTGAATAGGATGGGACCATACCTTAAAAGAAATTAAGGTAAATGGTGAGAGAGAAATGTAGTGAGAGGAAAGAGGGGGAAATGGAAGGGGGTAACTATATGTCATTTAAGAGGCAAGTAGGAGATTTTTTTAGTGGAGGGAAAAAGAGGAGAGCTGAGAAAAAAAAAAAAACCAAGAAGTTTACCCTCATCACATTTAACTAAACGAAGGAGTGAAATGCACACTCATTTTTGGTATGAAAACCTATCTTACAGTATAAGAAAGTGGGGGAGAAGGAGATATTGCGGGGGGGGACGATGGAAGGGAGGGCAAAGGGAGGAGGGAGCAATTTGAAGTCAACACTTGGAGAGGGATAGGATCAAAAGACAGAAGAGAAACAACGAGGGGCAAGTTAGGAGGGATGGTAATTCAGTTAGTCTTACACAACACGACTATCAGGAAGGTCATTTGCAAAGCTACACAGATATGGCCTATAATGAATTGCCTGCCGTACCAAAGGGAATGGGTGGGGAGGGAGGGATGGGGAGAATTTGGAACTCAAAGTTTTAGGAACAATTGTTTAGTATTGTTGCAACTAGGAAAGAAGACATACAGTTAATGAGGAATAGAAAGTCATCTGGCCCTACAGGAGAAAAGAGAAGATGGAGACAAGGGAAGGGAGGGATGACAGAAGAGAGGACAGATTGGAGATAGGGAAAATTAGATTGCTTGGGGTATTGGGGTGGGGGGAGGGGAGAAAAGGGGAGAAAATTTGGAACCCAAAAATTTGTGAAAATGAATGTAAAAAGTTAAATAAATTATTAAATAATTAAAAAAATATTAAAAAAAAAAAAAAAAGAAAGACCATTTTTCCCCTGAAGTATTATACTCAGTTTTGCTGGGTAGATGATTCTTGGTTTTAATCCTAGTTCCTTTGACTTCTGGAATATCATATTCCAAGTCCTTCAAGCCAGCTGCCAGATCTTGTGTTGTCCTGATTGTATTTCCACAATACTCAAATTGTTTCTTTCTAACTGCTTGAAATATTTTCTCCTTGACCTGGGAACTCTGAAATTTGGCCACAATATTCCTAGGAGTTTCTCTTTTCAGATCTCTTTCAGGAGGTGATCAGTGGATTTTTTCAATATTTATTTTGCCCTCTGGTTCTAGAATATCAGGGAAGTTTTCCTTGATGATTTCATGGAAGATAATATCTAGGCTCTTCTTTTGATCATGGCTTTCAGGTAGTCAGATAATTTTTAAATTGTCTCTCCTGGATCTATTTTCCAGGTCAGTTTTTTTTCCAGTTAGATGTTTCACATTATCTTCTATTTTTTTCAAACTTTTGGTTTTATTTTCTAACTTCTTGGTTTATCTCATAGTCATTAGCTTCCCAGAACTCGATTCTCTCTTTTAAAGTCCTATTTTCTTCAGTGAGCTTTTGAACTTTCTTTTCCATTTGACTAATTCTGCTTTTTAAAGCCTCCTTCTCCTCATTGGCTTTTTGGACCTCTTTTTCCAATTGAGTTAGCCTATTTTTAAAGGTGTTATTTTCCTCAACATTTTTTTGGTTCTCCTTTAGCAGGCTGCTGACATACTTTTCAAGCTCTTCTATAGCCTGAGCCCATTTCATATTCATTTTGTAGATACTGGAGGCAGAGGCCTTGACTTCCTCTGACAGTATGCCTTGTTCTTCCTCATCTGAAAGGATGGAAGGAGACACCTGTTCACCAAGAAAGTAACCTTCTATGGTCTCATTTTTTTTTTTTCTCTTTTTAAGGCATTATCCCAGCCAGTTTCTTGACCTCTGAATTCTTTGTCAAGGGGAGGGTCCTAGTGGTCATCCTTTCCCTGTGCTCAAAGCTGAGATTCAGATCAACTGCTCAACTCCCTCAGGGGCTTTGGGTGGAGGGAGGCCAATACTGAGGGCTGAGGTTCAGATCAGCTGCTCTATTCCCTTAAGGGCTTTAACTGAGCTATCTGGACAATGGACTCAGGCTGCTTCCAGGTAGCCACCCACTGCCTCTGCCATCACCTGGGGCCAGTGCTGGGGGAACCCCATTTCCCTCTCTTCCAGCTGAGAAAGCCCTCCCACACTTACCTATGGAGCTTTCTTTGTTACTTGTGAGTTGAGGGATCTGGGACCCTCCCTGATGGGAATTCTGCCACGGAGGTCTATTCAGGTTCTGTTCCTTCCAGTGCCACACAGCCAGGGCTGGGCTCCACTCCACTAAGCATCCCGTGAGATAGACCTTTCCTGTCAGTCTTCCAGGTTACCTTTGACTGGAAACCTCTTTCACTCTGTTGTTCTGTGGCTTCTGCTGCTCTAGAATTTGTTAAGAGTCATTTTTTACAGGTATTTTGTGGACTGTGGGGGAAGCACTAGAGTATATGTTTCTTTCTACTCCACCATTTTGGATCCACCCCCAAGTTAGCCTATTTTTAAAGGTGTTATTTTCTTCAGCATTTTTGAGGGTCTCCTTTAGCAAACTGTTGACTTGGTTTTCATGATTTTCTTGCATTGCTCTCATTTCTCTTCCCAATTTTTCCTCCACCTCTCTTACTTGATTTTCAAAATCCTTTTTGAGCTCTTCCATGGTCTGAGACCATTGCATATTTATTTTGGAGGCCTCTGATGGTAAGCATTGTTCTTCCTCATCAGAAAGGATGGAAGAAAATACCTGTTCACCAAGAAAATAACCTTCTGTAGTCTTATTTTTTTCCCTTTTTTTAGGCATTTTCCCAGACAGTTATTTGACTTTTCAATGCTTTGTCAAGAGGAGAGTATACTCTGGGGACCTGTAAGCTCTCAGTTCCTTCAAGGTAGCACAATCAAGGGAGAGGTGTTTACTCCTCTCCTGGCCTGTGCACTGGTCTGGTTGCAACCAAAAACTTTTCTGCCCAAAACCTGTGAGTAGTAGAATTCCCTCTCCAGAACCACCTCCAGCTCCGCCATGCCCCAGGACAACACTCAGGGCTGAGATTAAGATCAGCTGTTTAATTCCCCCAGGGACTTTAAGCTGAGGGCTCCAACAATGGATGCTGGTTGCTGCTGTCTCCACCACTGCTGCCTGGGGCTGAGGCTAGGGGAGGACCCTGCTCCCTTCTCACCCAGTTGAAAAAGCCCTCTCACTAACCTCTGAAGTTGTCTTTGGTGCCTGTGTGTTGAGGGATCTTCGAACCACTGCTGCTACTGGGGATTATGCCCCCAAGGTCTGCTCCAGTCCTGCTACTCCTGGTGTCACACGGCCGTCGCTAGGCTGTGCTCTGCTCCATGTCTTGTGGGACAGACCTTTCCCGATGGCCTTCCATATCACCCTGGGCTGGAAATTTCCTTCACACCATCATTCTGTGGTTTCTGCTGCTCTAGAATTTATTGAGTCATTCTTTACAGGTATTTTATGGGTTATGGGGGAAGAGCTCCCTTTTTTTTTAAAGCAAGTCAGCACAAATGCAGAGAGTCACTCAACTCAGTCCACCAACTCAGCACCAGGGAAGAAACTTCTGTGACTTAGAATCTATACAGCTGTGAAACCAATAAATGGAAAAGGAACATGCTTAATTGTCCAGCTCTGCACCCAATACCTTTCTTGTCTTAAAAAAACAAGATTGTTTACACATTTTGTTTTCACACTTCTTAATAAGCATCCAAACAAACTCCACTATGAAGTACATTTCCTAAAAGTAGTTTCTGCATTGACAACATAAAAGAAGAACATCCTGCCCTTTCAGTTTGCTACTGATTATGATGTTATATTTGTTGCTTCTTCACACTGACCTTATTTACATTGTTGTAGTTTTATTCACATTGTACATATTGTTCTTTTGGCTCTGCCTTTCTTCATTCTGCACACACTTGATACAAGCCTTCCTATTTCTCTGAATCCTTATTATTTTTTACTCTTTACCAAGAAATAATATTCTATTATATTCACATAACAGAAATTGTTCTGCTGCTCTACGATATCTTTTTCAGCTGAAGGCACTGGGTACTAGTTCAGACATAACCATATATAACTCTTTCCAAATGAGTCAGACTCTTCATATTCATCACCAACCATGAGCCTCAAGGTTGACATGAGTCAGAAAGTCCAATTAAGAATTGCTATCCAACACACATTTCATCAACAATCACTTATGAAATACTATGTGAAACACATTGTCCTAGGGCCAGGAATAGATACAAGGATGAACAAGTCATGGTCTTACACTCAAGGAGCTTACTGTCTAGGAGAATCATTATATCAGTATTAATAACATATACATCTCCATAGTTCTTTCAACACTTTACTCAGTTCTGATTGAACCAACAGTTCCAGAGGACTGATGGTGAAGAATGTTACCCACATCCTGACAGAGTGAGGATGGATTAGATCTGCAAAATGAGACATACACTTTTGGACAATGCTAATATGTGAACTTGTTTTACTTGATTATGCATACTTGTTACAAGGGTTTATCTTTCCTTTTTTCACTGAAACAGAGGAGATACAAAGGAAAGATAATACATACCTGTTCACTGAAAATAAATTAAGCTTAAGGAGAACTACCAGGACTTGAACTCTAGCATAGTCTTCAGGAACTCAAGATCACCACCAAGCCTTGATAGACATCAGAGGCAGACTTTGCGAAGAGACATCAACAATATATCAGTAATATTGGAAATCTTACTATCTTATACAAATGTTATTATTACATAAATATATTAATAGAGAGAGGCATACACATGTGTATATATATGTGTCTATATACATGTGTATATATACATATATACACTTGTGCATATATACATGTACACACATCACACACACACACACATACACACATATCCTTCATTTAATTTGATTCAACAAGCATGTGCCAGTTGCCATGGGCAAATCACTATGCTAGGTACTCAGAATACAAAAGTAAAAATTAAATATTACCTGCCCTCAAGGGACTTATATTCTACTGGGAGAATACTACATGGACACAGACATACAAATGCAAGGAGATTTGTAGAGGGAGAGAAAACTAATCACTGGTATGATGAGAAAAGGTTTCATAGCAGTGGTAACAGTTGAGCTGATGCTGGATCATGAAAGAGATAAAAAGGGAATACATTCCAGGCAAATATATGGAGGCAAGAGATAACATATCAAGTGAGGGAAACAACTAGTAGTCCAGTTTGATTGAAATGGAGAGAGCTTGAAGGGCAGTAATGTGAAATAAGGCTGGAAAGGTAGGCTGTAGCCTTTAAATAACAAGCTATGAAACAGGTATTTTGTCCTACAGGAAACAGGGAGCCACTGAAGGTTTGTAAAAAATAAAGTAATGTAGCCAGACCTGTACTTTAGGAACAATTATTCTGGTATCTATGTGGTAGGTAGCTTGGAGAAAGCAGAGATATTTGCAAAATAGCTGCACATTTTCTGGGATCATCCATTGTTCATAAGGTAGGAAGCTTGCAGGGCAAGGAAGCATTTATTGGATTCAATTCTTCTTGCTTAATTTCCCTTGAGGATATACTATTAATCAGTTGTCACAAGTAGCACTTTACTTTTCCCCCTTGGAATCTTACAGCATTCAGATTTGTCATCTAACAGCCCCAACCATACGGTGGCCCAATTCAGTCTCTGTTTTAGCAACACAGCTGTTTGTGGTGTGAGCCTCAAATTGGTGGCTCCATGTTTGGAAGGGTTTCCTGGAGACCTTAGCCTTCACCACATTGGAGCAACTGGTTCGATGTCACATGCTATGAAGAAAATAAATGAAAAATAGCTCCACTGCAGATTGTGGTCCTATGACTTCACATTTTAAATCCCACACTTGTCACCTATGCTGAGCACCTAATGTGTGCTCAGCCCTGTACTAGTCACTTCTGGAAATGCCGAAGGTCTGGGCTTTTTCCTCAAGGAGTACATAATCTAACTGTAAGGCATATGCATGAAACAAAGAAAAGGACAGGATAGTGTATGCCTGGATGCTAACTTGGGTGACAGTGACACAGTCTGAAAGTTCTATATAAAGTAGTTTGGAGAAGGAAGAGATGTCAGCATGGGCCAGTTATAAGGAAACATTTTTAGAGGAGGTAGGACTTGAAGAATATAATGTGGGACTTGAAGAGCTTAAAATAGAGTGTAAGCTCCTTCAGGGAAGAAATATCTCATGTGATAGCTTTCTATTTTAACTAATTATTCTTGCTTACCAGTGCTAAATTCATTTTTCTCCCTAATGAAGAAATACAACTGCTATGAGCATCCTGTAAATTTCGGTCCCTCAGGTCAAAATCTCGGCTGCCATACGCTACTTATGGTCTTTTTTTAAAAAGGTCATGTCCCTTCTAAGTGCATCTGTTTCCTCAACTGTAAAAGGGGAAACTCTCAGGGTGCACTGAAGAAAGCGCTCTCTGTAAAATTAAAACAGTAGAGAAATGTGAGATATTATTTCTGTTAGACTGTGAGTTCTTGGAAACAGGGGATATGTCATTTTCCAACTTTTATCTCTATCTTCCAACTTTTATGTGCTATCATAGCATGGTGCATTGCATAGTAGGCAGATAATAAATGTTTATTAAACAAATGAAAAAAGCGAGGGTGTTGAATTTGATTTCTAAAGTCCCTTCTAGATCTGAGCTGCTAAGTTTAAGAATGGCTCCCATTAAAACCACTGAGAGTATGCCATAAGGCACTGAAGAAACATTAGATTTGGAATCAGAAGTTGTGGAAGCAGGTTCTGCTCCTTCTCTACTGGTTTGATCTGGGAAGAGTCACTTCATTTCTCTGTCTCAGTTCCTTCGCCTCATAAATAAAGTGGTTGGACTAAATGATCTCTAAAGGTTATTCCAGTTCTAAATTCAATGATTGATCCCATAATCCTGGAATGACTCTGGCAAACAGAGTTAGTCCAGGTTGGTCCATAATCTACTGTAAGGTGTTTCTAGCTAAAAGAGCCCTGAAATTATATTACATGGCCCTCAGGATGATTCTAAGCAAACTAGGCTTAGTACACTGTAAGTTGTTTTTGTAAAATAAAAGCTCTTTGAGGACTTACTTTTGGTTTTAGGTTTACAACCTTAATGATTTGCCTGATAGGTACTTAACCAATGTTTGTTGAATTGGATGAGACTACTTAGTTGGGAAGGGATGGGATGAGATAGGATGGGATAGGATGGGATGGGATGGGATGGATGGGAGGGAGCTGGGCTGTACTGGACTAGATAAAAATCAAAATGTTGTGAAAAGGAAGCAGTTTCTCCATCCTTCATTACCTTGCTACACACTGAAACAGACCTGCAGAATCATAAAATTTATTATGGTTGTGTGTTGTGATCATACTTTTTCTTCATTATAAATACCAGTTGCTATGAGAACAGGCACTGACACAACTTTTTATGATGTAATTAAATCCTTAGAAAGACCAGCAGCCAAACCAAAGAACATCCAGCTCTTTCTTCCCAAGAGAGCATCCCCACCCTGCTCAAGCTCAGTCTGAGTAAAGAGGAGGAAGGGAGCTTCTTTGAAAATGAAGAATTATCAGTTAGCTGACCAAAATCAAGATGAACACAGAATTCCAGGAAGGATCAGGGGTTCTGGTTTGGAAAGAGTGACCACCACAAAACCTGATGATGTGTCTTAGACCTGCTTATCAAGAAGCCCAAGGTCATAGGTTCAATTCACTTGTGAAACAGTTAATCTTGCTTTATTCTATCATCATAGACTGAGTCTCTAAGCCTGGCCACAGACTGAGTCCTGACTCTCAACAAATCAATGACAGATCATTTAAGCATTTATCATGTGTCAGATACCATTTTAAGCACTAAGAACACAAGACAGCTCCTGTCCTCAAGGAGCTCACATTATTCCCCTCAATAAATTCCATGCTTACCTCAAACTGTATTTCTCATCGATCCCTGGAAACCTTCCACCTTCCCTGAACTCGGTTTTAATTGTTTTTCTTTGTTACAAGGGACGGCTCCCTTGATGGGGGTGGGAGGGTGGGGGGTAGGTGGGGAAAGGAGTATGTACAGCTGGAAATTACTATGCTATTAAAAATTAAGCCAATCTATAAGGTTTCTTCCTACTCTTACATTTAGTTTCTAAGAAGGTTTACCCTGTAGGGAAGGTGGAATTAGGTCAAGGCTCTGTATGATGGAACCTCTCATGCATCAGCCTTTTAGAACTCTGGGAGGAAATGTAGCTTGGATCTGCACAAACCAAAGCCTCTCCCAGACCAAGGTCTGAGCCATTTGGGTCATGTTTATTTTATGTCAGATTGGACGAAGAGAGGCCACTGAGGCCAAGCTGTTGCCAAAACAATGTTTAAAACGTCTCTGGAAAATGTGCAGCAGTTGCTTTTTCCATGAAACTCATGTTTAGTCTTCCAGTCTGAATAGCTTGGTCCCCCACTTGCTGAGAGGGAGCTGGATAACTTTTCCTCTAAGGAAGGTGGAGAAAATGGGCCACAAACTTTAAAAACAGTGACTATAGCAACCTGGGACATTGGCTTTACTTGACCCTGTGCTATGTGACTTTAGGCAAGTCGTTCACTCTTTCTGCTTCTTAATGCTCTCTACTTCTTCTCTAACGGGGGGTAGAAGGGGGAAGAACTCATATTCTCATGAAAATTCTTTAAATTAGAAGATGATAGTTTCTTTGAGAAGCTAGTGATTATGCTAGGCACAGAACCCCATGCATATATATCCAGTTCCAAAGGCTTCTTATAAACACATTTCTACACACTCCCCTCCCTCTGGCCTCAAGTACAATGACAATTCACCATTGCATCTTAAACAGGCCTGATAGAAGAAATTATAAAACTTTGCTTGGAGAGTTTGTTTTGGAGGAGAGGAGGAGAAGGGAAGGGAACTTCTTATATGACCCTATCCTGAATTGATTAAAGTAGGTTAACAGGAGAATGACAGTAGAGCCATATAAGGAATCTAAGGGAGAAGAGACTTTGAAGATCCTAATTAAGCCCAACATGTTTCAATTTTGGAAACAGGCTAAGAAAATATTTAGCAATGGATAAAGAGGTTAGCTGGTAAGAAACCAGAGATAAAGAAAGATAGAAGCCAAGTTATCATTTAAAAAGACTGCTTTACAAATTTTTACATTTGCAAACTTTTACAAATTGCTTTACAAAAGGTTCAGTGGAATGCTCCCTAGATTTAGACAGCTGGATTCTAGTACTGACTTTGTCATTATCATTTTCACTTTGTGGACTCTAGTTTCCTTTATGTATGAAATAAGAAAACTAGATCTTAGATTTCCTTCCAGCTCTGACGTTGTATGATTCTATAGTTCTGTAGTTTTTCCTCTCCCAGCATGGTAGGCTGGGGTTATGCTCCCAGTGAGAAAAAAAAAAACAACTTGAAAATAAAGTTCTGGTACCAGGCTTTGAGACAGACTTCTGTAGAAAGGGACAAGTGTTTGGAGCTGGCTAAAAGAGTTTCTGGGAGATATTGTTTCAAGGAGATAGATAGTATTGCCTTCTTCCAACTGGGAACAAATTCTGATAGACTATGGTACAAGTAGTTTTCAGAGATAGAGGGGATTTGGGAACTAAATGCTATAGAGGTGACAATGCCAAAGAGGTAGACAATAGGAAAGAGGAGTTCCTAAAGAGAGATGCTCAATACAGAGATGAGTGATGACTGAACCATGGCACCACTAGGCAAGTGCCACCTTCAGTCACCAAGGCAAATGTGGCACCTATGATTAGAATGGAGGAAGTATCAGTCACTTAGTGAATGTTCTCTTGGCTGAGAATTGAGGCAGTCAATCAAGTGCTACTTTCTCTCACCCTTTTCCTCCTCTTTCCATGTTTGGATAAAGTTTAAATCCAGAGTTTTCTTGTATATGTGTGTGTGTGTGCATGTGTGTGCGTGTGTACGTGTGTGTTGCGTGTGCATGTGTGTGCATGTGTGTATGCATGTACATGTGTACGTGTGTGTGCATGTGTGTGCATGTGTGTGCATGTGTGTATGCATGTGCGTGTGTGTGCGTGTGTGTGTATGTGTGTGTGTGTGTAAGTTGCTTAGCTGTTGTTAAATAGCCTCAAAGTAGAGGGAAGAAGTAGAAAATAGTAGTGGCTCTGGAGTCAGTGCACTTGAGTTCAAATTCTACCTCTGACGCTGTGTGACACTGAGCAAGTAATTTAATCTCTTTGGCCCCAGTTTCTTTATTTGTAATAAATAATAATAAATAATCAGACACTGAAGTCCTTGCTCGAGCTGAACTGCCAAGCATTCAAACTACACTTCAGAGAGCGCAGCTCCGGTGGGCTGGTCACATTGTTCAAATACAAAATGTGCGCTTGCCAAAAAGACAACAATTTTATGGAGAACTCTCATAGGGCAGGTGATCACATGGTGGTCAGAAGAAGCGATACAAGGACACTCTCAAGGTCTCTCTCAAGACCTTTGGATTTGACTGCGCAACATGGGAGACACTGGCACAGGACCATTCAGCAAGACGCCCACATCAGAAAGGGTGCTATGCTCTACAAGCAAAGCAGAATTGAGACAGCACAAAGAAAACATAGGATGCACAAATTTGGAGTATCCACCCCAAAAATTCATACAACTGTTTGTGCCCAACCTGTGGTAGAACATTCTGAGCTCGTATTGGTCTAATCAGCCACAGTGGGACACCCTAAAACTTCACTTTATTGTGGTGATGTCATTTTGGTCCTCTTCGAAAATGAAGGACAATCCATTTATAATAACAGATTAGACTAGATGGTCTATGAGGTCTCTTCTAGTTCTTGATTTATGATGCTATACAACATTTTTGAGCAGCATATTTCTCATTTGCCAAGGGGGACAGCAACTGAAAGAAACGGTGTTTGACACTGGTATATGGAGACGGAGGTCCTCTTTCAAGTCCTCTTAAAGTACCAGTATTTCTCCTGATTAGATGAGCTGAAATTAGAGAGAATCTAATAGTTTTGATTCATTCATTTTAAAAATAAACTTTCCAAAAGGCAGAACTAAACTAGATCCAGGATTGCTTGGTTTGTTTTTGTTTTCTTCCCTCCGTCTTCATGATAAAATGAGTCTAAGTTCCATTTGTCCATTGGTTATCTGGTACAAGACCGGGCAATAAGGTCATAGTTTCCTCATTCACTCCTCCCCTCCTGCCATGTATGCTTAGGAAAAAGAAAAAAAAAGACTCTTCACCCAGTGACTAGTGATTAGGAACCACATAACCACCTAGTGGGAGGAGAAAAGGTGTGACTGAACCAAGCCAATAAAGTTGACCTTCCAACAGCGGGGGGCCAGAGGAGGTAGTAGTCAGTCCATCATCCATCTCCAAAAGACAAGGCACAAATATTACACTATTATTCTACAATTTCCTTCTCCCAGCAAAGGAGGGTCTTCCAAAAGAGGAGAGCTATAGAAAAAATAAAAGCCCTCCAAATCAAGAAATTCCATGAAATCTGCAAAAATGCTATGCCCTGGTTTCATGCCATTAAAGTATTGTAAATGAAAAGGCAGTATTAGCCATGAACTCCCCCAGAAACTTTACTCTATAGTGTAGTAGGTCATGCTGTCAATAGAGTAATTCTTATTAGAATCTTAAAATATAATTATTTCAGTAATATTAATCCAACGAGATTGGCATCATTCATCTAACTGACATTGATTAAGCTCCTCCTATGTGCAAGGTCTTTTGCTAGACAATGCAGATACATCAGTCAATAAGCATTTATGAAACACCTACTATGTGCCAAGTACTGAGCTAAGTGATGGGGATACAAATATGAAAGAAAAAGGCAATGCTTACACTCAAGGAGCTTTCTAATGAAAGAAAACAACATACAAAAGAAGCTGAAAGGATGGGGAGATGAAACAACCTATGTCAGGGACATAATGAAGTCAAAAGAAGTACCACCCACAGTTGGTGGAAAATGAAGACGTAGCTGTTCTGGACTCCCTCCTCAGAGGGCTTTAAGAGGATAAATCAGAGGATCAGGAAAGTCACTGAAGATACTGATGAGGTCTGAGCACCAAGACCAATGCAATCTTTCAAGATTATGAGATTCCTGTTGATGGGGTAGATTACTTCTCTATACTCCTACAGCTCTAATTCTATGATTCTCATGAGTCTATGCTACCAAGATACCAATGAAACTTAGTCCCTGTTCTCAAGGAACCTACAGTCTAATAGTGTGGGAGATGAGAGTGGGGCAGAAATATACATGTGACTATGATATAAGGAAAAGAGGGATAAATGCAAAGGAGGGAGCCATGCCTAATACATTTGAAGCTCTGAGACAATACTAATTTTGGGAGTTATACATGAGTATCCTATTATGCAGACACTTGGACAGTAGGAAAAAAATTGGAAAAAGAGCTTAGGAAACATCACAAACTGAGTATGGAATGAATGAATGCATGGTTGCCAGCATGCCCACACGGATGCCTGGGAAAGCATTTATCAAGGGTGCGCTATGTTCCAGTCTTGGTGTTAAGGGCTAAGAAGGCAAATAAAAAAGGGAGATGGCGCTTGCCTTCAAGAGGTTTCAATTCTAACAGAAGGAGACAACCTACAAAGACAATATTGTAGTGCTGAGGGAGTTTAACAATTCAGAGATCCTGGAGTTCTTCCCGTCAAAATCAGAATAGCCGATGCCCTTTTGCCTTGCTTTAATGATAATCTCATTCTCCAAAAGGTGAAGGATAAGAAGAATCATTCCTCTGAACTTGAATCTGACCCACAAGGAGGAAGTGGTTGTTAAATCAGACACTACAGGAATCTTGAGACCAAATGACAACCAACCAACTGAGCTCATTACAGAAAAGGAGAAGATGGACAGTCTGAAATGAGCTCAAGACTCACGGAGAATAAATCTCAAAGGGTTCTGAGCAATAAGTGGGTACGACTGTTCAGGAAAACAAAAAGCAGGGCTTGTTTGCTCATTTTGTTTTAGCTATGTATGGGTCAAGAGGAACATCAAATAAAGGATAGGACTGTCCCATAGTGAATGTAAAAGAAAGAAAACACAAAATAATTCAAATCTTATTTTGCCTGCTTTATCTTCTAACAAAAGCTTTTTGATTGAGGTTAAATTAAAAATTTTTTACTAGGGAAGGCAAACTCACAAGATAAAAGAGGAAACAGTTAGATAATATCTAGCTTCCCTCAATGAATTCAAGGCACAAAGCCCAAGCATACCACATCCCAGGCTATAGATGGAATCGGCAGATGTGATTGCTGAGCCAGTCAGTGATCTCTGAGGGGAAAAAATGGAGGATTGGAGAGATACTGCAAGAGATAGAAGAGCAAGTAATGTTTTGATTTTTAAAAGGGAGGGGAGGAGGTGATGAGGATGTAGCTTGCACACTGGAAGCAAAGAGCTTGATTTTTATTCCTAGCAAAATGATAGAATACATTACCAAAGGAATGTTTTATGTACCTACTTTATCAAGGGGAACAGTAATTACTAAAATGCAGTGTTGCTTCATAAAGAAAAGAAATCACACTTACCCACTAACCCCATGGGTGCCAAAAGCAGTGGATGAGAGCTGACCCATCTGCTTCAGATTCTCACCCTACTCCCATCCACAAGTCTGTAGCATTTTTCTCACCAATTTTAATTTAAATTTTAATGATATTTTGCTTTTAAATCACTTCTACCTAAGGTATGCCTTTCTCATTCCCATTCTAGAGAGATATCTCTACTATAAAGAATTTTAAAAGAGAAAGGTCATTTCATCAAATCTAACACATCAAAGAAGTCTGATGCGCCATGTTTTCTACGCATGATTCCCCACTTTTGCAAAAAAGTAGAAGAGGACACGTCATCTTGTAATTCTTCTTTGGAATCAGGTATGGTTATTATAATTTCACAGCATTCAATTTTGTTTCTTTTGTTTTTATTGTTGTAGTTCACATTGTTGTAGTTTAATATATTCTTTTTCTCATTCTGTTTAGTTTTCTTTGCAATAGTTCATATCAATCTTTCTATGTTTCTATTCACTATATTCATCTTTTTCTTACAGAACACTAATATTTCATTATATTCATATACTATAACTTCATTAACCATTCTTCAATTGATAAGCATGTAATTTATTTTCTATTTTTGCTGCTCCAAAAAAAAGTGCTGCTATTATATTTTAGTGTATATAGGGCCTTTCTTTATATTGTTAATTTCCTTCACCTTTATATCTAACAGATGAATCTCTAAGTCAAGGGACATCAACATTTTAGTCACTTTCTTTCCAAAATTCCAAATCGCTTTCCAGAATTATTTAATCAATTTCTAACGTCCATCTCTGCCTCACTTGAATCCAATTTACTTCAAGTCAAAACATCACCATTCTGATGTCATCGATCCTCTTTGAGAATAAAGTATGAACAACAGTGTGCCCATATTTTTACGACCCCTCCAATTCTAATTATTCCCATACTTTGTCATCTTTACCAATTTGTTGGGTGTAAAATAAAACAACATTGTTTGAATTTATATTTGTATTATTAATAATTTGAAGCTTTTATATGGTTGTTAATAGTTTGCAATTTTGAGAACAGTTTTCCTATCTGTCACCTACTTCTCCATTTGGAAATAACGTTTGGTCTCTTATGATTTTGTCAGTTGCCTTCACGTTACTCCTCATTCCATGTTCACATTACTTCATGCAATCCAATTATGAGAAATAGCACATTCTATCCTCTTCTTCCTCCAAAATTTCCACACTCGTGTATTCATTTTACTCTCCTTTCTCTTTGTCCTTTTAAAATTCTCAAAACATAACACATAGGTCCTTTGTTTTTTCTTTCTTATTTAACTTCTTCAATTCAATTTGAAAACATAAACATTCTGAAAATACTTTTGTTTCTTCATCCTCTAAACTATGGCAGTTTAGTTCCATAGGACGGGAGCTAGGACTCTGCTCACCCAGGGATGCCAAAAAGGGTTATGGTTTCATGGTATTTCAGGGTGGCACCATCTCAAAGAATTCAGAGTCAGACCACCTCTAATCCAAATACAGGCATTTATTGAAGATTGACGCCCCTCAGAAACAGGCTACTTTCCAAGAGGAACCAGTAACTTTAGAGAAAGCAAGAATGATTATATAGGGTAAAGTTGCAAATATATGAGAGAAATTATGGATATTAAAAAGGCAGGAGGGGTTAGGCAAGGGGTTTGCTAATAAGGGAGGAGTCCATTTTATGATTCAGTAGTCAAATATCCTGCTCATAATACTTTCTGATCGGCTGTTATTGTGGTCCTTTCTGGTCAAGATGGATAGTTAGGTATTGTGGTCCTGCCTTTGGTTAAATGGATGATGTGATTGTGGGGCAGTACAAGAGCACACCTGCTCAAATATATGAATTCGATCTGGTGGCAGTAGATAGTGAGGGGCTGTAGTCATGTTGAGTCTGGGGGCCTGGGATTAGGTTAAAGCTAGGTTGTGTGATCAGTCAGGACATGCCTGCTGTTCAATGGGGCCCATAAGTAAGGTTTCCTGTCATCACTACATCATCATATAGTACCTTATAATTGCTCAAAAAAACTTACCTTTCTAGTTTTCTCTTAACTCTTATGTTTGTATTTTAAAGTTCCTACTAAGCTCTGATCTTTTCATCAGGAATGCTTCAAAGCCCTCTATTCCATGAGATTTCCATTTTTTTTCCCTGTAAGAGTATATTCAGCTTTTTATAGTAAGGTATTCTTGGCTGTTTGCCTCTATCTTTTGCCTTTTGGAATACTGTATTCTTTTTTATTGCTATTTCGAGACTAGGTCTCCTTATCAGGCTGGAAAGGTAACAGTAATATGTTTTGCTAGTATTTAGATTTAAATAGATACTTTTTATTTAAAAAATTCCTGCTATGACTATGATGTGTAGGGTTTTAGCATCACTTAATGTCAAAGACATTTTCTGCATCTATTAACAAAATCATACAGTTTGGAGTCCTTTTAATTATTTTCTTAATATTGAAATATCCTTGAATTCCCACTATAAATCCACCTTGATCACCATGAATGATTTTTAGATAAATATCTTCAGTGTTTTTGCCAGTATTTTATTGAATATTAGTCTGTAGTTTTTATTTGCTTTACCCTTCCTTGGTTTAGGAAACTATATTTATCTCACAAAAGGAATTTGGGGTAATTTGATTTCATTGTCAGTGCATAAGAACAATTTTATGAGGTAGAGATATTAATTATTCTTTTAAATTTTTATAACATTCTATAAACCTAGAATGGGAGTTTTTCCCCCATAGCTCCTAATAACCCATTTAACTTCCTTTTCTGAACATTAATTATGTATGAAGTCTATTTGGTTTTCTGTTCATTTTAGCACTTTATATTTATTGCTTTTATTGTTGTACAGTTGTTTCAGTCATGTCTGACTCTTCAAGATTTCATTTGGGGTTTTCTTGGCAAAGATACTGGAGTGGCTTGCCATCTTCTTCTCCAGTATATTTGTAGAGATAAGTATTTCTTTTGAATTTTTAGTTTTGTCAGCATAAAACAGTGTATTGTAGGTTCTTCTCTGTTTGTTGAGAACTTGCTCATTTCTTACCTTGTCCATTTGATTTTCCTCCCCAGAAGAGAAATTCTTAATAGATACTATACAATGCAACTCAACCCAATTCTTTTTCATTTCTGATTAACCAACATCATCACGTGAGTGTGTTTATATCTGGCAGTGGCCAATGTGAGATCAGTTCTCTACAGGAGTATCATCAAGGTCCTTCTGAATCTTGGGGTCAGCTTTACCTCCCTGGGGTGTAGGCAGAGCCAATCTTGTTCCAACCTAAGATCTACAAGGGGTGATAACACAAGAGGTGGACACTTAGGGATAAGGAGACATACACATTGCTGACCAATATGACCTGGGAAGAGAAGAATTTAGGTGAGTATCTGGGGGACAGATTTCTAAATTAGTCATGCTCCCCAGCCCCTGAGTTTGAGTGTTGGGACAACCAAAAGATGCAAGTACTCAGAGTAAGGCTTAGGGGACATCAGGAAGCAAGTTTGGATGAGAAGCAGTCAGGAAATAGAACTTGGGGATGGAGTACTAAGTGGGCCCAGGAACATCATGTTGGTAATCTCCAAAGAAGACTCAAAATATGAACTGGTCTTCTCTGACTACTCTCAAACAAAAGACATTTGATCCTTTAGTAAATACCCAGATCTGACAATATGAACCAATGACCAATACTCCTAGCATATAGGATATATATATATATATATATATATCTGATATCTAAATCCTATTGCTCAAGGGTCTCATAGGACTGTCAGGCCTCCCACAGGTCAAGGAGAAGTAAGTTATTATGTCATGAGTTCTACTCATTAGGAAATAAGGTTTCTGACCAATAGTGCCGAATCCCTGGAACCTCACTGCTGTTTGTCATGATTAGTGACTCTGGCTACCCTGGCCATACAAGGGTCAGGGGTTAATTGGCTAGAAGTTGAGTTTGGTTATGGCACAGTTCAATAACAAACACAGCTGCAACTAGCCTGAACCAATAGGGAACTTTCTCTAGGGAGATGATCTAACACATAGTAAACAATCTGCTGTAGGGAGAGGTCTCTAAGAAGTATAGAAGGGACACGGAATCTACTCTTCAACGAACCTGACATCTCATCAAATGAAAGAATACTTGTGAAGTCCTTAATACAGTTCCTGGCACATAGTTTGTGCTTTATAAATGCTTCTTCTCACGCCCTTCTCCTTTTATTACACCAGATCTCATCCTCTCCTAAAACAAGAAGTAAATCAGAGGAAGGCCATAAACACAGAATGGTAAGATTGAAGCAAAGAATTGAACAAAGTTTCTTATGCTAAAGTTTCTTTTGGACAGAATGAAGATATGTGGGATAAACAACAGTAGTTAGATCCAGAATTGTTGAATGATGGGATCCAAAGACTAATTGCCTTGGATGGTGGTGTCTAATGAAGCTCACCAAAGAGCTATCCTTGCCCCTGTGCTGTTCGGAATTTTGATCAGCACTTGGATGAAGCCATAAATGGCATGTTTATCAAATTTTCAGATGATATAAAGCAAGAAGGAATAACCAACACTTAGAATAACAGATCCAGTAGTCAAAAAGAATTGGGATCTGGCCTCTTCAGCTTGGCACTTGCCCTCAAATACAGGGGGAGAGAGATTTTATGCATAAAGAGAAAACACATATATAAATTAGGGTGCAAATTACGTAATCTGAATTCTAATTGGAGGAAAGATTAAAGGTTTTCCAAATTTGGGGAGGTAGAGTGAACAGGTATAATTCCCTGAAATCAGAAAAAGAGGTGTCCCACTCCCCATGTTTCTGTATTCAATCAAAGGAACATGGAAACAGTAACTGATTGACTAGTGTGGGGCCAGTTTTCAGATAAGACATATGTGTTGTTTGAGATATATCATTGTAAGAAAATAATTTGCATCAATCTTCAGATTTGACTGGGTTTCTGGTCATCCTAACTTGGTCCTTAGTTAAGGGTTCCCAAGCAAAAGATAGAAAGAAGTGGTCCAGCTTCCCAGCCAAACGGGGTTAGGTTCAAACAATACAATAAAGTTTTCTCACAATTCCCATAATTGAATAAAGTTTTCTCACAAGCCATAAATTGGTCTAGACTCATAATTGAATAGAAAAGGAACTGAACTATATCCAGAATTTAGTCACAAAATGCAATCAGTATGGCTCACCCAATTCTCACAGTTCATAACACTCTCCTTCCATCTCCATATCAATGCAGAAGCTATCCCCATACTTGGAATGTTCTGTCCCCTTAGTGCTGTCTTTTTGTTTCCCTGGCCTTCTTCAAAATACAGTTCAAATCCCATCTTCTCCAGGACTCTTTTTTTGATCCTACCAAATACTAGCTCCTCTCACCCTGGGATTATCTTCCATTTACTCTGTACTTATCTTGTACATACATAGCTATTTATGTGTTGTCTCCAACATTCAAATGGGGGCTCCTTGGTGGCAGAGACAGTATTTTTGCTTTTGTTTCTATGTCCAGGTCTTAGCACAATGCCTGGCACATAGAAAGGTCATAATAAATACTTGGTGACTAACAGGCTAACTGATTTCCAATTCTAAAATATTTACTGTGTGGGTAATGGCCCAGAGCTGGGAGAGGATAAGAACTTAGAAATAGAGAGTGTTTCCATTTGGCTAAAATAGAGAATACAAAAAATAAGACCACAAGTGGTTTAGAGCCAAATTGTGAAAGGCCTTAATGCTCAGTCGGGAGTTTATAATGTATTTGGTAGACAATGGGGAGAAACTGAAGGCTTTTTAATACAGGAGTGAAATGATCAGAGAAATATTTTACAGAGATTACTCAATCTGGAGAGTAGAGAATGGATTGGAGAAAATATAAACTAGAGGCAACTGGAGGAAAACTAGTAAAAAGTTTATTATGATGGTCTAAAAAAAAGAGATAAGAGTCTAAACTAGTGTGGTTTCAGAAAAATATTTTTATCAATGACTTGAAGGCATAGGTAGTATGTAAGAGGTCTTGTGGAAATAAAAACAATTAATCTTAGTCCCCAGGAGAGAATGAATGAATAATAACATAACAGTAACAAATAATAGCTAGCCCTTATATGGTACTTTAAGGTTTGCAAAGTGTTTTATATATATGTAGATATAGATATATATATATATATATAGATATAGATATATATACATTACCTCATCTGATCTTTGCAACATCCTGATGAGATGTTATCATCCCCATTTTACAGAGGAGAAAACTGAGGTTAAGAGAACTTAAATGCCTTACCCATGGTTAGGCTGCTAATAAGTGTCTAAAGCTGAATTGGAATCAAAGTCTTCTTGAATCTAAATTTGGCACACTTCGCATGACACTACACTTCCTCAACCATCTTTCCAAAGTTCAGAAAATATGGAGGGACCATTTAGACAAGTTCTACAATTTCTTTGCTAAAGATAAAATCCAGTGAAGAAACTCTTTTTCTTTCCTTTTTTTCTCTTCTTTTCTTTTCTTTTCTTTCCTTTTCTTTTCTTTTCTTTTCCTTTCTCCAATACAGGTCAGTCCTTGTTTTGCAACTTAGAGTCTTAGAGAGTTACCTGGGACATTGAGAGACCCAGGGTTACTCAAACAGTGTATGTCAGAGGTAAGACATGAGCCCAAATCATGATTCCAAGCTCAGCTTCCTGTCTGTGAGACTATGTCTCTGTGGTATCATTGACAGAAATAAAAGACATTAAGAGGAGGATCAGGTTTAAGAAAGAAAATTAATTCATCACATAAACAGACAGTGAATTTCTTCCATTTTTGTATGGTCATGCTGGCACCATCAGTCTATGCCTAGTTAAGCTACATTTCCTGAGGAAAGACTTAGTGCCTAATGAACTCAGTAATAATAATGACTGACATTTATATAGCCCTTTAAGGCCTGCAAAACATTTAATGTACATAAACTCATTTGAACTTTGCAACAACTCCATGAAATATGCACAACAGTTATGTCCCTTTTATAAAAGAGGAAACTGAGACTGAGAGTGGCTGTAATTTGCCTAGCATGGCTATGAAGAATCAGAGGCAAGATTTGAATCCAGGTCTTTCCAATTCCAAGTTCATCCCTGTAGGCACAATAGCAAGCTACCTCTTTGGCACTACTACCCTAGTACCTTTCTTCCTTCTTTGCGCTGGGCAGATACACTCCATGACTGACACCTTCCAGAGAAGAAATTGGTTACGAGATCCTTTCCAGACACTGAATAGATTTTTTTTCATGAAAGGTTAAGTGATTTTTTTAAATGAAATTCATTGCTATGGAAATGTTTGGGGCTACCTCAAACACAGTTCAGCACAAAAATATGAAAGACATTGAGGACAGCTGGGTGCAGACTCCTGTCTTGGAGACCAGAACTCAAACTTCTCTTGTCCTCTGGCAGATGGCAGGCAGTTGTTGGCCCTCTGCAGACATAGCGGGGTTACTCTCTCTGCTCAGAAACTCTTATTTAAGCCTTCTCAGGCAGGGTGAGTTCTGTGTTGTATTGTGTATTTCCCTCCCTGCCCTGATCATCATTCTGCAAAACATCATGTCTTCAGGCAGAAAAACACAACAAGGGAACTTTGTAGCTGTCTTATTTGTCTTCATAACAGGAGGTAGCAATAGTTTGGCTGTAAAAACAAGATGGGAAATGGATCAGAAACCCAACAATATGCACAATGTACTATGAGCTTGTCAATGACCCAAGCTTAGAGGAGAAAGTCATGTTTGGCAGATTACAGCTTGATGCTGGCTTTGTTTTTGTTCTCTAGTCTCTGTCTTTCTTTAATGTAGTTTTGTGAGCTGGTTTTTTTCCCTCCCCACATCATTTAGCCTTACCAGCCAAATATAACATTTTACCTAAGACTTATTAAAATAGGCCTGTCTCTTTCCTGACTTTGTCTGTTATTATAACCAATGGCTAAAAAATCCACTGAGAAGTCAGCACTTTCTTTCTGTTTTCTCCCTTCTCCCTCCACCAGTCTAACCCAGATGTTCCACTTCAGGATTTAAACTAGTCTTGCATGTGTCTTCAAAAATCACTGACCTAAGGCATGGATCCAAACACCCAGTTTCTGACAGCCTGGTCCAGATGGGCAAATATCCCAGGAAGAGGCTCAGGCAAGCCCCACCGTACTTACAATGGGTTCAAGTCACCGGATTCAGGTGAACAATAAACCAGAGTCCTAAACGAATTAGTAGCTAATATTTGCTGAGTCTCCTGCCAGAGCTTTTGGAAGATCATGGAGAAGGGAGGAAATGCTACAGGAATGGAGAAAGGCAAATGTCTTGATTTCATTATACTGGAAAGAATGAATGAATGAATGAAACATTCATTAAACACTGAGTGCAAAGCACTGTGCTAAGCTTTGGGCATATAAACAGAAAAGTAAAGACATTTCCTTCTCTCAAGGATATCATATTCTAAGAATGGAAGAGAGTAAAATCAACACAGTCTAAGCCACAGATCTTCATTCTGATTCTTGGAAAGACTGAAAATGTATTATTCTAAATGATTTGAGGACATAACAGGAGTCACTGAGAGCCAGGCTGGCTGTAAACAGAGCACATCATGCCTGAATAACTTCGCTCACATGGTAGATAAAAGAAATGCAATAGATGTCATTTTCCTGGATTTCAGATAAGCATTTGACCAAATATCTCAGACTATTCTTGTAAACAATATCAAAAGATCAGAACTAGATGATAAGTAGAGTCTGAATGAGTCAAAAGACCACCCACCCAAAAGAGCTATTTATGGGCTGATGGCAACTTAAAGTGAGTTCTCTATTGCTGTAACCCATGAATCTGTCTTCAGCTGTGCCATTCAATATTTTTTTACTAATAAAGGAAGTCCTAATAAAATGACCCAGGAAAATGAACTTAGTTCTATGTTGTTAAATAATTTTATCAATGGGTTATATGGAAGCATAAAAGGAATGCTTATCAAATTATAGATGACATAAAGTAGGGAGGGAGAGCTAAGACATTGGATGATAGAATCAGAAACTTAAAAGTTCATAAGAAGCTAGAATAAAGGGCTGAATCTAAGTAGATGAAATTTAATAGAATAAGCGTAAGGTCCTTCACTTGGGCACCAAAATCAGCATCAGAAGTATACAGTGGGAGAGACTTGGCTAGACAAAAATTCATCTAGGAGTTTCAATGGATTGTGAGCTCAATGTGTTGATACTGTTTCATTGCAATCAAAACATCAACTATAATCTTTGACTAATTTAAGGAAAGCATAGTGTTTCAAAGGAAATGATAATCCCATTGTGCTGAACCTTGATTAGACTACATCTATAGTAATGCATTCAGTTCTAAGAGCAATGTTTTAGGAAGGATAGCGATAAATTAGAGGCTCTCCAAAGAATAGTAACCAGAATTATAAAAAGCCTTGACACCATGCATGAGAGGACCAGTTGATCTAGGCCCACTTGACTGGGTAAAGTGGGACCATAATTCCTGACTTTTACTATTTAAAAGGCTATTCTGAAGAAAAAGGATTAGAGTTGTACTTCCTGAAAGCAGAAATGGGACACATTGGTGAAAGTTGCTGAGAAATAAACAGAGGCTCAACATAAGGACATTCTCTGAGGTACTTCCAAATCTTAGATTACACGATATAACTCAGTTGGCCCCATAACTACAGACAAACTGGGAGTTGCTGAGTTAATGATACAATAGTTCCCAGAGTCATAGGTGGATCTTAACAGCCTGTCAACAACTTAGAACCTGAAGGAAAAATTATCTCTGCCTCTAGCGACTCCAAGTTGAATTTCAAGGAGCAACATAAAAGTTGTGTTACATCACTATTGTGCTATAACAAATGATAAATATAGAAAAGTATGGGCATATGAACTTAGCAAAATGAATCTAACAAAAGCAGTAACAGTATACACCAACAAAACCAGGGAAACAATATATACAACAAACACAACAATGTAAATGAGGAGGAAAAATCACTACCACCAACAAAACCAATGCTGAAAAATGATAATAATGAAGCATGGTGTGCAAAAGATGTGAGAAGACTTATCCTCCTTCTTCTTCACAGAAGGGGCTGTGGGAGGCCTATGGATGCTGAACACTGCATATGACATTCGACTTTTTTGATCAGTTTTGGGGAATTTTTTTCTTCCTCTTTTTTGTTCTAATTGATTATAAGGGATGGCTCTAGGGGAAGGAAAATGGGAAGGATACATTGGTAAATGTAGATAGTATAAACAAAAGACATAAATAAATTTTTATAATTACTTTATTTGTTTTCGGTTTTCTACAATCACTTCCAAAAATCTTAGATTTTTCCCCTCCCTCTCCTCTCCCCAAGATGGCATGCAATATTATATAGGTTCTACACATACATTTTTATTAAATACATTTGCACTTTAGTCACATTGTATAGAAGAATTAAAATGATTGGGAGAAACCATAAAACAAAACAAACCATAATACAAAAGTAAATGGTTTGCTTCCTTCTGTGATCCAGTTCCATAGTTCTTTCTCTGGATGTGGAAGGCATTTTGCCTCAAAAGTCCACTGGAAATTTTTTAGGTTCTTGTTTTGCTGTGAAGTTCTAAGTCTACTAGAAAAAATCCTTGCACACTGTGGTTGTTGCTCTGTACAAAGTTCTCCTGGTTCTGCTCCTTTGACTCAACATCAGTTCATATAAGTCTTTCCAGGCCACTCTGAAGTCTTCCTGTTCATCATTTTTCATAGCACAATAGTACTCCATTACATTCATATACCACAACTTGTTCAGCCATTCCCCAATTGATGGGTATCCCTCAATTTCTAATTCTTGGCCACCACAGGGAGCTGCTATAAATATTTTTGAACATGTGAGACCCTTTCCCATTTTTATGATTTCTGTGGGATACAGTCCTAGAAGCGATATTGTGGGTCAAAGGGTATGCACATTTTTGCAGCCCTTTGGGCAATAAAATCTATTTTTAAAAAGAGTTAAGGGAGGGGCGGAGCCAAGATGGCAGGGTAGAAGGACGCACATTTACGAGCTCCGAGCCCACAACCCATGGAATTGAGGTAAAAGGAGATCCCCATAAATTCTGAATCACTGCAGGGGGTGCATAAACATAGGGGAAGAAATTTCCATTCCACTGAGCCCTGGAGAGCCGTCCCCGGGGTCCATCGCGTCCCGGAAAGCGGACCCCACCCCCACCCCTGGCCGCGGCCCCAGAGAAGCTGACCCAAGGAGGCTTCAGAGAGGGAAGCTCCGGGGGAAGCTCCGGCAGCCGGGAAAGTCCCTCCGCCCACAGAAGCTACAGGTCAGTGAGAAAGAAGGCTGGGCTAGGGGAGGGGAGCGGAGCGTCTCCGTGACTCGGGCCCCCTCGGGAGGAAGCGGCGGCGGCAGAGACAGGGGCAGGAAGCGGCGGAGGCAGAGGCGTGGGCGGCGGCTGAGGCGCAGCGGCCCAAGACTCAGGAATCCCCCAGCAGCAGGTAGGATCTTCAATACTGAAGGTCTTTCCAACCTGAGGGAGCTGAGCCTGGGAGACGGCCCTGCCCCCACCCCGCTCTACTACTGAAGGCCTCTGAATAAAACCCCTGAGGGAGCTGAGCATAGGAGGCTGGCCCCCCACCCCGCCCCCACCCGCTCCGTTCCTGAAAGTCTCTGCAGAAAGCCCCTGAGGGACCGAGTTTGGGAGGCGGCCCTGCCCCCACCCCTGCGCCAGAACTAAAGCTTGCTGTGGAAAGTGCATTTGAATCTCAGAGGCCAAGCACTAGCTGGGCGGATCCAGGCGGAGGTGGAAAGGAATCTCAGAAGTCAAGTAACTGGCTGGGAAAATGCCTAGAAAAGGGAAGAAAAATAAGACTATAGAGAGTTTTTTCCAACAAGTGCAAATGATCCCGACCTTCGGATCTGATGGCGAGGACGAGAACGTATTCTTGCCATCAGGGAAAGACATGGAGGGCGGGGCCTCAGTACCCCAGACACCCCAGGGAGGTGTCGGGTGGGCTCAGGCCTTGGAAGAGCTTAAAAAGGATTTTGAAAAGCAAGTTAGACAGGTGGAGGAAAGACTGGGAAGAGAAATGACAAAGATGCAAGAAGAGTATGAAAAACAGGTCAATACCTTGGTAAAGGAGACCCAAAAAAATGCTGAGGAAATTAACACGTTGAAAAATAGGCTCACTCTATTGGCAAAAGAGGTTCAAAAAGCCAATGAGGAGAAGAATGCATTCAAAAGCAGAATGAGCCAAATGGAAAAAGAGGCTCAAAAGCTCACTGAAGAGAATAGTTCTCTCAAAATTAGAATGGAACAGATGGAGTCTAATGACTTTATGAGAAACCAAGAAATCACCAAACAAAACCAAAAGAACGAAAAAATGGAAGAGAATGTGAAATATCTCATGGGAAAAACAACTGACCTGGAAAATAGATCCAGGAGAGACAATTTAAAAATTATGGGACTACCTGAAAGCCATGATCAAAAAAAGAGCCTAGACATCATCTTGCATGAAATTATCAAGGAAAACTGCCCTGACATTCTAGAACCAGAGGACAAAATAAGTATTGAAAGAATCCATCGATCACCACCTGAAAGAGATCCAAAAAGAGAAACTCCTAGGAACATTGTGGCCAAATTCCAGAACTCCCAGCTCAAGGAAAAAATTTTGCAAGCAGCTAGAAAGAAACAATTCCAGTACTGTGGAAATACAATCAGGATAACTCAAGATCTAGCAGCTTCTACATTAAGGGATCGAAGGGCGTGGAATAGGATATTCCAGAAGGCAAAGGAACTAGGACTCAAACCAAGAATCACCTACCCAGCTAAACTGAGTATAATACTTCAAGGGAAAATATGGTCTTTCAATGAAACAGAGGACTTTCAAGCATTCTTGATGAAAAGACCAGAGCTGAAAAGAAAATTTGACTTTCAAACACAAGAATGAGAAGAAGCATGAAAAAGTAAACAGCAAAGAGAAGTATTAAGGGACTTACCAGAAATGAACTGTTCACATTCCTACAGGGAAAGACAATATTTCTAACTCTTAAAACTTTTCAGTATCTGGGTAGTTGCTGGGACCACACATACACATGTACACACATGCACACACATACACACATGCATTCACATACAGAGACAGAGAGCACAGATTGAACTGAATAGGATGGGACCATACCTTAAAAGAAACTAAGGTAAATGGTGAGAGAGAAATGTAGGGGGAGGAAAGAGAGGGAAAGGGAAGGGGGTAACTATATGTCATTTAAGAGGCAGGTAGGAGTTTTTCTTAGTGGAGGGAAAAAGAGGAGAGCTGAGGAAAAAAAAAAAACAAAAAAAAAACAACAAGAAGTTTACCCTCATCACATTTGACTAAACGAAGGAGTGAAAGGCACACTCATTTTGGTATGAAAACCTATCTTACAGTATAAGAAAGTGGGGGAGAAAGAGATATTGCGGGGGGGGATGATGGAAGGGAGGGCAAAGGGAGGAGGGAGTAATTGAAAGTCAACACTTGGGGAGGGACAGGATCAAAAGACAGAAGAGAAACAATGAGGGGCAGGTTAGGAGGGATGGTAATTCAGTTAGTCTTACACAACACGACTATCAGGAAGGTCATTTGCAAAGCTACACAGATATGGCCTATATTGAATTGCCTGCCATACCAAAGGGAATGGGTGGGGAGGGAGGGATGGGGAGAATTTGGAACTCAAAGTTTTAGGAACAATTGTTTAGTATTGTTGTTGCAACTAGGAAAGAAGACATACAGTTAATGAGGAATAGAAAGTCATCTGGCCCTACAGGAGAAAAGAGAAGATGGAGACAAGGGAAGGGAGGGATGACAGAAGAGAAGACAGATTGGAGATAGGGAAAATTAGATTGCTTGGGGTATTGGGGTGGGGTGAGGGGAGAAAAGGGGAGAAAATTTGGAACCCAAAAATTTGTGAAAATGAATGTAAAAAGCTAAATAAATAAATAATTTAAAAAAGAGGAAAAAAAAAAAAAGAGTTAAGGGATGCCTCTGTTCCCTCCCCTTAAACTACATGCCAAGACTGTAGCACTGGTTCCTTCCTCGTCAACTATGTCAAAATCTTCCTCCTACTATCCTAATATGTGACCAGCCTCCTTTCTACCTGGACTGAAATTCTCACTGCCTTCAGCTTGGTTAATACAGGCAATATCATTGGTTTCAGAAGGTCTTTGTTAAAATACATATATGTTGCCTTGGAGAGTAAGGAGAATAAAGAGAATCATACCATTTGGTGCTAGAAAAGATTCAAAGCATCTTCTAAACTAAGGACTCCTAACCTGGGGTCCAGGAATATGGACAATTGTCAGGGCATCTGTGAACTTGAATGGAGAAAAATACCAGTTTTATTATCTCCAGTCTTAGATTTTCTTTGTAATCCTATGTATTTGACGTTATACATTTAAATACATTATTCTGAGAAAGTCGTTAGGCCTCAACAGACTGCAAGAAAGATCCAGTGCACACACAAAAAGGTTAGGAGAACTAGTCTTGACCAGACCTCTTGTTTTACAGATGGGAAAACTAAGACTTCTTTAACTGAGAATCCACCATACTAGGTTTCTTCCAGCCATTTTTCTTTAGCATGGATTGGTCTCTCAAATGATCACTTATTTCCTACGGGATGAAACACGCATTTTTCAGGTTTAGGATTTAGAGCCCTTTGTAGTCTGACTTCAATCTGTCTTCCCAGACTTATATGATATTAACCCTTTAACACACTTCTCATCTCCTGGTAGTGAAAGTCTCCAGGTTCAGCTCAGGTGCCAACTCCTAAGAGAAACTTTTCTGGGTCTCCTTATTTATCAGTTTCCTCTCTCTCTCTCTCTCTCTCTCTCTCTCTCTCTCTCTCTCTCTCTCTCTCTCTCTCTCTCTCTCTCTCTCTCTCTCTCTTTCTCTCTCTCTCCTCAAATTGGATTGTATTTATTTATCTGCTTCAATGTTGAATCCCTTCAGAAGAATGACAATTCTTTGCGGGGAAGAATTATTATTCATTTTTGTCTTTATTTAAACTCTACCTGGCACACTGTTTCACAAATAGGAAGCACTTAATCAATGTGTGTTGAATTGAATTGTCAAGTTGAATTATTTTCAGTCTGGGAAGGTTTCATTGGAATTGGGCGTGGGGGGAACCACAAGTGACTGGGGACAGCAGACAGTGCAGCCTGGGGTGGCAAATCTAAGGCAATAAACAGCTCCTGCCACGTGTCATTGCCTACCCTCACGCTCCCATACCTATACAGTGGCTGTCCCCCTTTTTTAGAAAGCCCTCCCTCATCACTTCAGCCTCAGAGAGGCGTTCTTCAAGACAGCCATCTGTAGAAAGCCTTCTCTGTTCCACCCAAATCTTAGTGCTCGTCCTCCCTCCCAAGGTATCTCATTACCTTGTATTTATTCTCAATATATTTATTACACAAATAACTATGTATATTTGCTTATATTTAGATGTTTGTGTTCCTCAATTGAATATGAAGTCCTAGAGAGCAAGGACTGGCAGGGTTGCTTTTTTTTTGTCTTTGTACCCACAGAGAATAACATAGTACCTGGCATATAATGGATACTTAATAAAGATGTGATCAATGAACAAGGTCTCTGGGATGGCCATGGTCACTAATGAGAAAATCGTCACTAAAACAAATTTGGTGACACCCAATTTTTGCCCTAGGTCAGGTGGTCCTAAGGTTACTTGGTGGAAAGGGTGGCCAGAGAAGATTACATGGAGTTCTCTGCCATTGGAGTCCTTTAAGCCTAGTTGGGGTGCCCTGTCAGGGCTGCTACAGAGAGGATTCCTGCACCAAGTAGGAGGGTGGCCTGGCTAGATGATATATTCAGTTGCAAGTCTGCCAAGATCAGAAAACTGCTGTCTGTGCCCTTGCTCAGTCATGGGAGATGCACCAGCCTCCTCAGGACTCAAAGCATAAATTGTCCCTGGAGACAGAATAGAGAGTCAATGCTGAAGCCTGGAAAGGACTGTCACATAAAAGTCAGCTTAATCCCTCTGATAGCTGGCATAGTTTGGGACAACTCTGATATATTCTTTGACTAATGGCAAGAGAGATTTGCTGCAGAGATAGAGGAAAAATGTCTTCATCCAACAAAGGAACTTCCTCGACTCAACTTCCAATTTGGCCCATAAATCTTCCCCCAGATGCCATCCATCATTTACCATCCCACCACTCACAATGTGTTTTATGATTTCTTCATAATAAAACCCTGTGCAATGCAATTTGTTTGGAAACAGTGTCATTCAATGCAGAAGAGAAAGAAAACTGGCTACAATTTATGATGTCCTCCTTAGGTAAATGATTCATGATCAATGAAGAGCTGCAGAAATGGTTGCACCCGCTTATTAAGCATCCTGTTTAATGGGGAACAGGGGCTGCTAAAAACCGGTGCCCATTGCTGGAAGTCATTTCATACAAAGAACACTGGATGGGGGTCAGGAGGTCTTAGTCTAGTTATGGCTCTGTAACTGTCCAGGTCGCTGTGTGTGTGTGTGTGTGTGTGTGTGTGTGTGTGTGTGAGAGAGAGAGAGAGAGAGAGAGAGAGAGAGAGAGAGACAGAGACAGAGACAGAGACAGAGACAGAGACAGAGAGACAGAGAGAGACAGAGACAGAGAGACAGAGACAGAGAAAGAGACAGAGACAGAGATAGAGAGACAAAGAGAAGGAGAGAGAAAAATGGAGAGAGACAGACACAGAAAGAGTAAGAGACACAGAGAGAGACAGAGACAGCAACAGAGATGGGGGAGAGAGGGAGAGAAGAGGAGAGGAAAGTAGAAAAGACAAAGAAGAAGGAGGCAAAGAAAAGGGAAATGGGAGAGAGGGAGGGAAGACTGACAGCTATCTGGACCACATCTCTGGGCTTCAGTATTCCTTTTCTGTTAAATAAGGGATATAGACTAGATGAGAGATTCTTAAGATTTTTCATTTCTCAGACCCTGTCACCAATCTGGTGAAGTCTATGGAATCCTTACCAGTATAATGACTTTAAGTGCATTCTTTAAAAATGGGATTACAATAGAAACCAATTCTATTGCAACACAGTTACCATATTCTTTAAAAAAAATTCACAGAAACCAGGTTTAAAAAACCCCTAGGCTAGTGGATCATGAAAGTCCCTTCTAAGTCAGGTGCTCCATGTTCTGTATCCTATCACCCTTACATTCTAAATCAATCGAACAAGTATTTGGCAAGTGCTTGCTATGTGCCAGACCCTGCACTAGGCAAGGGAAATACAAAGACAAACTGAAAAGCAGGTGCTGTCCTCATGAAGCTTATATTTTACCAAGAGACACAACATGTACAGAAAGAAATCCATACCAATCAACAAACAATTGTTGAGAGCTTACTATATCCCAAGCATTGTGCTACATGCTGGGATCACAGTCTCTTGAAACATATATTCTCCTGAGAGGATACAATACATGTGAATAGATAATCATATAAATTATCATTTGAGTCAGGAGAGAAGAAGCACTGCAGGAGTCAGGAATGACTTGTCCATGTGAGGTACCACAAGCCTTGAAGGAAAGTAGGGATTCTAAGCGATAAGAGTGAAAGGACATTCCAGGCATGGGGCACAGCCTGTGCAAAGGTGCATGGGGGAGCTGGAACGTTAAAGTACAGGGAACATCAAGTTTGTCCAGAGCATGAAGTACGGGAAGGATAGTAAAGTGAAATAAACCTGAGAATGTCGGCTTTCTTTGTTTTTACACAAAAGTGCCACGAGATGCTGAAGAAAGCAACTATTTTCCTTTAACATACTGACCTATGCTCTGAAAATTGGCATAGTGTCGCTAGTTACATCAAGCCTGTTCTCATGATGTTATCTTTGAGTGGACCAAAAATTTGGGTTTTAGCAGAGAGAGGAAGGCCCAAGTAGGTGTTTTATTGGTGTTATATCCAAGGAGAGGCCAGGCTGCCATAGCACAGGGATGGGGAATGCTTGGTTTGGGGTCAAGGAAGCCTGAGATATCCCAGCTCGGCTACTTACTCCTAGTGTGATCTTGGGTATCACTTCATCTTTCTGGAAATCGTTTCCTCATCTGTAAAATGAGCAAATTGGACAAGATGACCTTCAAGGTCTCTTCTAGTTCAAGATCTCTGATCCTATGCAAACCACAAGGCAGCTAAGTGCAGCTGGAACAACTTCTAATTGCCCTTCGATAGACTTTGAATCTTACTTAGCTGCTAACCTAAAAAGGACCCCAGAGAGAGAAAGAAAAGCACCATCTTTTGAATATGTTGATGTTTGCCAATTGATAAATGATCAAAAGATATGAATAGGCAATTTTCAGAGGAAGAAATTAAAGGTATCTATAATCATATGAAAAAATGCTCTAAATCACTTTTGATTAGAGAAATGCAAATCAAAACAACTCTGAGGTACCACATTACACCTATTAGATAGGCTAACATGACAGATCAGGAAAATGATAAATTTTGGAGAGGATGTGGGAGAGTTGGAACACTAATTCATTGTTGGTGGAGCTGTGAGCTCATCCAACCATTCTGGAGAGTGGTGTGGAACTATGCCCAAAGGGATACAAAAATGTGCATACCCTTTGACCCAACTATATCACTTCTAGGACTGTATCCCTAAGAGATCATAAAAATGCAAAAGGGTCCCACTTGTGCAAAAATATTTATAGCAACACTCTTTGTAGCTGCCAAAAACTGGAAATCAAGGGGATGGCTATCAATTGGGGAATGACTGAATAAATTATGGTATGTGAATGTAATGGAATACTATTGTGCTATGAGAAATTATGAACAAGAAGACTTCAGAGAGGCCTGGAAACACTTATATGAACTGATGCTGAGTGAAAGGAGCAGAACCAGGAGAACTTTGTGCACAGCAACGACCACAGTATGCAAGAGTTTTTCAGGTAGATTTGGAACTTCACAGCAATGCAAGGACATAAAAAATATTCCCAATAGTCTTCTAAGGCAAAATGCCTTCCACATTCAGAGAAAGAACTATGGAATTCAATCGCAGAATGTAACAGATCATTTGTATGTGTGTGTGACTTTATATATATATATATATATATATATATATATATATATTTAATGTTCTACAATCACTACCAAAGAACTTAGATTTTTCCCCCTACCTATCCTCACCACCCCCCTCCCTCCCCAAGATGACATACAATTCTATATAGGATCTACACATACATTCCTATTGAATACATTTTCACTATAGTCATGCTGTGTAGAAGAACTAAAATAAATGGGAGAAATCATGTAATAAACCAAAACATGACACACACACACACACACACACACACACACACCAATATTGGCAGCTATTACCTAACAACTATAGGATGCTCACAGACACAGCTGTACTGGTGCTACTGGGAAAATCCCCCTTCCCTACAAAGGTCACCTAATGATGGTGGCAGTCACCCCTTAAAGACTGACCCTGCATTATGGAGCAGTGACTAGTGAATAAGAGCTCTGCTTCTCCCATTCCTTTTCATTTTGAGTGGGACAGAAAGATTTGCCGAGGGTGAGTCAATATGGATGTTGTGATATTCATCAGATACCATTACATTCTTTCCCTGAAGGCTCATCATCTCTCTTCCAAACTTTCCTACTGCTGTTGAGGACACCATCATCCTTCCATTTATCTCAGTACACAATCTTGGTGTAATTCTAGACAACTCACTCTCCTTCTCTGCATATATCCCATCAGCTGCCAAATCTTGTCTTTTCCATCTCTACAACATCTCTCCTATCCATCTCCCTTCGTCTCCATTCACACAGATATCATCATGGTTCAGACCCTTATCACCTCTTACTAATGCTTCCTGGATTGGTCTCCCTGTGTCATGTTTCTCCTCATTCCAATCCATCCACCACTTAGTAGCCAGTGATTTTCCTAAAGCAGATCTGATCATATCATTCCTCTGCTCAGTAAATGCTAGTCGCTCCCCATTATATTATCTGGTTTTTCTTAACCTTCCTAATGTCTTTTTAAATGAATTTTATAGTATACATAACTATGAGTACATGCATAAGGGGCAAACAGGAGACCCCCCCCCACAAACACACACATGCCCACACACATACACAGAGAACACCTTAGAAGTAGACCAGAATCCTGCAGATAAGTAGAAAAGGACTCACTTATTTGCTCACCTTATCTATAATTTATATATAAGAAAATACACTGGGATTCATATTCAAAAAAATTTATTGGGGGGCAGAGCCAAGGTGTCAGAGTAGAAAGACACACATATGCAGGGTCTCCCAATACAGCCCATAAAATACCTCTAGACAGGGACTCTCAATAAATTTTGAAGCAGCAGAAATGGAAAACAACAAAGTGGAGGAGATTTCCAGCCCAGGGTGACCTGAAAGGCTCACGGGAAACGTCTGTTGCACCGGACTTGGAGCGGAGCTCAGAGCCCAGCCTTGGCCATGCACAGGAGCACGCGAGTGGCTCACAAACAGCCCTTGTGGTGGAATCTCCAATTGCAGAATCCCCAGTAGGAGCAGCAGCAGGTCAGCAGATCCCTCAACCCACAGGCGCCAAAGGTCATTGACAGGGGTTTTTTCAGCTGGCCAGGAAGGGACAAGGACCTTCCCATAGCTCCAGCCTCAGGCAGCAGATGCAGAGGCCACACTGGGAAGGCAGCAGGAGTTCTCACCACAGCCCCTACAGTAACCCAAGACCATTGTTGGATCATAAAAACCCCTGTGGGCACTGAGGGAGCAGGTCTTTGTCTCACACTAAATGGTGGCCCTGCCCCCACAGTTTGACTGAATCTCACCCCCAACCCCAGAGCTAGCTTGGAAGAACTGGAGATCAGGTGCCTGTGGAGAGGAAACTCTGCTAAGATTCTGAGCACAAAAATTCTTCCCTATGCCCAGACCAGTACACGCTTGATTGTGCCACCTTGGAGGAACTGATATCTTACAGGTCCCCAGAGTATACCCTACTCTTGACAAAAGACCCAAAAGTCAAGTAACTGGTTGGGAAAATGCCCAAAAAGGGGAAAAAATAAGACCATAGAAAGTTATTTTGTTGGTGAACAGATATCTCCTCCCATCATTTTGGATGAGGAAGAACAATGCTTACCATCAGGGAAAGACATAAAAGTCAAGGCTTCTGTATCGCAAACATCCAAAATAAATATTCAATGGGCTTAGGTCATGGAAGAGCTCAAAAGGATTTTGAAAATCAAGTGAGAGAGGTAAAGGAAAAACTGGGAAGAGAAATGAGAGAGATGCAAGAAAAGCATGAAAAGCAGGTCAACACCTTGCTAAAGGAGACCAAAAAAATGCTGAAGAAAATTACACCTTTAAAAATAGGCTAACTCAATTGGAAAGAGAGGTTCAAAAAGCCAATGAGGGGAAGAATGCTTTAAAAAGTAGAATTAGCCAAATGGAAAAGGAGGTTCAAAATCTCACTAAAGAAAATAGTTCTTTCAAAATTAGAATGGAACAGATGGAGGCCAATGACTTTATGAGAAACCAAGAAATCACAAAACAAAACCAAAACAATGAAAAAATTGAAGATAATGTGAAATATCTCATTGGAAAAACAACTGACCTGGAAAATAGATCCAGGAGAGACAATTTAAAAATTATGGGACTACTTGAAAGCCATGATCAAAAAAAGAGCCTGGACATCATCTTTCATGAAATTATCAAGGAAAACTACCCTGATATTCTAGAACCAGAGGGCAAAATAAATATTGAAAGAATCCACTGATCACCTCCTGAAAGAGAATCAAAAAGAGAAACTCCTAGAAACATTGTGGCCAAATTTCAGAGTTCTCAGGTCAAGGAGAAAATATTGCAAGCATCTAGAAAGAAGCAATCACAGTATTGTGGAAATACAATCAGGATAACACAAGATCTAGCAGCTTCTACATTAAAGGATCAAAGGGCATGGAATATGATATTCCAGAAGTCAAAGGAACTAGGACTAAAACCAAGAATCACCTACTCAGCAAAACTGAGTATAATACTTCAGGAGAAAAAATGGTCTTTCAATGAAATTGAGGACTTGTAAGCATTCTTGATGAAAAGAGCTGAAAAGAAAATTTGACCTTCAAACACAAGAATCAAGAGAAGCATGAAAGGGTAAACAGTAAAGAGAAATCATAAGGGACTTACCAAAGTTGAACTGTTTACATTCCTACATGGAAAGACAGTATTTGTAACTCTTGAAACTTTTTTCAGTATCTGGGTAGTTGGTGGGATTACACACACACACACACACACACAGAGACAGAGCACAGGGTGAACTGAATAGGATGGGATCATATCTTTAAAAATGAAATTAAGTGGTGAGAAAGAAATATATTGGAAGGAGAAAGGGAGAAATGGAATGTGGCAGGTTATCTCATAAAAGAGGCAAGCAAAAGACTTTTCAGTAAAGGGAAAAAAAGGGAGGTGAGAGAAAAAAACATGAAACTTACTCTCATCACATTCAACTAAAGGAAGGAATAAAATGCATTCATTTTGGTATGAAAACCTATCTTACAATACAGAAAAGTGAGGGAGAAGGGGATAAGCAGGGTGAGGGGATAATGGAAGAGAAGACAGTGGGAGGAGGGAGCAATTTGAAGTCTACACTCTTGGGGAGGGACAGGATCAAAAGACAGAATAGAAGCAATGGGGGGCAGGATAGGATGGAGGGAATTATAGTTAGTCTTACACAGCAAGACTATTATGGAAGTCATTTGCAAAACTACACAGATATGGTCTATATTGAATTGCCTGCCTTCTCAAAGGGAATGGGTGGGGAGGGAGGGATGGGGAGAATTTGGAACTCAAAGTTTTAGGAACAACTGTTTAGTATTGTTCTTGCAATTAGGAAATAGAAATACAGATAATGGGGTATAGAAAGTTATCTTGCCCTACAGGACGAAAGAAAAGATGGAGACAAGGGAATGGAGGGATGTTAGAAGAGAGGGCAGATTGGTGATAGGGGTAATTAGAATGCTCAATGTTTTGGGGTGGGAGGAGTGGAGAAATGGGGAGAAAATTTGGAACCCAAAATTTTGTGGAAATGAATGTTGAAAAGTTAAATAAATAAATTTAATTTAAAAAAAAAGAACAGAAAGGTTCAGTCTCTGCTGAGGTCTTAGCTGCTTAGGCAAAGCAGAGAGAAAAAAATTTATTGATTAATTGTATAATAAAATATGTTAGTATTATTATTCCTGTTATTCTTTATACTACACAAACTAATTTACAATTATACAGTGTCACAACATGCACTTTAGGAGTAGCTGTTGAGAACCACTCATTAGGGCAGTAACTTGGGTGGTGGAAAACACACTCACCTACCCTACCACCCTCCCCCCACATACCCACACACCACTGTCCCATCTCTTTGGGAAAATGGGGTAGGGTCCAATCCTAGAGCTAAGGAAAGTGTAAACCCTAGACCAGATCTGAAACCAGGGTTTCTCCAGAAATTTCAGATCCAAATTGCTGAAAGAGAAACAAAAAGTCAAAAATTAGCATGAAGATTTCAAGAAGTGTCAAAAAACAGACTATTAGGAGTATTGGTGAAGTGACCGCAATGTATAGCATAACTGGCCTCCTCTAATGTCTGCAGTTTTTTGTGTCAGCAAAATACATTTCTGCACCTGCTCTGATGCATCAGTATGGTCACAGACTGGGTCCTCCTGGCTCAGCCAGATCAGGTCATGGCCCAAAACTCATCCCATCTGTTTATAGCAGGCAGACACATTTCAGAACAGCATATATCCTTGTGTACCTACAATTGGAATCAGTTCTAATATCATTGAATGGTTCTCCCTGTGTGAGGACAGCTGCAGATGGGATAATGGATTCTTAATATATCTCTCAAGATGCTGAGGGCATCTATTGTCCAACAGTAGATGGAATTGACTATGTAGGGTTATACCAGTAATTAAGCAGTGTGGCCAAGTGCTCTGATAACCATTAACCCACATCCATTTCAATAAGCATTTATTGGTTACCAATGTGGTTAAGCACCGAGGGGAGAAGAAAACATGACGTGGCAAGAAGAGTGCCGGACTAGAAGCCAGGACACTTGGATTTCAGTCCAAACTGCTAGCACAGTGCAGTATAACCTGAGTTAGATTTGGCATCAGAGGATCAGGGTTTGAATCTTCATTCTGAAGTTTACTAACTTCATGGCCTTATACATGCCTTTTTTTTCTTTCTTTTTCTTCCTTCCTTTCCCGCTGGGTCTTAGTTTTCCCAACTGTAAAATGAGGAGATTGGATTAAATCTTAGAGATTGGACCTCTAAGATCCCAATCTCTAAACTCCCTTAAAGCTTTAAATTTATAATCCTTTCATTGGCTTGCTGTATGATCTTAGGCAAGTTATATATCTTTTCTAGGTACCAATTTCCCCAACCATAAAGTGAAGAATCTGGACTAAAAGTAGAATAAGTTGCCTCAGGAAATAGATGAGAGGCCTATCACTGGCGGCCCTCAAATTCTGGATAATCTTTTGTTTAACATGTTGTTCAGCTGTTTTTCAGTTGTGTCTGACTCTTTGTGATCTCATTTTCTTGGCAAAAAAACTGGAGTGGTTTGCCATTTCCTTCTCCACCTCATTTTGCATATGAAGAACTGAGGCACAGGGTTCACTGACTTACACAGCCAGTAAGTGTCTGAGGCCAGCTTTGAACTCAGGAGGCTGAGTCTCTGTGATTCCAAGCCCAACACTCTATTCACTGCACCACTTGGTTGCCCATAGGTATCATAGGAGAACTATTCAGGCATAGCTTGGACTAAGTCCTAGCCCTGTCCTAGAATCATAAGATTTAGAGCTGAAAAGAGCATTAAAGATCATCTACCCCCTCATTTTATAAATGAGGGAAATAAGAATCAAAGAAATTAAGCACTTCTAAGGGCACACAGATGTGCCAGCATTTGAACTCAGGACTCGAACTCTGAAATTCAGTAAGACAGCTGTGACATTCAATGGCCTCATCCATTCATCTCTAATGTTGTAGAATTCTGTGATTAGAATGGATTGGACCAAAATCACTGACAAGTAATTTAATTCCTGCCCTCAGACACGGCTGTCGTCCTAGCCAACAAAGAAAGTCCTAGCCCTAAGAGTTTCTCCTGGAGGGGCTATGGAGGAGCTGATGAGGTTAATGAATTCCTAACCTTGAATGGAAATCCTCTTTGGTAGTAACAAGTCACCAGGGAATTCCCATTGAGAAGGATGTATTCTGACAGATGGGGATGGAAAAAGCGATCCAAAGCCCACAGCTCCAGAGGTGTTTTGTGAAAGATGAAATGGATTTGATTTCCATTGCACAGAGCACACAGGAGAACTTAGAAGGGGTGAAAAGTTCAGGAAGTCTAAGGACTCATTTCTAATACAGTACAGAGTCTGAGGCTCTTGTATAGACAAAGGAACAGCTTGACCAACAGATACTAGTCACTATTTCTTATTTATTTCTTTTCAACACAGAGACTTTTTTTTAGTTCCATATTCTCTCCCTTGCCCTCCACTACCAAATGAGAAGACAATAAAAACAAAACCTTTTACATAAATGCATAGTCATGCAGAACAAATTTTTGCATTAGCCATGGTTTTTTTTAAAAAAAAAAAAAGAAAGGAAAGAAGGAAGGAAGAAAGGGAAGAAAAGAAAAGAAAAGGAAGGGGAAGGAAGGGAAGGAGAGGAGAGAAAAGAAAAGGGGAGGAAGAAAGGATAGAAGAAGGAAGAAAGGAAGGAAGGAAGGAAGGAAGGAAGGAAGGAAGGAAGGAAGGAAGGAAGGAAGGAAGGAAGGAAGGAAGGAAGGAAGGAAGGAAGGAAGGAAGGAAGGAAGGAAGGAAGGAAGGAAGGAAGGAAAAGAAAGACAAAATTTATTTCAATCTTCACTCTGAGTCCATCAGTTCTCTATCTGGAAGTGGATAAGATGTTTCACCATAAGTCCTTTGGAATTACAGTGGGTCATTTTGTTGATCAAAGTTACTAAGTCTTTCAAAGTTAATTATCTTGGAAGTATTGTCCTTACTGTGTAGCTGGTTCTCCCAACTTCAGTTTGCATCAGTTAATACAGATCTTTTCAGGCATTTTGGAAATCATTCTCTTCCTTACTTCTTAAAACACAATGGTAGGACAGGATTCTGGAGATGGCAGAATGGGTCAGAAAATTCCAAGCTCTCCAGATTTTCCCCACAAACAAGACAAAATAGCAACTCATGGAGAACATAGAAAGGTTAAAAGAAACAAGTGTAGGGCAGAACAGTGGTCCTCCTGGGCAACCAGAAGAAAAATCCTAGGACTGAGGTTTGGTCCCTGTGAAGTGTAAACACATCCAGGCCAGTTCCACTGAAGCAACAAGCAGAGAGCACTGAGGCTAGCTGGCTCCTCAGGCCCTAGCCACAGGAACTTTCATTTTCCTGATAGTGTGGGGAGACTGAGGGCTGAACCAGGGAAGGTTGAGGGAAGCTCTTCTGATAAAGGACACCAGCCTTAGCTGTGCTGCCTAGATGTGGCCCTGAACAAGAAGGAACTAGCACACCAGGTGAGCACAGAAGCAGCAAAACAGGAATGGCTATGGGCTGTCACAGGAAGACAGAGTTTCTGGTTTCTGTTCCAGGTCAGAGTAGAGAACTGAAGGAGGATCTGAGGCCAGAAGCACCATCCCCCCATATCTTAGGATTAGAGGTGACTACAATAGCAAATTGTTATTTTTTTAAAATGAGCATGCAAAGGAGAAAAAATGCAACCACAGAAAGTTACTATGGGAAGAGAGAAGACTGGGGTTCATCTTCAAAGGAGGATATTGAAGCAAAAAAAAGCCTCTCCTACTCCAAAGAGTAACATCAAGTGGTCACCCGCTTAAAAAGAATTCATAGAATTTTTAAAAAGACTTTAAAAATTAAATGAGAGATATCGATGATTTTTTAAAAAAAATAAGAACAATTTAAGAAAAAGAAGATTTTGAAAAAGGAAGTCAACCAACCAGAAAAGGAGATCCAGAATCTTAAGGAAGAAAAGGATTCCTTGAAAATTAGAATTGAGGAAGGGAAAGCCAGCAAAGTTAGAAGAAACCAAAAAATAACAAAACAAAATATAACAAATGAAAGAATAGAAGAGAAAGTGAAACATCTCATAAGAAAAACAATTCTTCTGGAGAACAGAACAAGGAAAGAAAACATAAGAATAATCAGACTCTCAAAGCTATGATAAAAACTATCTTGATATAATAATACAAGAAAAAAATTAAAGACAATTTTCCTGAAGTGTTAGTATAAGAGAGGAAAGTAGAAAAAGAAAATATATACCAACCACCACCTAAAAGAGATCATGCAAGGAAATCCTACAGGAATATCACATCTAGATTCTGATTAGAATATCATATCTAGATTCTCAAGGAGAAAATGCTATTAGTAACAAGGAAAAAAACAATTCATTATGGAGGAGTCATAATTACAATCACACAAGACCTAGCAGCAGCTACACTAACAGACCACAGGTCTTGGAACACTATATATTGAAGAGAAAAAGAACTAGGGTGGTGGCTGCAAAGCTAAGCATGATCCCGAATGAAAAAATAAGATATTTGATTAATTGTCAAACTTACAGGATTTTGTTGCAAAAAGACCTGAAATCAATAGAAAATTTGACATACAAGATCCAAGAGAAATATAAGATAAACATCAAAGAATAATTACAAGGGACTCAATAGGGACAGACAGCTAACTTTTTATACAAGGAAATGTAAATCGTATGTCTAAGGATGTTATTAGCAATTGAGTAGTTTGGAAGAGACTGGGGTAGAGTTGAATATAATGCGATACTAAAAAGTGAACTGTCTAGGAAAAGATAAAACAAGTAATTATCTTATATAAATGAGGTGTGAGAGGAAGAACTGACCCAGAGGAATTAGATGGGGGAGGAAGGCTGGTAGTTCTGGAGCCCTCTCTCATTGGGAATGGGTTAAAGAGGAAACAATACATATACATACACATATACGGAAGGGCAAAAAGTTTTCTAAATTCAGAAAGAAATAAAAGGCTTGGGCGATAGGGAAGGAGGAGAGGATGAGGGAGAGATCTTTAGTAAGGAGTTAGATTAGTATGGTAGTGGGTAGAAGTAACGTAGAGGAGTCAGAAGGGATAAGAAATACACACAAACAAAATAAAGATCAGGATTAGAATTTATTAGGGAAAAAAGGCAGGGGTAGTAATATGATCTCAGACAAAGTTAAAGCTAAAATTAATGTAATCAGAAGAGAAAAATAGGGACTGTACACTACATATCAGCCATAATAATCAATATTGCTTTCGACGATATAAAATAACTAGACAGTAACTAGACAGTATATGGTTGGAATATTGTTGTGGTATAAGAAACAAGGAGTTAGTGGACTTAGAAAAGTAGGGAAAGACTTGGACCTATGAAGGAAGATGTTATCTACCTTCAGAGATACAGAGGATAAATTAGTACAGTCTTACATAGGTGCATACAAATGTGTATATCTTTATATGAGCATGATTATAGATGTCTAAGTACATACACATGTATGTATCAGTGTATGCATATGTATGTATATACTTGTGTGTACATGTTATATATGTGGGTGTATATGTGTGTATATATATACATAAGTATTGTTGTATGTGTATATGTCTGTGTGTGTGAATACAAATATATCCATGCTTAATTGTAGCCTTCTTGGGGGAGTGGAAGAGGAGAGGAAAGGGGGGAAAGAAAGAACAAAATAAAAAGTACACAGCAAAAAACAAAAGAAAACTTACAAAGATGCAAAGATAGACCACTCAGAACACAATGTGTAGTATTTACTATATACACTTTCTTAAAACGGAAACTTATTGCTGTATATTTTGAATCCTTTCTTCCGTCTGCTGTGCACATGACAATGCTTTTTTTTCTATTCTTATTTTGTATTTAAGTTTATAGTACACTTCTTTTTCTTTTCATGTATATTTTAATTTTTAAGTTTAAAATAAATTAAGCTTGAACATTTAAGTTTTAAAAAGACACAGTAGCATTCTGTCACATTCGTATTTGCTCAGATATTTCCAATTGATGGACATCCCCTCAGTTTCCAATTCTTTGCAACCACAATAAGAGTTATTATAAATATTTTAGTACACATGGGTCCTTTTTCTCTTTCTTTGATCTTTGAGTATAGCCCTCATAGTGATATTGCTAGGTAATAGGGTACACACAGTTTAAAAGGTTTTTGTACATAGTTTCAATTGCTTTCCAGAATGATCGAACCATTTCACAGCTCTGCCAAAAGTGCCTTAGTGTACCTGTTTTCCCATAACCCCTTTAGCACTTGTCATTTTAATTTTCATTCATAGACAATTTGATGGGTGTAAGGTAGAACCTCACAGTTATTTTAATTTGAATTTATCTAATTATTGATGATTTAGAGCATTTTCCCCATTGATAACTTAGATTTCTTCCTCTGAAAACCGTCTATATCTTTTGACTATTTTTCGATTGAAGAATGGCTCTTATTAGGCACCCTTTCTTCCTGGACTCCATACCTTTTCCTAGAAGCATGGAAAAATATCCAGAACTCCAACTAATGGACAAGATGTCCTAGGATTCATCATGTCTTCTATTATGTTAGGGGCCTGGGATAGACATTAGTGCTTGACAAATATTGCTCCTTGTACCCCTGCTGGAAGAGGTAAGTGGCAAATGCCCTACCTCCTATACTCAAGCTAGGGAGGTAAGTGTTTGCTAAAATTAGAGCTTGGGACTTAAAGAATGAAAACACAAACAACTATTAAGAACCTACTATTTGCCAGGCATTGTGTTAGGAACTAGAAATACAAAGACAGAAGTTAAATGAGATCTCCTTAAGGATCTTACATTGTAGGGAGAGATAAAGCACATATAATGCAGTGGGGGTCAAGGAAAGGAGATTTGGTCTGGAGGGCAACCAAAATTGTGAGCAGAGTCAGAAGGCAGGAGGTAGTCACAGCTTATCCAATAGCAATACTGATGTTGATTAGATTATTATTTCTACACCAAGATTGGGGAGATGGGGAAAGAGGGTACCAACCAGACTTAGGGCAAGTGTAATGGTCATTTAAATGGGAAGATCTTTCCCATTCATTAATAGGTCCATGAGACCTGCTTGAATCACATGAAAACCTAACTTACATGTGGTGGGAGGAGCTTGCTGAATGGGTGGAACAGGAAGGATGGAACAGAACTGGTAGGAAATAAGTGAGAGCAGTTAGAGTGGAGGGAAGAGAAGACACAGGCAAGCAGACAGCTAGGCTCATGAGTGTTTGTTTGTGGGAAGACTCCAGCAGGGGAGTGGTGGGGGGGGCTTGGGAATGGCTTTGTCCCCTGCTGTGCTAATATGTAGTGACTTCCTGGTTAATATGATGGATTTTACTTTCTGGTGTTGGGATTTGGCTTTTTGGTGTCTGAGTAAATGCCTTCTGTATGGAGAGTCTGTTACACTTTATGATTCAGAACTACGCCAGCATATTCATAGTCATTTTGGTGCTGTGAATATTGCCTTGGCAATACAACAAGATGCCCAAAGTGAAACTTGGCTTCCAGATGGATGAATAGATACATAACTAGGATCTGAAGCATGGTCTTCATCCATTGAATAGACAGTGAATTGGTAAGATTCCTTTCGTAGAGTGGGGCAGCTAGATAGAGTGCTGGACCTGGAGTCAGGAAGATTCATCTTCCTGAATTCAAATCTGACCTTATATACTAGCTGTGTAATCCTGGGCAAATCACTTAATCCTGTTTGCCTCAGTTTCCTCATCTGTAAAATTAGTTGGAGAAGGAAATGGCAAACCACTTCAGTATGTTTGCCAGTAGAACTTCAAATGGGGTCATTAATAGTTGGACACAACTGAACAACAGTAGTGGATTCGGTGTGCTTTCACCTCACTTTAACAACCACTGTTGTCTCTGAAGTACCAGGAATGAACTTTTTGCTTAGGGTGACCCTTCTGGGTCTGCTTGATTCCTCCACTAAGGGCTTTTCAACAACTAAAAGAAATGTAGTGTAGAAAAAATAGCTGTGGCCTGAAAGTCGGAATATCTGAGTTTTAATCTGGGCCTGGCCAATAATTCTGTACAACTTTAGACAAGTCACTTTCCTTCTGGGGACATGAGTTTCTGCACAACCGTAAAATTATTTCTTAACAAACTCTGTATCCCAGACAAGTAGACTGGGACCTCGTCAGTCTACTCAGATTTTGGTGAAAGTCAGGTGATTCACCTTGGAACTACAGGGCCCCAGCTATTGAAGGTGCCCATGCCCAAAAGTCAGCTCCCCAATACCAGCCACACAGCCTTCCCTCCTGCCTACAACAGTGCTATATGCATTTACCATGTGTTCTCCCATCTGAAAAGTGCCCAGGTAGACCATATTGTTCCCTTACCACCTGGCATTTCAAGGGGCACATGTGAATTACAAAAGAGTCTGAGCTAATGCACAGGCAGACACTTTATAGCCTCTCAACCAATATGTGTGTGTGAGAGATTATTATTTTTTTTCTGTAAGACAGGCTACATGGGAGCAATAGAGCCAATTGAGTTGTGAGCCAGCCTTGGGGTGGGAAGTTGCACATTTCTAAGATGCCTGCCAATTAAGAGCAATGATTTGATCTTCCAGGGCTAAGAAGGGTGAGGGTTCTTCCCAGGGCCTGTGTTGTTTAAACATTGCTCAGATCAATAAGCCACTTGGAGGGGGAATATTTCTGGTTCTTCTGGAAAAAATCTCCAGCCAACGGCTTCAGCCAATTCTGTTGGTGTTGTTAACTCCACTCTGTTTGTGACCAAAGGCAAGAAAGGGTATGCAGGGCACCATCCCAGAAGTGTTACTCGTGCCCTCAGGAAAGGAGCAGGAGAGGCAAGGGGAATCCTGTACATGCACATCCCACAAAATTGGAGGGAATCTCTCTTGGATGGAATTTTTTTTCTGGGTGTGCTATTCCCTTGAGATGCTCTGCCAGGAACCAGAAGTGAAAGTCTGAAGAGTGAAGGATACCAATTGTATATGTCATTCCCCCACCTGGAATACTTTTCTCCTTCCCCATTATCCTCCCATTGTGCCCAATCAATCCTCCAAGATCTTACTTTAAATATCCTTAATGTACTGGTGAGATAGGCCTTCTACTTCTACATTCCATAAATTATCTGAGCCACTCCTATAATATTTTATATTTTTAGATCATATTCCATCCACCCCGATCCTAGTCTACAATACATGGCATTACCAAGAAGTCTCCCATTCAATTCTCAACCATGTCCAATCAAGATTAACTTCCAGATCAGAATAGTGCAGGTCTGGGCAGACTAATAATGACTCCAGTGTTCAGAATGCTTTCAAATGTACAAAGTTCTTTATTCATGACAACCTTGCAGGGTAGATAGTGCAATGTTTTTATCCCCATGAGGAAACCAATGTTCTGATCAGTGTGTGCCTCACAGGCTCATCTTGGCCTCACTTAGAGTCACTTGGCTATTAGGTTTAGAGGTGGGATGTAAACCTACATCACCTAACTCTAGGCATGTTTTCCATAATGCTTTCAATTATACCCTATTGTATTTATAATGTGGTAGGCACTCCAGTACTCCAAATAAAATCTGAAACTTATTATCACATGGAAGTTAGGATCTTCCAAATTTCCCTATTACTTCAGAGATACCGCCATCCTGCCAATCTTCCAGGCTCACAACCTGGATGTCATCATCTACCCCTCTCTCACCTCCCATATCTATAGACCTGTAGATTCCCCTCTCCTAATAGCCCTCATATATTCCTCTTTCTGTCCTGTGACATTGCTCCCACCATGGTACGAAGTGCTCATTACATACCTATTTCAATAGCCTCTTCAATTCACACTTAGATTATTACCCTCTTTCCCCACTCCACTTCATCCTCTATCCATCTATTAAAGTAATCCTCCTAAAGCATATTTCTGTCCATGTCACTCTACTCAATAAACTCCAGTGGTTCCCTATTGCTTCCTGGATCAAATATAATTAAAGCCCTTCATAACCTGGCAATTTCCTACCTGTCCTGTTTTAGACTTTACTCTTTTCCACATCCTCTTTAGTCCAGTGGCACTCCATCTCCCACCTCCCTGCATTTTCACTGGCTAGCCCCGGCCATGCCTGGACTTCTCTCCATCATCATCTCTACCTCCAGGTTTCCTTGGCTTCTTTCAAGTCTCAGCTAAATCTCACCTTCTGCAAGAAGCCTTCCTTGGTCCTCCTTAATATTAGTTCCTTCACTCTGAGATTATCTCCAAATGATAATCTTTATAATTGATTTGATAATAATTGATTATCTTTCTCATTTTCACATCATTGTATGTTGTCTCCCCATTAGAATTCAAGCTCCTTGAGGATAGGAATTGCTTTTGCCTTTCCTGGTATACTCAGCCCTTAACACAATGCATCCATTTGCACTCTCCACTATCTCTCCCCTGCCTCCACTTTTCCTCCTGTATGTTGTCTTCCCCCATTCTATTGTAAGATCCTTGAGAGCAGGTATTATCTATCTCTTTCTTTTTTTATATTTCTATCCCCAGCACTTAGCCCTGGTACTTAATAACTGTTTATCAACTAGAATCTACATGGAACTTACTAAATATTTACTGACTTGATTGGTAAGTCAATCCATGTTCTCAAAACTATGTCTGGGAAGCACAGGCTGTGGTAAGCACAAGTCATTTAGAAAAGCTTTAACTATGAAACCGATGAAGTGTTGACTTTCTGTTGTCTAAAGACCATCCTAGCTAAATTCACAATAGCTTATCATGAGACTGATAAATTTGTTGGCCATAGCAACCCTCAGAAAGTTATAGAAAAATGTGATCTCAATTGTAAAGATTGTTATTGTTGGAGTTTCAACTACACAAACCACAGATGCTTGAAATATCTCCCCAATGAACTTTAAGTTCCTCAAGGGTAGAAATTATGTCCTTGTTCATCCTGGTATTCCTGCAACAGGGTACTATGCCTTGCACATCGTGGCTACCTGTTATGTTTGTTGAATTTAAATGAATTCATAGAAATGAGACTGAAATCATACCTCCAATACACAGCAGGTACTCTTAATACCTTTTTAATTGATTGATTAAATATGGAATTTTATTTAAGCTAGTGACTCCATCCATTTGGTCCCTTTCAGTGTGACATCTGACTACCGTGGGTTTGGAACCCTAAGAAAGCCAAGATGCTGTTTCCTTCATAGACCCAGTAGACTAAATTGCCCAAGGCAGTAAGAGGTCTTGGCTCCTTGAGAATCCAGCGAGTCCTAGAACAGAACTCTGGATTTGATCTATTCCCTCATGATAGATAATAACATCTCCCATGTCATCCCAACCTCTTGCTCCTCATCCTGAACCAATGAACTCAAGTATGAGGCGAGAGTAGCTAACCGCTGAGGTCCCAGCCATGGGATTCAGGGCTAAAGGATGGGAAGGGTAAGTCCTACTCAACATCTCTCCTCTTCCATCACCTAACCACCTAAAATTTTCCCATTAAAGATCACTTCCCTTTCTTTTTTTGTTTTTTTTTATTTTTATAAGAGATGGTTTTCTGGATGGGGCAGGAGAGGTATATATTAGGAAATCATAGTCATATATAAACAGCAGGTTTAGTTAAAAATTTTGAAAGATGTTTCTTTGGGTTAAGGTATTATGACCTCTTCAAAATAATTTCTTTCAAAATTCAAATATCCTTAGAAGAGGTCAAATGCCCAGGCACTATCACTCCCTAGCACCTTAGCTTATATCAGTTTCTTCAATATGTTCTTACAAGAGAGTTAGTTGGGGAGGGGAGAGAGCCGAGGGGAAAGGAACATTACCATGAAGGTGTGTGTGTTCATCCTTTGTTGCTGAAGAAGACCATGCCATCAGAGAAATAATGACATGACTTGCACTTGACTTTGTTTTGAGTGAGGGAAGGCTGTGCAGGTCACCAGCCTCACTTCTCCTCTAGAGCCATCTGAATCCAGTGATCAGATATTCATCAGGATGACTGGAGATGATCCAGAATGAGGCAACTGGGGTTAAATGACTTGCCCAAGGTCACACAGTTAGTGAGTGTCAAGTGTCTGAGGTGAGATTTGAACTCAGGTCCTCCTGACTTCTGCACTGGTGCTCTATCAGCTGCACCACTTAGCTACCCCAGGATGATGAAGGTGGAAGGTGGAAGGAATAGGCTGGGGGCAAAGTATAGGGATGTCACTTCTGGGTGGGATTTTATAACATCTAAAATACATATCCCACAGAATTATTGATGGAAGCTCCCCCTGCCCAACTCCCTGCATAAGGGAAGAGAGAGCTGAAACATTAAATGGGACAGCCAGAGGCTACTTTCCAATGGGAAAAAAAAATGTCTCCAAGCAGCACCAGAGGTCAAAAGAGTCACCTTCCTATGACTCAAAGAACTAAGTCTATGGAAATAGCTGCAGACAGACAGCCACCCCCACAGTTTCAAGGACTTGATGGAAAAGACTCTTCCTTCATCAAAAGTTCTGCTGCCTCCCCCACCCTTAACAAAGGCCTCCAAAGCTCTGAGTCATGGTTCTTCCAAAGGATGATGTACAGGCATTCTTCCAAGTCCTGACAAACCAAGGTCCCCTGGCCAACAGAAAGGACTTTGGAGAAGGCCTCCAAAGAGCAGAGGCAGTCCTCAGGCCCTGGTCTTCTGACTTCAGGACTAGTAACAGTACCTTATCCACTAGACCACACCAAGGAGACCTGTCTCTGCCACTTACCCTGAGTGACCATGGCAAATCTCTTAATCCCTCTTGGGCTCTGCCTCATCTATAAAATTAAGAGAATTGACCTAGAGATCTCAAAAGTCTCCCTATAGCTCTAACAGCCTATACTATGATCCTATAAATTTAGGGACTAGGCCTCACCATCTGGATGGAACAATGAATCAACAGACCTGAGTTTGAGACCCTCCCATGTGTGGGTGTACATGTGTCCCACTCAGAGAGCCATCCCTTATTACAAAGAACATGAAAGGATTGTCTCTATTATATTATTGTCACACACTATGGACTTTCAGAGTTTCATTGGTCCCATATATGAAAAAAAAAGTTTCTGTGAAAAATAAAATAAATGTATAAATATAATACAGTACATAATGATGTAAGTTCAATGTCACAAGTCTGATCCCTTATACATAAAGTGCTAATAATGTGAGAAAATGCTAAGCCTGCTCTGAAACTATTGAGCTGTGTGACCTTCCCCTCACTGGGCCTCAGTTTCCTTGGGAATGAATTGAAGGAGGTCATCTTTTAGGTTCCTGGCAATTCTAATTGTCTATGATTCCATAATTTCTCCAATCATAGCCAAGCTGGCTGCCCCATCGTTTCAGAAGCCCAACCCTGGTCACCCTAAAGTCAAAGAAGCAATGTTTTTCCCTCCCCATTTTTCTTCATATGAACAAAGTCCATCGGGTCTCATCCCCTTTCCTGCTCTTCAGGTCAGAAACTGAGACTGGAACTTATTTTATTTTTTGTGCAATGAGACTATCCGCCGCACAGCTTCATATTTTCCCACTGACATCACCCAACATGGTTTGAATCTGGACTCCCTGGTAAACCCTCAAAGGCATAATTGCAGTTGCCTTTGCAAAGTGAATTCAGATGGTTTTCCCCAAACCTCCCCCAACCCCCTCCTTTTTATGATGTACTTTGGGTCACTTCCAGATGTTTCCTGCAACAACAACGCTCTGATTTTTTTTTAAGCCAGAGCTTCCTGCCTGACTGAGTGGAGGCAGCAACGTGGCAGGGGATGGGTCTCCAGGGCTGGGGAGGGGCTGACCACATCTGGGGAAAGAGGAGAAGGCACTTGCAAGAGCCCAGGGGAAGATGGAACTCCAGATTCCATAGGCTACCTTCCTTTACCCCTCTAATAAGCTGATGACATTCTGGTCATGTATTCAACCCCAATCTTAAGAGGAACCTCTAAATAAATTAGGGGGGGAAGTATGATAACATGGAAAGACCATTAGTTCTGAAATCTGAAGATCTTGGGTCCAATTTCCCCTCTGCTATTTACTACCTATGTCAACTTAAGCAAGTCATTTAGCTTCTATGGGCCACAGTTTCCTCATCTGTAAACAAGAAAATAAGAGGATTGGACTAGATGGCTTCTGAGGCGTCTACCAGTTCTAGTTATTTGATCTTAAAGAAGTCAGGGCTCTCAGAGCTTCAGGGTTGTGTAGACTAGAGGATGTGGCTATACCCCTAGGCAAAGTACAGTTGGGGCTAGGGGGCAAGGTTAAGTGTTGAGAATTTGTGTGAGGCAGGGGAGGGCAAAGCTAGTCACAAGAATCCTCACATCTAGCTTTACCAAAGTGATGCCCTTGCTGGGGTTCTTGTGGCGTACATAACCTTGTTCCAGGAGGCTGCCCTCATGCCTAACCTAGTTCCTTGGGTTCTACTTCTGGATGCCACCTCAGGTTTACAGGGGCTTGGGAGGTGGGGAAGCATTGTCTCTAGAAGGTCCCTGTGAATATGCACATTTTAACCTCATAGTACTCTGCCTCTGCCTTTCCCTCTATCTCTGTCTCTCTCCTTTCCTCCTCTCCTCTCTCTCTTTCTCTCTCATTAAAGTGGTTGAGTTAACCAATTTAGCAGAGTTGTCCCAAAGAGGAAATCACATAGAGAAGATCTGAGGAAATACTGGGATATTTCCATAGGAGGAGGAAATATATGAACTGGTCTTAGGTAGAAAATATGCCAGGCTAAGAAATGCTGTTCCGGACCTTTGACATGCACAGAGGAGTCTCCAAAGTGGAGAGGCTTCAGAGTGAGAGCATGTCAAGGCGAGCGGGTTAGAAGAGGGAGAGAAAGAGTGCCACGTGCAAACTTCTCGGAGTTCTCGTTTTGCGCTCTGTTTTCTGCTTTTACAGCTGACTCAATTAATTAGCGAGGCATCACTTTCCTCCAAGTGCTCCTGGCTGGCAACTCTTTATCAAATTGTGGCTTCCCAGAGTGGAGAGATAGCGAGGTCATACAGCAGCCTATGCTGTCCCCAGCCCACCATCTGTCACTTTCTCCCGTGACTCCAGTGGAGGAATCATGTCAGGCACAAACTCTCACATGTTAGAAATCGAAGGAGACCTGTGGAGTGAAGGGAGCCGGGGCAACAGGAAGGACGCTGAGAAGGCAAGGTTCCAAGTTGCCTCAGCCCTAGGTCAACTTAGAAAGTTAATTAAATTTGTTTCTGGGGTGCTTGAATTCTCCTCACTGGGCCTTTCTCTTTCATCTTTTTCTTTCCCTTCCCAGATTCCCTGTGACCTCCAGTGGAAGAATGATTTGATAAATTCATTCACCTTGAGGTATTAGAAACTATATATGTTGGGTTTTTATTTTAAAGTGGAAAATCATGGAAGGTGAATGTGTTAACTCAAACGAATGAAGGTGTAATAGTAGAATTTCAGGCATCGCTGGAGGAGATACAGTTGGTTGCAGTAGCCTTCTAGGTATCCCCAAAATCAAACCCTATAGTCAACATTAAATGGTCTTACAACCTTAGGGATAAACTCTTCTCTGAAGATATTTCCTTATTTTAAGATGATAGCAAGTCACGTGACTTCTCTGGACCTCTGTTTCCCTCTCTGTAAAAGGAGGAGGTTAGATCAATGACCTCCAAGATCCCTTCCACTCTAGAACTATGATCTACACTCCCAGATGATCTCAAACTTCTTTCTCAATTTTATAAGTATTTGATTCAGTAATTCTGATAGTCCATAACTTCAAGGTTTCCTTTCTCTACCTAAGGCTGGTCCTGTTAGCAGAGACATCAGTTAAATGGTGCTCAACCATCCTTCCCCTTCCTAAAATTAACCTCAATAGTTGGTCAATGCTTTTCTGGAGAAGACAGTCAAGTCAACAAGAATTTATTAAATGTGTATGCAGTTTTGTGCCAGACACTGTAATAAGTGGTGGGGGCTCAAAGAAAGGCAAAAGTCATCTCTGCCCTAAAAGGGCTCAAAATCTAATGGGGAAGACAGGCTGCAAACAGCTCTGTACAAACAAGCTATACGCAAAATAAATTAGAGGTGATTTCAGAGGGAAGACTTTAAGGAGTCGGGGAATAGCTTCTTGCAGAAGGTGGAATTTTTAGTGGAAACTTGAAGGAAGCCAGGAACTTTAGGAGGAAGAGACAAGGATAGAGAGAATTCCAGGCATGGGGGACAGCCAGGGAAGACAGAGTTAGGAGATTGAATGGCTTGTATGAGGAATAACAAGATGAATTTCACTGGATCATATAGTATATGGATGAAAAGAAAAAGAGAATAAACATTTATATTGCACCTACGATGTGCCAGTCACTGTGCTAAGCACTTTACAAGTACTATCTAACTTGATGATCTCACAACAACCTTGGGATTCAGATACTATTAATAGCCCCATTTTACAGTGAGGAAAGGGAGACAAACAGAAGCTAAGTGACCTGCTCGTGATCACATAGCTAATAGGTACCTGAAGTGAGATTTGAACTCTGGTCATCCTGATTTCAGGCCCAGCACTCTACCCACTGCACCACCTAATTATCTCTGGAGGGAAATAAGGTATAAGAAGATGAAAAAAGGGAGAGAATTAAAGCAGCAAAGAATGTGAGAACGAAAAGGGACATTAGTGTTTACCTAGTTCAATCTCTTCATTTTATAGATGGGGAAACTGAAGCCCAGAGAGAGGAAATAACTTGCCTATGGTTATACAGATCAGCTAGGTGGTGCAATGGATCAAAGACCAGGCCTGAAGTCAGGAAGACTCCTCTTCCCGAGTTCAAATCTGACCTTAGGCCCTTATTAGCTGTGTGACCCTGGGCAAGTCATTTAACTCTGTTTACCTCAGTTTTCTCCTCTGTAAAATGAGCTGGAGAAGAAAATGGCAAACCACTACAGTATCTCTGCCAATAAAACTCCAAACAGGGTCATGAAGAGCCGAATATGATTGAAAATGACCAAATGACAATAATATGGTAATATAACTAGTAGATGACAGAGACTAACATGAGACCTCTCTTAACTATCCTCAAATTGATTTGTATTCATTATTGCATATATTCATATGTGTACATGTTATCTCTTCTGACAAAATGTAAGCTCTTTGAGAACAGGGACTGTTCCATTTCCATATTTGTATCTCCAATACCTAGCATAGTGCTTAGCACATAGTAGGTACTCAATCCATGCTGAATGACTTGTTGATTGATCAGCCAAGGTTTAGATGAAAGCCTTCTGGTTCCACTACACAAGAAGACATACTGAAACTGAGAAGGGTGGGAAGTAGAACATTAAAACCCAGGCAAGTCAAATGGTAAAGAGGGCTATCTAGGTCAACAGCATGGCATCTATCAGGCATCCAGTGTGTTCATAGCAATTCTGAACTATAGTTATTATCTAAGTACCACCTAGTGAGAGAGTGACAAGCCAGGTGAGTCCAGTGTTAGATTAGATCTGGTCCTCTGCAATAAAAGGGGGAGAAGGTGGGCATGGGAGGGGGTGCTGTCAGTGACATTTTGGGGCAAAATTGAAGAAGCAAGGCCAATTTCCATATTTCAAAATGGCTGCAATTGACAAATTTATTTTGGAACATTATTCAATGCATCAAAGGATCTATGTTTCATTCATTCATTGCTGTGGGTTCTCCCTCTACGAATCCTACCATGACTTTTAAATCATCTTAAAGAACTGCTGTGGTTAAAAAAAAAATCAGTCTCATTATCCTGAAGCCAATCTGATGATGAGCCTTTCTAAACTTAGCAAGGTTGATCTTTAGATGACAGACATTCGTCCTGGCAAGGATCCCACATCTACAGCCTTTCCAGATGCATAGGACTTGCTCTTCATAGCCTTCCAGAACCCCAGGTCATCCCCATACTATCATGAAGCACTGGAGAAAGGCTTTAAGGGTATTAGCATAATTTTGTATTTGAAAAGGAAATTTTCACTAGCAATGAAATTCCCCATGGACCTCCTTACTCATATCATGTAGAGCACTAGGGTTTCACAGAACAATTTTGCAAATTCTAGACTAGATCATCTCTAAAGAAAGTCTTCTAAGAGGCAGCTAGATGCTTCAGTAGATAGATCCTTGGACCCAGAGTCAGGAAGACGTGAGTTCAGATCCTCAGATACTTACCAGTTGTCTGATCCTGGGCAAGTCATTTCACTGCTATCTGCTTCAGTTTCCTCAGCTGTAAAATGGGTATATGACTACCACCCATATCCCAAGGTTGTTGTAGATCAAATGAGATAATACTTGTAGAGTGTTTAGCATAGTACTCAGCACATAGTAGGTGCTATGAAAAATGCTAGTTTTCTTCTTTTCTTCAATCTGCACCATTTATTGGCTCTTTGAGAGCGATATAATTTCTTCCTTTGAGAAACAGCATGGTACAGTGGAAAGGACGTGAGATTTGGAGTCAGAGGACTTGGGTTAGAATCAGAGTTCTGACTCTTACTGCTTGTGTGGCATTGGGCAGATTATTTAGCCTCTCTGGGCCTCAGTTTACTCATCTACAAAATGAAGGGGTTGTACTTGATGATCATCAATGTCCCTTCTAGTTTCAAGGCTATAGGTCTATGAACCTAATGAGTCTATGCGTCAGTTACCTATAAGTCCTTCTCTGACAAAGATGACGGCCCTGGTCCCCAGTGAGTTGAATGCAAACTCAGCAGCGTTGCTGACTTGCTCCGATTCATTCACATTCTCTTGCCCAGTTCTCCTTTACAACCAACATTACACATGAACAAAAGCTCTGGCTGAGGTTTTAGATGTGGTCTATGGCCAGGGTATATATCAAAAGCAACTTGCTCCTATGGGGATCAAACCCATTCCCCACAACTCATTAGCACCAAGAGTTAACACAGCCACCAGATTAGAAATATCTGGCAAATTCATTAATAGAAAAGTAGTCAAAGGATATATACACTATTTTTAAAAGAAAAAATCACAAAATATTAACAACCATATGAAAGCATATTCCAGATTACAGTAACAGGAGAGATCCTGATCAAAACTGAGGTTTTTATAAGACCCAGCAAATTGTCAAAGATGTTCAAAGACAACAATAATCAAAATTGGAAACATTGTGGAGAAATAGTAATTCTAATATGTTGTTGGGGAAGCTGAGTATTGATGCAATCAGTCTGGAAAGCAATTTGAACTTAGGGAAATGAACTGACTAAAATACCTTCTGGCCTAGAGATTCCACTGCTAGGCATTATCCCAGGGAGGTCACTGCCAAAAAAGAATGCCCCAGTATGCACCAATACATTTATAGCAGCACTTTTTGTGGTAGCAAAAGGCTGGAAACAAAGTAAATTCTCAGTTGCAGAATGGCTAAACAAATTGTGGTGAAGGAATGTGATTAATATTACTGTGCTATGTAAGAAATGATAATATATGTTCATCAACTGGGAAATGGTTGAAAAAGTTTTTGTATATAATTGTGATAGAACACTATTGTGCTTTAAGAAATGATGAGCAGGATGCTCTCAGAAAAACCTGGAAAGATTTACATGAATTGATGCAAAGAGAGCAGGACCAGGAAAACATTATACACAGTAACAGCAATATTGTATGGTGATATACTATGCATAATTTAGCTATTCTCAGCAATACAATGGTCTAAGACTTATGATGAAAGGTGCTATCTATCTCCAGAAAAAGAACTGGGAAAGCCTGAATGCAGATCAAAGATACTTTTTCTTTACTTCCTTTATTTTTCTTGGGTTTTTTTGGTCTATGCTTTCTTTCACAGAACGACGTACATGAAAATGTGTTTTGTATGACTACGCATATGTAAATTGCTAGCCTTCCCCATGAGGAAGAGAGGAAGAGAATTTGGAACTCAAAATTTGAAAAAAAAGTGTTAAAGTTGTTTTTGTATGTAATTAGGAAAAATAACATACTAAATAAGAAATGACAATACAATCAAATGATAAATACGGAGAAGCACTGAAAGACTTAAATGAACTGATACAAAGTAAAGTAAATCAGAGCCAGGAAAACAACATACATAGTGACTACAGCAAAACAAATGGGAAAAACAACCACCATGAAACAAATAAAAACTAAAACTGAATGTTGTGAAATTTTAGCAAATAACCTTGGCCTCAAGGAAGAGCTATGAAAAGATACCTCCCCCTTTTCCTTTAGAGGGGCTGGGGTCCATGGATTTGAAACATTGTACCTAGCATCAGATTTTTTTTCAATATTGATCAATTTTGCTGTTTTTTTCTCTTTTTTCTTTTTTAAAAATGCTTTGCTTCTAAGAGATGACTTTCCCGTAGGGAGAAAAGGGGATTACAGGACATGGGAGGGAATATAATCAATGTTAAACAAAAGATATCAATAAAAATCTTTTCTTTTTTGTAAAAAATACCTAAAACATGATGGAAGATTGGTCCATTCATGCCCTGAGCAGCAGCTAGAAACATACCAGACCCCCTTCTCAGACATGCTGAGTAACTCATTTCAGGAACTGATCTGAAAGAGCAATGTCCTTACTACCTCCCACAAAGTACAGGAAGAAGTTAATCACATTTTCTTAATGTCGTGGTCAACCTTCCGGACAGCTCTCTCCTGAGGATACAGAAGAGGGCAGAATCAGACAAAGGTAGAGTGGAGTAGGGGAAAAAACATTAAACTCCAAAGAACACTGGAGTCAAACCATCTGGGTTTGAATTCCAGATCTCCTTCTCACTTCCTTAAACAAGTCATTTCAGTCCCTTTGGAATGTAGTTTCCTCATCTATAAAATGGGGACATTGGAACAGAGCATTCCTTCCAGTTTTAAATATTATGAGCCAAAAGAAGATTTGGGCTAGATCTGAGTAAACCATTCTGGGAGTATCACTATGCCCCAAAAGAAGCTGTAAGTGTGATACTTTAGGTGAGCTTACTTCCAAACTGGTAGGCAGAACCCCAGAAAGCAGCTGACTACTTCTCCCTTTGAATTTTTAGGGGTAATCTGAAAGAAGGGGCTGGATTGGAGATGGAAGTGATTCTAATACTGTAATTCACAAGCCTCTGTCTGTGCATTCCCCATTAATTACCAACCAGCCAGGTGTAATTAGCTTTTGGAAAGATGCACTTACTAATGTAGTATAGTAAGGACACTTATTGTAAAAACAAATCCCCCAAAATCTGGGGCATACTCTTCTACAAATACACTCAGAGTCTTGGGTAAAGTAGTCTCAAACTTAAAAAAGTCCTTATGGCTAAAAGAGTAATCCATAGTTCCTCTTGAATGAGAGTTCTTTTCTCCCTCCCTGGAGTCTTCATGAATTTCCCCTGAGGTGTGTGAGCTTCAGGATTCTCTACACCACAAAGAGCTCACACTCCCTTAAGTTGCCTTTTGTCTAGTCTACTACAGTCCCCTGGTCAGACACATTGTCCGTTGCTAGTCTAGGCCCTCCACTGACATGGTCAATGGCAGGAGAGGGGAGGGGGGAATACAGCAAAGTGGTTGCTGACTTCTAGTTACAAGAACTGGGGCCTAGCACCTCACAGTGCTCCCAAACCTTAACTCCTTTCTTGCTTGGATCTCTTCATTTATATACTTATGTCCAAGGGGAGGTTTATTTCTTTCAACCAGTCCCAATATATTTCATAATCTGATTTCTTCCAATAATCCAAAGCATCCTACTCTTCACACCAAATTCATGCCTTTGATTTCTTCATTGTTCTATAATTCAACCAAAGGCACATTTTCACTTGATAAAGGTGCCAGGGGAATCTGTTGGTCACATCATTTTGGGTTAAAGGATTAAAATATCTCCTTTATAGAAGCAAATGAGGCAAGTGGTCGGGGAGATCAGTATGTCTACTCAGAAATGTTTTAAGCGATACTGTTTAATCTAATGGCTCAATGGATAGACTGCAGGGTCCTGGAGTCAGGAAGACCTGAGTTCAAATGCAACCTCAGACACTTACTAGCTATGTGATCTAGGGCAGGTCATCTAACCCTGTTTGCCTCAGTTTTCTCATGAATTTGAGAAGGAAATGGCAGGCCACTCCAGTATCTTTGCCTATGGACAGTACAGTCAGACATAAATGAACAATGATGATGATGATATGCTACTATTTATGTAGCACTTTAAGGTTTGTGAAGTACTTTACATATGTTTATCTCATCTAGTCTTCATAAGTGAGTTAGGTATTATTATTTCCATCTCATTAGTGAGAAACCCGGGACTCAGACAGGTTAAATTACTTGTTCAGAGTTACCGGGGCACAGTTAGTAAATGTCTAGGGCAAAGTTTGAATTCAGATCTTCCTGACTCCAAGTATAGCACTTGTCAAATGAGATAGTATTTATAAAGGCCTAGCATGGTTCCTGGCAGACAATGAGCTCTTAATAAATGCTTATTCCCTTGTATCCCTCCCCCTTCTATCCACTGTGCTTCCTTAATAGGTCTAGGATGACATTAGCACAGCAACCTTTTTCTTCCATTGGAAAGAGCTATTAATTTGAACACTTGATTATTTGGCCGAAAAGAAGACAAAGTATTGCATTCACAAGTAGAAGACGCAGGATTGTAGCTGATTCTGCTACTTACTTTTTGTGTAACCTTAGACACATCACTTGAATATCTCTGGGCCTCAGTTTCCTCATTTGTAAAGTAAGGGGACAGGACTCAGTGATTTCTAAGATCTCTTTCAGGTCTGAATCTACAAGCTCAGGGAGTCTCTAGTTTTTCTCCCTCCCACCCTAACGCCTCAAATTGTTTAAAAAAAAAAAAAATCAAGTTCGGATTAAAGTCGTAACACATTTGCCATCTTGTGGTGAATGTGGTCAACTGCAGGGTAACTGTTTTTTCCCTGGGTTAGGATGGAGTTTGGCAAATTTGCTTTGAATCTACAAGCTCAGATCCAAATTTAGGAGCTGAACAGATTTTTCAAGCTTTCAAGTAGATAAAACAGAGAGTGAAATTTATGTTGCAACAGAATAAGCCCTAGCCATTTCACCTAAGAAATATTTCTGCGACTGAGAGAATGTAAACTGCTTCAGGACAAGGTCTGTCAGTTTCATTTTTGTCTCTGTGTTCTCAGAGTGTTTGGATCATAGATGTAGGGACGTGATTTCATTAGTATGGGAGCTCTCTTGTGAGTCAGCTCCCTCTGCTGATGCAAGGCAGCATTTTCTCTGCAATTTGCTGTTGTGTTTGTCCTGAAATGACTTGTAGTTGACTGATTTGAGTGAAGGAGGGCTGTGCAAGGTCACCAACCTCACTTTCTTCTCCTGAGCCATCTGGAGAAATTGCTTGGAACAGGAAGAGGTGACAATGACTGCCCTGAGGTCACACAGCCATTATGTGTAAGGACCCCTGAATCCAGATCTTCCTAACTTCCAACCCAGCTTTCTCCACTATACACCATGCTGGTAAATAGTAGGTGCATAATAAAGGTTTTCATTGATGGGCCCATCTTCTCTGTATTGTAATAGTGAAGGTAAGAAGGTAGTAATGAGTCTATAATAGAAGTAGTAGCTGTAGAAAGTCTTCTAACAAGTTTCCCTTCTTGAATTCTCTCTAATCAACTTTTCAAACAATTCCAGAATGTTATTCATAAATCTAGTCAGGTTCCTCCCCTGCTCAAAAATCTTCAGTGTCTATTTCATAGTGTGTTAAATTCAAACTCTTTTGTCTACCTGCCTAGGCTAGTGCTACCTTACCTTTTCACCCTTATCTTGTACAACTGACCTTCATACATTCTACATTTCAGCTAAATTGTGCCACTCCACTCAATCCCTTATTATTTTCCCCACATTCCCAAATTATGTTCTGTATTCCTACATCCTTATATCTTTTGCTTATACTGTCCACTAGGTCTGTTCTCTGTCCCTGTCTTTAGCTATTAAATCCTATTAAACACATGTTATAAAATTCCACACAGATGCCACTTCTTTTGGGAAGATTTCTGTCCTCCCCAATGTTGCCCATGGCTCTCACAAGGCAGGTTTTTTCCACCCCTTGTGCATTTATATATTATTGCTATCTTTATGGGGTGACTCTTTTTTTTTGTTGGAAGGAACCAAAACTGTGAGAAATTCCTTCCACCAAAGTAGACTAGCAAGTCATACATAACCTATAGTCTGAGAGAGTTGCGTAGAGACCTAAGAGGTTAAGTGAATTGCCCCAGGTCACATGCCCAAGTAAGTGTCAAAGGTGGAACTTGATCCCAGACCTTCCTAATTCCAAGAATCTTTATCCCCACCCTCTTCCGCGCCACATACACACACACATATTACCACATGGCCTCTCAATCTTTGGTGTATGACTATCTTGGGTTACTGAGCTCCTTTAGTGTGCTAAGCCCTGTGGCAGCTACTGTGGGTAAGATAAGAAAAGGACAAACCACTCCTGTCCCCAAGAAGCTTACAAGCTAGCCAGGGAGATATATGCATGGAACTATTAGAGAATAGTTCTATGCCAAATGAAGCATAGTACAGGCTCTGAAAGAAAGAGCTGCTTTATATTCCATCCATTTATTGGATGGAATATAATGTAGATATTTTTGTTATTTTATTTATATAATTATTACTTTAGTTACTTTATTTATATAATTGTAAATTGCTTTCTGAAATAGTTGATATGACCCTTTCTTCTGTTTCCACTGGCAGCACAAGAGCTCAGTGGCCAAGTCCATGTCCCTGATAAGAACAAGTGATATAGTTTCTGGCATAAGCCAAAGGACATAGTGGAGCAACGGTACCAAGATATCAAGTGGAGCAAGGATTTGTTACCAATAGGTAACAAAAATAAAAATGTAGAATGTATGAAGGTCAGTTGTACAAGATAAGGGTGAAAAGGTAAGGTAGCACCAGCCTAGGCAGGTAGACAAAAGAGTTTGAATTTAACACACTATGAAATAGACACTGAAGATTTTTGAGCAGGGGAGGAACCTGACTAGATTTATGAATAACATTCTGGAATTGTTTGAAAAGTTGATTAGAGAGAATTCAAGAAGGGAAACTTGTTAGAAGACTTTCTACAGCTACTACTTCTATTATAGACTCATTACTACCTTCTTACCTTCACTATTACAATACAGAGTGAAGTTCGCTTTTCTTTTTCTTCTCAGAATGATGCCAACAACAAAAGAAAGTATCAGTACTAGCCAAGGGAAGTGGGGAGAGGCCATCCAAACACCCCTAGAGGGGACATGATGTTTGCAAAAAGTAGGTAATGAGTTTGGAGGGAGAGACTAGGAATTATAGCTCAGTAGGAAGCAAAGGGTATGCGCTCTTTTTTCTCTAGACCTTGTCCCAAATGGGAGTCAGAGTGCCCTGGCATGGAATCTGTTTCCCAGGTTAGCATTTGGACCAAATGCATTAACTATTTCAGGTCCCTGGGCAGTAGGGGTTGGCATTTGGGAGAGGACCACTGAAGTATGGAAAGATATTCATTCCAAGTGTGTTCTTTCTGGTACCCTTGCTCCACTATGTCCTTTGGCTTATGCCAGAAACTATATCACTTGTTCTTATCAGGGACATGGACTTGGCCACTGAGCTCTTGTGCTGCCAGTGGAAACAGAAGAAAGGGTCATATCAACTATTTCAGAAAGCAATTTACAATTATATAAATAAAGTAACTAAAGTAATAATTATATAAATAAAATAACAAAAATATCCATATCCCTTTGATCCAAAGCTTTCACTGCTAGACATATATCCCAAAGAGGTCATTGATAAAACGGAAGAGAACACAATATTTCTAGTGGAATTTTTTATGATAGCAAAGACCTGGGAACAAGGTAAATGCTCAGTGATTGAGGATGTGGTGAATGTAACAGACTATACTGTGCCATAAGAAAAAACAAATATGACAAATTCCAGAGTCAACGGACACATATGAACTGATGAACAGTGAAGTAAGCAGAGCCAAGAAAACAGTATACACAATGATTATAACAAGAGAAACTAAAAGAACGCCAACTACAAAACAATAGAAAGGGAATGTTGCAAAATCACAAAGAAATTTGGCTCCCAAAAAGAGATGAGAGGATACCTCTCCAGCCTTTGCAAAGGTGGGAAATCAAGTCAAGTGAACAAGTATTTATTGAGCATGTAGTATGTTCTGGTCATTATATAATGTGCTCCAGATATAAAAAAAGGCAAACACAGCAATGACAAAAACAGTCCTTGCTTTCAAGGAGACAATATGCATATAACTATGCAGGAACAAGCTATCCATACACCAGATAACTTGGAGATCATGTGAGAAGGAAGGCTCTAGCACTGAGTGGGGTTGGGGAAGGGCTTCTGCCAGATGGTGGGATTTTATCTGACCTTTGAAGCCAAGGAAACTAGGAAGGGAAGATGAGTACAAGAGAAGTCCAGGCTTGGAGGAGAGCAAGTGAAAATGCCCAGAGTTGGGAGGTAGAGTAGTGCTATTGAGAATGGCAGGGAAGCCACTGTCACTGCATCCAAAAGTACATAGCAGGAAAAGAGATAACCACTGGTAGGTTCTGGAGAGTTTTAAAAGCCAAATATCCAATTTTACATTTGATCCTGGAGGTAAGAGGGAGGTCTCTGCATGAACATCTTTAACGAGGGAAAGCTTCCTACCTCCCAAGGTTGTGAATTAAACTTAGCTCTAACTGCTGCTTTGAGATCAACATTAAAGGTGCTTTTTTGCATCTGTTAACCATCATTCCTTGTTCTGCCCTCTGAAACCATGCAACACAAAAATAAACCCCTTTTCACACAGAAGTCCTTCACTGAAGGCATCCATCATGCATTGCACCAAGTCTTCTCTGTTAGGCCTCTCAAGTGATTCTTTTTAAGTTTACATAATTTATTTCATTTTACTATTGTTTCAAGACAGATGCATAATAATTTTAAAGTAGCTCCCTGCTTTCAATAAATAAAATATGCAATAATGGCAGGAAACATTGACAAAATGCTTTCATGTTTGCAAAGTACTTTATAAAAAGTCTCTCATTTTATCCTTACAACAATTCAGAGAGGTTAAGTGCTTTTATTATCTCCATTTTATAGATGAGGATACTGAGGGTCAAGAAGATAGTAAGTGTCTGAGACCAGATTGAAATTCAAGCCTTCTTGACTCCAGTATTCAATCCATCATGTAACCTTTGATCTTGAGAAAAGAGGAGAAAAATCATACTCACATACAGGATAGGGGACAGATGGCCAGGTAAATTGTTTGTGTGAACAATGCTCGTGGCCTAGTGAGTGGCCCACAAGCTCAAAGTCAGCCCACAGTAAGCTAAAGCAGGTAAAAAATAATTACTTGCAATAGCCATAATAGCTGACATTTAGATACTCCATCAATCAATATCAGCAGACATTTACTAAGCATTTATAATGTACCAGAGAGTGTGCTAAATTCTGAGAATGCAAACAAGTGCCCTCAAGGAACTTACAATCTAATGAAGGAAAATAATACACAAAAGGAAGCTACAAAGAGGAGAGAGGCCTCCCCAAGACCCAGGGATCAGGGCCTGATGTGCCTGGAGTTGAAAGTGGATGCATATGAAAAGTTTACCTGGAAAGTTCCAAGTCCTTTGGGAAGGAAGGCTCTGGAAGGATTTTATTGCTCTCTCTTTCCAGCCCTCTGATCACTGGGGAGAGCCACCTGAGGATGCCAAGGTGATGCTGAATACCACAGCTGAATCAGTCTGCATGGTAATGAGACTCCAGGTAATCAGCCTATACTAGGAAGGCAGAATGTTCCTGGAGATGAAACCAAGCAGTGTAACTGATGGAAATAGCTGACATTTATATACCTTAAGGTTAGCAAAGTGCTTTTCATATCTTATTTCACTTGATTCTTACAATAACCCTGTGAGGTAGCTGTTAGGATTATTATATTCATTCTCCAGATGAGGAAAGCGAGGCTTAGAAAGGTTACTTATTGGTCTCAAAGCAATTAAGTGTCTGAGCCAGGATCTGAATCCAGGTATTTATGACCCCGAGTCCAGTGTTTTATTTTATTTTATTTTTTTGCCAGTAGACCCAGCTCTTAGCAAAAGCGGTTGTGAAGAAGGGAAGAGGTTTCTGCCTTTCAACACAATTAGAGTACTGTATTCTGTCTAGCATGTTTTAAGAAAGACATCAAATAGCTAAGGCAGACATATTGGTGAGGGGACCCTGAAAAATGGTCATCCAGCTTTTGCTGGGATACCTATAGTGACAGGGAGCTCACTAGTGGCACTGGAGTCAGAAGACCCAGGTTCATATCCTGACTTTAATGCTCACTCTCTCTGTGGTGACCCTGAACAAGTCAGCTTTCCTCTGTGGGTTCCAATTTCTTCATCTGTAATAAGCAGGAATATACTTGAGGAACATACATTGTAGTAGCTGACAATGATTACCCAGGAGAAGACAAGATACAAAGTGACAGGCTAGCCAGTCTTCCAGCATTTAAAGGGCTCTCATAGGGAAGACAGGTCTCACTCATTTCCCTTGGCTCCAGAGGGCAGAACTAGAGACTGATTTAGGCTAGATGTAAGTTTTTCAAGCTCCCAAACAATTGGAATTGCTCAAAATCAGAATGAACTGTCCTGGGAGACTGTACATCTAGACCAGGAAGAATGTCTAAGGGTATCTAGTCCAACTGTTTATTATAGATGAGAAGAGTGAGCATCAAAGGCAGAATTTGAACATGGGTCCTCTGTCTATAGAGCCACTAGTGAGTTCCCTGTCACTATAAATATCCCAGCAAAAGCTAGATGAGCATTTCTCAGAGAAGTAGTTGAGAGAATTCTTGCTCAGTTGCGGGTCAGTTTATACAGCCTCTTACACTCTTTTCCAGCTCTCAGATTCTGTGGTTCAGTAAAGCACCTTCTTCAAAGAAAGCTGGACTTCAGGACCAGGTCTCCTGACTCTATAGGCTCAAAGATTTTAAAGTTGGGACCTCAGAGGTCATTGAGACGAATCCTCCCATCTTACAAACAAGGAAACTGAAACTCAGAGAGGACTTCTCCATGGTTACACAACCAGTAAGTATATAAAGCAGGATTTGAACCCAGGTTCACAATCCAAGTTTTGTCCTCTATCCCTAATACATGTATAGGACTTCTCATTCAACATTTTAGGGAGAAAAAAATCAATAGCATCTAAATTCCCTTTGTTTTTCAGTCATTTCAGATTCCTCATAAGTCCATTTGGGGTTTTCTTGGCAAAGAGAGCTGAGTGGTTTTCCATTTGCTTCATCCAGCTCATTTTACGTAAGAGGGAACTGAGGAAAGCAAAGTTAAATGACCTGCCCAGGGTTTAGTGAATGTCTGAGGTCAGATTTCAGCTCATGAAGATAAGTCTTCCTGACTTGAGGCCCAGCACTCCATCCATTGTACCACCTGGCTGACCCTAAATTTCCTTACAGACTACTCACATTTACATGAAACAGGTTTGCCAAATGGCAGTGTAGTCCAGTCTCCTCATTTTACAAATTAAGAAACCAAGTCCTAAGGAAAGTGGCTTGCCCAATCTCACATCAGTGACATAGGAAGGACTGAAAATCAGGGCTCCTAACTTCCAATCCAATATTCCTCCAACATAACCACCATCTCAAACATGTAGATGATAGAGAGAGAGAGATGTATGTATATGTGTGTGTGCTTGTGTGTATATATATATGTATGTATGTATGTAGGTATGTGTGTATGTATGTTTCTATGTAGGTTTCCCGCAGCCCACTTTTATACATGCTCTACACTAATGGAATCAATGGGACTTCTCTATTAGAAAGACAGAGACAAATGGAGAAAAGGAAAGTAGAAGGCTCAATAAATCAAATGGAACAGCACTTTTATTGGAAACAAAGTGAATATTCCAGGAGGGAAAAAAGTGGGTGTGAAGTCCAGGATGAGGGAGGTAGGAGGGGAGTGGGATGAGGAAGTTGGGAGGTTGTTTGCCAAAGTCATTGTTACTAAGGAGATGATGGAATGTAGTCAATTAACACTGGACGTTATGACCTACAGCTGCTTTAGAGTTCATGTAGACTTAACGGTACAATACTGCCATCTGGTGGTGCTTGGGGGGGCTGCAAATCAAAGGCAATGACAAGGTCTTTGGATTGCAGCTGGTATTCCCTCTTCGATTTTTGGCCTGGATGTACAGACAGGACTGGCCCCGTAGCTAACTATCACTCTATCCTAGTTGCTATCATATTCTCAGTCAATCAACCAGCATTTCAACAGGGGCTGCTTAGGATACCAGGCCTGGAGTCAAATCCAACCTCACAGACTACTCTGTACGGCTGGGCAAGTCATTCAACCTCTATTGCCTCAGTTTCCCCAATGGTAAAATGGCGATTAGAACAGCACCTATCTCTCAGGGTTGTCATGAGGACCAAATGAGACAATACTTGTAAAGTGCTTAGGGCACAAAAGGCACTATATATCTACTGGTTGTTAGTGTTGTGGTTATTACTAAGTATTCATTAAATATCTATTCTGTTCAAGGTTCTGGAAACACAAGCGGAAAAATGAAACCATCTCTGTCATCAGTGAAATCACCCTGAAGATGATGTGTTCATAGATAAGTAATAACTGCTACTAAATAGCTAAGCAAGCTGGGGCAGGGACGGAAGCATCACTGTCACTGGAATGATCAGGAATGACCACAAAGAAACTCAAGCCTCCTAAGAAGCAGAAAAAGGAAGAGGATGCCAGGGTTGGGGCTGTGGTGGCTGTTGTTTAATAGTTTTCAGCCATGTCAGACACTTTGTGATCTTGTTTGAGGTTATCTTGGCAAAGATAATGAAGTGGTTTGCCATTTGCTTCATCCAGCTCATTTTACAGAAGAGGAAACTGAGGCAAACAGGGTAAAGTGACTTACCCAGGGTCTAGTAAGCATCTAAGGCCAGATTTGAACTCATGAAGCTGAGTCTTTCTGACTCCAGGCCCAGTAATCTACCCATCACGCCACGTGGCTGCCCCTAAATTTCCTTACAGACTATTCACATTTACATGAAACAGGTTTGCCAAATGGCAGTTTATGGGACATAGCTAGTAAGTGTCTGAGGTTGGATTTGAACTTGTGAAGATAAGTCTTACTGACTCCAGGCCTGGTCCTCTACCCACTGTGCAACCTACCTGCCCTAAGGGACGGGGTACAGTAGGTGCAAAGGAAGAGTCAGAAAATGTAGAGTCACATGGGGGACACCACAAATGGGCCCATTTGACTGAAGGGTAAAGTACATAAGAGGAAGGACCATGTCATCAGACTAGAAAGAGACTGGAGTCATAGCATTAGTTTATATTTTATCCTAAAGGCAACAGGTAGTCACTAAAAGTCCTTGAGCAGAGAAGTTGCATGGTCAGACCTGTGCATTAGCAGCATTAGTTTGACAGCTTTGTGGAGAGATTAGGAAGGGAAGAGACAGGATAAAGATTGACTAATGGAGAGGCTTTGCAATGATCCAAATGAGAGTAATGATGCTGTGAACTAGAGAAGATGTGGCATGAGGGGAGAGAAGGGGACATCTTTGAGAAATATTGAGAAGGTGAAATTGATAAGACTTGTCAGCTGATTCAATACTGGGGGAAGAAGACTGAAGTATAGAGTATGACTTCTAGGGTGCCAAACTAGATGACTTGAAAAATGGCAATAATGCCCTCTGGTGGTGAGAGGTGGTATGAGTTTATGGACAAATAATTAGTTCAGTTTGGAACCTATTTAACTTAAGATGCTGATGGGTCATCCAGTTGGTAATACTGAGTAAGCAGTTGGGGTTTCAGAACTGCTGTTGTTGGATATAGGATCTAGGACTTCTCTGCACAGAGATGGTAGCTGGATCCATGGGAGCTAAAGAAATCACTGAAAAAGAATACAGAGAGAGAAGAAGCAGGAACACAGGACAGAGCCTGAGGCCATCACCACACATGAAGAGTAGGATACAGATGAGGAACCCACAGAGGAGTCTGAGGATTGGTCTAATATTTAGAAAGAAAGCTATGACAGAGCCATGTTTCCCAATCCCAGACACTCCAGAGTATCCAGAAGAGCAGGAAATGAACAGTGGTAAACTCTGTAGAGAGGAAAAGAAGTGGGGGGACTGAGAAAAGATCATCAGATTTAACAATAAGGAGATTATTGGGGACCTTGGAAATAACAATTTCAGTCAAGTATGGGAGAAGGGGGACAGAACAAGTGAATAGAAATAGAGAAAGGAAAGGCAACAGTTTTTTCTAGGAGTTGGTCTATGAAAGGGAGAAGAAACATAAGTTAATAGCTTGAGAGGATAATAAGATCAAGTGAAGGGTTTTGGTTTTGTTGTGGCTTTTCTAAAGTTAGGGAGTTTCTGGGCATATTTAAAGGCAGCCACGGAGCCAGTGAATAAGAAAACACTGAAAATTAGGAGAGAGGGAATGATCAAAGGGCCAAGCTTTTGAAAAAGAGAGGAGGGAATGTTATCAAAGATACAAGCAGAATATAATAATTCATATCTAGGACATTCTGAAGTTTATAAGGTTCTTCTCAACAATCCACAGTCCTTCACTCCTCTCCTGGCTGGCGTCTTGACTCCTTCGGTTTCTCCTCCATGTTCCAGAAGTCTTTTCTTTTCTTTTCTTTTTCTCATTTAACTAATATTTTATTTTTTTCCCAGTTACATGTCAAAATAATTTTTAACATTAGTTTTTCTTTAAATTTTGAATTTAGTAATTAAGGACACACAAATTAAAGCAACTCAAAAGTACCAACTGACACTTATCAGATTGCCTGATATAACAAAAAAGGGAAATGACAAATGATGGAGGGGATGTGGAAAATTCAGACATTAATGCACTGTTGGTAGAACTGTGAACTGATCCAACCATTCTGGAGAGCAATTTGGAACTATGCCCAAAGGGCTATAAAACTGTTGCATACTCCTGGACTCAGAAATACAACTACTAGGTCTACTAAGACAAAGAGATCAAAGAAAAAAGAAAGGGATCCCATATACAAAACTATTTCTAGTAGCTCTTTTTGTGATAACAAGAAAATGGAAACTGAGGGGATGCCCACCAACTGGATGATGACTACTACTGTGCTTTAAGAAATGACAAGCAGAATGCTTTTAGAGAACTCTGGAAGACATATATGAACTGATGCAAAATGAAGTGATCAGATCTAGGAGAACATTTTACACAGAATAGTAATATTGTATGATGAACAACTGCAAATGACTTAGTTATTCTGATCAATACAATGATCTACCACAACTTCAAAAGACTGATGATAGAAAATGCAATCCACTTTCATACAGAGAACTGATGTGCAGATTAAAGCACTTTTTCCCCTTAAAAATTAAGATAAAATAAAATATTGAGTTCTAAATTCTCTCCTCTCCCTTCCTCTCCCTCCCATTGAGAATGAAAGCAATTTGATTTGCAATCATACAATATATATTTCCACGTTAGTTATGCTGTGAAAGAAAGCACAGATCAAAAAATCATTCAGATTTCATCAGTTCTTTCTCTGGATAGCATTTTTCACCATAAGTCCTTTGGAATTGTCTTGGATCATTGTCTTGCTGAGAAGAACTAAGTCATTCATAATTGATCATCATACAACATTGCTGCCATTGTGTACAATGTTCTGGTTCTACTCACTTCACTTTGCATCAGTTCATGTAAGTCTTTCCAGTTTTTTCTAAGAGCATCCTGCCCAACATTTTTTATAGCACAATCATATAACACAACTTGTTCAGCCATTCCATAATTGAAAAGCATCCCCTCAATTCCCAGAAACCTTTTCACTTTGAAAGATGCCTCCACTTCTGCGGTCTTCTCACCCTGGAAGATGCCTCTATTCTGCAGCCTTGTCTTCTGACTGATGAATTCCTCCCAGAATCTTTGAGAGCCTTCCCCCGTTCCCTCTCCTTTTTTCAGCTCCCTTTTATATATCATCTTTCTCCATTAGCATATAAGCTCCTTACGGGCAGGAACTAACTTTCTTTTTGTTTGAGATAATGTTCTTTCCACTGTGCCTCTAAGCCTATTCTAGGGAAATCAAATGCAGAGGGAAAAGTCCCATATATACAAAAATATTTCTAGCATCTTTTTTGTAGTCGCAAAAAGCTGAAAAGAGAGTGTCCATTGATAGGAGAATGGCTGAGCAACTTGTGGTACCTGAATGTAAAGGATGATTACTGAATCATAAGAAAGCATATTTATGAAGAATTTAGAGATATATAGATAGAACAAGGTTTCCTAACTTGATTCCTGTGAATTTGTTTGCTTAATATTCTGATAACTATTTTTCAATGTTGTTGGTTTTCTATGTATTTTATTTTATACATTAAAACACATTCTTTTGAGAAGGGGTCCATAGATTTCACCTGACTGACAAAAGGGTCTATGATACCAATACAAAACAAAACCGAAGAATTCCTTATTTACATGAATTGATGCAGAGAAAAACCAGGAAAACATTTTACAAAATGATCATAATAATTAAAAGGAAAACAATAATGAAAGACTGCAGAATTCTGATCAGTGCAGCAACCGGTGTCAATTTCAAATGGTAAATCTTATCACCAACCCCTTTGAAGAGAGGTGATAGACTCAAGGTGGGCAATGTGGCATACATTTTCTTTTTTTTTTTAAATAAAATTTTACTAATATATTTTGTTTTCACACAGTCTAATTTTTCTCCTGTATCTCTCTCCTTCCTCAGTGGGGGGGGGAGAATATTTTTTAAAATACTAAATATAATATAAAATGTTAAGACAAAATATTTTTAAAAGAAGAAAAAGAGAAAAAATGATTAACAAAACCAAATAATACATAGAAACAAATCTGAAAACATTTTCAGTGTTCCATACTCATGGAATTACCATCTCTGCAAAGGGGTGGGGGGTGCCTTCTCTTGCCCCTCCTTTGAGGCCATCCTGTTCTTTCGAATTCTGCAGCATTCACTTTCTACTATTCTATAATTGTCATTCTTTCCATTGACATTGTTGTAGTCTTTAGGTATATTGTTTTCTCAGCTCTGTTTACTTTAATCTGCATCAGTTTACATCTTTCCATGATACTCTGTATACATCACATTCATCATTTCTCATCTCACACTAATACTGCATTACATTCACGTACTGTAACTTATGTAGAAATTCCCAATCAAGGCAAACATTTTCAAATATGCCCAGTGCTTCCAAGATGATGTTATAGGCTCATCAATTTTTAACTGGAAGGAACCTTTAGAAATCAAATCCAACCCCCTCTTCTTACAAATGAGGTAAGTGAGGCATGGAGATGTTAAATGTATCAGTTTTGCTTGATAGTACTTATTTGTTACAAAGGAGGTTTTATTAAGGCAAGGAGTTGTCACTGGGAAGTGAGAATAAGGGTAAAAAAAATCCTTTCAATAAAACCTTTAAAGGAAAAAAAGTGAAAGAAATAAGGCAACCCACCTTCAGTCACATAGCTAGTGTTTCCTAATCAGATTTTGAACTGAGGTCTGTCTCTGAATCCAGCTCTCCTTGGAGGGAAACTAGGGTTTTTGCCATAAAATTAGTCAGAAAATACACGAGAATGGAATAAATGTCCATGGTATGGCAAAGCAGTAGGGTGGCTAACGGCCAATGAGAAACACTGCAGTCTGGTAGTTCCTGAAAATATTGTGTGAGATGATGTCATGGCTAGAAATTTTATCGATGGATTATCTAAGTATTTTGTTATGTAAATTATAAATTATATTATTTTATTATTTAAAATAAAATACATAGAAATTATCCATGGTAAATGACCAGTGGTAAACAATGAATGCTGTTGGGAGTTAGGGTAGCCCCACTGACTCCTAAAGATGCAATAGCTCTCAAATAAAAGGACTTAACCAAAAGTCTTCAAATCTGTGACCAAAAGAAGCCTTGCAGGGGTGAAAAACAGGGCACGAAGCTCTCATGTTCTTGAGTATGGTAGAAGGAAAGCTTGAGGAATTTGCCAGTGTTTATAGAAAGTAGTTTTTAAGAAGCAGTCCTCTCCTCTTAAATACTCAAGTTCTTGGGAGGTAGGGATTTCTTCCTCACTGTTTATTTATTATATGTTCAGTTATCTGTATCATTTTCAGGTCAATCTAGAAGCAATAATATGGAAGGAATGCCCAGGGCTAATGAGGTAAGCTTGTCTTCTCAGCCAATAACTCTGCAGCAGAGCATGCTGGACAGAGCCCCCACGATGTCCAAAGCTGCCATTTAGGGGGTCCTGAATGATGACATCAACCACTAAATTCTTTGTATGGCCTTGAGTAAGTCACAAAATTCCTCACCTCAGTTTCCTCATCTGTAAAATGAGAAGATTGGACTGAGTTATTTCAGCCCTGCAATCCTGTGATTTTTCTGCTTTTTTGACATCCTTGCTTGTCCTTCAAATTGTTGTCGTTCGGTCACATCTGACTCTTCCTGACTCCATTTGAGGTTTTCTTGGCAAAGATACTGGAGTGATTTTTCATTTCCTTTTCCAGTTCATTTCACACAGAAGGAAACTGAGGTAAACAGGGTTAATTGACTTGCCTATGGTCACACAGCTTGGAAGTATCTGAGAATGGATTAGAACTCAGGAAGATGAATCTTTCTGACTCCAGACCTGGCACTCTATCCACTTCACCACCTAGATGCCCCTGTCTTTCAAGGACATGTTCTCAAGAAGGCTTTCCCATAGCCAGCATTCACTCCTTCTTCCCTGACCTCCCATAGCACATTCTTCCCACTAAAGTGACTGCTATGAAAGAAGAGCTCCCTCCCTTGGAGTCAGTCTGGTACTAAGCCTCTCCAAATTTGGTTCTCAGACAAGACCTCAGAGAATAGATTCACAGTCTACCAACAGACAGGTGCCCATAGCCATCATCATCATAACCATCTCATCGCTAACCTTTTTATCGTACTTTAATGTTTGAAAAACGTTGCCTAATTTCATCCTCACAACAATCCTGAGAGTAAGTGATAGATATTATTACCTCTCTCTTACAGATGAGAAAACACAGACTAACAGAGGTTGACTTGTCCAGGGTCACACAGCTAGTAAGTGTTTGAGGTGGGATTTGAACTCAGGTCCTCCTGATAGGTTGGTAGGACCTGCTTGAATTTACATTCTGCTGGCACTGTTTTCAAGAACTCAGAGTCCCCTCCAACCCACAATGAAACATTTGAGTAAGGTTTTAGCCGAGGGTTCTACTCCACACAATAGTTATATCTGTACGTAGCTTCCTACCCCCACTAGAAGCTACTTAAGGGTAGGGACTGAAAGTTTGTTCATCTCAGTTTCCATGCTCCTTCCAAACATACTCTAACCTAGTGCAAGGGTCTGCTTACAGTAGATGCCTAATTAATATGCTGTTTGATTCAGGACCACACATCTCTGTGGGCAAGAGGGAACTTAATACATATCTTTTAAGCCTGGCAAATATAAGAATTACATACACATTCTTCACCAAGGTGAACATATGAAATGAGAGAACCGAGAGAGAGATTCCCATCTTACTGAGAAGCTGAGTTCTTTGCATTGCCTTCAGCCTTGGCATTAAGCACTGGTCCCCATTGTGGTCTCTGACTGGCACGCATGCTGATTGGATAAGCCCTCGACAGAATGATTTATAGACCACCATATGGGAAACATGTAGAAGAATTAGATTTGATTAAAAGGAGACAGGAATATTATACTGTAGAAAGCAGATTGCTTAGAGGATTTACTCCTTAAAAGGGCCCCCCATCCCAACAGTCTAACCCATAATCCTATGCACAGAGCTGCTACGATCTCTACTCTGAATTGAAGCGGGGGGAGGGAGGGAGAAGGGGTGGGGGTAAGGAATCTTTCCTGTTTGAACAGCAGAGAGCAGGGCTTATGCTAGGCTGGAATTTCACAGACACTGAACTATTTCCTGCCAAGGAATTTGACCTTAGAACTTAATGTTTCTGGGAATTCCAGGCCCATCTTAGATTATTGAAACCCAGAATCCCTTGGTATGCAACAAGATACCAGGCTGCCAGGTCCCAGTGGACATGGAAAGACTTTTCAGGAGACTAGTAGTCTCAGGTCGGGGGCCCACCTTATGGAACCAGCAGCTGTTTAATCCCTAGAGGTGAGAGGCAAGCAACATGGAATAGTGGAACTATACTGTCATGGCGAGAGGGAGGAGAGAGGAACGGTTGTTCAAATGCTGCCTCCCCACTTACCAGCTATGTGACCATGGGTAAATTTCCAAAATGTTCTGAGTGTTCTCATCTGCGGAATGGGGATAATATTCAATGCAACTCATGTCATCATCTCCCTGATGTCATGGTCCTCTTCGAGAACAAACCACAACCTATGAGTAGTCCAAGCTGCCCAAGTGAGGACCCAGCTGGCCAGTTCCAGTTAGGCAACTCAACTCTTTGTCCTCTCCTCTCCTGAAATAGGGTATCATACCTTTACCTGAGAGTGTCTGCCCAAAGGAAGGTAAATTTTGATAGTTTCAGTATCTTGGGGTTTACTGGCTAGATTTCTTTCCCAAAGACCATGCCTTAAACCCAAACCACTCTGGGTCCCATTGATTGGACAACAACAGACCCCTGCTCAAGTACCACTTAATGGTTATTTTGGGGCCCTCCTGGCTCAGCGTGAATATAGATAGTAATTGTTTCTCTTTGGTCCAGCAACCCTGAAGATCTTCCCCTCCCCACTTGATTTTTTTTTAATTATTATTATTATTAAAGGGGCCATTACTTGACTCACTTCTCCAACAGGGCTATTCACTGAATGGTCATTGACTCAATGAAAGGGAGAATTTGGAAAAGACCTTAGCTTAAAAAGGCCAATGTCTCTCACTGCCCCCAGGGCCATCTCCAATTGTCCTGATCTATATCTGGCCACTGGACCCAGATGGTGCTGGAGTAGAGAGTGGCTGGTGACTTTGCACAGCCCTCCCTTACTCAAATCCAGTTCAATGCAAGTCATGGCATCATGTCCTTGATGTCATGGTCCTCTTTGAGAACACAGGACAGACCACATACAAAAACCATAACAATTTTAGTAATAATGGTCTCACAAGGTGGTTGTGATGTTCAAAGGAGATCATAAATTTAGAGCTGGAAGAGATCTCAGACGTCATCTAATCCAAAGCCCTCATTTCACAGCTCAGGAACCTGAACCCCCATAGAGGTTAAATGATTTGTCAGACAAGTATACAGCACATTGACCCTGTACCAATCTGTCTTTCTCTGATTTATATAAAGTGTGTTGCAAACATTAGAGCCTATATCAATATCAGCTATTAGCTCACTTCAAAGCTACCCCCTCCAACTTATTGTTCTAAACAGGGCTTTTACTTAAATATAGGAAAGATACATGAAGAGGCTCCTAGCTGTGTTCTGTGTTTCACTTTTGTTTTTTCCTTAAAAATTCAGTTTTGTGCTTCATCTTGTTTTTTTGACTTAAAAATTCTGTTCTCTGCTAGCCCTGGATTTGAGAAGTGAAGTGGGCTATGTTCACTAATTGCACTTATTCTATATGACTTGGAGCTAGGGGCCCTTGAACTTGAAATGCAAATTTATGCAAAACAAGATGCAAAATGCCAAATGGAAGCCAAGAACTCTAGCACTTTTTTTTTTAACAGAAAGAACTTCATCACTAGATAGGAGATTGGGAAAGCATTTTGGTGCATTAAAAAAAAAAATCCAGTAGCTCATGAAATATCTCCCTCAACTTTTCACACCCTAGGGTAGGAGACTCTAGCATAAGGAAACTGGGTTTTACACAAATTCTAGGCTTCATTTCAAAAAATTTTTCCTCTGAGAAAAATTCTTATTTCCCTTTTATCCTCTTTTTATCATGAATATGATAATATCAAACTAGCGTTCCTGGAGAACTTATCATCCTTCAGTTATCCTTCAGTATTAGCTAACTGGTTCCTGTGTCTGACAACTTACTAGGAAATAAAAAATTTACAAGAAATGGAAGATGCACAGGCTCTTCCCCAAGAGTTTCCTCAGACATTTTTAACCTTTTTTGTGCCAAGGACTCCTTTGGCAGTCTGAACTCAGTCTGTGGACTCAGAATGATGTTTTTAAATATAAAAAAATAAAATATACAAGATTATACAAGGATATAATTACATTGAAATGCAACTCTCAACATTTTTATTATGTCAGGAAATCTTAAAGTCTTTTCTTCAAGTTTAGACAAGTTCAATACAATGATAAACAAAAAGTAAAAAGAGGACAATATATTTTTTAAATGAATTCACAGGTCCCTGGTTAAGACCCCCTGGCCCAGTATAAAAGATGAGCTAGATCACAATGACAAATGTGAACCCAGGTTCATCTGCATCTGGAAAGATTCACAAATAATACTGCATCAACTTTGTCTACGAAGGCAACATCATATAATTAAAGATGCATTGGTCCTGTGACCAAGACATCTCCCTCTACTTTGGGCAAGTCACTTGGCTAGGGTCATAGAAGGCACACTTGTCATATCTGAAGGTGCTATATTCTAAGAGAGGAAAGCAACACACACGAAAGAGAGCTACTGGAGAGGGAGAAGAGGAGAAGAAACAAGCATTTTTATAATGCCTACTAAGTGCCAGGCACAGTACTAATCGTTTTACAAATATTATCTCAGTTGACCCTTAAAACAACCTTAGGAAGCAAGTATATTACTATGTCCATTTTACAGTTGAAGAAACTGAAGCAAACAGAGATTAAGTGATTTGTTCAAAGTCACATAGCCTACTAGGTGTCTGAAAGCCAAATATGAACTCAGATCTCCATCCACTGCACTATGCAGCTGGGGGCCTAGTGGTGAGTATTTGGGGGTGAGTGCTCAGCAATCCCAGGGGAAGAAGGGCTGGCCAGGCAGACACATCCAAAATAAAAATAAAAGGAGATTAGGAGTCAGAGGAGCTGAGCTGCTAGGATTATCCTGGATCAGAATGAAACATTTCAGAGAGAAAGCAGCCAGGCTATTCCTGACTGAACAGGATCAGACCTGCCCTGCTGTAGGCAAAATTTTCCAGCACTAGTCAAAGATTCATTCCTAGAGGCTCCATCAGCTCAGGGCCCTGTCTCCATGTCCAGGAAATGTTGGCTTCTCACTGGAGGAAGAGAAGAGTGCAAGTCACGTCTGCTCTCTGGGACTCATAGGATCATAGATTTAGAACCTTAGGGGCCACTGAGCCCAGGCTTCTTCATTCCCATGCTAGAAATAAGAAAAATGTTGCATAGAAGGTTATGTGACCTGCCTGGGTCACAGAGCTAGTGTCTGAGTTGAGACTTCAATTCAAGTCTTCTTGACTCCAAGTCCAGTTATACCCCATGGCTATGCCATGTCCACATTTGCAAAATGAGAACAGCAACTTTGCAAGTGCTTAGTAAATGCTGATTAATTGATTGCTGGCTCTTTAAAATGCGTCCCTTCTAGGTCCCTGCCTCCCAGGAGAAGTTGATATGTTCCTTGGGGTTGTATCCACAACTGACTCCTGGGTAACTTATCAGTCACATTCAAAGGTAAAATGACTGAATTTACAGAATATGGTGAGATCTCCAGAGCTCTCATGGTGCAACCTTTATACAGCTTTGCTGCCTCCAGCTTACCAGTAGCAACCTGTACCTCATGAGTCACAGAAAGGAAATCACACCATTTAACTAATCCAAACTTCACCAAACTGGGATTCCCTAAGAGTTATAGCCAGTTCTTTTCCAGCTCTGATATTCTATATTCTAAGCTCAACATTTTATGTTCCCCTCTAGTGCTGGCATTCTGTTTTCTAAGCCCCCTTACAACTCTGACATTCTGTGCTCCATAATCCCTCTAGGTCTGATACTGTGAACTCTGTCTCAGGTTTAGCATTCTGTGTTCTATGTTCTCTTCCAGCTCTGATATTCTATATTCTAAGCCCTGTCCAGCTCTAAAATTCTATATTCTAAGGCCCCTCTCAGCTCTAACGTTCCATGTTCCATGCTCCTTCCCATTGCATCCAGGGCCATCTCCAATCATCCTGATCTATATCTTGCCACTGGACCCAGATGGCTCCAGAGGAGAAAGTGAGGCTGGTGACTCTTCACAGCCCTGCCTCACTTAAACCCAATTCACTTGTATGTCATGGCATCACCTCCCTGATGTCATGGTCTTCTTGGAGAACGAAGGACAAGCCGTAGCAACCACAAGCCAGCCTTCACGTTCAGTAAGGCACAGTTTGTCAGTCAGGCTACGTAGAGACTCCTAGGAATTTCACCAACGTGAGGATGAACTAAGATCTGATTAGAAAGTGAGGCTTAGCATAGGTCTCAACATCTTCTTATCTCCTTTCAAAGTTAAACCACACAGGGAACTCTATGTTCCCTCAACTCCTACCTTTTCTTTACTTCCTCTCCTCACTACAGGCATGCAAGAGCATGCAGTTAATGACTCTGTTTCCAGACTCTTCTTCCTCCAACTTACTTTCCACATCACTGAACTTCCTCAACCCTCCCCAGCTCGATTTCTCAAACATATCCAGCCCAATGGTGGGCAGAGTTGGAGCCCAAATCCAGGGCTCCAAACTCCTAGTCAGGTGCTTGGTTTTGCACCATTCTATTTCAGGGCATGATTTACTCTCTAGCTCCAAACCTTGGAATTATATTGTTTTTGTGCATGTCCTGACACCTTAATGAGACAGTAAGCACCCTGAGGACAAGATTCATGTCTTCTTTTTTGTTAACTTCTCAACACCAAGCACAGCACAGGTTTATGTTGACTATCTTGTAACACTTTACTTACATAATGTCCTTTATAAGTTAGCATGCCAGAAAAGAAGTAAGAAAGACTTAGAGGCCTGTTGGAAACTTTACCTGCTAACCAGGTCTTTGCTCAAGCTTTTAACTACTGTTTCTGTTCGCTAATTTCAGTCAAGTCTGACTCTTCGTGACCGCATTTAGAGTTTTATTGGTAAAGATATTAGAGTGGTTTGCTATTTCTATCTCTAGCTCATTTTACAGATGAGGAAACTGAGGCAAACAGGGTTAATGGACTCACGCAAGGTCACACAGCTAGTAAGTCTGAGGCCATATTTGAATTCAGGAAGATGAATCTTCCTGACTCCAGGCCCATTGCTCTATCCACCACTGTACCACCTAGCCGCCCTGGCTCTGTCACTTACCACTTGTATAATCTTGGGCAAATCACTTCACTTCTCACTAATTTTTCTAAATCTCAGATCTGACAATGTCACCCACCACCTATCCCATCCTGCTACCCCCACTCCCACCCCCACTCAATCAGCTCCACTGTATCCCTAGATCAAAAATATTATCTTCTGGTTGGTATTTAAAGCCTTTCACAACCTAGCCCCTTCCTATCTTTCCAATATTCTCAAATTTTACTTCCCTTCACGAACCCTACAACAAACTACAGTGGCCTCTTTGCTGTTCCTCACACATAGCACTCCTCTTTCCAGTTCCATGCCTTCCATGTACTGGCTGTTTCCCCAATCCTCATCTCTCACTCTGACTTTCCCTGGCTCCCTTCAAAACTCAGCCCAAATCTTGCTTTCTGCAGGAAGCCTTTCCCATCTGTACTAAGGGCCTCCCCTCTGAGAGTACCCCTCAGTTATTCTGTTCAGGCAGACCTTGTTTTACCCAGCTTCACTTTATTGAGCTTTGTAGACTTGGCATATTTTACAAATTAAAGGTTTGTGGCAACCCTGCATCAAGCAAATCAATCGGTGCTGTTTTTCCAGCAGCATGTGCTCACATCATGTTTCTGTGTCGCATTTTGGTAATTCTCACAATATTTCAACCTTTTTCATTCCTATTATATCTGTTACAGTGATCTGTGATCAGAGATCTTTGATGTTCCTGTTGTAATTGTTTTGGGATGACATGAACCATGTTTATATAAGATGGTAACCTTAATAAATATTGTGTGTCCCATCCGTCTCTGTCTCTCTGTGTGTGTCTGTCTCTATGTGTCTCTGTCTCTCTGTCTGTCTGTCTGTCTCTCTGTCTCTCTCTCTCCCTCCCCCCCCTCCCTACTCCCTGAGACACAATTAAAGAACATTATATAAACTCAGTCAGTAAAGCAGCAGCAGGGTTTCAGAGGACTGCCTCCAATTTTGAACAAAGTTCTACTGTGGGTGAAATGCTATCAAACAGCATTACATGCTACAGAGAAATCTTTTATGAAAGGAAGAGCCAATTGATGAGGCAAATTTCACTAAGGTATTATTTTGAGAAACTGCCTCAGCCCCTCCCTCCCCAATCTTTAGCAACAACCATCCTCATGGTGGCAGCTATCAACATCAAGGCAAGACCCTCCACCAGCAAAAAAGATATGACTTGAGGAAGCTAGATGGCACAGGGGATAGAGCACTAGCCTAGGAGTGAGGAGTACTTGAGTTCAGTCTCAGACACTTGATACTTATTAGCTGTGTGACCCTGGGCACCAACTGCCTTGTAAAAAGAAAAAAGATTACGACTCACAGAAGGTTAAATGATAGCATTTTTTAGCAATAAAGTGTATTTAATTAAAGTATGTGCATTGTTTTTTAGACCTAATACTATTGCACATTTAATAGATTTGGTATAGTATAAATATGACTTTTATATGCACTGGGAAACCAAAAAGTTCATGTGATTCACTTTATTGCAATGGTCTGGAACCAAACCCACAATATCTCCAAGGGATGCCTGTTATCTTGCATATACAGTTACCCTTCCATATCATGACTTTCCCCATCATGGTTTCACTATATCATGGGTCAACATAAGAAATTAAATGGGAATTTGGGGGGAGGTTTGTGGAAGCAACTGATGACACAGAAAGTTTAGAAATGCAGAAATGCATAAAATCTATGTATAATGTTATATAATATCAGCATATTCTATCTTTTAATATCATAATAATTCAGACTTCTTCTGTGGTACAAAGGGAGGGCCAAAAATTTTTACACAGATTTTCCAGACTGCGGGGGCATTGTACCCCTAAAACCCTTGCAACATGCGAGACTAACTATACTGACATGTGATTTTCCCTATTGGACTATGAGTTCCTTGAGGGCAGGAACTATTTTCACTTTTCTTTGTAATCTGTTGAGGTTTCCTGATCTATAAAATGAAGGTGGAGGGGAAGGGCATGGGCTCAGTGGACTCTAATGTTTCTCTAACTATAGGTCTATAGTCCTATGCATAGACTGTCAATTGGGTGACCTAGATTCTTGTCCCAGCTCACTAATTAGCTAAATGGTTTAGAGGGACTGGATTTACATAGGTTCTGGGCTTTACTTCAAACTTTTCTGTGGAAATTCAATGTCCCTCATTATAGGGGATGAGAACAGGTTTACAGAACATAGTTATAACATATGTTCCTTTTCTAAAGAACTTAATAGAACTTAATGCCTGATGAAAAAAGCTACATTTTAGGAGAGGACAGACATGTAAGTACAGCCCTTTGAATATGAAGACAATATAGTACCACAAAACTCTCAATAGGTGGCCATACTGGAGGCTCAGAATTCAATTCAATGAATATGCATTAATTATGCTCAAAGCATTAGGCATGGGAGGAGTGGTGATGATGGTTACGAAGATCAATAAAACACTGTCCCTATCCTCAAGGAACTACCAATATTATATGAAGACTTGAGTTCAAGTTTTGCCCAGACAGTAGCTAGTTATGTGGTCTTGAACATTCTAATGTACCCTTGGGAGCCTCATTTCTGTTTTTTATTTTTTCATCTACAAAATAGCATCAAAAATTCCTACCCAGACCTCCCTAAGTTGTAATTGGAAAGAATCAGAAAAAATAATAGTTGTTGGGGTGGGGAGTAAGAGAGAGTGCTTTGAGAATTGTGAAGTGACTTATGCTTCAGTTATCATCAGTTTCTGGCACCCCAGTGTGAATTCATTTATCAGACCCTTTGTCAACAGCTAGCTGAGAGCTGGTTTTGCTGGGAAGGGGCAGAGAAGTCCAGCACCATGCATTATCATAGAGGGGGCATCTTTTTAAGACTCTCAGATTGTTAGATGGGAATGCTACAGAGTATTTCAGAGCAGCCTTACAATGAGGCATTTTACAAAGCCTTCCATGATACTCTTCTGAACAACACAAAAGGATGGGAGCTAGATTATAGAACAGTTAAGCAGATTCAAAACTGGCTCAACAACCAGGTCCAGAGAGTGGTAAGTAATGGACATATCAGGCTAGAGAGGGGCCTCAAATGGATTACCTCAGGCTTCTGGGTTTCTGTCCTATGCTGTTCAATAGAGGCTCACAAAATCCTAACTTTAAAACAAGAAAGGACCTTAGAATTCACCTCATTGGATTCCTTCATTTTCCAGGTAAAGAAATTTGTCCCAAGTCACATGGATAATAAATAGTAGGTGCACTAATGTAAAATCCAGCTTCTTTCAATTGCACCATGCTGACTCCATTTTTTCCCATGATTTGGTCGAAGTTTTATAAAATTAGAAGATGAAAGAAAAACTGGTTAGAATAACTAACAACTTGGATGAAAGATTTGGAATTTTTAAATGATTTCAATAGGCTAGAATGATTGGTTGAATCAATTAGGATGAAATTTAAGGGACGGAGACAGTGATTTCATTGATATAGCCATTTCTCCTATGGAGAAACTCCCTCTTCCGGTACAAATCAGCAGCTTCTCTGACACTAACACCCTTAGAAGTTGCGTAGGGCAGTGAAGGGTTAAATGTCAAACAGCCAGTACTTGTCAGGGTCAGGACTTGAACCCAGATCTTCCTGGAACCAAGGTCGGTTCTGTATCCACTATCCCACGCTGCCTCTCACAATGAAATTTCATAGGGTTCACTGTAAAGTTCTATATTTGGGTTCAAAAGATCAAATTAAAAAAACAGTATGATAAAGTATATGGCAACTGTGGGGAAAAAACCTGGAGGTTTTAGTGGTTTGTAAGCTCAGTGTGAGTCAGCAGTATAACACGGCAGCTGAAAAAGCTAGCTTGATCTCCACTGTGCTAAAAAAAAAAAAAAAGGAGGTGTGTGTAGCCTCCAGATGAGCTCTGTTCAAACTCCATCTAGAATACTGTGTTCTGTCCTGGCACCAGAAGGATGTGGACAACTTAGACGATGCCCACAGGAAGGGATGAAGGACAAGGAACCATGCCACATGTGGCAAATTAAAGTAACCAGGGATATATAGCCGGGACAAAAAGATGGGAGGGGGAAGGATGAGGGATATGATTGCCACTTTGAGGCACTTAGGAGCTGTCCTACGGAAGAGGGATTAGACTCCTTCAGTTTGGTCCCAGTGGGAAGAAACAGGAGCAATTGAACTTGCAAAGAGCCAGATGTCCCTTGATAAGGAAAAACTTCCAGAATATCCTCCAGAGATTGTGAATTCATCACCTCCTCCTCCACTAAACTAATCCATCACTGGATGCTGCTTAAGCAACCATCAGGGATGTTAGGATAATAGTTCCAGATCAGAAAAAAATCTCAGAGGCTAGCCGGTCTAACTAGCTCATTTTATAGAGGAGGAAACTGAGGCCTCGGGATGAAGGTCAAGCAACTTGTCCAAGGTCAAACAGGTAATAGGAGTCATAGGAGTTTGAACCCAGGCCCTCTGATTCCAGAGACAGTATTTCTTCCACTGGTGGCTGCAGAGGGAGCTACTTGCTCAGGTGGGAGTAGGACTATACTCCCTCTGGGGTCCCTTCCAAGTCTGAGACTGTGGTGCTCTGAATGGGGTAGGTCCAAGGTCTTAGAAATAAACTTTGTAAAATAAAGACATTGGCCTGGATGTTTTCTGAAGATCCTTGGTAGCTCTATGCAGTATGAGATTCCCAAGTTCCACAACTTTCATTGAACAGATTCCTTCCACTTTGGGAGCTCACTGTCTCACTTGCCAGCAGGTGGCAGTGTGACTTTGTTCTTGGAAGTCCCCAACTTTTCTCAGCTGCTGAAAGCAGTTTCCCCAGATCTAGTGTGTTACCATCCTACTCAGCCCCACTCCCACTCCCCGCAAATCTAAAACTTTGATGGAAATAGAGGCCTGCCTAGGGGAGGAGGGGGGAGTCAGCTGCTTGGAGTCCCAACTGGAACTCTGACAATGCCCACTGAAAGCCTCCAGTTTCTCTAAAATTGGCACATCTCAGCTGCAGGGATTTCGGAGCCAATTCCCATTTAAATGAGGCAGTGTGGGTTTGGTAGAATAAGTGCTGGACAGGAATCAGGAGCCTGAAGTTCAGCCTGGGGTAGTGGGAAAAGCAATACACTAGGAGTTAGAAGACTTGAATTCAGAAGCTGCCAACTAGCTGTGCTATCTTGGGCAAGTTGCCTCTATATGCCTCAGTTTCCCAATCTGTAAATCAGAGGGTTGAACTTGTTAGCTGAAGTTCTCTCCTATCTCAGTTCAAACAACTCGGGAAGCTGTGAGTTCTAGAGTCTTTCTGTGGGGGAGAGATTTTGTTTTAACAACTCCAAACGGGACAGGGAGAGAGAAGGGAGAGTAGAGGAAAAACCATCACCAGTGCTTAATAACCATAACTTTGTCACTTTCTGACCTAGAACCCAAAGAAACTTAGAGGTGACAGCAAGGGCAAAATCTTTTATTTTCACCTTTGTCCTCTAGTAACTAGCATAGTGCCTGCCACGTGCTAAGTGATTAATGCCTGTTGATTGATCGCAGAGTACTACAAAGTGTATTGGGCCTGGGAGTCCAAAGACGGAAATGGAAGAAAAGGAAATATGCATTTATTAAGCTCCTACTATATACCAGCAGGTATTACTATTATCATCCCCATTTTACAATTGAGAAAACTGAGGCAGAAGTTAAGTCATCTGCCAAGGGTCACATAGCTAGTGTCTGTAGCTGGATTTGAATTCAGGTCTTTCGGACTCCAGATGCAGTGATTTATCCACTATGCTCTAGAGTCTAGTCCCAGCTCACTGTGCCACCTTAAGTATGCAGTTTCCTCTCTCTGAACCTCAGTTAACTGAAAAAGATGAACTAGATCACATCTAAAGTTCTTTTTATGAATGGGATTTGATTCTTGTTATCATTAATCAATGAGGGGAGCAGCAGGAATAATTCTTAAGGCAGATAATCCGAAAACAATAAATATTATTTAGTAATGCAATACACATATATGTACACATATATACATATACATGTAATCAGCAGCTTTATCTTGATAATCGTATTGGACTGAAATTAACAGTCAATATGCCAAGAGAAGCTCTGAGGATACAAGTATAGGCAAAAGTCAGTCCCTTCTCTCAAGAAGCTCTCGGTCTGATGAGGGGAGGGGGACTACATTATGCAAACTACATTGTTGTCCTTCCCTTCTCAAACAGGACCCGGACATCAGGAAGGTAATACCCTAACTCGCAAATGAACTGGATTTAAGTGAGGAAGGGCTGAGCAAGGTCACCAGCCTCACTTTCTCCTCCATAATCATCTGGGGTCCAATGGCAAGATTTAGATCAGGACAACCAGAAATGGCCCAGGATGAAATGGAAAACCTTGGCCTTTTTAAGCTAAGGTCCTTCCCAGGTCTCAGTTTGACTAAAGTTACTCCCATTCAGTGACTAAGCCCAGGCAAAAATAAGGCAAAGAATGGCCTTTTTTGCCTAGTCAAAAAACAAAAATCTGGGAGGGCAAGACCCTCAGGATTTCTGGCAACTTTTGGGGCTATTTACACTGACTCAGTGAGCCGTCAGTAGGCTTAGGCTGGAACCTATCAATCAAGGAGAGCCAGAGTGGTCTGGATTTAAGGCATGGTCCTTACAGGAAGAAATCTAGCCCTTAAACTCCGAGATATTCTTCAAGGTTTCAGCAATCAAAACTTACACGGTTCTCTTTGAGAACGAAGGACAAACAACCCCCTCTGAGTAGTAGTAGGTACCCAGCTGGCCAGTTCCAGCTGGACGATGAGGCTCCTTTCTTCCTTCCTTCCCTCCCTCCCTCCTCCTCTCCCTCCATCATGTTGTTAAGGCAGATAAGGTGTCATGTTGTTACCTGGGGGTGCTCTGCCCAAAGGAACAAACTACATACAAATAAGATAAATGCAGGATAAATTGTGGGTACCATGACTGTTTCCTTTGTACTCAAGACGGCCCAAAATGACATCACGATGTTGAGGTCGATGTACCAGGTGTCTGGCTGTGGCTGATCAGACCAATGTGAGCTCAGACGGTTCTACCACAGGCTGGGTAATCTTAGAATGTACTAACGTTAAAGAGCAGTGGGAAGGGCTTCTGGCAGAGTGTGAGACTTTATCAGAAACTTGAAGAATGCTAGGAAACTTAAGAGACAAAAAATGAGGGATTGTTTCAAGCTTGGGGGACACCAGATGGAGCATTTGTTGGAGGCAGAGCAATGAGGCTAGCCAATTACTGAACACTCATTAAGCACCTACTTTGTGTCAGGTGCTGGATCCCAGACTATATAGCTGGGAATAAAATGTATGAAGGCTGGAAAGGTAGGAAAAGGCTACTTTACTTGGCTTTAAAAGCCAATAACAGGGAGTCACTGGAGTTAATCCAAAGGATGGTATGGCTTCGACCTTATTTTAGAGAGATTAGTTTGACAGCTGAATGAAGGATGAATTGGAATTGAAAAAACAAGTTGGGAAGACCAATTAGTAGTCCAGGTGTGTCATTATTGGAGAGAAGCGGGGGAAAATACTAGTTTTATGTAGATAGAAATGACAAAATCTGACCACTGATTGGATTTGGAGGCAGGGAGAGTGAAAAGCCAAGGATGGTATGGATGTAGGTTGTGAATCGTTTGACTGGGAGGATGGTGGTACCCTGGACAATAATAGGGACATGAGGAATATGGAAGGTTTTAAGGAGAAAGTTGAGTTCAGTAGGGACATGTTGAATTTAAGGTATCTACAAGACACCCAGTCTGAGATATCCAATAAGCAGCTGGAGATGTGAGCCTGGAGGTCAGTGACTGGGGAGAGGGGCCCCAAAGCCTGCTGGGGTCCAGTGGGGGTCTGGCTCAAGATAAATGTCTCATAGAGCAGTTAATCCACTTGTACACATCAGAAAAGTCAGGAACTCTTATATCCCTTCAGAGTGGGCAGATCCCCTGGATGCTAGATCATTTCCAGGGGATGATGGAATTCCCTGGAGCTAGTGATTTCCAATTAGTTGTGTTACTCTTGAAGGTGTCATCCAGGGATTTAGCACTTTTGCTCCTTTCCCCCAAATGCTGACATGGTCCTACCTCCCTTAGAAACATCTGTGGACACATCTCTGGGCCATTTGTAATAATGACTACTCCTATTTTTATGGTGCTTTAAGGTTCACAAAGAACGTTCTTCATAGCCATTCTGTGAGGTAAGTCCTACAAGAATGTTTATTCCCATTTTATAGATGAGGAAATCAAGGTTCAAATAAGTGATGAGACCCGCCCAATTACATAGCTATCGAGTCCTGGTGCCAGGATCCAATCTCTTGTCTGGATCCCAAAGCTGGGGCTCTTTCTACTGTGCTTGCCTTGGAAGGGTACTAATAAAAGATAAGTCAGTTCTGAATTTGTGTCTGTCATCTGCCTCTCTGTACAGAGGGGAGGCACTACATGATCTGGTGTAGGTCTGATTTCCAGGTACATAAACACTGTATTCATTGTACCTACTTATCACCCTCAAGTGGCTCCTACCTCTGGATAATCTGGGTTCTCAGTGCCTCTTTCCTGAATAGCTCCCCTTCTCCACTTCACACACATAGGCAGCCCCTTACTAAGAAATCTTGCCTTGGGGGTCCAACACAGCACACCTAAATTACATTATGTTATCCCCTGGGCCTTCATAACATAGCTTCTTAAATGTCCTTAACAAGAGTGGCCCTGGATTCATATACCACCTCTGCTATCAATGTGACTGTAGGCGAATCCCAAACCTCTTTGGACTTTCATTTACTCACCTCTAAAATGATTAGCTGCTCTTCATGGTCCCTTCCTAACTTGAAAGCTATGTTCTGGTGCCAAATAATACAAATATTATTCCCCCCTCCTTTAGAAACAATGAAAATAAGAACCATGAAGATGAAGTGACTTTGTCCAAGGACACATGGAATTTGAACCCAGACCTCCTGGCCCCACATCCACTGCTCTTTCTACTTCTAGACTCATCCTTTAATATAAGTCTTTGCCCAGGAATGTGGCCCTTTCTCAAAAGTTCTTTGAGGGTAGGGGCTCTATCTCTGCATCCTCCTCCAGGCACAGAAGGCCAGCTACAGGCTACGACTTTTGCAAGTACCAGTGTGGGTCAGAATTCCCTTGGGTGATCAACCTCTCAAGTACTGTGTCTCTGCTCCACAGGGTCTACCCTGGGCAGGTATCGCTATGGAAACCAGCTGTAGTAGAGAGGCCACCTGACAGGTTGCTAAGCAGCGCCAAGCAGGAGGATGAAGATTATTGGGCGACAGGAACCAGACAGGCCCTTACTTTACCTTTGGGGCTGGATGGTGAGTGTGCCCTTGGGAGCAGGTGAAGTAGAGGCCTTTTTCACTGTCTGTAGGAAAAAATTCCAACTCCCTTGCCTCAGATAGAAGGCCCCTAACCTACCTTTTCTGCTTTTTCCCCCTACGACCCCCTGGAGGACTGCCCATTGTTGGCTGAATCCTGGGGCCAGGAAGATAGAGAAGAAACAATCTCAGGCAGAGAATATACGTAACAGATTTTATTACATTAAACAATAATAACTTGATAGCAACAAGTTCAAGAGAAGTTCAGCATAGGAGCTTTGAGCCCTGCAGAAGCGTGAACGCCACCTGCTGGAGGCGGGGAGTTTCAGCCTCCTGAGGGGCAGGTCACCAGAGAGCCCCCAATCCCACTGCCTTCACTCCCTCCTAGGCGGGTGGAACGAAAAAGGACCCAATTCATGACCCATGTGGCATCTGCCTCGATGACAAGAGAAGGGGGAGGAAAGTGGAAATGAAAAGAGGGGTAATAAAGGCCATTTGGAATCCACAATTTTGTTTTGTTAAGTATATAGGCAGATTTATTCATTTGCTGGGGGTTAAGTGGAGACCAAAGTGGCAGACCTCAGCCACCCTCATCTCTGAGACGGAAGGGAGGATTCATTCACAATCACTCTCCTGTCCTTGCTGTAAGCCCCTTCCTGTTTGGTGGGGAAAGGTGACCCAAAGCTGTTGTGAGGTGCTGTCTTTCTCTTCTCCTACCCACTTCTGGCCTTAGGACAGAGGGCAAGGATTCAACCTGGCAAAACTGCTGCAAGGCTTGTCTTTGGTTGTCAACTAACCCTCTGCAGATTTCCCTGTATCCTTTTACCTGCCTCTTAAGCATGGCAGACAATACCGGATTCAACTTTCCTGGTCAACTGACAAGCAGCATGCCCTTCTCTGGTTATGTGTCCTAGGTCTTCAATATTGCTGCCACCAAAAGGAAGCCACTGGTCTGAGGTTCAAATCTCTCTTCTCCACTCTCCACACCCCAAGCTCTCTAGCCATGAGCACACAAGAATGCCCTACTCTTCTCATAATCAATAAGCTTAAAAGTCTGTTGTATGAACCAGGTCCAGATTAGTCACATTCAAGGCTGCTCCTTTCAGCTCCTCTTCCCCATTTCACCAGGGGATGAACTGAGGCCATTATCCAGTTCAGGCTAGAGTTAGGGTGGGGTAGAGGTGAGGGTTTGAGCAGTTAGGGATTGGAGAGTCTGTGTTCTCTCCCATTCTCTCAGAACTTGTAGTACCTGCCACTTGGGATCAGGCATCTCCCAGGGGATCCTGGGGCAGCCCCCGGCTCTCAGACAGCTTGGAGACAAAAAGTATTTATCACACGAGATGGAGCCAGATGGTGGCTATTATTAACCTGTTATTAACCGGGCAGTTATATTACATCATTTATTTTGAGGTTCTACAGAGGAAACCAAATGCTACTACATATTTAGCCCGGCCTAAAGTGACTCACCAGCTTGTGAGCTGCCGAGCACCATGGATGTAGCAAGACACCAATCCACAAGTGTCTTCCAGCCCCATGTCAAACTGGTTGAGACAGAGATGTTACAGGATGCTCGCTTCCCATTTCCTTTGAACATCCACTAACATTTGACCCTAGACTCAGCTTATCATCCTTCTGAAGAGCTTTCTGGAGTTGAACCAATTCATGGAGAAGAAAAAAATAAGAAATAAAAGGAGAAAGAATAAGAGGAAGCAGATAAAGGTTCTAGGTTTAATGAAAAGTTCACCCCCAGATGCTTTGGATATGAATATTCACAAGGTCCTCAGTGATCCAGAAGGCAAAAATCAAACAAACAAATGGGGAAAAAAACCACTGCTAAATGCTGCATGGGTCCATGGGGAAGCCAGAAGTCAGTGTATGTCAGTTGCATGGCTCACTGCCCCCCACTGCCCACTTGGTAAGCAAAATAGATGTCCATGCTTTTTGTATTCTCCTGGGAAATGCTTGATGACAGCATGAGATACCAGCTCAAGTGGGTACTGAATGTACCACTCCAACACACAAACAAACACACACACACACACACACACTCTCTCTCTCTCTCACTGTCTGTCTGTCTGTCTGTCTCTCTCTCTCTTCTCTCTCTCCCTCCACCCCTCTTCTCATCTCTCAGGTTCCCCACAGGCCCTGTGGGTTGGGGCAAGGGGAGGAAGCCATCAACCATTAGAGCCCATAATCACAACATTTGGGCTCAAGAAAGCCACGAGATGGAACTTGGTTGGCAGGCAGCCTTGCTTTGGAACAGTGGATAGCTTCAGAAAGCTCTGCAAATAGGATTCATCTAAGTACTTCTTCAACCTCCAACTGAAGTATGCCCATACGGAACAAAAGAGATTGTGAACTGTATGACAGTTTCAAATGATATTGTCTTTGCTTTTTTTTTCTCCCCCTCATCATCATTATTATTATTTTGGACAATTCTAACCCCACTGTCCATCAAATTCTACCCCACTGTTCATCAAAATCCTAGCATTTGCAGCAGTGATTTTTGAGTGACCAATGACAGATGGACGGGATTTCACAGTAAAACAGAGCTGCAGGACGGCCAGGCTATTCAACAAAAACAGGACAGGACTTACAAAAAAAGTCAGGGGGAGGGAGGAGAAAAACCTTGGAAGTTTCATTCCAGAAACAGAAATTACAATAATAAAATAAAATAAAAATATTTCTGAAGAGATTGCATATAAAGCCTTTAAACACTTTTGGAAGATTTCCCTCCCTCTTTTCCATTCTCCATCTCCCGGTCGGAACGTTTTACCAAGAAAGTGTATACAATAATCTCTAGAAGTGAAATAAAACAACTCCCTCCCCCCTCCCCAAACACATGATCCAAGTATACACGAGGGATAAAATTACATTTGTACAAAAATAGATTTTTTTAACCTAGTGATGCTTTAGACATTTTTCTTATCTCTTTGTTTACTCGTCTTTCTTTCTAGACATTTAGCTATGTATTTGTCATAGCTAAGGCATTGCCAAAGAGCAGGGACTGCTAAAGCTGTTACCCGACAGCATCTTAAAATAGATGCATCTCCTCATCTTGAGATAGTCATTCGAACCCAGATTTCACCAAAGGAGGGGTCCTTATGTACTTGCTTACAAGAAGCAAATTTACAGGAAAACAGAAAAAAGAAACTGATTAAAAATAAACACAAAACATTTGTAATTGCTACAGGCATAATATATGTATATGTGAGTGGGGATATATATACAGTGTATATATCTACAGTACATACATGTATACACACACACACACATATGTATCAACTTAAAATAGATCATGCACCTATTCATTCAGTGATGGGGACAACATCAGCTGATTATCCACTGCTCTGCAAGTTCTGCCCAGGCATTTTTGGAGGCCATTGAGAAGATGGTTTTACCAAGAGTTTCCCTATCACTTGTGGACCTATGGTTGTGGTAGAAAACACCAGGGCAGGTTCCCCCAACACCATGGGAAAATAGGCCATAGGTCAACCACAGGGGCTCTTCTGAAATGCCCTGCCTTAGATAATGGTTCGTGTGAGCTGAGTGTTCAGAGGAAGTGTTCTCTACCTCTGGGCAGGGGATGGTAAGAGCGCCATGGACCCTGGAGTGAATACTCTAATGTGTCCACCAGGTAAGCCAGATTCCAAGGAAAAGTCTGACCTAGTGGGGAAGTTATTAACCAGCATGGCAGAAGCAAATAGGGAATGTGGCTTTTCTGTCCCAAATGAGGTCCCAAGGAACCGCCAGTGGTTTTAACAAGTGACATTTCCTCAGTGCTCTATCATCATGATAAGAATATAGAGACACTGCCCAGAGGTCAAAGTGCACAAACGATTAAGGCCCACTCCTGGGGCAATTGCAGTCTGTATCAGGATCACAAACAATCTGCCATGGCCCTTCTCCTAGATTTTCTGAGGAGGGGATCCCATGAGGAACCAGAGGGGGGGAAGGAGGAGAAGACTACAGGACCGGACAGCCAAGGCTGCTGGGAGTAACTACCAGTTGGCAATTGCTCAAACCTCCATTTTACACTTGGTTTTTTGTTTCTTCCCCCAAGCCAGAAGAAAAGGGACAGAACAGGAATAGGGGGGCAAAGGGTGGCTAACAAGCTGATGTTAGTGCTATCTTTAGAAAATTAAAGATTGTCCCACCAAAAAAAAATAATAATAATTACAAAAAAATCACCTTAATTGAACCAGATTTTCATGAGGATACTAAACGTCTGGTTAAATAAAAGTCCTAACTCTCTATTGAATAATGTGCCATTTTACCCAAATATCACCTCTCCAAACAAGCAGTATATTTATAATAATAACAACATAATAATGAAAAGAGGAAAAAAAGCCAGAGTTTAAGGAAATACAAATTAATGAGTCAAATAAAACCCTATTATGGATTCATGCAAATGGGGTGGTGTATTTAAGGCTACAGTGGCATAATGAAACTTCCCGGGGAGGAGGGGGGATTTCTCACTTGGGAACATGCAGGAGATAACAGAAGACTCTGTGATATACTTAGGTGCTCACTCCGGGTACCCAACATCCCTTACCACTATGAGGGCAAGTTTTCTGCCATAAGCCATATCCATGGCTCCTCCCAAATGAGTCTGAGTCTACATTTATCCTAGACTTTTCATAGCTAGGACCAGCAAGGCAGGTCTGTGTGACTTAGGATAAACCACAAAGGCCCTAGAAAAGCTGGAGATGAGGTCCAGAAATTCCAGCATTCTTCTTCATATTGGCAAGAGCAGCAGCATCTTCTCCCACAGGATTTTTACAGGAGGGACCCCAGAAAAAGGTACAAAAGTAAGAGAGAAGCAAAGAAGGATTACCCAGAAACACTTGGGGTTATCTTTCATAAGGTTGATGTGATGACTAGCTCTTGACTTTTGCGTGACAGATTTTTGTTCAAGATGGCAAGATATGCTGGTCATGGATCCAATTCTTCACAATTCTATGGGTAGAAGTATAGAAATCCTCTCTACCTACCAGAGTGGAAAGAGGTCCCAAGCCTATAGCCTCATATAGTTTAGACTGAGTCTTGGAATTCACCCAGCCCAAATCCCGCATTTTATAGATGAGGAATTCAAGGCTCCAGAACGGGAAGAACTTGTCCCATGATCACGTTGTCACAAAAATGGTAGAGCCTGGACCACTGTGCTGGTGCTGCAGTTCCAAGTAATGTCACAATCACAACCAACTTTCAATCATTCAGAACTGGCCATTTGGGGGAAGATTTTGGATGAAGGACAAAGATGCCACCCTTTCCTTCCAGGCTGGACTAACAGAACTGTAACCTCATCTAACGTTCAGGATTGATGCACCTGAGGAGCACATGGTAGCAATGTGAGGTGTTCCTCTACCTGAGCCAGGTATAAAGGATGCTGTCTCACTTTGGACAGGACAAGGCTGCTGTTTAAATGCACTACTAGCTGAAAGTAGAGACTAGAGGGAAGGGTAGCAAATGTTTTTTCAAAAACTATAACCTACTAACTCAAACTTAAAATCAAGCCTTGAAGAAATCCTCTTTTGTTGGGAAAAAAGAAATAAATACAGGGACCTCATCCTTGGCTCTGAGTGAATATTCTGAAAGAATGGTCATTTTCTTCTCCTACCTCAACCAGAGTCCCCAGCCTGGCTTTTCTCAAGCTCTTCTCTCATCATTTCTTTCTGAGGAAGCATTTATTGTCAGGAAATACTCCACTCCCAGTGGAAAACATGGGAAGGGTGAGCATGGAAAAAGAAAGTGCTGAAGTCAGTAGAAACAGGGTGGATTCAAGCTAGATGCATATGTCTAGAGAGACAGGAATATATCCTACTGTCTGAGCTGGAACATCAAATCACCTATTGATAATAAAAGCCCTGGGATCTGGAGTCTCAGAAGCACTGAATAATTAGCATCATTAGGCAATGATCATAAGAAGGAGATTTGTAGGTCCAAGACAGAACCTCTTCACAATTAGCTATCTGACTATGTAATAGGCTACTCCAGGAAGCAGTGAGTCCCACTATCCAAGATGGTATTCAAGATGAGGTTGGACTACTGTCTTATCAGGGATTTTGTAGAAGGGATGCCTACATTAAAATGAAACTAGATATACTAGTTAGAACTAGCCAGAAGATTCACAGAGTCTTCCAAGAGAATTAATAAAATGTCTCAGTAAGTCCAAGATGATGTTATCTGAGAAATCTAATGGAATATTGCCGTACAGAAACCTGGTGCTTTCCAGGCTGCCTCCAGAGCAACCAGCAATATTCCCTAAATATAACCTGGAGGAGGAAAAGATAACAAAACTTGTATGTATCACCAAAGACATTCACTTTTCAGGATGGGCAAGCAGTGGCCCAGGGGACTGCTCTCTTTTCTCAGGCAGTAATGTACTGCCCCTACTGTGGGGTAGACCTAGAAGTCCATTTGTGATTTAACTCCTTTTTTTGCCTCAAATTCTCAATGTCCTCTGAATAACAGAAAATAGGAAGTCTTAAAGATGGAAATGACTCAAGGAACAGATGTTCATTGACACCCCTCAATTAGAGCCACCCAGTTACCCAAGCAGAAAATCTTCTGAGCTGACCTGTATTAATGGTGCATAAAGCAATCCACCAGAGTGTGTGTGTGTGTGTGTGTGTGTGTGTGTGTGTTTCTGTGTGGGCTGCAGAGCTCACAGCAGCCTACAATACATCTGGAATGGCCAGCTTTCTTCCAAGAAGCTACTTGAAGAGCTAAATGATGACCCTAAGACAGCCAAACCTAGGAAGTCCAAGTCCTCAAGACACTCTAGTGGCTAGTCTCAGCCAACTTCAAGAGCCCTCAATGGTTGAAAAAAAAAGAAATTTTGGAAACAAGCAAAAAGATCAACACCCAAGGGTAAGACTGACCTTGGTCAAATGTGAGTACATGTGTGGGTGTCAAGGGCTTGGAACCCAGGATGAGTAGGAGAAATCTGGAGGCTAAGAGGAGGGAAGAAGGGGGGGAGGAAAAAAGGGTATCTGAGTCACTGTAGCCTTAAAGAAACACTCTCCCCTCCCCAAACCAAAAAAACAATATCTGTACATTGAAGTTGGCTCATGTTTTGATTGGCTCTGGTGCTGAGATAATAGCTTGTTATCTTTGGAAAAATGGTGCATGCACCCTCTCACTGAGTGGAGGGTAATTGTGGGGTCGAGTGGCAGTCGCCAAAGTCACCTCCTCTAGTCTTCCCAAGGTTGGCTGGAGGGGCCTGCCAGCAAGGGACCATTTACTATGAAAGCTGGGCCCCCTCTTCCTTTTCTTCCCTCCCCCTCTTTTCCAAGGATGACAACGCTCTGTGCAAGTCATGAGTTATCTGGGTACCGACACTGTCAAGGTCACCAATACTGAGAGAAGATGTCCTCTTTTTGAAGAAGGCAATAATGGATAATTAAAAATAAAAGTACAAAAAAAAAACCAACCAAAGAACAGGTGATTTGAAAAAACAAACAGTAAGAATAAGACAGTCCCACTGCCTCCCCATTAAATACTCCCCAAAACCACTGTGACCAAAGAAGCCCCATGGATTTAGCTCCTTCTCTCCTTTGTCCTCCAACTCCATTTCCAGAGAACTCTCCCATGTCCCCACAAGAGCAAAACCCAATGGAGAAAAGGGTGGCAGGTGATGGCGGGGGGGGAGGGGCATGACTGAACCAAGCAGGAGGAAGATGGAAAGGATTAGAGTTTGGTTGGATTTTAAACCGTTTCTCTCCCTTTGGTTGTCCTGATTCCACTGTCTTTCATCCCAAGAAAAGAAATTAAAAAGAAGTAATAATAACAATAAATTTCTTAGGTGTAGCAGTGAGCAAACCAGCCCCAAAGGGCAAAAGGCGGCATGGAGATGGGGACCAAGGTGAGGAGATGGGATGTCATCCAGGCTGAGAAGAACTGAACGAAAGATGTTTCTGGCATCAGCAGAGAGGTTGGGAGAGGGGGCTGACTCCCACTGGACAGAAAAGGACTGACCCGATGGGGTGAGGTTTGGTCTATGTCATTTGGTGGGGGGCCTCCAACATCTCCATCAGGAAGGTGTCAATGGGTGTATCTCCTATTAGCTTGAAGAAGAAGAGGTGCTCCAAGCATTTCAGGCCAATGGACCGGAGAGCAGGGAGACGGAGCAAGAGCTTGGCGAACCTGTAGACGGAGGACATTGGGAGTTAAGATGAGAGCAAATGGTGAAGGTGAAAAAAGTACAAAATCTTTTCAACATAGGATAAGATTAAGAACTGGGAGAAGTCATAAAGATCCAAGCTGAACTCCTAATTTCACAACTGCAGAAATCAGACCCAGAAAAAGGAAGAGACTTGCCCAAAGTGATACCAGTAGGAGTCCAACCCAGGCCCTTCACCTCCAAATCCAATGCCATGTTCAACACAGCACACATTAGTGATGCAACTTTAAAACCTGGAAGTTCAGTGACTTTTATACATAGGGTCTAGAGGCCCATTTAGTGACCCTGTGCATCACTTGGAGCTGGCTCTAATACCCGTCCTGTTTTTAGCTGGATCAGGAAAATGGGTTCCCAGGAACCAAAGCAGTTGAACCAAGCCAGAATCTCCCAGAAGAATGCCTCTCAAAGTAACCTGAGAGTGAAGGGATGAAGTCACACATCCTCAGATAGAACTTTAGGAGTTCTGTAGGGATAGAGTTAGAACTTTAGGAATCGGGGCTAAGAAAATAGCCTGCCAGAAGCTGTCCCTGACCACTATGGCCCCCAATGAGCCTACCTTTCTCTGAACTCCTCAAGTACCTCATATTCAAATTTAACATTTAAGTTAGTACTAGCTTCTATATCATTTTGTTTTGGGAGGTCTGACCATGTCATTCTCCCACCCAATGAACTCTCAAATGGCTCCCCTCCCTCTTGCCTCCAGGAACAAATATAGAGTTCCTCCTAGTTTTTAAAGGTACTTCACAAACTGGCCCCAACCTATCTTTCCAGCCTTAGTACATAAACATTATTCTTCTTCCCACCCTTCCAACCAAACCGGCCTTCCTACTGTACCTCATATGGGGAATTTTACCTCCTGTCTTGGTACAGGCTGTCTACCCCACCCCATTCCTGTAATACAATCCCACCTCAACTTTGCTTCAATCAATCAATATTTATTAAGTGCCTACTATGTACCAAGCACTGTGCTAAGCTTTCCAGAATCCTGTTTTGTTTTGTTTTTTTAAAACTGTGCTAAGCTATATATGAAGACTCTCTTAATACCTACCCACTGCCCTCCCACTCCAGTGCTTCTATCTCAGCCGTTAGCACTTTTCCTTCAAAAAATATAGCTTATATATATTTTGTACATATTGTCTCCCAGACAGAATGTAACATCTTATTTCATTTTTGTTTTTAAACCCCTGTGCCCAGAGTGAGCACTGACTCTGGCACATAGTAAGCCCTTAGACTCGTTTCTTGATTTGTTTTTACATCTCCCCTGTATTAAAATGCTGTCTTTCTAATTAGACTGTAAATTCTTGAGAGGAGGTCCTTGTGGGGAAGAGAGGGAAAGGTGGGGCAGGGAGATAGAGACCGGATCCCTGTCCTTTTGTCTCCCCCACGGGCAGGCACTGAATTAAAAAAAAAACTTACTGAATAATGGATTTCTATTTCCACGCTCTTCCTTTGGATAACTTCTGCTTGCTCTGATTTCACTCATCAGATATCACTGTATGACTCTAAAAGGTCCCAGCCACTCCTAGTGAACTTGAACCCAAGGCAACCTTCCCCTTAAATTCTGCAGGGAGCTTGACCTCAGGGCAGTTAAGCACGTGCCCTTCCTGCCAAGCCTAGAACTAGTCAAATGACTCCAAGAGGCTGGGGTTTCTCTTCCGGGCCCTCCCTGCTCCCTCGCCCTGCTCCCCTCACCAGGGACCTAACGTGGGCTTGGAGACAGAAGGCATTCACTTCCCTGCTCGGCTTCCTGGCTTTGAGCTTGGGAGTGGGGATGGAGGTTGGGAAAGAGGCAGAGGGAAAGCAAAATATTAGAGGAGCATTTTTAAAAGGAGAAATCTTAAAAGAGTGAGCTGGTGTCATGATCATACTCAGCTGCCAATGGGCATGTGAAAAAATGCATGGCAAACAGAGCCGGGAGGGGAGACTCAGACACTGCTTTAAGCTGTTAGCAAGCCTTGACTCTGCCTGGCTGATACATGCAGGGGCTCTCACTATGGGCAATGAAGGAGTGGTGGGGGATGGCTGGGGGCTAGCCTTATTAATAATTAACAATGTCTTTAAGAAAAAAAATCTTTGTGGTTTGTTGCCATACAATCAGCATTTTAGAGTCGAAAATGCAGTTTAAAGGTTGGAGGAGGGCCAGGGAACGGGCTGTTTTCTGCTGAGCTGGCGAGAATGTTAGGCAGGAATCCAGGAAAAACAAATCAGTCCTGCCATCCCCCCACCCCCACCCGATCCAGGAAGTTTCACTTTAAACCGAACCAGATGATGGCTGAACAGAGCTCGGACAGTTAACCATGAGCTTGCCAGCCCAAAGTCTGTGGGTAACTGTTCCCAAGGAAAAGTCAAGATACACTGATGGCCAGGGAAACCCTACTCCAATTTCTTCTGTAAAGGTGGCAATTGTGATGGGACAGAAAAACACCCAAGGAGGGTGGGTAGATACATGAGGCTCAAGTTGCATGATACAGGAAGTTGCTAGGGTCTCCCTGACTCATTCCTCCAGCCAGAAGAAAAGGTATAAAGCTGTTTCTGGGTTTAGAGTATGATCATGGAGGATTATGGCTTGTGATGTTACTGATCTGTCAACCAAGGATTTACCCAAACCCACTGGAAACCTACTCTTATTACCTCAGTCTGAAAGTGAATGAAGTGAACAGGCTTGCCCTTCTCGGAAGTCGGGAGACTCCTTCTAAATGGGCTTTGGCTGGGCCTTTTCAATCCAGGCAGGAAGCTGCCAAGGAAAAAGCCCCTGAAAATTTAGACAAAGGGCAACTGTGGGTATGCAGGGGTGACAGGGTTGAGGGGATGGAGGATACAGGGACAGAACTAGTTGTCATTCAGGGAGCTAGCCTCAGAAAATGGGAGGACCTGGTCTTAACAGGAAACATCCAGTCTCAGTTACCAACTAGACCTAGGTCATTGGATATGACCTTCTTCCTCTATCCAAGGGATCTATTAGGGAGGGTGGGGGGAAACAGTGGGGAGGACAGTAAGAAGGGTCTAAAGAAAGGCAAGGTCACTCTCCACTGACGAAACCTTAGAATCTAGAGATAGTTCCAAACAGACCCAGTGTCCCTCTAATAACCTGTCACAGATCTGTTTTCTGTGGATATCCTCAAACTTTAAATCCACCTGGAACATGACCATATTCTAAGCTGCTAGCTGGGGGAAGAGGAATTCTTAAGTTCACAGTCTCATGGCTAACAGTTGAGGGTCCTAACCTTACTGAACCTTAAAAATTCCAGAGGTACAAAGGCCCTAAGAAATCTAGTCCAACCATGAATTTACAATATGTTCAAGAGGTAATCATCCAGTTTCTTTTTCAAGACCTCAGAAGACAGCTCCATTTCATCTTCACAGTGATCTGTTAAGACATGTGGGGTTCCTCTCTCCTTGTATCAAACAGAAATCTCATCTTTTTGTAACTTCTACCCATTGCTTCCTCAAGCATCTCTTTCAAGCATGGCATGGGTGGGGTCCTTCTAATTTCAGGACTTTAGAATTTGAAAGTCTGTGCATTACATTCTCTTTTTCCTTTATGCTTCAAAGAAATAGATCACAAAAGAAAATCATTGTCTCCCAGTCTTCCACAGCCAGGGTGAAGGAAAAACCAGGCAGGATACTCACCTTCCAGGCTGGTCCGGATACTTGTGTTTGCAGTATGCTTCGAGGGAAGCATAAACTTTCTCTCGCAGGGCTTCCACTTCTGCAGGGTTGGAAAGTCCCTTAGAGTCTAAAAGGGAAGGAGAAATTCCAAAGGTAAGGCTCAGTTCTGATTGTGAAAGCTAGCAAATTTGAGTCCTTTCTGCGAAAATGCAGAGGGAGGGACCCACTGTAAATGATCTCCAAGGCTATAAGACCCATGGGATGGGAGAATTAGAGAGTCCAGGGCTACACAGAGACTGTTTCCCTTTGAAATCATTGAAGGCCAAATTCTACTGCTAGACTTTGATGAATCTACACAACACAGCCCCCACCCAACCTATCCAATCTTATTTTCCCATTGTTCATCACCATTCACCTTCTGTGGACTACTTCCTCTGCCCCAATCCATTAGCATCCCTGGTCCTGCTCCTCTCACTGTTCTTATCTTGAATGTATCTGCCCCTGGTTCAACTCCTATACAAAGTCTATAGTTCCTTCAAAATTTAGTTCAAATGCTGCCTCCTTTAGGAAGCCTATTCTGACTTCATCTCTCTCCTCTGGGCATCTACTGCATAAACAGACCCTAGAAACATGAATGCTTTCCTCTTCTCTGTTTCCTTTGTGTCAATGTTGTCTCTGGCTAGACTGTGCACTCACTGTATGTAGGAGCTGGGTCATTTTTACTCCGGGTCTCCCACATCACCCCCAAGATCTGTTGCTCATAGACAACTCTCACAAACGCTAGGTGAGTGATTAGGCACTCCTCAGGCTGATGCCAGCTCACTGTTCTATCCTCCAGTCCCCAAGGCTTCTCATCTTTTCTCTAATAGCTACTTAATAGCAGCTCAGTGTGGAAATAAGAAGGGTTATTAAACTAATTGAGATTCACACTTGATGTAGTGGGTTAAGTAGGAGCTTTGGCATCAAAGAACCAGGTCTCAGGTTCTAGCTCTGCTACTTATCCCTGTGACCTGGGGAAAATCACTGGAAATCACCTTTGTTTCCTTAATTATAAAACCACAGGGCAGGACTAAATGGTCTCTTAAGGTTTCTTCTAGCTTTAAGTCTTCCAGGATTATGGAAGCTAGATGAGGAAATTTGATTCTCTACTTAAATGATATCCCACCAGGACACCATGGTGAGGAAGGAGGAAAGAGAAACTGCTTGGCTCTCTCTCCTGTGTGACATGGTCTAAGTCATCTAAGACTGAGTCAAAGAGCATCAGGTGCTGCAGAATAAGGTCTCACAGATAAGTAGAAGTAGGGATAAGTGACGCTGCATGGACACCAATGAAGCATAAAGATACTGTCCAACGATCAGCCCCAAGTGTGGAGAGGTTCATTACCAGAAGGTTGGTTGCTAGAGGATGTTTTTTTTTAATTTATTTTTACTGCAGCAGCTAATAAAAATTATTTCCTTTAAAAAACAAAGGTCTTATGTTCCCAAAACAGGACACAAGGCCACCATCAGTGACTCTTGGGGGCAGCTCCTAAAACCCTCTAAGCCCAGAATTGTGCCTCCGAGAGGCTACTGACCAAAGAGTATTTTGATGGAAGAAACAGAGGAGGGAAAATTCGTTAAGCACCTACTATATGCCAAGGCCCAGTGCTTGTCACTTTACAAATATATTACCTCATTAGGTCCTCCCTACAACCCTGGGAGGTAGCTATTAATTATGATCCCCATTTTACAGATGCCCTGCTTGCCTTCACCTTTATTATGGTCAAAGGCATCCAAAACACCCCACCTTCCCTTAGTCACAAGCTCTAACATGGTCATGCAGGCCTTCAGTGAAAATGATTTGCAGTTTCTTTATGCTCTCCACCTCTACCTCCTCTTGAAGCAATGAGTTTTACAACTTTAATAAGCACTAGGAAATGTAGGATGACCTGTGGTTGGTCCTGTAACTACCTCCCCTTTGGTGGCAAAATAGAAAAAGAGCTTAAACTAATGTGAAAAAAACCTGGGTTCACATCATCCTTTGACTTCTACTTACATGATTACAGACAAGATAACCTAGGTTTGAATCTACAATCTAGAAAGCTCAGGGCAAGGCAAACATAGCTGGATTTGGAGTCAGGGAACACAGGATCTGATTTCACACAAATTACTTAACTGTTCTGGGACTCAAATTCTGTTCTCTAAATGAAGGAGATTAATGAGATGCTCTCTAAGATCCTACACAAGTCTAAATCTCTGATTCTGGTCAGGCATGGTGACTCCCACCTGGAGTCCCTGCTACGTAGGAGACTGAGGCTGGCATATCCCTTGAGCTTGGGCATTCTGTGTTGCAGCGGGCTAACTGTATGTCTGCACTAAGGTCAACATTAGTAAATATGGTGAGCATCTAAGAGCTGAGAGTCACCAGGAAACCTAAGGAGAGATGAATCAGTCCAGGACCAGAAGTGGAGCAGGTCAAATGTTTTATTCCCATCAGAGTGGGAAGAGACCTTTGAATAGTCCCTGTACTTCCAGACTGGATGAGAAAGAGAGACCCAATTCTTAACAAAAAAACAAAAACAAAAAAACAAAAAACCAAACCTTCTAATTCTGTCACATTTACCATCTAGGTAATTAGGTCATCCATTCAGCCATCCCTTACTGCCTGTGTGGTCTTGGACAAGTCATTACAGAAACCTCGTTTTCCTCCTCTGTAAAATGAAAGAGTTGGACTGGACTTGAAGTCTCTTCAGAACCTACACTGATGACGATGACGATGATGCTCCTAATGATAATGACACAACTATCCTAGATTTGGCAATTTCTCATCCCTCCTCCCAAATTTATGGATTTTTTTCTGCCCCCTTCTAGTACTCAAAACCTAGCGTATAAGAGGCACTCAGGAAATATATACAGATGATGAGGATTATTAAAAAAATACAGCCCAGAATCACACAGCTGGAAAGGAATTTAACAAACATCTATCCAACCTCTTCATTTTACAGATGCAGACATTTTAATATAAAGAAAAAATGCTCTTTCCAAAGTAATAAGCAGAGCAAGGATTTGAACCCAGGATTTCTGATTTTTTCTACTACATCCCACTTCCTCATCAAGCTACATCGGGAGTCTTAACTTATCCATACCCTCCTTTATATTTCTCAAAGTTCTCCCAAACCAGTGCCCTTTTCTTACCAGTTCTGTGCTTTGCAGGCTAGGGCTAGTTTCTCCGGCTGGATAAGAGCCAGAGCTTGAGGAGCAGGGTTAACATTTATGAGGCTGTCATAGTTAAACTGTGAGGTAAAGACTATGGAGGGATAAATGGCCCTATATCCTAGAGTGGACATTTTTAACTGGTTTGGCAAAGCCAAGTCCTATTTCAATGTGGTAATACTTAAGGACTGTACTGTATGATCTCATCACACCAGCCTCCCTCCCTCATTTCCCATTTGGACCTGTCCCCTCCAATCTGTCTATTACTTTTTCTCCTTTCGTCTCCACAACAGACATTCTTGACCCTCACTGCTGAGGTTATAGGTTTGCCAAGTTTTCTTTCTTGCTCTCTTTTTATGGCTTCCAAAGATCTCTGGAGATCAAATTTGCCATAATCTGTCCTAATCCCTCCCTCTTCTTTTCCCCCTTCTCAACCTTCACTTGACATCTCTACTAAAACGGGTTTCTTCCTTCTGATTCCAAGCCCTTACCAAACATAATTCTGCATGAGCCATTCAAAGACTATTTCATGAGATTACAAGACTCAGAATAGAAGAGACCTTAAATGCTCAACGCCTCTCATTTTATACAGATGGTGAAAAGAGGCCCAGAGTGGTCAAGTGACTTATCTATGGTCACTCAAGTAGCAAAAGACAGCCCTTCTCCAATTTGAGACCCAACATTACTTCCTTTAAAAAGTTTTTCAGGCAGGCCTTGCATCTCACTGTACATTCTACATAAATGTTAGCTGAATTTCACATCATCCCATTCCTTGGGTAGTAAATGGACTTGCTTTCTAACCTATCTCCAAATCTAAGAACAAGAGCATGGCCAATTGAGCCAGTCATGGTGGATTAGGCTATTTGAGCTTTTTGTATGGGAAGGTGACCCATCAATCACTGGTGACAGCTGAGCCCATCAGTGCAGTAGATAGTGAAATGGAAGCAGACTAAAGAGAACATATGTATGCTCTAGGCAACTAGGCAACTTGGAATCACATCTCTGTTTTCCTTTCTGCTTCTTCCTTGAGGAGGGATCCGAACAATGTGAGATGTACCAACTCTGCAAACTTAGCTGCTATGAAGATTTTGACTGAGTAATTGATACATGGAAGCCGGAGGACGTGGCTGGCTTAAGTGACTCAGACACATTTAGATGAAGGATTATGGGCTATTAACACAAAATTAGGTTGAGTAATTTCCCCAGGAAGGGAAACTCTGTAATGGCTATCAATGAAAAAGAAAGACAATTAATATGGCTTTCATCTTACAGACTGTCAGAGATGACATAATAGCCTTGATTGCCCTGAATAAAACCATAGAATACATCCTGTAATGTTATCAGAGAAAAGACTGGTAATTTTGCAGTCCAATGACCTCCTTTTACAAATGTGGACACTGAGGTCCAGAGAAGGGAAGGATTAGTCACATGAACAGTAACTAATCAACTCGCAAGCATTTATTAAAGCCTTCTCTGTGGCAGGTACTGTGCTAAGGGATGACCAGCAGGAATCAATGCTGCCTTCAAGGAGCTACACTCTATCTTTAATAAGTGGAAGAATCAGGACTTAAAGCTCAGGTCTCTTAGCTCCCAGGTCAATGCTTTTTCCATAGCTGTTACAAAGCCTATTTCTAAAGGGCCTTGCATAGAAATTTCAAGAATAAAAATTGCTGAGACCTGCCTCTTACCACAACCTTGCAATTTAGCCTGGGACCCCAGCCTCAGAGAAGCCAGGCTAGTTACTGCTAAGAAGGAATCAACTGGCTTCTCTCCTAAGTCTTGTGCATCTCAACTAGAACATTAATGGTAGAACTTCCAAAATTCTGGTGCAGAATATGAGGATTCTATGGGTGCTGGAAGATTCTACTAGGAAGATGGTTGGGAGCAAGGGAAGCACAGAAAGACAGGGGCCAGGGCCAGGGCCAGGGCATGTGGGGGAAGGAAAAATAATAAAACCAGAGAGAGGGAGATACTCTAAAGATAAAGAAACACCGTGAACCATAAAAGCAAAGCATGGCTATTTCCAAATGGGTTTCTCAAATGATAGTCACATGCCTAGAGGGTCCTTAACCAAAAACATCTGGGAACTGCTGTTCACCAAGGCCGGGAACATCCAAAGAATCTGGGGTTGGTCTCTGGCCTCTCATCCCCGCGTCCTCCATTATATGCAATCTGATCTTTCAGTTCCACAAGGAAGAACCAAGTAAAGGATGTGTTGTTACTGCAGATCTCACTGACTCTGGAGACCAGATTTGCTCTTCTGTTTTTTAATCCAGAAGGGAAGAAAGGACATACCCGGGTTGAAGAGGACAATGGCTCTCAGGCAGCCCAGCTCTGTCTTGTCCATCTGCATGTCTCGCATTTTTGATACAAGTTCTGTCAGGACTCTGCAGGGGGAAGGAAACACAGAACACAAGACACCCCATCAGACAAGGGTTCCCCCGCCCTCTTCTTGGAGATCACACTGACAAAGTGTCAGGACATTTTGTCATTCTTGAGTGATAAAGCCGGACTGAAACTGGGAATAACTTCTGAAGAAATTTTAAAGAGGGAATGTCATATCAGGGAAAATCTCCCAAAAACAATGAGAGAGAAAGACAGAGAGAGAGAGAAAGACAGAGACAGAGAAAGACAGAGAAAGACAGAGAAAGACAGAGAGAGAGAGAGAGAGAGAGAGAGAGAGAGAGAGAGAGAGAGAGAGAGAGAGAGAGAGAGAAATATTAAATATAACTCTTCTGCCAACTCTTTTTAGCATTCATTTTTGTGTGTTATTCCAAGTGTTTGTATTTAAACGAGCTCTTTCCCCTTCACACACCAATGTCTGTTTAGATTTGGCTCAACGACACAGCGAACAGGGTCAATAATTATTAAATTGGAGACTGGAGATCAAGGAGAGGCTGACGTTAACAGTTGGGCAGAAGTGAGTTTGGAGTCTTACCCCTGCCTTCATGTAGCCATCCGGCTACCACTCTTAGGCTGATCAGCAACTGAGACTGGGTGGTAGGTACTGACCCACTCCATGCCAGTGTACTCATCTGTTCAGTGGGTTACAAGGATTCCCACTTCACATAGCAGTAGCATCTAGCTATTGTTTTGTCAAACCCTGGAAATTCCCAAAGGGCAAAGTTGTTTATGGGTCTATGCCCATAGGTTCCACATATCATGGACAGCTGTTTCCCTGAGATGTGGATGACAGGAATGAGGAGGAGAGAGAATTCTAGCTTCTCTGCAAGGGCTCTTTTGTTCCTTGGAAAACAGAGAAAGTCAAGTGAGCATCAAAGGGATGGGGAGGAGGGAGGAGGAAATTCTCTAATTGAAATAAGGTGCCATTTGCCATCTCAAACCCCACTTCTTCAATAAAAGAATCCCCAGATGTTGCAAGTCATGACAATCAAGTGAATGAATGGTCACTTAACCTTTCTAGGCCTCAGTTTCCCCAACCCTACAATGACAAGTTAGAGCTAGGTATCCTCTATGGACCCTTCTAGGTGAGGATCTGATGATTCTGTCTCCCTTGGGGATGTATCTGCAGAAGGCCTGATTTGGCCTACACTTGACCTTTTCTTCATAATATGTTACAGATCTCTCCTCTAGAAATTTATTCTTCATCTAAAACCTTTTAGAGATTACTTCTGCTACCAAGGAATACCACTTCTCAGAGGGACATTTTCATAAATTTATTCCTCAGTGTATCAAGTTTCTTAAAATCTCCTCTTTCAAGGTTCAAGTGGAAAACTCCTAATTCTTGTTATGCAGAGTTTAAACTCTTACACCGTCTGACCCTTCCATGACTTTATGGACTGAGGCCATATTTCCATTCCATTTTTTTCTTCCTAAACTGTGCAGCCTCCTCAGTGAGCAGCCCATACGTTGTACTTAATTGTTGAGCTCACCATCTCTGGGTCCTGGGTCCCCTCCAGTTCCGTCTATTTTTTGATAAGCTGTGGCACAAGACGTACAGTTTTCTAAAGGCAAGCTCACTGTAGATTTATGCATGGAATCTCTAGACTAATAACAGTGATTACAGAATTGCAGAGAACTAGGTCTTAGAGAGGATTTACTCCAACCCTCTTGTTTTACAGATGGAGAAACTACCAAAGGAAGGAAAGTGACTCACCTATGGTCACATGGGCATGAAGGGCAGGAATAGGAAATCAGGTCTCCTGTCTCTTTACCCATGTCTCCTCAAAAGTACAATCAGAGGGAGCAAAGACAGGAGACTCTAACCCTACCCTCTCTAGAAGGAGTCCCCTTCCACCCCACCAAGTCCAATCCCCACCTGTCAAAGATGGCGCCCACCCCTGCACTGTGAGCGCTGTTCCTATGGACGTGAAGGCCGGTGGCAAGAAGGATCCCATCTTTCACTGCTATCGAGCGGTGAGAGAACGAGGCGATGAGCAGCTCATTCCAGCCTGCAGGGAAGGGGGGAAGAGGACACACATTGATCTCCAGTCCCTAGTGAGCTCTTCCTTTCTCCGATGCCTTTCCCACTTGTCTGTCACCATGCAGTTAGCACATTATGTATAAACATGGTCCTGTTCCCTAATTGTATGTACCACACAATTTGGTTCATTATGCTGTCAGGGCATAATGCTGATTTACACGGTCTGAACAAAATGTATAGGTAATCTGAAAGTTGTTAAGAAATGTACCAATGCAGTCTTCCTTACTGTTGCATGCCAAGACCACTAGTTGGTGTCAGAAGTGTGTTTAATAACTGAACCAGTCACAATCTGGGCTTAAAAAAGAAAAAGCAGTTGTACAAGATAAAGAATTCTTTTCTGACATTCAAAGTAAAAAGATCTAGAGTTTTATTAGAAATAGAAAAATACAGAATCACAGGATGTTAGATAATAGACAGGAGATTATATTGGAGGGGAAAGAATACTGTATAAAAAGCCAGGAGACCTGTGGGATCTTGGACATGTCTTTGTCTTGTCTTTGTCAAATCTTATGCACAAGTTGGATACTCCATCCTCTCCTTGCCTCAACCCTCAGTAGAATATAAGCTCCATAGGGGAAAGGATTTTTCATTTTTATCCTTGTATCCATCACCAGCACTGATCATAGCACCTAGTAAATCTGGATGGAACTGAAGTTAATCTGATTTCTGTGGACATCTAGCTTAAATATCCATTTTTTTATAAGGAGAGGGGAGGGGTTGTGTGTGAATGACCCTTTTCAATGTCAACCTTCTGAGAATTTAGTCTAACTGCTTCATTTTACAGAAATTGAAATTAAGAACCAGAAAAGAGAAATGACTTGCCCAAATCTGCAGAGTAAGTTAGGCCTGGTGTCAGCTCTAGAATTGTCTCTGGATTCCCAGAATGGTACCCTTGCCACTAGAGATGGCTCCAATTGTCGCACGTACATTCATCGGTCTCCCTAACAAGAGCCATGAGCAATGGTGGGGGACAAGGACCTGATCCCTTATTTCTCCTAAACTCCCCATGGCATCAAGCACAGGGCTGGGCACACAGCAGGTACCAACTAGCCAACAGGAAAGGTGAGAGGTTAGTGGGGAGGGTGCCTGGGGGAGCAGGGAGGAGGGGGCAGCCCCTCAGCAGTGCCAGTACAGCTCTCAAGATCAGCTATCCAAGGGCCAAGGAGAAGTAAACTTCCCAGGGGGAAGACCTAGGGTGGGGCTGCATGCTTGGCAAGTTTATACAGGAGGAAGACTTATTACAAACCATCCTCTCTCTTCCCAAGCTATTTCAAGTCCCTTCCCCAGCACAGACCAAACTGTACAGAGATTGCAGGACCTGGAAAAGGATCCTGAAGCAATAGGGTATGTGGATATGTGTGTATGTGTATGTTTAGGAGTGCAGCATCACTTTAAGCAAAACTAAAAGATAAAAATCCCATTTTCCAAGAAGGACAGTGTGCTTGGTAACTGGATACACCAAAAGAATGCACCATAAAATTTTCTTAAATTGTGAGTCTGACTAGAACACTGTGAAAACCTGTTTACATGTAACACGTCATGGGTTCATGGGAGTCATTAAATGCTTGCTTGCTTTGTTAATTAGTGCAAAACCCATTGTGTAATGTAAGGCCACCTTGATGAAGAACTCTAGGTAACTCCCAACATCAGTCATTCCTTGAACCGGTGATTCATTTAGCAAACCCTTTTTCTCATAATCAGTCACATGCATCAGGAGGTCATCTGGTCCACTCTTGTACCTCTGCAAGGTATCTGATATAAGCCCTTCTAAGCAAGAGAACGTGCCTACATTTCCAAGGGGTCTGGACTACCCAATTGCCTTTGCAAGGGAGAGTTGAGCATTTGCTAGGTTTATAGATCTTAAATGTGACCAAATGCCATCATGAACTATATTCCTTCAGAGAAAGAAAGATCCCTGAGATACGAGGTTGTTTTGTTTTTTATTTCTATTCTCATACCTGGTACAGGCAGCATGGGACAAGCGAAAGAACACTGGATTTTGAGTCAAAGGGTTTGGTTGGAAATCCTGGTTTTGTTACTCAATATCTGTATGACCATGAGTAAGACTCTTACTCCCTTCTCTGGCCACTCACTTCCTCATCTGTCAAATGACAGGGTTGGACTAGAGGTCTCTTTCAACTGCAGACAGTGCATCACTTGACACAGAGTAGGTGCTTAATAAATGCATGTTTGATGGATTAACTGGTTAATAAAGGTCCATTGACAAAAATCGGGCCAGAAAAAACATCAATTTATTAAAGAATTCCTGAGGAGCCGCCATTTTATCTCTCTATCCCCCAGTCCCAGGGCAGGCTTTTTAATCACTAGCCTTCCACCAGAGGCAGCTAGGTGACAAGTTGGACAGACAACTGGGCCTTGGAGTTAGGATCACTTGAGTTTAAATGCAGCCTCAAACACTTACTAGCTGTGTGGGCAAGTCATTTAACCTGTCTGCCTCAGTTTCCTTAACTATTAAAGAGCCTACCTCCCAGGTAGTAACACACACCCTCAGTTAGAATCTGTATTTCACTAAGGCCTTTGTAGTTTAAGTTTTTCTTGCTAGGATCAAATGTGATGCTATTTGTAAAAGCTTTAGCACTGTGTTTAATACATAATAGATGCTTTAAAAAATCTATCCATCTTTCCTCTTTCCTTCCATATCTACCATTCAGTTCCTACAAGTTCCTGAGCAGACTCAGGAGATCTGGGTCCTGTTCTTCATTTTGCACTGACTTGTTCCATAAACCTGGGAAAATTGCTACGTTTTTTGGGTCTCAGTGTCTTCTCGTGTCGAATGGAGAGTAGAATCACTGCTCTCTCTAAAGTTCAGCTATACCAATAGAGACCATAACTCACAAGAATATAGAAGTCTACGAAGTACTTTTTCCCACAAAAACTCTGGGAAGTAGTTAGTGGAAAAATGACTATGCTTGTTTTAAAAATGAAGATGAGACTCAGAAAGCTGAGGTGATTTGCCCAAGGGGATACACATAATAAATCCCAGAGCTTGATATTTTCTTCTATTTCTTTTCTCCTTTGGGAGGGGACAGTGAGTGTAACAGCTAATGTGTATTTGTTTTTTTGCATGTCCATATATACTTGTTACTGGGGTTTATTTCCCTTACCTTTTCAAAGGATGGGGGAAGGGGATAGGGAGGGAGAGAATTCTGATTGAAAATAAAATAAAAACTGAACTTTAAAAAGCCCCAGAGCTGGGATTTGAACCAAGATCTCAGGATACTAAGTTTGCTGCTATCTTACAAAACCCCTCTCTGTCTTTTGAGGATCAAATGAGCTAACAAATGAGAATGTCCTTTGGAAAGGAAAAAGTACCCCACAAAGGTAAGGAAGTATTATGCTTATTATCACATGGATTCCAGGAACTTGGTTAGACAAGTCCTATCGCTTCCTTGTCATTTCTGGATCTGAAAGACAGGGGGGATGGTTTCAGAAAATGGCCTAAGGTCTTTAGACATGGGATCCAAGAATGAGTCAGAAAAAGCAATATGTGGAAAAAACAAGCATGGAAAGAATCTTAATGACCATCTAATCCAAGTCAACCATATTATAGATGGAGAAACTGAGACCCACAGAAGGGAAAAGATTTTCTCAAAGTCACATAAAAGGAAATCACCTATCTTATGCATATTTTCCTTGATGAGGGGCAAGGGTTGAAGGGGAAGGAGAATTTAAAAAATCAAGGCAAATGTACCCATTTCTGCCCTACAGGTATAGTCTCATAAGTGTGACTTCTACTGCTGCTAATTCATTGAAATATCAATTCAATTGCTTAAAAAAAAATTAATGCAAAAAAGTAAACATCTTGTAAGGAACACATACCCTCAGCTGGAATCTGTATTTCACTGGATCATCTACAGTTTATGTTTCTTTTTTCGTTAAATAGTCATGTACCAAAAAAAGGCTCCCATCACTGGGTGACTCTCAAAGATGTGGACTCCATGCCTAGTCAACTCTAATTGCATGCTCTCTCACACCAGAGGCAGTTTCCCCACCTTGTATATTTGACAAAAAAAAGAAACATAAAATGTAGATGACCCAGTAAAATATAGATTCCCTTGTCTGTTCCAAAACCACAAGGTTTTCAACCTTTAAGAATTCACGGACAGACAAGGGGAAAGGGGTACGGTTGGTCTCCTTCCACTGGCCCGAGGACTCAGTTCCATTTAATTTTCCTGTGGTGGATGCATGAATGAATTCAACCACTGCTCTTAGCTAAGTTATAATCTTTAAATATTTTATGTGCAGCTGTTCATCATGGGCTGCTCTATGTACTCAATAATACATAAAGTCATTGGTTAGACATCTCTATAGAGGTTATCTAAGGCTCTACTGGATAAAGACACTAGGAGCTGGACCCTGCATGGCAATGTCCATGAGCTCCCTCTAGCATTTGGCAGCACAAGGATCATGAGATCACAATATAGATGTATTATGAAAAAAGGGGGAGACACTACCCAAGAAAGTCCCCTTCTTTTGAGTGGTGGGGAGAATTCTAATTACCACACACAGAAGAACTAACTAGGGTTGGAACTCTTGATCTATGTAGACCAATATGAGTCCTGGAATTAAACATGAGACACTATCATGACCAGCTACCTCTGGGAATGATAATATTAGCTCCTGGAGGCCAGACTTGTTTACCACAAATTAGCTGAAGTGTACACAGTTACTGATGATTCTTGGGACATTCTTGGTAGAGTTATCTTTATCTGTAAACTGAAGGGATTAGACTAGATAATCATCTCTTCCTATTTTAATATTTTATTGTATTAAGGTTAAAATCTCTTTCAGATCTGATGGTATATAACAATGTATTTTGAAAAGATCCTTTCCAGAGTTAACATTCTATGATAAATGAATAAATAAGCCTTTATTAAGTTCTAACAATATGCCAATATGTTCATGAAAAATGAACTCAGCCCAGCTAGAGGCAGCTAGGTGGCTCAATGGATAGAGAGAGTGGACCTGAAGTCAGGAAGACCTGAGTTCAAATCCCGCCTCAGACACACACTAGTTGAACAAATCACTTAACCTCTCTCTGCCTTAACCTACTGAGGAATGAAACGGCAAATCACTCCAGTATCTTTGCCAAGAAAACTCCCTGGACAGTATGGTTCACAGGGTCACGAAGAGTCAGGTGTGACTGAACAGCAGCTACACTGCCAAAGCACCATGTTCTATGGACCATATTTTGAGGTCCTTTCTAATTCTAACACTGTCTACAGTACAACTATATAATATTTTCTATCTCATATATATAAAGATCTTCAACAAAAAGAAATTAATCCAATCATCCAGCCCCTGTACAAGAGATCCCCAAGAAATTAAGCCTTTGATAAGAGCAACTCAAAGGCCAAATTAGAAGCCAAACTTGACTCACAGGCGCTCAGCTCCCTAAAAACAGTGCGTGCACACTGAAAGCCAACACAACCATTGGCAAAGTACATCTGTGTTGTTTGGATCAATGATGCTCTTACCAAAAGGACAAGTTTCTCCATACTCCATCTTTCAGACAGGATCAGGCTTTAAGGTAAGGAGAATTTTTAAGTCCACAGATTGAAAAGTTGGAAGGAATTCCAGAAATCGTTTTGTCTTACTACCCACCTTGTTTTACATTTCAGACTTAAGAGGCATGACCTGGGCAAGATCATAATGGTGCTAAGCTAGCAGAGCTGGGCTATGAAGCCAGGGCCCCTGACAACTCCAGGGCTGGGGTTCTCTCCATTCTTTTGCCTTGCCTCTTACTATGAGGATACAGATAAGACTTGGAAACAAGAAGAACCTAAAAGGTGAGTGGGATCTTAGAGATCTTCTAATTTAGTATCCTCATTTCACAGATGAAGAAACTGTATGCGGGTAGGGGGGTGCACATAAGCATGAACACATGTGTGTATATACGTGTCCACATGGAGCCTTGGAGGAGGTAAGTCATGTGCACAAAGTCCTTTAACAAAGGAGACCCAATACTCAGCAAAAGAGTCTTCTGTTTTTTTCCACTACTGCCCACTGCCCACATTATTTCCCATTTTTCATGGTACAGACAGTATATGGGCTGAGAGAGAGAGAGAGACAGAGACAGAGAGGGAGAGAGACAGAGAGAGAGAGAAGGAGCAGAGAGGCAGTCTCATGTGTTAGGGGCCAGTGAAACTACAGAATATGTCCCCAGTATTCGTGGGAAAGGAAGCTAAGTTGGAGTGGAAGGAAAAAACAGAAAACCTCTGTGGGATCAGAGATAACATGGTAGAATTTTCCGGGCATTATTTGGACAATACCTACTGAGAAGTTTCTTCCTTGAAACTGAGTGGTCAACAGAAGGAGCTGATAATTTTTTTGGGGGGATGGGGTGGGCAGGGAGCAAAAGGGAACAAGATAGCTTAAGGGGCTCAAGGAAATGCCTTTACCCCAAGCAGTTACTCTGAATGATTTGTTTCTACCTGCCCCATCCCCCAAATATAGTGTGTGTATGTGTGTATGAGTGTTTAAGGAGAAATGGCAATTCACAGTGCATGTCCAGAGCACGCTGCCCTGTCAACTGGCCAATCAGATAGGTCAAATCATCTCTCAACATTCCACTCAGCATATAATTATATCTCTTGCATCCTGAGTTTAAAATGGAATTTGGGTTTCAATGTCCCAGCCTTTGCGTAACCGGATCCAGCACGCAATATGGATTAAGTTGTCTAGCTGACTTTTGGGGGTCCTGGGTTCCTCCAGGAAATAAACCCTGCAACTTTTCCCCAGCAACCCACAACTTGGTTTTTTGCCACTAAATGTGATGTTCCGCACTGGCTCTGTCAGAAAATAATGGAGGTTCAAGCTTCATTCAGTATAATGGGTGGCATTTCCCCACCATTTTCCTAGTGGTGGCAAGGAATGAAAATGGCACGTGTTCTTTCCAGCTCATGGGGATAGACTGGTTGGACATGAGTCACACCATGTCAGAACTGCATAGAACTCAAATCCATCCCATTTTACAGAAGAGTTCACTGAAGACAAGAAAAGGGAAGCAATCTCCCCAGGACTACAGAGTGGGTGTCTGGCAGCAAAGCTGAGAGCAGGACTCAGCTCTCCCAGTTCCAAATCCAAGGTTCTTTCCACTGCACCGTACTTCCTCTGTGCCTATTACTACCTCAGTCCCAGACAGTCCTTGAAATAAAACCCTCAACCCTGCATGAATGTCATCTTGGCTTGATTCTTCTTCTTCTCCTCCCCAAGGGCACATCAACCTTTTGGTGGGATTTTCCTAAACTAAAGTCCAAATTCAAGAGCATTAAGGCCAAGAAGTGTGCAGGAGTGGCAAGAAACTGAGAGAATGAGTCATGAATATATGTTCTAGGGTGAATGTCTTAGATTGTAAGAAAACTTGAAACAAAGGTTCTAAGGGAATGGAACAGGGGGGTTGGGTTACCAGTCATATTTGCCCACAGGCTCTCCTGTCTAGTAAGTTTGGCAGGTTAGGACATGAATCCATCAGGTACCTCCTGAGATCATTCTTATAACCTATGGTCCCTTTCTGATGGGGAACGCTGACCAATGGTTTGGAGAAAACCACGTCATGCTGCATCACGATGTCAATCTCAAAAAATGAAAGACCTTCCCAAACTGCAGCCCTAACTTACCCTTCCATTTTGCATCTGTCATTCATGAATCTACCTTAACCATTACTGAATCTGATGGATTTTAGCTAATACTGCCTTCATTCAAAAATATCTCCTTGGCTTCTGCTGGGGAGGGGGAAGGAGGGAGGAAATGCAGAGATAAATAGGAAATGATCCTTGACCTCGAGAACCTTAGAAACTACAGTAGTAAAGGAGAAATGATATACATATGAATTACCATGATGCACAAGTCCAGACATTTTATTCTCCAGTGGCTTGGGTTCTAATTGTTCTAAAACTTCCTCTTTTGAGCTACACAGGGAAAAAGCTGTGTATAATCCATCTAGCATTCTGGGATTTGGTGAGTAAATCCTAGCTTAATGGCTTCAGAGACTTCAATCCTATGCATTTTCTGCCTTTGTCTTTCCATGCAAAGGGTTCTCAATGATAGCAGCAGCTTTTCCCCCTGTATCCCAAAGCCAGGTTTTGCCTTAGGTCAGAAGCTTCTCTTACCTGCTCGCAATAGAATGACCTGGTCATCCAGGGGTAGCTCTGAGAAGTGGGGGATTCTCTTGGCCCATTCCACCAACGTGAAGAGCTGTTTGTCTGCTGCTTGGCATATGTTCGTAACAGGGTCGTTGGGCTGCAAACAGAGATAGGCACCATGAGAGGCAGGAAAGGCACAGATGTGAGAAGATGAGGTAGAGCTGATCGTACTAGGACCACTCTCTCTCAGGAGGAGGCTTAAACTACTATTCAGAGGGGCTGAGACAATTAGAACTCAATTCTAGGCTGCATGGACTTTGCTTTAAGTGGTGAAGAACCCTTCTAAAAATGTACCTCCTGAAGAAAATCCTTCCTAGATTAATGGAACCTCAGAACCATAAGGAATGTCAAAGGTCATTTCTAGTCCAACTCAGACCTGAACAGGAGTCCTTTCTACAACAAATAAAAGTCCAGACTTTGTTTGAAGACCTCAAACAAGAGATTCTGGAACCCGTAACTTCTTGAGGCAACTCATTCTATTTTCAGACAACTCTCATTGTTTCATCAAGATTAAATCTGCCTTTCTACAATTTTCACCTATTGCTACTAGGTCCAAGCAAGATAAATCTAGTCCCTCTTCCACATGACAGTGCTTCCAGGGTTTGGGAACGGCTATCACAAACCCTTTTAAGTCTTCTTAAGCATCCCCAGTTTTTTAGCCAAATTATGTAGGGGGTGGTCATCTGTATCTTTATCATCCCTGATGCCCTCTTCTATGGGAATTCCAATGGGTCAAAGTCTTTCCTACAATATGGTGCATCCAGATGTGGCTGGACCACAATAAAGGGCAGTGGGACTGGCCCCTTTCCTACATACCACATCTCTGGAAATGCATCCCAGAACCAATTTTATTAGCTTTTTCAAATGTCACATCACACTGTTGATTACTACTGAGCTTCCAGGCCACTGAAAGTCTCTCGATATGTACCCACACAACCATTTCTCCCACTGACAAACTGGTCACAACCGACTACAATCATTTCTTCTGACCCAGCACCTCCCTGGCAATTATATTTTTATTTTCTGAATTTTCATTTTTCTTGATTCACCATGAAACATATTTTTAAGTTCTTCAAGTTTGCCTAATTTCTCTCATTAGACTGTAAAGTAGATGAAGGAAGAGATAATATTATTCACTTACGGGAGATCTGTCCACTGGGGCCAGCGGGCCGGGGAGGAGGAGAAGAGTGTTGGAGGAGACCCCAGAAGCAGGCTGAGGGCAGGTTGTTGTGTAACAACAGAAATGGAGGTCTGAAGACTGACCCTTTGGAACTGGCAGCAGAAGCCTAGCTTAACCCAATGTATGAGATGTTGCTGTTAACAGTGCAATCGGATGGGCTAAATGTTATGACTAAAAGGAGATGCTAAAATCACAGAACTCTGGAGCTGGACCCTCAGAGCCACTCACAAAGCACAGGGATTCCATCTACAAGTTCCTGCGAGGCAACCATTCAGCCTCTTCTTGGATGTTCCAGTGAGGGGGCACTCATCCCATCCTGACACAGTGCGTTCTATTTTCTCACAGCTCTCATTTTTAGAGCAGAGATCTGCTTCTCCCACCTACTTATTTTTTTTTTGTTTTTGCTAAAATCTGCACTTCACTTTTTTATTTTTTTTAATTTATGGAATAAAACAAGCATTTCCATAACACAATATAATAAAAAGATGATTGTGCATGAAACTGCATATCTACTATGTACAACTAGCTATTCCTTTTAAATATATGACAAAGTTTTAAAAAAAGAAAGCAATTCTCACCTACGTATTATCACCTATCGGTCCTAGTTCTGGCCTCTGAGGTTATGAGGAGTAGTCTAGTCTTTCTTTCATTTGACAGTCTATCAACTACTGATCTCCCCAACCAAGAAAACAAGCTTCAGTATAGGTTCATCCACATGTGGATTACTTAATTGTTCTAACAACCAAAACCTGACCTGGCCACCCTTTGATGAGGAGCCCAAAACAGATTATTTTACTGAGATGAATCCACCTTTATTTCTTAAGCAACTCTAAGAAGATAAATTACATAGAAAATGCTGACATGCACTGGTAGAGAGTGTTTTCTCACCTAAGAATTCCCTATACTACAGGTCCAATATCTATTTCCAGACCTATTTCTTACGTGCCTATGCAGGATAAACTCTAGAATTAATTTCCTTTCATACTGAAGAGGGGGTACAGGAAGGTTTATTGAAAGCTAAAGTATATTGGGACCTAAGAAGTTTAGGAGCTCCTGATCTAAATCATCCCTGGGGTCCTTTTATGAAGTGTCCAGAATGAAGTATGTGTAGCATACCTGGGGCTATCAGAGCTTGGAAGGTATCAAGCAAATAACAGGAGACTGAGATAAGACTTTCTAAACCAAATGAGCTCAGACTAGGTATGGGTCACCCACCCTACTCCAACACCTTCTTAGATTTCAGCGATGATCCTTAGCACCAATACCCTGGCATCTAGTAGACAATTGAAAAAGGAAATCCAGAGCCTGGTAACTTCATCCAGTTGAGGTCAGAGTCACTGGCCTTTGACTGACACCCTGCCCATCCCACTAACTAGCTGTATGACAGTGGGCAAGTCACCATGCCAGAGCCTGGCCCAATGCCTTGTATATAGTAGTACCTAATAAGCATCTCTTGAATTGGATTCCACTGAATAGATTCAGTATCATCATCCTCATTTGAAAAAAAATTATAATCCTACTTATTTCATAGTGCAGTGGTAGGGATCAAATGAGATAACAGATGTGAAAATCCTCTGGAAACTGAAAGTGATGCAAGCATGTAAGTATGCTTTATTTTTCTGGACCGGTCCTGTGATTTTATTGGTTTAGGGAATTCCCAGTGAGGAACTCTCCACCAGTGTAGTCCAGCACCTGCTCTGCCAATTAGAGTCTAAGCAGGGAATTGCCTGTGAGCATCAAGAGTGACTTGTCTAGAGTTGTATTACCAGCCTGCGTCAGGAGGATTTGAAACTCAGATCTTTCGCACTCTGAGACCATGTCCTTTTCCACTACACCACATCCAATATACCTCTCTAAAAGGTATTATTAATATAATTATCCTAGTTCCCCAACAAAAGGTTGAAAGGGAAAGTCCCCTTTCTTTCCCCCACCCCCAGTCCCTTTCTTCTGATCGATTCGTCCTGCAAGGGATTGATTTCCACATGAGCCGGGTGCTGGAATTTCATCATTCCATAAAACACAACAACTGAAGCATTGCAGCAGGAGAAAAAATACTTCCCTTTGAAATACTACCTAATAACGAAAACCATCTGCTCTTTAGTAGGACGTGCAGTCTAAACAGACCAAATCCCTGTTTAAAGAAACTGCTAACTGCTCAAGTGGGACGGCGATTACAAATTGGATGACGAGATCTGCTGCAGTGGTTCAAAAACCTTGGGGACTGGGGAAGGGGGCAGGGAGGAGTAGATATGGGTAGATGGATGGATTTCATCCGGAAGCACAGCTTGCTGGGTTAGGCTAAAATCACAGGATCATGCACTGGTCAAATAGGAAGAAGCCTTAGAAGGCTTCTAGTCCAAGGTTTGCTAGACCTGGTCCTTCCAACAGCTCAGTTCTGGTGTAGGCAGAGGCCTTAAAGCTCAAGTCCCATCTCTACTATAATGGGGCAGTCTCTGGCTTCTCTAGCCATCCTTCTTCTCCTATGAATTCCTATGGTGCTTAGAGCCTGAGACTTGTAAATGAGCACTGAATTAATTAAACGTAAGCCCCTAGAAAGCAGAGTCTGTGCCATATTTATCTGGTATACCTGGTGCCAAGCACAGTATACAGAGTACATGAGTGTAATGATGAATTTGATTCTATACTGTTCTCTATCTCATCTTGATTTCCAAACTAGACAACATGATCTCCTAGAAAAAACATGGGGCCTGAAATTAGGAGACCTGGGTTCTATTTCTGGCTGAACCACTTAGTTAACTGTACAACCCTGTACAAACCACTAGTCCTCATGCAGTCCTTAGCTGGCTCTTCTCTAAAATGTATAAAGAGTAATGAAGGGTTGGACAGAATGCTAGAGACCATGAGCAAGATGCCCATAGAATGTGAGAGCTGGAAGGGACTTTACAATTAAGACCAGAAAGTCCTATGTGTCCTAGCATTCAATCTACTTACGTTACATAGGCATTTGATCAAATCTCTGCTTTTTTTTTTTTGCATTCCTCACAATGCCCAGCATTGGAGACACTTGATAAAGATCTGCTACTTAATACATTAATAATTCTAAAACTTCACAGTAAATCTTTTAAAGGTGGAAAGGCTGAAGTATCCCTATTCCTCAAAACATTCTTTTCTAAAAGAAAAGTAACTTCTCATGTCAATCATCCCTGACTCAGGTTGTTCAAACACTTCAGGTCAAATGATGCCAATGGCTCTGGTGATGGAAGGTAAAGCCTAGAGAAGCACAGTGGATAGAGAGAGCCCTGGGCCTAGAGTCAAGAGCACCTCAGTTCAAAGTCAGATTCAGATACTTACTAGCTGTGTGATCCTGAGCAAGCCATTTAATTTATTTGCCTCAGTTTCTCCAACTGTAAAATAAGGCTAATAAAACCACCTCTCAGGGTTGTTGGGAGGACCAATGGGGTAAGATTTTTGAAGTGCTTAGCATAGTTCCTGACAATTAATAAATGTTTATTTCCTTTCTCTCTGAATCTAGTCTCCTCATCTGTGAAAAAGAGAAGACTGAACCAGATTGTCCTATAAAGACCTTTCTAGCTCTGGCATTGAACAGTTCTTTGATTTTAAGCCTTTACATTTAAGTCAAAGGGAACTAGTTTGGAATGATGACAAATTATGAGGAGGGAGTGTTTTTAAAACCCTGGAAAAATGCTAAGGGACTTTATGAAGGGCCTTCCCTAAGAAGACATTTAATGCATAAGGAGACAAGCCACTTGGAGCTTTGGGTGACGACAAGCATGAAATCAGACCTCTGGGCTCTCAGGTGTAAGAAGGTGGGAAGGACTGAGGAATGGAAACATAGTATAGTGTAAACAGCGTCAGATTTAGAGGTTTGAAGACATAGGTTCAAAATCCAATTATGCTACTTGCTTCTACCTGTGTGACCACGGACCAGCCAACAGAACTCTCTAGACCTCAGTTTCCTCATCTATCAAATGGAAGGGTTGGGCTACATGACCTCTGATGTCCCTTTTAGCTCTAAATCCTATAACCCAAGTGCTCTCCCCTTGAGGAGAAGGGTAGACTCCATCCATTCCCTCAGTGCTGCCTAACAAGAAAGGAAGATGGAAAGGAAAGTATGAAACACATCCTACCGGACATACTTCTGAGTACATGCATGAATTAAACTCCTGAACTATTTAGGGGATGGGAGGGAGATAATCACGGCATTTGCTGATGGAATTTTAATCACTGTCTTACAAGAAGCGGCTGTCAGGCATTCTCCCTGAAGCAGGCTGGTGGCTCTACAGCTGAGGACATTTTCTCCAACCCTCTCAGCCCCCAAGAGACCATCCCCTTGGGTAAGGGCTTCCAGGCACCACTCTGGAGCATGCCTGACTGAAGAGTTGTTGGCTACCTGATCATCCTAGAAATGGGAAGCTTGGAAATGTCTTCCAAGGGACAGCGGCGACTTGAAACTCTCTCTTCAAAGGCTAATTAAGAGTGATCAAGCCAGGAGCAGCTCAATTACTGGTTTCTTCTTTCAGGGAGTTGAGAGCATGACAGGATTCTGCAAACTCAGCATGCACTTACTGTCAACCTACTGTGTGTCCACTCCTGTGGGGGATGTACAAGGAGATGTGTGGTGGAGTGGGTAAAGTACGGGGCTAGGAGCAACTCAACTCTTCCACTAATCCTCTTTGTAACCTTGGGCAAATGGCTTCCCTTCCCTGAGTCTTAAATTTCTTCATTCTATAAAATGGGGGAGTGAGGGGTAGGTTAGAATGGGGAAAAAAATGAATGAGTTTTAAAAAATTTCTGAAGTGTTTACTATGTACCTAGCAATGTTAAGTGAGGATACAAAGAAAAAAATGAGACAATTCTCTCCAGGAGCTCACATGCTAATTTGGGCAGAAAAGTCATAAGGGACAGTTCAGCTACATACAGGATGGATGAAAAGGTCTAAGGACTCTTGAGGTACAATCACAATTCTTAGGGAGACAATGCATGAGATTCTGGAGGGCATAAGCTGGGCAGCTGGTTCTCAATATTACCAGAAGACTGGAGTTAATGATTTTCTGCTGCAACCACGTCCACCTGGCAACTGGGGGTGGGGGCAGAGACAACTGCAGATATATCATCCTGTGTCTACAAGAGAGACCCTAGTCTACCACCAACGGGAAAAGGGGTGGGTCAGAAGGCTGGAACAGAGCGATGACTCTGGGTTCCTACCTACAAGTAGCAAAGATGGTAGGGGTGGAAAGATGGACAGTGCCAAGTCTGAGGAAGTCAAGGCGAATCTTTTACAGTTAAGGAAAATAATCCCAAAGAAAAGAAGTGATGAGTTCAAGATAACATATCTATGATTTTATCACCATGTCTATTATTATTGTTATTATTTAGTGTTATTAATATAGTAAGAGAAGACCACATAGGAAATAGAGACAGAATAAGCTGAAACAGAATCCCAAGAGGTGCTAGGCTGTTAATGCGGACTGTGAACCTTGAAAGAATTCAGAGATATCAAAATACTTCCTAACAGAGGATTTTCTTTTGCTGGAGTTTTCACATGGAGGCTGGACCAACCACTTACTGGAAAAGTCATGGTGGGGTTTTCTACGCAGCTGAGGATGGACTCAGTAGCCTTGGAGATCCCTTCCAACTCTGAGATACTCTGATTCCTATAAGTGGGATCTTTACAGAACCTGGCCTTAAGCTATGCATGAGGCTTGTTCCCTCCTGTACCTTCATCCTTCCATCGAGTCCTATATCTCTTTAATCAGATTAGATGCTCCTTGAGGTCTGGGACAGTGGTTACTCTAGCTTCACTGTGTCACATGGCATCTGGCAAAGACCTCTCCAGGCAGTAGGCAATCAATCTGCCGGTCTTAACTTCACTGATGGCACTAGAGAGATTCTCTGGGACTCTTCCTTGCAAAATTTTCTTCCCTTGGTGACTGTTGCCAGTGACATCTTAACCCTGGGGGTAAAACCCTGAATTGTCCAATGAAAAACTAAGCTTCAAATGCTCAGAGAGAAGGTAATAGTGTTCACTGGCATTCATCTAGAGGCGTTGTAGAAATGACTTGGACTTCTTCCATAGAACAGAACTGGATAAAGCAGGGTGAGAGCAATAAAGCTTGGGAGCCTCAAGGCAAGGACATGTTGTAGTGCCTAGAGTACTAGAACTGGAATCAGAAAGAAAAAACAGAGGATCATAGTATTTAAAGCTGGGAAAAAAAAACCTTCAAGGCCAGAAGTATCAAACACATTGCCCATGAGCCAAATTAAAACATAACTGGGAAATACTGAACAAAGATAAATAAGAATGCAATAAAACATAGGTATTACACTTTTATCACTCAGTCAGATATGTACCAGGCAGGGATCCTCATATAGGGTTTAGTGGCCCATTTCCTATTTGAGTAAGAGAACCGCTGTTCAAGGTCATTTAATGTAACCAGACCATTTTACAGAGGGAGAAACTGAGACCCAGAAAGTTTATGTGATTTGCCCCAAATCAAACAGGGAGTGAGTAGAAGAGACAGGATTTTAACCCACATCTCCTCTGACTCCAATTCCATTGCCTTTTCCAATGTAGGACAAAAAGAAGACTGAGCAGAAAGCCAATCCCACACCTTCTGCTCCGCCCCTCCCATGGTGGCCCATGTCACTATTGGACAATTCTAATTGTCAGAAAGTTCCTGCTTACACTGACCCGAAATCTGACCCCTCTGTAACTTCCATTGGCTGACTTGGGTCCTGTTCTTTGAAACTGAACAGAAGAAATTACTTCTTTCAAGTGTACCTTCAACTACTCCGATCCCCAAATTTAACTACTCTAGCCACAGTTGGTCTGGTCCAGTTGTCTCCCCACACATTCCTTCTATCATTCTCAGAGCCCCTTCCTAGACTGAAATGCAGCACACATTCCCCTTCCCAGCAGCCTGTGTTGAATTATGCAGGAAGTAGCATTCAATTTGCTCAGAGAAAGGAGGAGATGATGCGTAAGATAAAGTCATTTATTCCTGCACCCTTTCTGAGGCTTGTTTTCAACTCAGCACAAAGTTCCTAACAATTTCCCCTCAAGCCAAGAGGCCACCAAACCCTACTATTCAGAACCCAGCATGGTGCCCAGCTAAACGTTGGCTAAATGGGAAGAGCCGGATCAAGGAGCCCTCATCATCACTGTATCTCTCTAGCTCTCTCCCATACAGTGAGCTCACTGAAATACTAGAGAACAACCCTCCATGAGGTGCAGCAATGACTGCAGGAATGCTTGCACAGGACTAGCTAGGCTGGACTCCAAAGTCCAGTCCTAGGAATGCTAGATGGCTGAATTTTGGATTTAGAGCAGAGCCCAGTGAATGGCTGCAAAGTCAAGGAGAGCCACCAACTCACCTCTCCTCTTCACAGCCAAAAGCCCACCTCCACACAGAGCTCTTGAAGGAAGGCCATGTGCACGTGATAGGCTTACACGCTGATTAGAGTACCCTATGAAAGAGGCTGAGGCAATCAGTTTAATCTTCATGGATTATTTGCTTTACTCCTTTTTGTGGCATGGACTGCCTTTGGCAATCTGTTGAAGCCTATGGACCCTTTTCAGAATAATGTTTCTAAATGCATAAGGTGCATAGGATTATAAAGGAACCCAGTGATACTGAAATATGGCTAGCAAAACATTCAAACAAATTCATGCACCCTCAGGTTAAGAATTCCTAATAATATAGTTCTACTGGGCACCTATGGTCTATGGGCATCTAACAGAGCCTGAATCCTGGCCACAGTCTGAGCTCTGACCTCAGACAAAACCTGAACTCTAATCTTGATAGCAAAGTGACCCCAGACAGAGTCTAAACCCTGACCCCCAACCTCAGTCATAAAAGGAATGAGCCCTAATCCCACTACAGACTGAAACCTAATCCAACTATAGAACTATATAGAAACCCAACTATAGAAAGAATTCAGGCTAAACCTTAAAGCAAACAAATTGCCTCCTTATTCCTTATGAAAGATTGTCCCCCTATCCCCAGCTACAGATTAAACTTTTATTGCTGTCTTAGAAATGATGGTCAAAAATGAGACGAGTGTTTACATGGAAACCTAGTCCTACCACTTGCAACATAATTCAGATATACTGCACTACCGAGTAGATGAATATAAAGTGTTGAACTGATTGTCAGCTGTGGTTATTATTACTCGTGGTGCTATTTTCTTACATGAAGGTTAGCAGTATTACATATACATAAGACCTGGTTCTGAGCCTGGATCAAAATACATGAGTCCTACAGTGTTACAGTGTGACAGGGGACAAATTACTCAATTTCCTGATGGCTCAGTTAGTCTAGATATTAAATGGGAAGAAAAGCTGTTCTGGTCACTCCAGTGGGATGAGAAGAGAAGAAGAGATAGGACAATTCGGAGATAAAAAAAAAAAGGTGTAATCTTATCCAACCATCATCATTGGGAGGCAGTAGGAATTTTCTTCTGTGCTAAGACAAGTCTGCTGGTGTCCAACTGGAAAGCTCTACCAGGTGGGCCTACACATCCCCGCATGCTAGATATAATCAAAATCTGGGCATTATCACTGTCTATAAACCCTTTATATAGTCATTCATGTCATAATAGTACCTAATGAATATATATATGTACATATATATAAAATGTATATGTGTATATATCTATATATGTGTACACCTGTACACATATACACTGTTTGTGTAGATAGTCAAGAAGCATCTATTAAGCACCTACCATGTACTAGGTACCAAGCTAAGTGTTAGGACACAAAGAGAGGCAAAACAAACAAAAAAAAGCAGCAACAGCGACTACAAAAAATAATCCCTGCTTTCAAGGGGCTCAGGTTCTAACAGAGAAGACAACATGCAAACAACTTTGTGCAAACAAGATACAGGCAGGACGAAAAGAAGAAAATTAACAGAGGGAAGGGACTAGAATGAAGAGGGATCCGAAAAGCATGGACTTGAACGAACACACACACACACACCCTCTCCTTGCTGGTTTGTGACACATATTCTTGTCTCTTTTCTTAATGGATCTTCACATCATTCTTTGAGACAGGTAGGGAAAAAATAACTTTCTAAAGATGAGGAGATTGAGAAGGTCCACAGATCAAGAGTTAGGAAAGAATTCAGAGACTATCTAATCTAACTCCCTGAGGCCCATGATGATGACGTGACTGGGTCACTATCACACAAGAAATGTCTCAAGGGGTAGGGCAGGTGGGGGGGGAGCGGGGAAGAGGGTATTAGGTGGGGATTTTAACCAAGAGTCAGTGTTCTTTCCATTCTATTAAGGGTGCCTCCATGAACTTCTTAAAAGGGATAATCAACTGATATTCAAATCCAGGCCTCCCTGAGCTGTGCTTTCTTTCTAGCTTGGTACCAGCTGCTAGAAAGGTCTCTTTCAATTGTCCTTTGCAATGCCCAGATCAATACGTCTCTATAGAGGAGAAAAGATTTGGGTTCTGGATATTGTCACTGAGCACACAAACTCCAACTACCTGAGTAGTAAACACAGAATTGACTATAATAACAACTCATACTTATATTGTGCTTTAAAGATGACAGAAAAACTTTTCTCAGTCACCACAGAGGAAGAAGGGGGGAAGGGGGAGGTGCACATGGCAGGCTGTGAAAGTAGCATAAATAGCATTATCTACACTCTACAGATGTGGAATAGGTGAGTGAGTGGTTTACCCACGGTCATTCAGCTAATAAGCATCCCCTTGATTAATAATAATACTTGCAATAAAAATAATGATAGTAACAAAAATAATTTATGTAGTGATTTATGGTTGCTTACAAGTATTTAACATACATTACCTCATTTGATAAAGTACATCATCTGAGAGGGTATAATTCTAATGGGTAAGAGCCCTTCAAGTTGAGGTGAGCACTCTTTTGCCTTCACTATGATCTATTCAGATTTTGTTGTAAAATGTCCAAATATTCATCAACACATTGAGTCTGGAAAAGGATTACAGGTGAGGGAAAGGGTATCTGAGGAGTTCTCTACTCTTAAATGATGCTATTACAAATTTTTTTTCATTTACTCACTGAATTGGGATTCAGTCCCATGTTTGCCTCAATGTATGTCTCTGTCTTTGGCTCCACAGCGAGTTCGGCTTCCAAGATCTTTTCCACCGGCATGTCCTCATTAGCACTGCTGGTTGACTCCACCTCGTTCTCATTTCGGTCTTTGCCCCTCTGCCTCTCCTCTTGCACAGCTGGAAAAGAGGAGGGGTGGATATGAGCGAGGTATTCCATATCACCCATGGAAGGTTCAAGAACATAGGGAAGAGATGCATCCCTCAAGTCCCTCACACCAAACTCTCAGCCAACAAGTGTGCCACAGCCCAGGGGCTACACAATGGAACCTTAGGTTGTAGCTACAAAAGGGAAGGCCCCATCAGACATTTTCTCAGTGAAGGAATGGGAGAAGGAGGGCCTCCTAGAAAAAAGCTGTACAGGTGTGGTCAACTCTCAATTATCTGACCCATGGATTATCCACATTTATTTTTATTAATTTTAAAGCCCTGGATGTCATTATTTTAATCCCTGAACACATATCCTCGCACTCTCAAGATGAAATAACACAATGAGAACATACACTCATTTTAATATTAGACCAGAATGATTCACAAGTTAATACCTATACAACACAGGAGAAGAATAACGCTTGAATATTCCATAACATTAAATCAGGAAGTCTTATTAGAGACCATCCGGTTTAACTCTATCATTTTTCAGAGGAAGAATATGATGCTGGGAAAGCTAAAGTGATTCACCCAAGGTCAGACAGCAAGTGAGAGGCAGAGTTGGGACCCAAGCACAAGTCTATTGACTCTCGGCCCAGCACTCCATCCATGACAGCACTCTGCACCCAATGCCAACTCAATGGTTTCTGGAATTATTTATTGTTTTGGATTACTCACTCTTGGGCTCCCTTTAATTAGTGTAGAAAATTCAGAATGGAAGGTACAAGGAAAATGATCAGTCAGAGAAGGAAGGGGAAGGAGAACTGGATGTGGAGTCAGAGAGGACCTGTGTTCACATCCAGGCTCTGTGAAGTATGTATGACGTTGGGTAAATCATTTAACTTTCCCAGGCATCAATTTCCTTAACTATAAAGTGAGGAGACCAAAGAAAGATCCTTTCCAATTCTAAATCTGTGAATCTATGAACATAAATGCCCAGGTACACCACTTTGAGAAGAGGCTTCAAAAAAAGACAGGGACAGGGCACTGAGCTAAGAGGACAGAATACATAAGGATCTTGCCAGATAAGATGAACCACCCACACAGGTTGGCTTTAATGGAAAGGAACCAGCTGGGTGGGGCTCTGCGGTGGCGCCTTAATGGTGCCCACAGAACTCCACTTGTAGCTTGGAGCGCCTGCCCTGCAGAAGGGAATTCCTTGTGGTTGCTTTGAGTCACTGCCTCCACTCCAAGGGCCTGCACCCACCTTTGGCGTTGTCTTACCCATGCTGGAGAAAACACTGAGCCTGGGGCATTTTGCTACCCATCCCCCCACCACACCTAACCTGCTGAACCTCCTCTCTCCTGGGTCCTGGACTCCATCACACTGTAAATCACCTTTTCCACCTATGTCTTCTCTGGTTATCTGGGACCTCAGCTGCTTATAGCTAGCCGCCAAGATCAGGCAGAACAATAAATGGATTCATGGACAAATGAAGCAAGTTGGAAGGGGAAAGAAGAAATTAATTTGGAAAAGTGATCAAAGGGGCCATTCATATAGTCTGGTGCCTTATATTTTGTCTTCTACCAGCAAGCTTGAGGATGGGGATGGATGGCTCCTCAGAGAGAAGAAATTTCAATTCAACAAACATTTATTAAGTGAATATATTGTACAAGGTACTACACTATGTGCTAGGGATGAAAACATGAAAAATAACACAGCAGCTACCCTTAAGGAACTTGTATCCTCCCAAAGAGGACACAATACACATAAAGAGTATCATGTAAAAATGTCTAAACTTTTTGTACAAATTATACAAACATATAAAATTGGACTTATTCAAGGTAGAGAATGACGGTGAGACAAAAATGTTTCAGGAATATTTGAGAAGGGAGAGATAGGAATTTGGGTTAGGTTTCACAAAGTACAGGCTGGGCCGTAAGCATGCACACAAGTCCAAGCCAGTAGGACAAGAGCAGGAATACTCAGTGCCCTTGCCCAGCTTGGCGGTAGGGTCCCTTCTGCATATCTGCCAGTCTGAAGCAGGGAGGGCTCCTCCTCCCCCTTCTCCCAGCTGAGCCTTAGGGTGCCAGGGGGCACCAAAGCTGCTGCCTTTGGTACATGGGCACCATCCAGGGCTCCTAAGAAAACCCCAGCAGCATCTCTTGCCTTTTCTTAAGTAACCTCTATTTTACAAAGCACTAGAAGCCTGATCAGCTCTTTCTAGAGCTGGGTTTCTATGTTCTCCAGACACTGCTGATTCCCCACCCATCATTCCCAGAAGACAAGATGTGAAATGCCCAGTAGCTTTCTGTGCCAACCCAACTTTGCACCAATTATTCTTCCCCTCCTTCTACTCCTTTTATTTTCTCCAGATCATCTGTATTTATGTGGTCTTTGCTCCATCTTCTTAGTTTACAAATCCTCTGGGTCAGGGGCGGGGAACCTACAGTCTTGAGGCCACATGTGGCCTTCTAGGTCCTTGGGTGCAGCTTTTTGACTGAGTCCAAGTTTTACTGAACAAATCCTTTTTATTGAGCGAATTTGTTCTGTGAAGTTTGGATGTAGGCAAGGGGCCACACTTGAGGATCTAGAGGGCTACGTGTGGCCTCCAGGCTGCAGGTTCCCCATCCCTGCCCTGGGTGGTCCTTGCAAGATTTTCCAGTGATGTTATTCTTGCAGATCAACTACTCCCCATTCTCACCTCCTTGCCTTTGCTCACATTACGCTTAGACTGGCTCCTCTCTTCTCACTTTCCCTGCCTAAGGGATCCTTTAAAGTCAGTGACTGAAATGTCTCCTCCAAGGAACCTTCTTTGATCATAGAGGCTGGTGAAAACCTTCACTCTCCTGCTTCATACAGAACCTTTTCTTTCCAACGCACTGATCACATAATATTGCCCGTTATTTCTCTGCATGACTTACCCTGTTATGAGACTGTCCATTCCTTGGGGGGCAGGATGGGAGAGGTTTATAAAATCTAAACTGTAAATGTGCTGACGCATGTCATGGAGGGCAGACAACTGGTCATGGGGATCACAGATCAAGAAAAGAAGAGACCTTAAGGGACACTGAGTCCAAACTCTTCATTTTCAGGACGAGAAAAACAAAGCCCAGAAGGAGGTTCGCTGACTTACTCAAGGTCACACAGGTAGAATTTGAATCCAGGTCTTCCCTGACTCTAGTGCTCCATTCATGCCACATTACTTAATAAATATCTGTTGCTTTATTTTTAATGTTGTTAAGAACTGAGAACAAACTCACATGGCCTGGATAGTGGAGAGAGCACTGGCTCTAAAGTCAGAGAATACCAACTAAAATGGTGTCGGGATTTATCTCCTGTTTGAAGAATTACTCATTCTTGGTCTCCCCTCAATTGCTGAGAATGATCTGGTATTGATGATACAGGGAAAGTGAGCAGTCAGATAAGGGAAACACAGTTCATTCAAAAGGGAGCTGGATTTGGAATCTGAGGAGCCCTCAAGTTCAATTCTGGCTCTCCTATGTGACTTTGGGCAATGCACTTAACCTCCATGGGCCTCAGTTTCCTTATCTGTAAAATGAGGGAGTTAGGCTCAGTGCCCTCTAAGATCCCCTCCTCTAACTCTAAATATACAAGCTTGTGAATCCCCACAGATCATCTCATTTCTAGCTAGGCAGCCCCTCTACCACTTTTTCTTGGTTAGTTCCTGGCAAGAGGATCAGATAAGGAACCAGAATTCCAATCCTAGCTCTGTGACCTTAGGGAGGTCACTAGAGCTCTCTGAGTTATAACTATAACATGGTGGGGAGAACAAAAGAATACATGATCTCTAAAATATTTCCAGCTCTGAGTCCTAAGAGCCAACGTTGGTCCTATGTTCAATGGTTGGCCTGAATTACAGGAGAGGAAAAGAGAAATCCTTGCCCTTGTCTAACTTTGCTCTGTTGAAAGTGCACAAGGCCACAATGTGTCGATGGCTCTGAATCTGAACCTGCCACACTGGACAGACAGCAAGCAAAGGCACCAGGGGGTGCTTAGGACATATTAAATTGCAGAAACCTGAAGCCTTAAGTAGTGTATACTGGAGCACTTTGTAAGACACAAAGAAAACACACACACACACACGCACACGCACACACACATGCACACACACACGCATGCTGCCCCTTCCCTGACCTCAGGAAACTCATCAGAAGCTCAGTAAAGGGGGGTAGCCAAGAGTAAGCCCGAAGTTCTCATCCCAATCTTCCCTTCCAGGCTTTCACATTAGGGGGAAAAAAGTTTTCTAATTAGCTGCAGTTCTGAGCCTTCCCTCTCCCCCACACCTCCAGCCTCCAGTTTCCTAAGCAGGAATTGAGGCTGTTCAGCAATCCATCATTTGCCAGATCTTACCCGAGAGGGGCAGAATGAAGTGATTACTGTAAATCTAGCCCTGGTAAAAGGCCCTGGCTCCTCTGGGAGCCCAGGCACAATATAAAGATAAAATATGGTTATGTTTGCAAACAGCTAGATATCAAGTCACTGGCAGCCTGTGCCACGCTTGGAGCATCCGCTTGCTGAAGTCAGCATATTCCTCCAGCTCCGTGGGCTTGGCCCCATGATTCGAAGGGGATTCTCCAGCTCTCCACAGTTACCATCTGGAGCTGAAGAAGCCAGGGGGAACGGAGACTTTCCAAGCAAGCTTATAGAAGGTACAAAGCCTGGACGAGGACCACAGACATTCACGGATGGTTAGGAGACAGAAGGGATGCATGCACCCCAGAGCTACTTCAAGCTTGAGCAATTCATTTTACAGAATAAGAGACGGAGCCTCAGGGTGGGGATGGGACTTTTCCAAGGTCACACAGCTCATCAGTGGCAGGACTAGGACGTTATGACCTCTATTTCTATCCAGTCCTGTAGCCTTGGCCCAGCTCTGAAAAGCTTTCCTTGACCAGGTCCACCCAACTTAATTCTTATCCTTCTCTGGATTTCCGCTAAAGTGTACAATGTGTGCAGCTTAATCTTGAGTTTGATTAAAAACTTGCTTGTTTGTACTGTCAAATGCACTAGCTTCATGCCTGTGCTGCTTATCTCTACCATGATAGCAAATGTTCCTTGACAATTCTGTTTCCCCCAGAGTGCCAACCACAGGGCTGAGCATATAGCAGAGTCTTAATATATATTTATAATAAATCTACAAAGCGTCAGTCCCATTCCAGGCATCAATACACACACACTCTCACAGTCTGAAAAAAAAAAAGCAGGTCCGAAATACTGAATTCAAGAAAAATGTCAGGGGCAGATGACAGTGTTAAATCTTATACCAAACAGACAAGAATCAGTCCCCAGCTGTGGAGCGCTAAAAGCCCAGTGATGGAGGGGGAATAAGGATAACCTACATGCCTGGACTATTGCGAGAGATGTCACATACCATCACACTCCAGTCAAACTCGGTTTTTAGTTGTTCCCCAGGCCATTCTGCCCTCTGCCATTCCTGTGACTTTTGCACATAGAAGCCCTGAATGGATCTCCTGCAGCTGAAACGACAGATGCTGAAATCTTCCCCTTCCTTCCAGTTCAGGTACCATCTCCATGGAGTCTCCCTTCCTCCCTCCAGCGCTGAAAGCAATCCCTTTATCTCCCCACCTTTCTATTCAATCCTTGTACCCTCACAGTATTCTGTGTTGCAGGGCACAGAGCCCTAAGTCTAAAGTCAGAGAACATAACTACAAAATGCTGCCTCCAACATTTACCTGTATAAGCTCTAGCATGTCATTTAAGGAAAGAAACAAACATTTACTAAGGACCAGACACTGGGCTAAGTGGTTTACCAATACTATTTCATTCAATTCTCACAACATCCCAGAGATGTAGGTATTAATGTAGCTATTAGTATTTCCATTTTACAGCTGAGAAAACTGAGGGAAGGACAGAAGTGATAACAGAGCAAAGAAGTATCAGTGGCAAGATCTGAACTCAGGTCTTCCTGACTCCAGGTCCACTTCTCTATCCACTGTGCCACCTAACTTACGCTGGGCCTCATTTTCCTCTTCTGTAAAATTAGGGGACTGGACTATATGGCCTCTAGAGCCCTGATCCTCTGTCAATGAAGGCCATTTTTATCTTTATATTCATCTTTACACATACATATAAAGAAATACTTACAATATGTATATATTATATATAATTTATATATAAGTATACATTTTATATTATATATTATTGTTATAATATTATATATTATTACTAATATATAATTATAATATATGAACATTATAGTATAGTATAGATCTTTATTATATATCTGAGCATGGTAAGTATCTTAATAAATATTCATTAAGTTGAACTGAATTGAGCTATACGTGCTGTCTCCTCCACACTTGGCCTGCCTTAGCACAGCAGTATGACCTGCTGAATTCGAGGAGGCATTTGATGACAGACTCACAGGGGCCCTCCTAGTGGACTCTGCTACCCCAGAGGATGGCAATTACAATGGGCCCTTCCCTAAAATAACTCATGTCGATTGCTATTGGCTACATTCACCACAACTCAGACATGCCCGGCTGTCCCTATCCCTTTGCTTATAGTGATCCCTATGCCTGGAATGATCTCCCTTCCCCTTCTTTACCTGTTGAATTCCTACCCATTCTGGAAAGCCCAACTCAAACACCCTTTCTTCCTTGATTCTCTCATTAGTAGTAACCAAGTCCTGTCAGACTTCTCATAGCACTTTTCTCTGCCTCCCCCAAATGCACCAAATATAGTATGCTTGTATCTTGTCTCCCTACTACAGTGTAAGTTCTGTGAGGGCAGGAAAGACATGTTCTCTAAATTTTATATTCTACCCCCAACATCTAGAATAATGCCCTGCATACAGTGGACGAACCTAAATGAACTGAATATACACATAGAAACAGTCTCTCCCATATGCTAAAGGCTGGTAGTACAAGGTCATTCTGCCGTAGCCTGGGCTCCGGTACCAGTGGTACAACAAAAGGCTTAGCCTTAAGTCCATTCACTGGATTCTGGGCCCAATTTTTCCTCCATTATTGGCTTCCCTATTTAGTAAAGTTTTTTGTCCTCTATCTCACTCCTGTGTAAATCCAGTTTCCTCACTTAGCTTGTCACTATTTAGATAAAAACAGATCATCAACATTGAGATATCACCTTTAATTTCTTCTTCCTGTTTATTCCCTTGTTTGTTTGCATCTTCTAGCTTGTCCATGACTCATCCCCTTCCTCTCTTCTGGAGCCCTTTATGGAACTGGCTGAGCTTGAAGGATTACTAGTGACCTTTCCTCCTTGGAAAATGTCTTCCCCTTGGACAGTAGAGGGGGGATGTTTCCGTACCCAGGGCTGCTTCTGATGACCTAGATTTGGGTGATCCTCATCAAGGGTATATCCTGTGCCAAAATGAACACACCAACAAAATGCTTGGACTGATGCTACCCCCAGCTCAGAATAAAGACTTTTATTCAGGGTCTCCTTGAAGAAGTCTTCCTTTTCCATCTCCATCATAATATTTTCACAAACAAGTATTACACTACTACTTTGTTTAAGGCAATGTGCTAGGGGCCTGGGATATAAAAAACAAATGTACAAAACAGTCCCTGACCTCAAGTATTTTACAGATAAAAAAGCCTGGGAGAGGATACAGTTGAAACAGAGCTGGATTTGGAATCATGATGGTCTGAGTTTAAATTCTGCCAGGTCTTTTGACTCTCAATACAATTTTCTGCCTCTAACACCATGGCATCTCTGAGTCTCAATTCCTTTACCTGCAAAAGGGGGCTAATAATAGGATCTATCTTGTCTCATGGGGTTCTGGTGAAAGTTTAGTAAGAAAAAAAGCTAAAGTATATGATGTTCTGAAAGTATGAAAATAGAAATATTTTGGTTTGTCTGCCTCCCCTGGGGCCATGTGGACCTAAATGGGTAATACTCCAATCCTCCAATAAAATAAAATAGGCATATCAAAACTGGTGTTCTCTCAGTGGATGCAGCCATCAGGTCACCTGCTCAGCGGTGACCACTGCACTATACTGACTTTCCACAGATGTCAGAGGACTTAGGAGATTCCCCTTCTGCCTTCCCTTTCACCTGCATTCTTGTCAATCAACGCCTCTTTGCCAATTTATTCAACTCAAATTGTTTGAGTAGGATGAAATTAATGTAGGGTCAGAAGTCTCAATAATCAGCTACAGAAAAGAGGCAAGACCCACTTAGGCAATCTGCCTCAGTGTAATTAATTAATTCAATAAATAGTAAACTGTCTACTACGTACAAGCATATTGTACTAGGCTCTAAGTATACAGAAGCAAAAAAAATTTCCCTAAGCCTCAGTTTCCACATCTCTATGTTAGAAGGAAAGGATCTATAATTTCAACAGTATCGTAGAGTCTAGGCATGAACTCCTTCCACCAAAAGTATATAGTACTTGAGTACTGTCTCTGATATAGTACTTGAGTCCTCAGGAACTTCCTGAAGAAAACAGAGGTTAAGTGGGTTATTCAGGGTTAAGAGTTAGTAACCCATCAGCTGTGAGTATCTAACCCCAGTCTTTTGGACTCCAACTCTAGTATTCTGACCACTACCCAAGACAACTTTTATTTCTTCACCTTAAAAATTGAGATGATAATATCTGTAATGTGAGGCTCACTATTTAGGTACGATAAAAATGTCAGTTACTGTTAACAACATGAATATTTCATTCTTCTCATCTTTCTGTTCAATGGAGCTCAGATTTGATCAAAGGATCACAGCTTTAGAGCTGGAAGGGACTTGAAAGGGCATCCAGTCTAACCCCCTCATTTTACAGATTAAGAAACTGAGGCTCAGGTTAAGTGACTTACCCATGGTCACACATCTAATAAATGTCAGAAGGCAGGAAGTTAATCCAAGTGACTCCAAAGTCTACAAAGAGCTAGTCTACTATTGTTCTTTTATAAACTAGTTTTTGCCAAGCTATTGAAGAGATAATTGTATTTTATAAAGAAAGTAGGCTTGGATGAAGGCTCATTTTCTATAGCCTGGAAACATCTACAGAGCAACTCTAATAGTGGTGGGAAAGCTACATCCTTACTTCCTGTTCCTGCTTGGGTTTTGAATTCTTCCAACAGGTCTCCACATTTTAAAAGCTTTTCACTTAATGTAGTTTGGAGGTTGTGAGTATTCAGTATGGTAGCATGCTCTTCTTAAATTTCTGTGGATCAGGGTTTGTATTTGGGTGATGACAGGCATTTATCTGTGAAAATCCTCTGGCTGCAGTAGTTCATTTGCTGAATCCTCAAGAACATTTTGAGGTTTGGAGCTGCAGTACAGGGGACATAATACAGGACAGGATATTTTACAGGAAGCCTTTCCCAATCCCTCTTAATTCCAGTGCTTCCCTCTGTTAATTATTTCCTATTTATCCTGCATGTAACTTGTACTTGCATATTTGTTTGCATAATGTCTCTCCAAGTAGATGGTAAGCTGCTTGAGGGCAGGGAACTTTCTTTTGCCGCTTTGTGTATCCCCAGCACTTAGCACAGTGCCAGGGCTGTAGCATTTAATAAACGCTGATTGACTGACTGATAGTAATTTGCATGTCATTTCCTCCATTAGATTATAAGCTCCTCCAAGGCAGGAACTAGCTTTGGCCTTAATAAATGTTGATTGGTTGACTGATTGATTGATAGTAGTTCCCATGTTATTTCCTCCAATTGATTATAAGGTCCTTGAGGGCAGGAACTAGCTCTGGCCTTAAAAAATGTTGAATGATTGATGACTGGGAGGAATAGCAAGCGTCTTGAGTATAACATTATAGTCATTTAATCTGGACATTCCAAGTGGAGTTATGCTTTTGCAGCTTCCAATGACACGATGAATAATTTTTACTGCTTCCTCACAAAGTTTGCATTCTATCAATAGAGCTCCCTTAAGCTTTCTGTGGTTTCTAACAGCAATAACCTGATTCAGTATCACTTTCATGAACCCCCTCAGTCAATCCTTCAACAAACATTTATTAAGAGGTTACTATAAGCCAGGCACTGTACTAAGTATACAAAAATACTAGCTTAGAGACAGTTCCTGGCCTCAAGGAACTGACATTCTAAAGGGAGAAGTCAGGTTGGTTGTGGTGGTCCTTCATTTTCGAAGAAGACCACGCCATCAGAGAAATGATGACATGACTTGCACTTGACTTTGTTTTGAGTGAGGCAGGGCTGTGCAAGTCACCAGCCTCACTTCTCTTCCAGAGCCATCTGGATCCCAGGACCAGATATTCATCAGGATAACTGAGGATGGCTCAGGATGCAATGGGAGACCTTGGCCTTTTAGGCTAAGACCTTTTCAGGTACTCACATAAAAAGAAAACAAAGGAGGGGAAGGAGGACATAAAATCACCAGTTCAGGGATACGGCAGTGCAGCCTGTAGAAAAATGAAGACGTGGCTGGCCTGGACCTCCTCCTCAAAGTGGAGGTTTTGGAAGGAACCAGACAAACACAGTGAGAGACTACAGGAGTGTGGAGGGAGCTTCCAAGATAAAGAGGGTTCTATGACACATTAAAGCAACTACAGGGCAGAGTCAGGAGTGTAACCTGGAGAAGAATAAAGAAATCCCTCAGTTTTTCTAAATTCTGCATAACAATTATCACTGGACTGACACTTCCTTGTCAGTATATTGGGAAAAAGACAAGAATAAGCATCTATATAGCACCTGCTCCATGCCCTGGCCCCTTTTACACATTTTCTCTCATTTGAGCCTCACAACAACCCTATGAGGGAGATGCTATTACTATCCCCTTTTTACAGATGAGGAAATGGAGGCAAAGAACAGTTAAGTAATTCACCCCAAGTCATACAGCCAGGAAGTCTCTGAAGCCGCATTTGAACTTGGGTCTTCCCAACTCCAGGCCCTAATTCCACTGCACTACCAGCTACATTTCCATGTTGTCGTTTGAACTTGGGTGGCAGTTGGTTCCATTTTTGGACTTTCCACATATCAGTTACATTCAATAAATTCAGCAGTGTGTATCTATTTTCAGTCTTTATTACTGTTCTGTAAAGTGGCATTTGTTTGTTCACAGAGTATTTAGGTAAATGTTTAAACCTGTTTGTCATGAAATCTTAGGACATCTATCAGTGCCCTTTCTTCCTTTTTGACAAGGAAGTGGTTTCTTTTATGGCTGCCTTGGGGCGGCAGTCTTGGTGTTCTGTTAATATTGTATGAGCTTTTGTTTGGAGACTTTCTAAATCTGTTACTCCTACTCTTACTGCTACTAACTTTAGTGGACTCCAAGAAATCTCACATTTTGACAGAGAGAACCTCAGTGGAAAGATAATTGCAAAGTAAGATTCAGAGATAGCTCCAGGGATGAACATTTAGACTCTCAATAACCCATTCCTGAGGGAAGGGGATCTAGCATCAGTCTTATTAAGCTTTGGGTTAAGAGCTAGAAGTCTAGCAGGGAGGACCTGAACAGACCTTAACTTCTTTCTGTGTAAACTGCGAAAAAATGGTATAAGTACAATATAAGAAATATTCATCACCACTATTACTGTAATCTTCTTAAGGGCAGGAATGGTTTGATTTTTGTCTTTGTAGGTCTATTGTATTGAGCATAAAACCTTGCACACAGTAGGCACTTAGTAATCACTGAATATAATTGAGAATTATTGTAACTGGTATTTTTCTGCCCGGGCAGCTGTAAACTGGATCTTCACAATGAAATGTAAAGAATGCTGAGATCCCCAATTCAAAATTCTCTTTCCCATCTAACAAAAGGAGGCCTGAAACTTTATCCATTATGATTCATTTGCATGAGATAATACTGTCTGCTGTTAATAAGAGAACATATTTCTCTAGCACTTTAAGATTTATGAGCATTTTCCCTCATAACAGCCTTGCTAAGTAGAGAGTACAAATGTAAAAGGATGCATAAGTATTAATATCCTTTAACATGTAGGGCAACCAAGTCTAGGAGAGACTAAAGGATTTACCTACGGCCATCTAATTAGTAAGCAGCAGAGCTGAGATTGGAACCCAGCTCTTTTAGCTTGTGGCTCGCCTGAGCAAGTCTCATATTTCTCCAAGCTTCGGTTTCCTCATCTTATGATTCAGAACTCAAAATGTAGGCTCCTTCCGCTGTTCACTGAAACAATACCCACTGCTTCATTCTACAGAGAATGAGTAGATCCACTCAGCTCCTTAAGGCTTGTTCACAAAGTCAGGATCTGGGCATCCTCGCATGAATGTACAGAGTATGAAGAAGAGGTAGCACCAAGCAGCAGGTTTGTTACATAGGGAGTCTAAGAGAAAAACTCCAATTTCACAGAACGTGCAGCCAACTGGCCCTCTCTGTAGTCAGCTCTACACCTACCTAAAATGTGAGTCTGATGCCAGAACTTCCAGCGTTCTCTGCTAGGACAAAATACAAACTCTTTTGTGTGGAATTGAAAGCCCTTTCCACAATCTGACTCTAGCCTCCCTTTCTGGGCTGATTTATATATTCCCCTTACACACAACATTCATCTCATGCTGCTGTATGGGCTCTGTCTCATAATGGGAAAGTCCCCCACTCCTCACTTCTGACTCCCTCGCTCTTCCAGGTTCAACTCATGACACCTTCTACAAACGGCATCTCTGGATTTTATTCAATTATTAGTGCCCCACACCAAAACTGTTTTGTATTTATCTTATCTATATCACATTGCCTATTTAATTCTGCCCCATGTCCGTTTCCTTCCCCGCCAATAGATCATTAACTTTTTGAGGACAGGCATTATTTCTTCCTTTTATCTCCCCATCTAGAACAATGACTGGCACACAGTAAATGCTTAATAAATGCTCGATTAATTGAAGCACATGGATGTTACCCATATTTCCCAAGTTTGGAATACGAGACAAATGGATGGGGTAGAAGTATCCCCTCTTTTACAGCAAGGTTTGCCCACTCTTTCTTAATTACAGTACCTTCCTTCAGTTAATTATCCCCTATTTATCCTATCTGTAGCTTTCTCTGTATATATTTGTTTGCATGCTGTCTACCCCGTTAGACTGTGAGCTCCCTGGTACTGAGGGAAGGTGCTGACTCTTGCCAATTTATGAATCCCCACTTTTTTAGTACAGTGTCTGGCACACAGGAGGCACTTAATATATATTGGTTGGTTGAAACTCCTTTTTAGCAATCAAAACCATTCCTCTAAAGAGAGTAAGAAATGAGATGAATGTGTTTATAGAAATTCATGGTGGCGATGAGTAGAAAGACAACCATGTGATAAAGCCGTGGAATAAGGGGCAAGCCTAGAACCAGAAAGAAGACAGTCTCTGCAGCATGGAATCAGTAGACCAAGGTGGTCTTGGTGAAAATTTTCAAGCAAGTTTAGCTATTCTCTGAAATTCTTTTCATCCAGCTGGACCTATGGAGAAGTTCTGAGTCAGAATGCAGGTGGCAAAGAATCCAAGAGATTTTAAATAAAGCAAAGACCCCTAACTGCCTACCAACCAGTTTGTCCAACTCTAAGCTGCCTATCTAGTCATTTGGCTGAGCTCAGGACAAATTTCTTTTGCTGGTCTCTCCAAGAGTCATATGGTACAAGCCTGTAAATAACTCCCCTCCGCTGGGAATGACCCTGGCGTCAGACTGGAATGGAACGGGCCCCCTGGGGGTTGGTCTTGGCAATACTTCATTCAAAGCACAAGCAGCAGAAATGTCTGGGACCCTGGTCACTGACACTGCTCTACATCACTCTCAGGCCCTGTGGGACCAGTGAAGAGGATATGCCTCTCTGAGGCAGGGACTCTAGGGAAGAACTATAGTATGTCCCAGTTGGAAGGGACCTTAGAAGTCATCTTGTTCCAACCCTTTCATTTTACAGAGGAGGAAACCAAGGCTCAGAGAAGGAAAGAGATGTGTTCAAGGCTATCTATGTCATTAGAAGCAGAGTCAGGACCAGAACCCAGGAATCCTTACTCCCAGTTCAAGACTACTGAAATGATATCAGGTTGAAGTGGGAATCCTGTCCCTACTCCCCAAGTTTGTAATATCTAAACAGATAAGAAAAATCCATGAGGTGATCCAGTTTAAGGAATCCATCAGGTCTAGGTTCCAAAACTCCTCCAAGGCTTGGGGTCTCTTCAGGAGGCAAACAGGAATGGGAGGGTGAAATGAGGATAACTGCACCTGCCTCCCTCCCGTGCTGAAAGAATTAATTAGCTAATGTTTTGTAAAGCCTTTTGAAGCTGTGAAGTGCCCCATAAGCCCTGAGTAGCATCATTATAAATATTATCATTTTATTTATAGAATCTGGGGGGGGGTAGAGAGAGAGTAAGGATTTATATTCTGGGAGCTCAATCACCTTTCTGATTTAGTCATGTGTGAGTATATTCTGCTGGCGCCTGGAAGCCTTGGGGCAGAGGCATCTATAAATATGAGACTTCATTAGCTTTCTCCCTCTGAGCAAAGAGGGGTTGCCGTGCATTGCCTCCTGCAAAACTAGCCAAGTTAAAAAGGAAATGCTAAGGATGGGGAAGGAAGTGAGGTGGAACCAGGGGCAAGAGGAGGAAGAAAACTTAGGTGGGAGAGTTTCAAGGGCTCAGAATAAGGATGTCCCATTTGCCATGTGACTGAGTTATGTGTTAAGAATCAAAGTACAGCGCAAGGCAGACACTCTGACTATGACCTTCATCAAGTAGACATCAGGTTGAGCTGTTGAGCTCAGTTACAGAACAGAAGAGATGAGAATCCCCCAAAAGTTAGTTAGCTTTGCTCTGGTGTGTGCACACCATAGACTGAGTCCTAACCAGCCACAGGTTGAACCTTAATCCTGGACAAGAATGAGCAGTAAATCCAGCCAGACACTAAGCTTTAACCCCAAACGAACCTGAACCCTTGTCCAAGCGGCACATTCAGCCCAGCCACAGAGCCCTAATCCCAACCACAGATTTAGCCCTGATTGCAACCATAGAATAAACCCTAATCCCAACCACAGACTAAACTCTAACCCAAGCCACAGACTGAGCTGTAACTAGTCACAGACTGAGTCCTCACCCCAGCTAGAGATAAACTCTAACCTGAGATATATTCTATACCCCTGACCCTGGAAAGCCATCATGTAACTATGTGTACTCAAGTACAAAAAAGACTCGGTCAAAGATCATAGATAGCTTAGTGAAGGTCATTTTCAGTGCCTGGAAATGTAATTCAATTCAGCTCGAGCTGTCGTCTTTATATAAGACTAGTCCATAGGAAAAACCAGAGATACCCCAGTTTCCCAAAGGGGACTCAGGAAATAGAATTCCTAGAGTCTGCATAGCTACAGCCATCCCAATGCCACCAACAGGAGCATGAAAATAGCTTCAGATGGCACTTTCTTCTTTTACTGCTGCTCTCTTACCCCATAAACTGGGAGGGGAATAGAAGGCGGCCAAGGTCTTCTTGGCTTCTAATGGATCAACAAGCCTCCTGTAGCATTCTCCCTCTGGAGAGCTCTTCAGCATCTGACAGCTATCCTTGGGGGTTTCTGTGATTTATAACCTGGCTTCTCTGGGGAACCCTGGGAACTAAATAAGTGTCAAAAGCAGCTTTGAAATCCAGGGGAAACCCTTCTCTCCCCTGTGAAAGTAATAGAGGAAGCTCAGGCAGGGAGATCTTTAAGCAGAAGGCAAAAGCTACTAGGCCTACATCTGGATTCCTATTCATCCATCCCATCTCTCTGAATTTTGTCCTCTGGGATTTTTCGTAACTCCCCCTTCAGTCCTCTGCCACCTTACAATGGGTACCTACCAGTGATCCTATCCTTGATACTTCTACCATAAATGCTAGCAGAAACAACTATCAATAGAGTGCACTTTGGAGAGAGCGAGAGACAAGATCGAGCCTTACCCAGAGGAGACGGGAGAGACCTGGCCTCAGCACCCAGATAGAAGAAATGATATATGTTAGAACAGCAAGGGACCTTAGGAATCTAGTCCAATCCTTCATTTTACAGAAGAGGAAACTGAGACCCAGGTAGGCTCAGTGATTTGTTTCAGGTCACTCATACAGTATCAAAGGTGGGATCTGAACCCATGACTCTAGTACCACACAACCTCAAGTCTCAGTCTAATACTCCAAAGACACAGTTCTTCCCCTAAAGAAGCTTATATTCTAAAGCAGTATGCGTACACACACATACACACACACACACACACACACACACACACTTAAGAAAAGTTACATGGTGAACAAAATATAACACAAAATAAACTACAAATGGGCCACTGTGTGGTGTGTGAGACCACGCGTAAAGATCTATGGGAAGCACAGCAAAGAGGCAATGGCAGGTGGGTGGGGTTAGCTGGGGAAAGCTTCCTGGAGGAGAAAGGAAGGAAGGAGCCGAAACAGTTCGGAAACAGAGATTTCCCCTTCCAGCCAGGCAATATGATTTTTAAGCGATGTTCTTCACAGGAAGGTAAGAGGGTCAGGACATACAGCCAACTGTTGTTTTTTAACTAAGACTTGATTTCCCTTTGCCATTGTATGCATCTCTCATATTTCTAGCAAAAATAATGCAGCACATTAGAGAAAACATAATTACCTCTGCTGTGTGGGGAGTCTCTGAGGTATCCCTACTAAACCAAGAAGTCCCTCTGTGGAGATGTGGTTCTCCCATCAGAAGTCTGTCCTTTTTCTTGGTGCCCTCCCTGCTCCATTGAGAGTAATTCATCTGTCATACTGTTCACAGAACTTCAGACCCACTACGAAAGGCAGAGGGGAGAATTAGGCAGCCAGTCTCCCTGAAATAAAACTTCCTTTAAATAAACCACCAGGACCAAATCCAAGTCCCAGACCCATAGGAAAAAACAAAGTGGGGGGCCAAGAAACATGTCCTTGGCTCCTATCTGGAATGGGCAGGCAATGCCTCTCTCAACAGAGATTATCTCTTACACAATCAAGAGATCTTCTCTTCTGCTTAGCTCTAGAAGGGGAGCCAGTCTGCTAAACACCCAACTCACTCTTAAGGAGAGCAGGCTGGACTCCAGGTAGGTATGGGCATAAGGGGTGCCTACATGTGTCAGAGCAAGGGACTAGGCCCAGAAACTGTTAATTCCTTCCATTTTCCTCTGCCCATCCACCTCCAGACAGATCCAAAACCTTCCACAAGCCCTGTGATTGCATCACATAGGCCCAACATTTGTGAAATTTGCCCCTATCCGATCAAAGCTTGAGGCACTGCCAACTCCGTTCCTGAAACCTACCTGGCTAATGTTTAGGGGAAGACAAAGTATATGTGGTCGGGTGGCAACGACTTAGGCAGTAAACAACAGCATAAACCACCAACAGGACGTTCAGGAAATGATTTATATAGGGGAAGGATGGGGGGGGGCGGGCGGGGAGGGGAGAGAACTTCATTTCAAAATCAATAAAAGAGCTTTGGGAGTGCCTATCAGAATCAGCATTTTACCTAAATTTATCAGTAGGGCAACTCTGAGTGGGGGATGGAGCCTTGCAACAGGACAAAATTCCCACTTGTTTTTATTTCCCTGGGCTGAAGGCTCGGAGCCCAGCACTGGAGAGGGCAGCCGTTTGTCATGCAGGACATAATTCCTCTTAAACAGCAAGCTTGTTGACTTCAGGGCCTGCCAGCCGCAGAAAATACGACTAACTGCCAAGCATGCCTATATTAACTCCCCGATCGGGTGGGGAGCAGACATCGCTCTCTGTAAATATAAAGTCCCCATCAGCTATGTACGAGACCAGATACTTTGAAGATGAATTTTCATTGACTGGACAAATCTAACACACTCTTGTCCCTCTGTCTGTATTGATTCAATGGCTCTTCCCAACATAATTCTCCCTCACCATCAGGGGATGTTTTACAGTTGTTTCGTTCTCCTATTCAAGCTGGATAGCTCGGTAAGAGGGTTTTTACTGCACATTCATGACATATAAATACAAAAGGAGATGAAGGAAAGGTATTTCCTTGACAGGAATCAGGTATTTATTTAACTGTAATTTTTTTCCTCAAGAGTATAGTATTTCTAATGGAAGTAGGAGTAGAAGCAATGGATTTTATTAATTAGACATGAGCTTCCATGAGGTATATATATTTACTCCCATGGAAAGCGAACAGTGTGAAATGGAGAACACAGGTTTTTCTCTACTGAGAATGGGTTCATTCAGAGACCAATTCCAACAAACTCATCAGGTTACATCAGTCACCACCCACTTTGGATATTAAGAAACAGCCAAAACAGGTATCTTCCTGGTGCTGAGATTTTGATATAATCTCCACCACCATGGCCAAAAGGGCTTCTATTCTTGGACCAAGACATTACCTCATCAATGTGAGTTCTCCTAGCAAAGATACATCTCACATCCCATCTTCACCCTCTCAGCCTACCAACTCATGTCAAGTCTACCACAAATGCTCCAAAGGGGATCCACCCAACATATCAGGGGACTTCTGCAAGTTTGTTTTTTGGTTTGGTTTTTTTTTTTGACGTTGCATGGAGGCCAAAGGAAAATGTGAACCATCCATCAGGGAACACTTGCTCTTGCCACATAAGGAGTTCACTTTCTTTTCCGGTCATAAGTCTTTCTGCTGACACACTTTCCAATGCTTCTCTTATGCAATTCTCCATTGACAATGTGTGAGAGTCTACATACACTCACCATGTTCTTCTCCTTTGCCTTCTGGGTGACCTTCCATTTTAGTTCTTCAGAGATGGTAGCATTTTCATGACACATTGTCACAACTCATCACCAAAATGATACTGTCCCTTTTTTCAAAATAAGTTTTCTTTGTTGCCTTTTGTTTTTTATACCATCATAGTTTCCCCCAGTATCCTTCCCCCTTGCGATCACAGAGAGTCATCCCATATACAAACAGTATTTTTTAAAGACACACAAAAAAAGAACAGGAAAAAGTAGTGAAAAATCTAAAAATTTGTATAATGTGCAAGACTTGTACCTCTCCAAAGGGATGAAGTAGGACTATCTTGTCCTATTTTTTTTCAAGCTTGTTCTTTATAATTTTAAAACATTTACTTTTAATTGGGGAGGTGTTTTTTATGTTTGCATTGTTGCTGTCATTGTGTATATTGTTTTCTTGGTTCCACTTACTTTACTTTGCATAGTTCATGTACAACTCCCCATGCTTCTCTGTGTGCCATACATTCATCATTTCTTACAGCACAATAATATTCTATTATATTCATATATTGTTTTAGCCATTCCCCAATCAATGGCCATCTACTTTGTTTCCAATTCTTCCTTATTAAGAAAGAGACACTACAAATATTTTGGGGTATATAGGGGCTTTCCTCTTATCAATGACCTCCTTGGGGTGTAAGCCCATAATAGAATCTCTGGGTCAAAGGAATGGATATTTGGTTACTTTATTTGCATTATTCTAAACTGATTTTCAAAATGGTTGATTCACAGCTCCACCAACAATGCACTAGCTGTCTATATTCCCATGACTGACAGCAACAATTCTCTTCTTCTGCCAAGAATACTGTTATTATTTTTTAAAGATGAACTTTTGTTTCAAGAAGATGCTCAAGGTCATTAAAATTGCTGTATCAAGGAGCGGGGGGAATATGGATGTGAAACGCTAAATATAATGTCAACCTGTTGATCAGTTTTGCTGAACATTTTCCTCCCTCTGTTTTCTTCTTTGTTACAAGAGATGGCTCTTGGAGAAAAGGAGAAACATTACACTACGAAATGTAAGTGATGTGAAAGCAAAAGTTACCAGTAAGAATTTATTTTGTAAAATAAAAGCATTGGACAATTTCCCAAAAACAATCCTGCCCGTATTCTTCCTCATGTTAAATCTTGGGCCAGGCTCAATATCCACCCACAGCATCTGTTCAGGATATATGTACCAAGGGATCAATTCTACAGATTGTCAATCCAAACGCATTTCAAACATTTGGTTTTTCTGATATGACGAGTTAGGCTGAACCCTTTCAAGTGATTATGGATCTCAATATGGGGGCTATAAAATGTTATGGGGCTTAATATAACCACAACAATGCCATTTGCAAACAGAAGTTTCTAGAAGATTTCTTTTTCCATTTAGACTCTGTTCAACATCACCCATGATGATGGTAAATGACTTCAACAAACATGTCTGCCACTCTTTGATGCCACAGTTGATGCTCATAATCAGAAAGAAAACAAAGTTATCTCAAAGTTATGTGGTTTTGACATGGGAGACACCTTGTTAGAGGAGAGCACTATTTTGTGCTACCAAATCAAATAGGTTGTTGTTGCTGTGTGTGTTTTAAAGAATTAAATAGTGACAGTAGCATCCTGTATTTGCTGTAACTTTCAGTCAGTATTGTGTGTGTGTAGAGTCATAAAGATATGACCTGAAATAGCACAAGATTTGCAAAAGCCTACTTCATCCCTCCTCAAGTTTCCATGAGGATACCCTGGATGTCTGTATGTATATTATTGTCATTAAAAAATTGTACTGAAGAGGAAAGGAACACTGTCTTAGTCACCTTTTTTTTTGTCAATCCTAAAATTGTCAGAGTTGTTCAGAAATTTTGCTAATTCCCTCTTCTGTCATATACCTTGAAAATAATCCCTCAATATCCTCTTTTAAAATTGTCACCTGCAGCACACATCTATATATACTAGACCTATTCCAGCTACTCTTTCCACCTTAGTATTCTCCAACAGAATTTCTTCTTTCTCATATAGCACAAATGAGCAGTTATAGAGTCTAAATGAGGTGATTCAATTATACCTAATGGGGGAAAAGAGCTTATTACTGATCTTTTCCATCTTTCATCTATTTGTTTTACTCTATCCCATTTCATCCTTAAGTGCCCTCACAAGAATTTTGCTTATTTGAATCTCTCTCCAAGATTGTTTTAAACTGGTTTTTGTTTCAACTGTTTCTACTTGTCTTAACTGACACTGCTCATTGTTTTCCACCATTATCCTCTACAAAGATCTTATAAACAATGTCATACTCAAAACCAGATCAGCATCCATATTCCCATCTTGGTCTTGGCTGCTATAGAGCTCTGTCTGACAAAGAGATTCAGTGTTTTGCTGGGTGAAGTAATTTCTTGGCTCTTTCGATCTCCTTGTTGTTGCTATCAATTCACAATGGCTAAACTTTCTTAGGAAACGTTAATGGACTATGTCTATATCTGTTCTTTTATTCATTTCCCAACAGTTTACACCAATGCGCTTTAAAAATAGATCAGTTTTAGGACTGCTTTAACCTGCATGTCAGATTGTCTCATTTTTACTATTTTGTCTAATCTGATATTGAATTCACAATTTGCTGTAACAAGTCGGATCATCCACTGACAGTTGAATTACAAAGCAATTCCCACATTCGGGAGTGTGCTGGAGCCAGCTTTTATCTTGCTTGAGAACTGTTTGTTAAATATTCAGTGTGAACAATTGCTCCTTGGAAATCAGCAAATACTGCAAATCATGGCTTGGTTAATTGTTGTGTTGACTGTCTAGATTTAAGAAAGTGATGGAGAAAATGCAAATGATGCAGATTAAACTTAAATGTACATGAAGTGTTTTAGAAAAGTCAAATGGTCAACAGTTATTAGCAAATCTCTGCCCACATTGTATCCATTTGTTTCCCTAGTGTTAGACTATAATCAATTTTAGTTTTTAGGATGTGGTACTTGAAATGGTCTCTTCTCTGAGAAGAGAGTGGAGGAGGTGCTGAACATTGGGTACGTGGCTTCTGACGATCTACAGGTGGGAGGACATACAGGTATGAGCATTCTGGAAGTCTCCAAGCCACTGGCCCCTCTCATTTCTTAATCTCTAACCATGCTTCAGTTATAACAGTATTAACAATGTACAATTACTTAAATGGCATTTTAAAGGTTTGCAGATTCTTTCCTTACAATAACCCCGGGTGGTACATAATATCTATATTCTCATTTAACCAATTAAAAAAATGGAGTTCCAGAGACTTACACAGAAGTGAAATCATCTTGCACAGCTGGAAATGGTCAAAGCCAGGCCAGGCCTCAGACTGAAAGGCCCCACTTAGACCAATTCTCTCTCCACTATAACATACTGATTAGAAGGCTGAAAATCCCAGGGACTCTTCTTACAGCTCTTAATTCTTTGCCTTAGGATCCTAAAGATATTTCTTGATACTAATCATCCAAATCACAAAAGTTATCACAACTTTATCCTTTGTACTTAGTACAATATCTTAGGGTGACTATTAACAGCTAGCACTTACATAGCATCTACTATGAGTCAAGCACTATGGAGAACACTTGACAAATACCACCTCATTTGGTGAGATGAAGAAGACTCTTGCTCTAAGTCATAGTTATCACCAACTAGATTGAGGATCTACTGTACAGGGTCCAGGAGGAAGAGATGACTAAGATGCCATGCCTGTCCCGAATCTACAACATGCATATAAAAGAAAAGCAAAGACTACATTAAGCATATGCTGTATGTCTCAAAGGGATTCAAAGACAAAAAGAAAATCCCCATATGGACAAAAATATTTATAATACCTCTTCTTTATATTAACAAAAAAATGAAAACGAAGTAGATTACTATATTAGAATTACGGGCATCCAAAACTGAACTCAATGTAATTACAATGATCAACCTTGTCCCTGTAAGTGTTAAGAAAAAGTATGTTCCTACCTTCTCTGTAGATGGTGGCTGACTATGGGTATGAAATATCGTACGTACTGTCTGAAGCAATTGTTGTATTGATTTTCCTCTTTTTTTGTTAAAAGAGATGTTTTGCTGATGATGTTTTGAAATGTAGGTGGTGTTGAAAAAATTAATTAAAAAAAAAAAGAATATAGGCTTAAAGTGAGAAAGGACCTTTGAAGCCACCTAGTCTAACATCCTCACATCATGGATGGGGAAACAGATCCAAAGATGTTAAATGACTAACTTGCCCAAAGTCACATAGGTAGTAACTAACAGAGCCCAGACTTCAACACAGGTCCTCTGATTCAAATCTAGCCTATATTCCACTGATATCAATTGGGGATGACTAGACAAATTGTGGTTGTGTAATAGGAAATTCACTGGAAAAATATAAATAATAAATATGATGGAAATAAAGGAAAAAAACATGGGAAGACATGAATTGCTGCAAAGTGAAAGAAAAATAATATATGCTATGACTACAACAATACAAAAAGAAAAGCAAGAGAACAATTAAAACTGAATACTGCAAAATTATAATGATCTAGTGTGGCTCAAAAAAAAAAGAAAAGTGAAGAGGCACCCTCATTCTTTGCAGAAGTGGCGGGGGGGGGGGGGGCGGATACAGGTGGAGAACACTATATATAATGTTAGACTTTTTCAACCCGCTGCTTCATTTTGCTTAATTGTTACCCTTTGTTCATTCTTTATTGTAAGGGATGACTGAGAACGAGACGAAATATACAATGGGACATGGAGATGATATAAAAACAAAAGACATCCATTTCTGCCCTGCTGCCCAGAAAATATATGCTACATGCCAAAGCAACAGTCCAGACAGGGAGGGAAAAAGGAAGAGGAAAATAATGTGGGCTGGGATGGCTGAAGAAGGCTGAATGAACAAGTGGATCTTGAATAAGCAGAGACAGAGAAGGATGATCCAGGTGAGTGCACTGGGCCAAAGCAGTCCGTCTGCCTAGAGGAGGGAACGTACAGAGGAACAGTGAGAGACCCTAGGTTAAAACGAGGGAAGAAAAAAGAGAACAGCACAGACTGTAAGGGAACCCTAATGTTAAGTTATTTAAGTTGAACTTAGGACCTAGCATAGTACATTGTAAATAGAAGGCACTAACATCTGTTGAATTAAACGTGACTCTAGCCACTGAAGGTTTTCAAGGATATGTATGACATCCACAAAGAAGCGTCTAAGCAAAGTCAAACAAAAGTTCAAGTTCTTTCTCCAAGAATTTGGCATGCTCCCAGAAAAGAGAACACAGCTGTGGTTCTTCCTGATTAGCAGAAGCGGGCACTCATGGGTAGGATAAACCACTCATTGCCTTACAGTCTTGTTCCCTTGGCAATCAGATGGCCTCTACTGGTCAGGTCACAGGATGATACATCTAGACCTGGGAAGGACCTCAGAAGCCATCTGGCCCAACCCCTTTATTTTATAACGAGGAAACTGAGGCTTGGTGAGGTTAAGTCATTTGCCTCGGGTCACAGAGAAAGCAAGCATTAGAGGTGGGATATGAACCGATATCCTGACACAAGAACCAATGTTCCTTCCACAGCACCACACTACCTCCAGTAGTTTTTCATTTCCTCTCAGGTATCCATTTCTTTTGAATATCTGTCTCTTATTTTGACATTTCCATCTCTCTCTTGTCCATAGCATGATCATATTAAAAATTATGGAAACTTGGGATGCCACCAGGGACCCATGAGGAATCTGCACATATAGCATGAAGTCAGCTACAAAAGGGCCATCATTTGGGAAACAGGACAAGTTCATAGGATGGTCATAATCGTCACATATTTAGAAATGTCTTCATCCTACAATTGAAGGAACAAGGCCTTTTACTACCCTTAGTGATTAAGAACCAAGAGGAGGATGTTTGTTGCTGTGTTTGTCCTTTGTTCTCAAAGAGGACTGTGACATCAAGATGTTGACATGATTTGCAGTTGACTTTGATTTGAGTGAGGGAGGGCTGAAGGAGGATACTTGGACACTGGCTAAGGGCCAGCCGAGAATGAGAAGAAGCTATTAGATTCACTAATCTAGTGACTGAAAACTTAACTCCAAAACACTAACACCGGCAGGCATATGGTACTGTTCCTCCATTCCGGACCCCTCTTTGTCATCACACACAGGAAGGCCTACAAAAGAAAAAGTGGGGGGGGGGACCAAGATGGCGGAGTAGAAAGACTCATGTATGCTAGCTCCGAATCCACAGCCCATAAATTTCCTGTAAAAAGAACTTCCCACAAATTCTGGAGCAGAGAAAGCCACACAGAAACATAGTGGAAGAGATTTCCATTCCAGAGAGCCCTGGAAAGCCGTCCCCAGGGGTCCGTCATGCTCCGGACACGGAGCCCACCCCTGCGCTGCTCTGGCCACGAGGTCCAAGAGGAGCAGATCCAAGCAGGCTTCAGGGACGGAACCTCCGGCGGCCGTGAAGGTTCGCCCACCCACAAGCGCTACAGGTCAGTGAGAGAGACTTCTGGGCTGGCTGAGAGGGGAGCAGGGTGTCTCCGTGACTCGGGCCCCCTCAGGAGGCAGCGGCAGAGGCAGCCGCGGCCCGGTATTCCCAGAGCAGCAGGCAGGAGCTCAGGGCCATTACGGAAGATCTCCACATAAACCCCCTGAGGGAACTGAGCCTGGGAGGTGGCCCTGCCCCCACCTGAGCACCAGAACTTAAGCTCACATTGAATAGCAGCCATGCCCACCCCTGAAAGCCCTGAGGCTGGGGAGCAGCATTTGAATCTCAGACCCCAAGCACTAGCTGGGCGGATCTAGGCGGGGGTGCAGAGGAATCTCAGAAGACAAGTAACTGGCTGGGAAAATGCCCAGAAAAGGGAAGAAAAATAAGACCATAGAAAGCTACTTTCTTGGGGAAGAGATGTTCCTTCCTCCTTTCATTTATGATGAGGAAGTACAATGCTTGCCATCAGGGAAAGACGTGGAGGTCGGAGCCTCTCTCGGGGCCACTCCAAGGTGGATGCCTGGTGGGCTCAGGCCATGGAAGAGCTCAAAAAGGATTTTGAAAATCAAGTTAGACAGGTGGAGGAAAAACTGGGAAGAGAAATGAGAGAGATGCAAGAAAAGCATGAAAAACGAGTCAATACCAAGAAAAAGCGGGACCAGACTTGGGTGATACATTTTTTTAAGCAGCTGTGAATCCCAAAATATATTGGCTAGTATGGGGACCCACAGTCATCCTGATTTATTACAATGTGTGCCAGGTGCCGCCCTTTCCTTTTTACTTCATGGCAAGAGTCCTTAATGCCAGGTCATGAAAGGTAATGGACCATGGCATCATAAACTGTTATGGTCCAGGGAACAAGCTTCCCATAGGCTGAACAAGGCATCCAGGTGGGGAAATTCTTGGAAGGTTCAAGGTCAGAAAGCTTCCTCCTTCCTTCCCTCAGCTGGAGACCATGGTCACAGACGAGCTTGGGATGACAGCCATCATCATCATCTTCTTTTTCATCACTCACATTTCTGTAGAACTTTAAGGTTTTCAAACTACTCTTCTCACAAAAGCCCTGTGAGGTAGTATAAGTTATTGCTCTCTCTTCTCAGTAGATGAGGAATCTAAAGTTTGGTGCGATGAAATAAGCAACCAGCGACCGAATATTAGGGCTGGGATTCAAAACTGGAGCTTCTGATCCAGAATTCAGTATGTGTCACGAGTGGTTGGAGAACAGGACTAAGGCTCTGACGATATCCTCATCAGCCAAACAGGTCATGGGTCCTCCAAAATAGGTTGAGAGAAACTGTGTGTACCCAGTCTCAAATATGGCTTCCCTCAGGGCTGGGGATATAGAGGGCTTTTTCAGGCTTTTGGATCAAGCCCTTGCCCCACTATAGTCACAGGGTATAGACTCTTGAGTCTTTCTACTGCTAATTAGCCATTTCCTGTGGGACCCATTGAAGTGAGCTGGCAACAGGCAAATCAAACACCTCAAGTAAAACCATTCCCCATTTATCAACATGTGTCATTCCACTTCTTCCAGCCTGCTCCTTTCACTGACTCCACACATCATGCTCACTCTTTCCTCTGTGACTTCCTGCAAACAATGACCCTTAATGAGAATGCCCTTTTCTTTTTCCTTGAGTCTTTCCAACTCTTGCCCTTCCTCCAAAGCCCAGCGCAAGTTCCATGTTCTGAGAAGCATTGTCCAACCTACACCAGTGATTGGCAAATGACGGCTGAAGCCCAAATCTGACCTGTAACCTGTTTTGTCTGACCTAGCCAACAAAGGGTTTTACAGTTTTAAATATATTTTTATTTTAACATGTATAAGAAATTCTTAGCTCAGGAGGTAGGATGGATTGGGGAGGGGGTGAGGTGCTTAGTTTGCTGACCCTGGCCCTTTTACACATTGGCATGCATGTCTCCTAGCCATGTCCAAAAGAGAAATCATTACCTTCCCACATACACAGCCCTAAAACCCACACTTTATACTCCCTTATTTCTGCCAAGGGCAACATCATCTGCTTCCAATCAACCCGGCAGTCATTCCCTACTCCTCACTCTCAGTCTCTTCAAATAGCCAATTCATTTCTATCACCACGATATTTGTGACAGAGAAAGACAGACAACCAGAGACAGAGAGACAGACTGACAGATATAGACAGACTGAGATAGAAATACTTATAGTTAGAGATATACATATATCTATACATGTATAGGTACATACAAAGATCTACCTATACATATACAGATACACTTATTTCTATAGCTACAGACAGAAATATCAATATAGACAGATGGGTAGATGAAAAAAGACAGACAGACGTATCTATCCATCCACCCCCTTCTCACCACTCAAAAGCCATCACTATAGTTCAGCCATTCATCATCTCTAGTCTGGACTACTGCAGTGATGTTATAACTGGTTTCCTTGCTTCAGATGACTTCCCATTCCTGTCAATACTTCACACAACTGTCATAATAATTTTCTGAGGTCTAGAACTGACCATGGCACCCTCCTACTCAATAAACTTCAGAGACTCCCTGTTACCTCCAGGATCAAATATCAACTCCCATTTAACATTCAAAGCTCTTCACAACTGGCCCCTTCCTATCCTTCTAAATCACTGTGTGACTTAAATCCTCTATGCACTCTGTGATTCAGTCATACTTGCCGTTCCTTGCACAAAACACTTCATCTCCTGTTTCCATGCCTTTGCATGACTTGTGTCTCAAGATTGTACATACCAGGGGTAATTCTAGCCTGGGTTTATGACTCCCAAAGAGGCAGCCAGTTGAGAGGGCATCCCAAGGATCTGATCTCCATTATCAAGAGGCTGAGGTCCTCAAGAAATCCAGTCAGTCATTGAATGTCAGTCCCACTAGGTACTTCTACCACCCTAAGTCAAGTAATAGGTTTGCGTTCAGGTTTCAAGGGTGGTTGGTGGTTCTACGTGTGCTAGGAGTGTCAGAGGAAACATAAAGTATTCCACCTCTCAGCTAAAATTGTTCTCCATTAGCAGGGGTTGAGGTCCTCTAGTTCATCATAGCATAGAATGACAGGTTTGCTGTGCTCCTTCTCCATCAAGGTCCCACCTGCCTGGAATACTCTTCTTTCTGACTTCTTCAAGACTCAGCTTAAATGTTACTTTCTGCAGGTTACCCTCTGAAGTTACTTTGTATCTCCTCTGTTTATATTTTGTATATTCCTCTTTATTTCTAACTTGTGTCCCCACTGAGAATGTAAGTTTCCTGAAGGCAGGCATTGTTTTCACTTTTTGTTTATAACTCTAATGCCTGACAGATAGTAAGTGGACTACTAATTGATGAGTCTCCAGACTCTCAAAGATCCATCGTCTGGTAGTATAGATATGATTCAGACACAAAGAATTATAATACAAAATACAGTGTGATTTCATTTTTTAAAAACTTAGTAAGAATGTATATGTAGAGCCTTTATGAGATTGCACGCCCATCTTGGGGAGCGGCGGAGGAGGTGGGGGCGAGAAAATTTAAAACTCAAAAGCTTATAGAAGTGAATGTTGAAAATTAAAACTAAATAAATTTATTTAAAGAAAAAATACTTAGGTCAATAATCCTCCCCCAAAGTAGCATGACACAGAAAAAAAGGGTGCTGGATTTACAATGAAAATACCTGGGTTCAAAGGCTAACTCTGCTATTGACCTCCTGGGTCACTTTGGGCACAGGGTTTAACCTCTGTGGGCCTAAGCTTTCTTTTCTACAAAAGGATAGGGTACAACTAGATGATTTCTAGGGTCCCTTCTAGCTCCCAATCTATGATCCTATGATCTTAAAATATACTCCCAAATGTTAGGGAAGTTTTTCTAGGTAGGAGGATTCCTGGAGAAGGGACCCTTAGAGGGCTTAGAACCCCTGGGAAAATCTCTAGTTGAGAGGTGGAATATGTGATCCTTCACTGCCCATCCCTTCAAATGTATAATCATCAACCACCCAAAAAGCCTGAGCACAAACCCTATCACTTGACCTAGGATGGGAAGGTACACTGTGAGACTAGCATTCAGTGCTGCACTGGACCCCTGAGGACCCTGACCTCTGCTAATGAAGATCCAATCCTTGGGGTACCCTTCTAACTATCTCTCTGGGAGTTGTTAGCAGGCTAGACATGCAGAATCTTGATATACAAGTCATTTCATAACCCTGTCAGAGATACCTATGCACTAAGAAACTCTCCAGTTAGGAAGACTCAGGGTGAACATTTTGTAGAACACTAGCCCTTCTTAAAAGAACAAATAGGGCATGGCAGGCCTGAGCTAATACATTAATGGTGCCCTCTGTAGTGACGCTGACAGCCAAGGAGTCCGTGTCAAGAGAAAGGAGACATGACTCAGGACCAGACAAGGTTCACTAAGTTGCTGCTTTCTAACCATAACCACGTTCACAACCAGAGCAGACCTTAAAAGGAAGCCAATCAGCAGCAGATGTCCCAGACTGAGGTTTTGGGTTTTTTCAAAGGGCCCCAGAACAATCAAGGTTGAAGACAGACATCTGCATCGAGTAAAAACAAAACCCTGAAAAAAGGAGGGGAAAACCAACCACTCCAATAATATCTATAGTAATGAAATATCATCTGGGAATCAAAGGTAGGTGACTCCACAAAACTAAACTTGGCAGCTAATGGTAGGAGAGCCTGGGACTGGGCCTCAATGCTGCGAACCTTGGTTCTACTAGAAAAACTCGGAGCACACAGAAGACTTTTAGCCAAGGAAGAAAATTTAGGGGAAAGTGGTGAGAAAATTTGGACTCTATTTCTGACTCTGCTACCAGTTTGCTAAATGTGTAACTGTGGGGAAGTCATTTCCTCTTTCTGGTTTTCTTTTTCCATCTTTTAAAAATGAGAAAATTGGATTAGACTGTTGCTAAGGTACCCTGCAACTCTGAAGTTCTATGATTTATGATTAATAACTCCTATCTGAAAGTCTACTATGTGAGCATAGGATTTCTAGATAAGGGGTTCTTAACCTGGAGCCTGGGATTTTCTCATTCACTCATTCATTCATTCGTTTATTGTTTTTATAGCTTTATATTATTTACTTATTATTCATTTTCTTTTAATATCATTGGTTTCCTTTATATTTTATTTCACAGATTTAAAAATGTTACTCTGAGAAGGAGGTCATGGGCTTCACTAATCTGTCAAAGGATTATATGACATAATAAAAGATCAAGAACCTCTGCTAGAATGTGGAAGGACCACAGGTTGGAAGTTATAGAGATCCTGTTCTCCACTCAGTATAAAGCTGAGCACTCTAGAAGGGCTAGTCAATGATGGAATGAGTCTCCTTTAGTAGGGAGTGAGTGTCCCATAACTAGAAAGCTCTCATCTATGAGGGCTACTACAGAAGAGATTCTAACCCTAAGTGAAAGGTGTGACAGGATGACTTCTAAGGTTCCTTCCCCTCTAAGCTTCTGTAATTAAAGGGGAAGTGGAAGAGGGAAGAGAGGAAATACAGAAAAATCAATGCAATGTGAAATCTAAAGTAAGAGCCCTTTTCCACTTAACCTGCTCTTCCATTCACATCATGATCTGAACCACTAGTAAAGATTCTAAGCTCCTTAGACACTGCTAGGATTTGAACCTAGGTCCTCCTGTTTGCCACACATGTGATTTAATAACTAAGCAACGGCGTCACCCCACCAGGAAGGATTTCAAATATGTGGTTTGTAACGGTTTCTATTTTTTTCATGTTCTTTGCCCTGAAGATGCTGAGGTATGACAAAGTGTCCCAAAGCCAGAAGGCAACAAGGAGGAAGAAACCAGAATTCTAGATAATCTACAAACTAGATAACAGGTCTTAGAAAACTGAGAGCTGCTTCCCTTCCTAAGAAATTTCCAACAGTTCTAACTGGGTCACTAAAGGGAAATGATGAAGACCATTTCTTCCTTGGTTAAAACAATTTAACATCACGTGGCACGTCGGCTCAGAGACAGTCCATGTCTCAGCTTCCCTCATCTTACCTTCTCGCTTCATGCCCATGGCAAGACACTTCTGGTAGCGGCAGTATTGGCACCGATTCCTCTGGCGTTTGTCAATCAGGCAGTCTTTATTGTCTCGGCAAGTATAGGTGAGGTCCTTGCGCACTGTCCTCTTGAAGAAGCCTTTACAGCCTTCACAGCTGTACACACCGTAATGTTTACCTGAAATGGAACAGCAAAGACACTACTGAATTCAATGAACATTCATTAAATGCTCTTCATGCACACAATCCTTTCCTCAGAAATAAGGATATAAACCTGAGGGAAAACATAACCTCTGCCCTCAGGTGTTACAATCAACTGGAGGAATTCTAACTTGTGTTAGAATTCGTAGAATTCTATGTGTAGAAAGCATGATACAAGGTAGAAAACATAACTAGAAAATTTGAAGATGCAGGAAATTGAGCAACACTTGGCTCAGGTCATGCCCTAATAGACTGTTATACGGATGCAAAAGAACACTTTTAGTTGGCTGGTCGAGTGCTGGTCAGAGAAGTTTCACAGCCAAGGTGGCACCTGAGCTAGATTTTAAGGGAAAAAAGAATGTGTGTTCATGAGGACTATGTTTCAGTCATCAGAGATGTTTTGTAAGAATTCATGAAGTCAAAGAGGACCAGAGATGGGAAGATGGGAAAACAGACACTAGCACACTGGTTCTGTTGTTTAGCTCTTTCAGCCAGATCCAGGTTCAAATCTTCATGACTCTATTTGGAGTTTACTTGGCAGAGAAACTGGAATGGTTTGCCACTGCCTTCTCCAGCTCACTTTACAGATGAGGAAACTGAGGCAAACAGGGTTAAATGACTTGGCCCAGGGTTATACAGTTAGTGTCTGAGGGCAGATTTGAACTCAAGTAGATGAGTCTTCCTGACTCCACATCTGGCACTCTATCCACTGCCAATATACTCTTGCTAAAGAAGAAGTAAAGGGAAGGGATGTGAAATAAGCCTGGAAAGGTAGGCTGTAGCCAGATTGAAAAATGACTTAAATTTCAAGCTAAGAAGTTTACGTTTTAGCCCTTAGGTTAGAGGGAATCACTAAAAATCTTAGCACATCAAAGTAATATCATGTATTCTGATTATTTTGTCTGCTGGTGAAGGGATACATCAGAGGCTGGGGAATTAACAAGGAGATTACTATCACGCCAGTACCAACCCTGAACTATCACAGTCCTGGTAATATGTTACATAGACCTGGACTGTCTAGTGGACAGGAGGGAACAGATGTAAGAATTGTCATGCCAACAGAATCCATAGGACTTGGCAACTGACTGGACATGAGAGGAGGCTGGAGAGGGAGTGAGAAGAGCCAAAGACGCTGCCAAAGCTCCAAACTTGGGAGTTTTGAGGAACAAGAAAAAATCATGCCCAGTCTCCTTTAGATACACATTTCTGACATCAAGAATGTCAGAGCTCAACAGGGCCTTAAAGGTTGTCTAGATCAACCCCCTAATTTTCCAAAGGGAACACTATGACCCAGAAAAGGGAAGAAACTTGCTTCATATCACTCAGTGAATTGGTTTGAATCCAGGTCTCTATCGAGGGTTCTTTCTATCAAACCACACTATTGTATCAGTTAGCAGGGGGAATTCCTATACACGGTCTTTCCTGCTTGTGACCCTCAGCCTAACACCAGACTGTCACTCTAGGCCCTCCAGAGTCTGACCCCAACCTATGCATCCAATTACATCTGGAGAGGCAGCATAGAAGAGTAGTTAAAAGAGTTTTTGGATCTGGGCATCTGGAAGACCTGAATAAAAAACCCTCCTTTGAGACCCTTATTAACTCAGTGGTCCTGAGATGGTCCATTAACTCAGGAGCCCTGTAGCTTAAGTCAGCTAGATTCTCTGAGCCTCAGTGTCCTCATCTGTAAAAAGAGGGACTGTAATAGATGGTCCCAAAGGTCCCCTTCAAGCTTCAAATCTCTGATTCTGTGTTTCTCCCTCCTGACCAAATGAAACATCTACTCTAGCTAGAGCTAGACTAGGCTCTTCACTGGCTCTCTACCAGCCTCAACATGCCACAAGCTTTTCTGGAATTGTCACATCTCTGTTTATCTAAGTCCTTACCCACTGGTGAAAAAAATCAAGGCTTTAAGAAACTATGCTGTGTGTACACACGTGTGAGTGGGTGTGAGAGAGAGTACAAGACTGAAAGGAGGGAGGGAGGGAGAGAGAGAGAGAGAAAGGGAGAGAGAGAGAGAGAGAGAGAGAGAGAGAGAGAGAGAGAGAGAGAGAGAGAGAGAGAGAGAGGGAGAGAGAGAGGGAGAGAGAGAGGGAGAGAGAGAGGGAGAGAGAGAGGGAGAGAGAGAGAGAGAGAGACAGACAGACAGAGAGAGAGGTCTATGGGGTGGTGGCCATTCTATGGATGGTCACATGATGTGGTATCAGAGGTTGTCAGAATTACACATATATCTGTTTTCGTTTGATGCAAGAACTATAAGGAATGTCTAGTGTGCAGGAGAGAGCTAGAGATGGATATGGGGCTATGTAAGAGAATATATGTACATTGAACAATGTCTCTGTATGTAAATGTATATTAGCAAGGATGTAAGAAATATGTACAAATATGTATCTGTATGTGTATAAGGCCTAGTGAAAGGACTTCAAGAGGGGAATTAGCCAAATGAAACTGCCTGAGGCTAGGGCTGCCTGATAAATGGTATCATCATCACCTCCAATTTCCCTCCTGAGCACCAGTGCCTCATTCATGATGAGATTCTGGGTTTTACAGCTTAGCTGGCCCAGAGGGTTATCAATCTCTGGAATGCAAAGGGGGAGGGCAGGGAAGAAAGGGGGAGATGCCTGCAGGCCATGTCATCAAGCAGTCCACTCAAGTTGAGGAGGGCTAGGGTCTCCTCTCCTGGGGAGGGAGGATCTCTTTAGGTCACTGTCTCTATGGCAACACCAGACCAAGTCAGAGACAGCTTCCAAAAGGTACCCTCAGGCTTCTTCGAGACTCAAGACAAGGATGGAGGAGAAAAGAGTAATAAGCAAGAGGAGATACTGAGGGCCAAGTTCAGGCCTGGAATGAGGTTGGAAATGCCTTTAATAGGGAACAAAGCCTTATAATCCACAATGAGGTAATCAGGAAGCAAAGAACACTCTAATGGGAGTCAGGAGACCTGGGCTCTATTCCCAGCTCTTCTACCGACTGGTCATGCCAACTCTCTAGACCTCAGTTTCTCCATCTGTTAAATGAAAGAGACTAAACAATGATTCCAAGCATCAGCATTCTATGTTCTGAAGTCTAAAGAATGTGTTCTGATGCTTTCTAAAGCTCCTCTATGAAAAGAGAATGATGAAATATGACCCTGAGATCCTGGAGTTTCCTCAGCTAGCAAAGCTTCAGTGAAAAACAATAGATTCCAGCAGCCACTATGGGAAAGTCATTGTACTAGAGGCAGAGGATACTTCCTAGTAGAGATATGTGCCTTCTTCACAAGGTAGGAGAGTTGAGTCTGGCCCTTCAAAAAGACTGTTAACAAGGCTTAAAACAGTAATATTTGGGGCTCAAACAGGCAAAATGTACTTTCTTGGGAAGAGCATTGGGTTTGGGGGGGGGGCCAGGACCTGAGTTTGAATTCCTGCTCTGCTATTTACTGAATGGCCCTCATTGGGCAAGTCTTTCCATCTGCCTGAGCCTCTGATTTACACAAAACAAGCAAGACAGCTTCCAAAGTAACATACTGAACTCAGACACTTTAAATAATTAAAAAACAAGCTTAACATACTAGAAGTTCATGATTTTATATATAATCCTTTTTTTCTATTCTACATTGCACATGAAAATATTTCCTTTCAGTGGGGGGCAGTATTAAATTCAGAATTAAATAAGGGTATTAAAATTTGTGACTTTTAAAGTACCTTCTCATCTCCTGTCACTCTGTATACTTTCTATTATGCAGAAAATAATATTTGCCAGAAGAGTCAATTCCCTAAACATCCTGGTGTCTCCAGGTTTCACTACATCTTGGTGATATCTGTACCAAAGGCAAAGAATGGGGTGCTGAATGGATGACAGGATCCATTGGGCATCTTTGCAGTTGGAGTTGGAAAAGAAACATGACCCTAAGGGGTAGGCTGAATGATGTTCAGGAGGGAGAGCAATTTTGAACTGCTGGCTTTGCTGTAAGCCACGGATGGTAAGCTCTGATTCTAGCATCTTCCCTAGTGCCTAGCAGAGTGCTCTGTGTAGACCTTGATCAATGATTTTGGAATTTAATTGAGTGGTCCCACACTGACTTTCTTCCCCATACTCAAAATGGGAGGCTCTGGAACGGCTCTCATCTGGAAGCTTTTACCTGAGGAGCGGTCCCCACAGATGGCACATATGTGCTTGGTGAAGGAGGCCATAGTTCCTGAGGGATGGGCGGGCACTTTAAGAACTCCATTGAGCCCAAGGGGTGGCTTAATGTCTTCTGTGCTGCTGACAGGGTTCATTGGCGAGTTGAGCTGTGCAGGGAAAAAAGAGAAGGCAACATTAAGATGACGTCCCATGAAAGGGTGAAGAAACTCTGCCGTACCCATTTCCTAGATTACTATCTCTGCATAAACATCTCTACATAAACAATAGCTACTGTTTCCCTAGTGCTTTAGGTTTTACAGAATAAAGCCTCACAATATAGCTGTGAGGTAAATAGGGCAAATATTGCTGGCTCCCCTGGGCAGATGAGGAACTAAGGCCAGGATGATAGGATTCAGTACCACAAGGGACCCTGAAGACCATCTCCAGTCCAGTTCCTCCATGTTACAGATAACTAAACTAAGGAATATAGAAATTAAGTGCCTCGCTCAAGGTCAGATGTGTATTAAATAGCAAAGCCAGACTTTGAACCAAGATCTTATTCCAAATCTAACATGTTTTCCACTGCACCAAAAGCTCTAGTTAAGTACTTGCTGTATGCAGAACACTGTGTTCTAGGCTCTGAGTGATACGAAGTGTAGATACAACATTGTCCCCAGTCTCACAGAGTTGACTCTGAAACCCAGCCACCCTACACACATCTGTCCCATAAAGTGCACTTTTCATATGTTAAAGTCTATAGAAGGATCTTAAACATCAGTATTGCGTTGAGAGGGATATACTGAAGCCTTCATTCTGCTCAGCCCTGTTCTTCTTTTCCTTACAAGCCACTCTCCTGGAGAGTCCTTTTTCAGGGTACAGAGCCTAGAATGACATTGAAATGACTGATGTCCAGGTTACAGGACATGGAAAGTTTAATATGCAATGGAAAGAACAGAGAGTGGGGAAGGGGGCAGAGAAAGGAACAGGAGGATGGGGAGTGGGTTCTAGCCTCAAAACTGTGGATTGACTACTTATGTCCAATCCTCAAGTCACACCTCAATTCTCCAACCACCATCCTCCACCCACCCCCTAAGCAGAACAGGACCTGAAACCTGGCCAGGAAGGGAAGCGTGGGAAATTCACTCTGTTGCTGTAGCAACACTGGAGTGACAGGGCAGTTTTGATTCTACTTGCCATCCTGGCTCCCTCTGTCTGATACAGTCTCCTTGTCTTAGAGCTCTCAGCATAGGAACACACCAACTTCCCCCACCCCCTAACAGTCTCTGGCTTGGATCTTACTCTCCACTTCCCCATCCTGTCTCCACTAACATTTCTGCTGAGCCTCGTCCCATTCAGAAGTTCCCCCTCAGAGGGCTGGCCCCCTTCCCACCAGACACCAGGGAACTTGCAAGAGACAAATATTTGTTTTCTTCTCCAAAATGTTCCTCTGTTCCACACCCCTTGAGGAAAGGAGAAACTCTCAAACACTTGTAAATGCCATGGGAATAACAGTTCTTGTCTGCTGTGTACTTCAGTAGCCTCAGAAAACCTGACTTCTCAATCTGGGAAATCCATTAGCCTTCCCCAACAAGTTATGCCCCCTTCCTCCTTTATGATATAACAGGAAGAGAATTGGTTCTGGGGGAAAAAAATAAGTTTCTAATATTGACCACTAGACCTCAAGAAAATGCACTCTCCTTTATGTTCTGGAAGAGAAAATGGTTTCTAACCATTTATTCCAAAGTTCTCTACCGTATGACTGGGGACTACTCTAGGAGCTCCATGAAAAAAGGGTTGGGCTACCTGGGGATATAGGATGCTCTCCATCACTGGAGATGTCCAAAAAGGGGTTATCTTCCTGCTTGTCAGGGACTTAGTTAAAGATGGGGTTCACATCTCTGGAAGGAATGCCAGATTAGATCACGGACCAATTTTGAGGCTCCATGACAGCAAGATTCTGCTACAAGTTACCGAATACCTCTGGGCTTCAGTTTCCTTTTGATGGAATGAGAAACCCATAGCTGTCCCTAATCCCTGCAAGGATGTCCTAGAAAGTCGGCCTGGGTTGAGTAGAAAGAAACCTACCAGCACTACTGCCTGTTACAAGGGCAAAGGTAAGCTCTATATGATGATCTGACCTTAATCAACTTATTGTCCCCTGTACTCTGACATGTCTAGAGCTAACTCTACTGCTTATTAGCTATGTCACCTGGAACAAGACATTCCAAGAATCCAAGTCCCAGTTTATTCATCTGTAGAATGAGGATTGTACTTGTAGTACCTGCCTCCTAGTCTCCAGCCCAATTCTGTACATACAATAGGTGAATAGTAAGTGTTTAGGCTTGGTGGTCTGAAGGAAACCAAGGGAGCTCATAGAGCCTTTTCCTTTTAATGCCCAAGTCTTTCATGTCATTCACAGGCTGAAAAACCTTCAATGGTTCCCAAAAACCTCCAGAAGAAAATATATTTCTTAGCTTGCCATTAATGCCCTTTTCAACTGGGTTCAAGTCACTGGGCTTGGGTTCAAAATCTGGCTCCACCTCTTCTACTTGTGTGACCTTGGACAAGGCATTTCACTATCAGGTGTCAGACTAGATGGCCTCAAAATTAACTTCCAACTCTAAGCTGATGATCTTGTGAAGCTTACCTGTTCATTCTTATTTCACAATATTCTCCTTCAGTCTATATTCCAGCCAAATTACGCTAGTGACTGTTCTGTAATTCTGTTGTGCCATCTAATATCTCCTTGTGTCCCCCAAGCCTAAAATATAGCCCAAGCCCTTCCTCATATCCACCCATTGAAATCCTTTCCTTCCTCAAAGGCATCACCCTCTTTAGGGGCTACCTCCTATCTCAACAGTTCTCAAAGCATGATCCTTGAACCCTTGGTGGTACCTATGACTTTGTCATGGGGACTGTGAGGTCAATACTATTTTTGTAATAATACTATTTGCCTATTCAGATAGGAATTCCTATTCAGATTCAACTAGACATCTGCATGATGTTCAAAGAATAGGTCTTCAATATCTTTAAGAGTATATAGGGGTTCTAACACCAAAAAGATGGAGGCCCCCTCTCAGTACTTCCCCCTACTCTGAAAAATGAAAATGTTCTTCTCTCCTGAATTTCTTTTTGCTACAGAATTGTCTAAATCAGGCTTCAAGGCAATGGATTCCCTACCCTCAGTCTAAATCTTTTTTTGTCCTTATCACACTCTACATTGTATCATACATAATTGTGTATGTGCTGCATTCCCATCTGGTAGACTAGAAACCTCTTGAGAGCAGACACTGTCACATTTCATTGCCGTATCCCTAGTGCAAAGCATGAGAATTTAACAGATTTTGTTGACTGTGCATCTGCTGTGCACACTCTGTTTTTGAGAATGCTTTGGAATAGTCTCTGACAGGGCCACTCATTAAAGATTTGACTCAGGGGGGAGGAGCCAAGATGGCGGAGTAGAAAGGTTCACATATGCTAGCTCCGAACCCACAGCCCATAAAATATCTGTAAAGAAGAACTCCCAACAAATTCTGGAGCAGTGGAAGTTGCACAACAATGGAGTGTAGCAGATTTTTGTTCCAGAGAGCCCTGAAAAACTGACACCAAAGGTCCATCGCACACCAGACCCGGAGCAGAGCCCAGCCTTGCCTTGGCCGCATGGCACAGAGAGGACCAGATCCAAGCAGGCTTCAGGGATGGAATCTCCAGCAGCTGCGCAGGTCCATCCACCCACAGATGCCAAAGGTTAGTGAGAGAGCCTGTTTGGTTCGCCAAGAGGGGAGCGGGATGTCCCTATAACTCAGGCCCCCTCAGGAGGCAGCAGCAGAGGCAACAGCAGACAGGGGCTCCCAAAGCAAGCAGGGGCTCAGATCCATTGTTGAAGGTCTCCGAATAAACTTCCTGAGGGAACTGAGCCCTGTGAGGCGGCCCTGCCCCCACCCGAGCAACTGAACTTAATCTCACACTGAATAGCAGCCCTGCCCCCGCTGAAAGCCCTGAGGCTGGGAAGCAGCATTTGAATCTCAGACCCCAAGTACTAGCTGGGTGGATCTGGAGGTGGGTGTGGAAAGGAATCTCAGAAGTCAAGTAACTGGCTGGGAAAATGCCCAGGAAAGGGAAAAAAAATAAGACCATAGAAGGTTACTTTCTTGGAGAACAGATATTTCCTCCTTTCCTTTCTGATGAGGAAGAACAATGCTTACCATTAGAGAAAGACATAGAAGTCAAGGCTTCTGTATCCCAAACATCCAAAATAAATATTCAATGGGCTCAGGCCATGGAAGAGCTCAAAAAGGATTTTGAAAAGCAAGTTAGACAGGTGGAGGAAAAACTGGGAAGAGAAATGAGGGAGATGCAACAAAAGCATGAAAAACAGGTCAACACCTTGCTAAAGGAGAACCCAAAAAAATGCTGAAGAAAATAACACCTTGAAAAATAGGCTCACTCAATTGGCAAAAGAGGTTCAAAAAGCCAATGAGAAGAAGAATGCTTTCAAAAGCAGAATTAGCCAAATGGAAAAGGAGGTTCAAAAGCTCACTGAAGAAAATAGTTCTCTCAAAATTAGAATGGAACAGATGGAGGCTAATGACTTTATGAGAAACCAAGAAATCACAAAACAAAACCAAAAGAATGAAAACATGGAAGAGAATGTGAAATATCTCATTGGAAAAACAACTGACCTGGAAAATAGATCCAGGAGAGACAATTTAAAAATGATGGGACTACCTGAAAGCCAAGATCAAAAAAAGAGCCTAGACATCATCTTTCATGAAATTATCAAGGAAAACTGCCCTGAGACTCTAGAACCAGAGGGCAAAATAAGTATTGAAGGAATCCACCGATCACCACCTGAAAGAGATCCAAAAAGAGAAACTCCTAGGAACACTGTGGCCAAATTCCAGAATTCCCAGGTCAAGGAGAAAATATTGCAAGCAGCTAGAAAGAAACAGTTCCAGTATTGTGGAAATACAATCAGGATAACACAATATCTAGCAGCTTCTACATTAAGGGATCGAAGGGTGTGGAACAGGATATTCCAGAAGTCAAAGGAACTAGGACTCAAACCAAGAATCACCTACCCAGCAAAACTGAGTGTAATACTTCAGGGGAAAAAATGGTCTTTCAATGAAATAGAGGACTTGCAAGCATTCTTGATGAGAAGACCAGAGCTGAAAAGAAAATTTGACTTTCAAACACAAGAATGAAAAGAAGCATGAAAAGGTAAACAGGAATGAGAAGTCATAAGGGACTTACTAAAGTTGAACTGTTTACATTCCTACATGGAAAGACAATATTTGTAACTCTTGAAAATTTTCAGTATCTGGGTAGTTGGTGGGATCACACACACACACACACACACACACACGTGCAAGCACACACAGAGACAGAGAGCACAGAGTGAATTGAATAGGATGGGATCATACCTTAAAAAATGAAGTTAAGTGGTGAGAGAGAAATGTATTGGGAGGAGAGAGGGAGAAATGGAATGGGGCAAATTATCCCTCATGGAAGAGGCAGGCAGGAGACTTTTTAGTGGAGGGAAAAAGAGGGGAGCTGAGAGAAAAACAAGAAGTTTACTCTCATCATATCCGACTAAAGGAAGGAATAAAATGCACACTCATTTTGGTATGAAAACCGACCTTACAATACAGGAAAGAGAGGGAGAAGGGGATAAGCAAGGTGTGGGGGATGATGGAAGGGAGGGCAATGGGAGGAGGAAGCAATTTGAAATCAACACTCTTGGGGAGGGACAGGATCAAAAGAGAGAACAGAAGCAATGGGGGGCAGGATAGGATGGAAGGAAATGTAGTCAGTCTTACACAACACAACTATTATGGAAGTCATTTGCAAAACTACATAGATATGGGCCTGTATTGAATTGCCTGCCTTCCCAAAGGAAATGGGTGGGGAGAGAGGGATGGGGAGAAGTTGGAACTCAAAGTTTTAGGAACAACTATTGAGTATTGTTCTTGCTACTAGGAAATAAGAAATACAGGTAATGAGAAATAGAAAGTTATCTGGCCCTATAGGGCAAAAGGGAAGATGGGGACAAGGGAAGGGAGGGATGATAGAAGAGAGGGCAGATTGGTGATAGGGGAAATTAGAATGCTTGGTGTATTGGGGTGGGGGAGAGGACAAATGGGAGAAAATTTGGAACCCAAAATTTTGTGGAAATGGATGTAAAAAATTAAATAAATTTATTTTAAAAATAAAAAATTTAAAAAAAAAAAGGATTTGACTCCCCCTCCCTCCCACTAGTCACTCTGCCCCAGCCTCCCTGACGCTGTCCGATGGACCACGACTCAGCAAAAGCCAAGGAAAAGGCACTGAGTCAGCTCAGTGGAGCAAGGAGAAGAACTCACCCACTGTTTCCTCTTTCTGTGGCTACCCTGAAACTTCAATGGGGCAGTGCTCTGGAGCCACACTCTCTGCTTCCTTGTCCCCACAATGTGCCCTAATCCTTTACCCAGACTAACTCTGGCCTGGGAAACAATGGCACCAACCCCCTAGCATTGGGCTGAGGATGTTTCTGTGGTTCTGCTGGGCCAGAATGCTAAGAGCTAGGAAGGGTTCCCTTACAGCATCAGGAAGAGGCCCGTATTTCTCCAAGCACTGAGTAGAATTCATCACAAGCCTTACTATGCAACAGGGAACCTCATATTACTAGCAGAATGGGGAGGGGGCAATCTTTCTTCCCCAAAAAAGGAAGAAAGAGTAGGTGACATATATAGCCAGGTTCTATCTCCTCTCTATTTCTATTTGAGAATCGAGTAAACTGAGGCACCTCTACAAAGGGTAAGTAATTTGCCCAAGGTCACACAAACAGTAAGTCACTGAGCCCAAATGCGAACCCAAGCTCCTCTAATTCTAAATCCACTTCTTCTTCCATTATACCATGTACTGGATTCACAGAGTTTGAGGATGGTGGTCCCAATTCAGCTAGTGGATAACTTTGAGAAAGCCATAGAACGCCTAAGGTGACTTCAGTTTCCTAATCTAGTAAACAAGTACTGGATTAGGTAACCTCTAACCTTCCATCTCTAAATCTATGATCCTTCTTCCACTCTACAACATATATTCAATCTTGTAGATGTCAAAGGTCTCTTTTACCTTTAAATTCAATGATTCCATGCTGCCCAGTCTAGAGCTCTTTCTACTCTAGAGACTTTGGCAAACAGCAAACTGCCTCAGTGTACCTCTAAGGCCACTGGGACTCAGAAAGGGGAAGCCTTCCAGTTGGTTAGCAGCAGGTGAAGGACTCCTAGCTCACCCTCTGGTGTTCCTTCCCCATCTTGCAGGAGAGCTTTCAATGCCTCCCTCCTTCCCTTGGCCTGCTCCCATACCATGAGTGGAAAAGTACCCTTTTAGAGGCAGCATTTCTGCCCCCCTCTCTCCACCTCACCCCAACTGTGAAGCCTTTGCTGAGGCAGCTGGCAAGAGAGCCACGGAGACAGTGGAGGAAGGTCTGCCTGTGCAGTCCCTACCCACCACCCCCCTCATCCTCCTGGCCTCCTTCTGCCTCAGCAGGGTTTCCAGAGCTAATGAGGCATAGCTGGATCACAAGTGGCATCCACCAGGTGATTCAGAGCACCTTCTACCAGCACCATCCAAGCAGCTTCAACATCTGTACTGCCACTTCTCCCACCTGATTCTCCTCCCAGAACCCAAAGGGGCAGGGACAGGTGCAAGGTCCTCACTCTTGTTCCCAAAGGAGAACTCACTGGACAGAAACTTGCAGAATGTCAAAGCTGAAAGGGACCTTGGCTTCTTTCTAATCCAATCTGATCTTTTACAGGTGAAAGCCTGGAAGCCCAGACAGCGGAAGGTACATGCCAAAGGCTGGGGGGACAGACAAACACTTAATAGGGGCTTTACATTTCCCACCATGCTGAGTCTCATATGCAACACTCATCTCCCATCTCTGTGCCCTTCACTTGCTACCCCCTAACCCTGCAATGCTCTCCCTCCTCTTCATCTCTGCCTCTTGCAGTGCTCGGCTTCCTTCCAACTCAGCTAGAGATCCATCTTCTCTCCATGAAGTTTTTCCTGAACTCCCCAGCGGCTGGAGCCTCCTACTCATCCTGTCTGCGTTCTATATATATAAACATACTGATATATACTTATATATGTATGGCATATGTTGTCTCGAACAGAAACTCCTTGAAGGCATGGAGAATTTCACTTCTAATTTAGTATCCCTGGCATTTAACACAGTGCCTGGCACAGAGCAGATGATTAATCTACACTCGAATGAGTGATTCACTATCAATCCATCCACCAATCAACCACCAAACACTTCAGCACAAGCTTATGTTACAGAATAGGCTAAGACTAAGAACAGGGGTGTCTTGTCCTCCTGGAGCTTACTGTCTAGGAGGGGGACACAAGCATGATAACTGTGGTACACAACAGGACATAAGTAGAGTCACAAACCATCCCTGGGAGGAACACCTCCTGGGGTTCTTGGAAGGATCAAGTGGGGCAAAACACTTAAAGCAATAAATACTACTACTACTATTACCACCACCACCACTACTGCTTCTACTACTACTACTAGCACCACTACTACTGTTATTATTTACAAGAGTCCATGAAAGGTCTCTCTTCAACCAAACATTAGCTTTAAAAATCAAGGGTTAAATACTAATTTTGCTTTCCACCCCTGATGACTTCTGTAATCTTCAGCAAAGACTTCAGAAAAGGTTCCCCTTCAGTTTCCTTAAGTACAAAACAAACGGCTTCTCTTGGCTCTCTGCTAGGGCCCCATGGGCAGCCCTCCCTTCTGCAGGCTCCGTCATCTCTTCTTCCTACCTCCCTGCCAGGGATGTCCCTAATGCTCTCAGACAGGGGACAGATGGCCAAGTCCATTAAGGCTGAATATCTTCTCAGCCTCTGTCAGGAAGATAACTTGTGCCAGACCACAAGAGAGGGATGGGTAAGGCCCCCGTACCACCAGCACCACAGTCTAAAGATGGATTTGTAGGATAGCTAGGGAGGGGAGAGTGGTGGGGATTCAATTTCCCCTTTCATATCCCTGGGCATTGATTTCAGTTCCCCGCCTGGAGTCCGTGTGACTTCCTGAAATAACCAGGGCTAGTAATTAAACCCTTGACTAATTCAAACCCCACCCCATCGCTAATTCTCCAGCTTTGCCTGTCTGCCACCCTCTCTCTAACTCTCTACCTCCCAACCTTCTTTCTGCTCTTCTCACTGTGGTCAGTGTCACACAACAAGGCATCACATTCATTTGGGCAACCCAGATCTCTTGTTTTGGGGACTTTTGTGTCCTCAGAGCCCATTACAGCATCTTGCACAATGGAATTACTGAAAAAGTACTGCGATAGAGAGGTAATCATAATAGATACAATATCCTGGGAGAATTCTAACCTTTTTTTGTGTTATAGACATCTTTGGCAATCTGGTGAAGCCTATGGTTCCCTTCTCAGAGTAATGTCTTTAAATGTATAAAATAAAATGCATAGGGTTATAATGAAAATCAATTATACTGAAATGCAGTTATCAAAAAAATTTAAGTTTCTAGGTTAAGAAAAATATTCCAAATTACAAAGCCCTAAAATGGAAAAATTTCTATTTTAAAAGTTTCTGATTAAACAAAATAAATACGGCTAAGATAAAAAGAGAAAGTGTTGAGTGGGGCTGGGGGGAGAAAATGATAAAAGTCTGATAGCCCAGATACAAAAGAAATTGACCCAAATGCATGAGACCAAGAGGTAAAGGATAGGGGTAAGGAATCAAGAGGATAGGAACAGTTTTCCAAAGAAGAATTGTAAATGACCAACCACCAAGTGAAATCATTGTAGATGGACCATTAACTTTTCACTCCAAACTAGAAAGAGATAGAGGAGAGTAGCAGAAAAGGAAACAGACTGTTGTCGGGATATGTGAGAGATACAGTCATAGATTTGTCATGAACTTGCTAAGTGACTGAGCACACCTCCTCTCTTCTGTTCTCTTCTCTTTTCTCTTCAGCTTTCCCTTCTGCAAATAATGAAGCAGTAAAACTAAATGATTGCTATGGTTCCACCCGCTGCTGACATTTGAGAATTCTATGAATGAGAAGAAGGCCTCACAGAAAACAGCAGAAGTCTGTGAATCTCACAGGTTTGGACAACTCTCGGCTTGTGGTGGTGGTTCAGCAAGACTACTCCCTCTCCTCACTCCACCCATCTCTACGCATTTGGAGATCCCCAGGTTTCCAGGGGGAAAATTCTACAGAAACCTTGAAACTTGGCTTGGCTCACAAAAGGCAGGAATGATGCAGGGGGAAAAGGGAAAGAGAAGATTCGATTAGTGTTTGGATTGACCCATATACTCACCTTCCATAGAGTGAACTGAAAATTATGGGTACGATGAGGAAGATACAGTGAGGCAAAAAAAAAGGCACTTCTCTCTAATCCCAATCTCCTGCTCTATCCCCCCAGTCCAGCCTGGGAGGGAGGGGGTCTCCCTTATTCAGTCTGAAAACAGGCCCAGAGAGTATGAGTAAGCAGAAGGAATGCTGTCTGGTTTCTGAGGCCAAAGTAAGGGGTTGAGACTGCTGTACAAAGGATCTCGTTTTGTCTAAGAACCCCCAGGGCTGGACCGACCAACCTGGTCTTGCTCCCATTCCCTTCTGGGTGTCCAATTCCGCAGTTTATAAGAGCAGAAGAAGGTAGCCAGGGGCGATTTAGTGAGAACCATCTGGAGTGGAGAACCACTGAGGTGTCTAACCACACTGATGGCCTATGGAAACTCAAGTTCTTTGAGGAGAAAGACTTTCATTCTTGTCTTTCTACCTCAAGAACTTTGTATAGTGTCTGGCACGTAAATAATAAATGTTTAATGAACTAAACTGAATGTCACCATGCAAGGAAGATATGTCCCTCGTCCATTCGCAGCCCATCAGGCCCAGGTCCCTTGATTCGAACTCCCCTGGCTAATTCATGGATCCCCACATCTATATTACAGAGCAAGCGCAGGCAGAAGAATGAGAATCATCCCAATCACAAGTATATTGCGTTGTCGGCGTTTGGGAGAAAACTTTCCTCAAAGCCCACTGGTCAAGCCCAGGTTTCAAGGCTCTAAGTCCAGAGTTCTTTCCACTCCCTCCTAGACTTTAAAATGATGTCAGAGGTCATCTGATACAAGCCTACACAGTCACCCCCTCTAAAGCACCTCTGATGGGCAGTACTATGCTTGAATACATCTAGTGAGAGGGACCTCACTACCACACAAAGCATCCCATTCCATTACCAATCAATACCTATGCTTAGAAAGTTCTTCCTTATAGATGAACTGAAGTCTGTTCTGCTGCCTAAAGAAGAATACTGGAGTAAAGGCAGAGCATTCAAGGCAATGGGCACCAATTCCACTTGTCCATCAGACAATACCCCAAGAAGTCAAACTACTAAGGAGGGTGTCCACAGGTCAAATGTATGTAAGCTTCTATATGTACACCCAAAGATCAGCAGACTCAGCTTCTGGAGAGCAGGAACTAAATCATTTCCCCCTTTATAACATTTGCATCTTGCCCACAAAAAAGTTCTTAATAGCACACTGAATAGAATTTCAGGCCTGGAATCAGGAAGACTTGAGTTCAATCCAGCCTCAGACTAGCTGTATGAACCTGTTTGCCTCAGTTTCTTCATCTGTAAAATGAGTTAGAGAAGGATACAGCAAACTACTCCAGAATCTTTGCCAAGAAAACCCCCCAAAAACTTCATGACCCTGGTCATGAAGAGTCAGACACTCTAAAAACAAGTATACAACCTATGTACATACACATTTGTATGTATACACTCATATACATGTATGTGTATACACAAATAAAATTGTACAAAACTGTAAAGTATGTTGGTTCACTCAGGCAAACACTCAGCTGCCCTCCTAAGGACTCCCCTCATCCTTCGCCCCACTGAGGGTATGGCTCTCACAGCCATCCTGGTAACGGGGCCAAAATAAAGAAGCAATGAATCAGAAAGGAGAGAGCCAGCAGGTGTCTTGACTCCAACAGATCCCAAGGAACCAATAAATAAAATCCTGGTGGCAAATTTCTTAATCTTTCCTTCTGCTAAGTGGGCAGCATTCTGCCCGTGGAGAACAGGTGGCAGGGCAGGACAGCCAGGCGGCCAGGAGTGGCTATTTTTAATGATTTCATGCCCAGCATGGCTGTAGGTTTGACATAATCTCCAATCAGCACCTCTCCCTCCTTGCCACCCGCTGCTGAGGGGCAGCAGTACAGAAGGGAAAAGGGGAAAGAGGGTAGGAAAACAAGGCAGACCGCCACCTGGCTGCCAGACAATGGGAGCCAGGCCCAGTCTTTGCTCACTGTGAAGCCAAGGACCCCAGCCAGGGAGGAGCCTGTTGATAAAGGGCCGGCCCTTCAAAGCCAGCCAAGCAAGGGTATCTTCTTCTGAGCTGGGGAACAGGAGGGAGGTATGGGGAAAGAAGGCCAAGAAGGAGATGAATCAGCGTATTGCCTAACAGCTGCTGACCTCTCCATAGGATCCCTGTTTCCCACTCCCCAAAGCTCACGCTGGGCTGAAGGGGCAGGGAGCAGGGGAAAGCAGATTGTGGTATATGGCTGGACTTATTCTAATTCAAATCCTACAATATATTTATGGGTGCTGTGTGGCATAGTAGAAAGAATATGGATTTTGGAATGAAGTTCAAAGGTTCAAATCTTCACCATGCTAGAAGTATTTGTTAATCACCTGCTATGGACCAAGCATAGCATCTAGAGGCAATTAGGTATCAAAGTGGAGAAAGCATCTGGCCTGCATCAGGAAGACCTGAGTTCAAATCCAGCCTCAGACACTTAATAGTTGTATGACTCTGAACAAGTCACTTAACCCTATTTGCCTCAGTTTCCTCACCTGTAAAATAAGCTGGAGAAGGAAATGGCAAACCACTCTAGTATTATTACCAAGAAAATCCCAAACGGGGTCACAAAGAGTTGGAGACAGTTAAAATGACTGAACAGCATCATCATGGACCAGGCATGATGCTATTTGTGTGACCCTGGGCAGGTCGCTCAACCTCTCCTGTCCTCAGTTTCATAACTATAAAATTAGAGGCTTAGATTAGATCATCTCTAAGGAACTTAAAAAGGTTCTGGGGTTCTTAATCTAAATCTAAATCAGGGGTTCTACCCCTTTGGCAATCTGATGAAGACTATTGGGACCCCCTTCAGAAAGTGTTTAAATCCACAGTACTATAAAGAAAACTAATTATACTGGGTGTCACAAAAGTCTTAGTGTACTTTTAAGTTATTAAAGCTCTCATAAGGAGTTAGCATAGTATGGGAATCCTCAATTCCAGTTATTCTAATTTTTAATGCTAAAGTATTAAAGCTCAAAGCTGCACTAAGACTTTTGGGACATACTACTGAAAGGTAGAAATCAAAATATTTATAAAACACACACACACACGTTTCACAGAGACCAAGTTAAGAACCCTTGTTCAAAGTGCTATGATCCTAATTTTCTAGGTGTGGAGAGCAAAGTCATGGAGGAGAGGAGTCTGAATCTTGTCCTGGGAAAGTCTATGAATGATCTATGTATGAGATTCCCTGGAGAAGAGCTTCCCATTTGGACACATGAGCTATTTGATGGGATCATGGAACCTTAGAGGTAGGAAAGACCTTAGAACCTTCCAGTCCCATCCCCTCATGTTAGAGGGACTGATGGGGTATAGAGAAAGGAGGTGACCCTCTAAGGCTACCCTGAAAAACACCAGAGAAGATGGGACTAGAACTGAGGGTTCATTCCATGGTACATATTTTAGATTTTGCTATCTGCTCCCACTTCCAGCCTTAGGTGCAGTGTCAACACAGTACTGCCAAGAGAAAAGAGAAGGACTTCCAACTCCCTTTAGGAGCCCCTGGTTTTAATCTGGGTATTACCTGACTTTTCCTAAGGTTCCAGGTCACCCTGTCTAATTGTACAAATCTCTTGCTCTTAGAGGTGTACCCATCTCCTATTAGTGCTGATGGCAGCACTGGGGAATGGGGCAGGTGGTGGGAGAGGTCCTAAGATGACAGAAAGTTAAGCCCTCTGCCCATTAAGAAATACTCTGCCAGATGTTTACCAAATCCTGATTAGTGTATTGGCCCTGAAGTGAGCTACAAATCATCATTATTCCTTAGTAATTGCTGAGCAAAGAAATGAGCCTAGGAACCCACTCCCTCACCCTCCACCCTGGAGCTATACTCTCCCCCATTCATTTCTTCTGCTCCTGAGACTTCCGTGCTCACAGTCACAGTGGGAGAATGAGTGGGCAGTGAAAGTCACAGAGCAGTAGAAAGAGGGTCAAAATAGTTTGAACTCTGGCTCTCATACCTACTGCCTTGTGTGACCTTGGAAAATCATATAATGTCTCAGGACCTCAGTTTCCTGATTTGTAAAATGAAAGGGCTGGGCTTGTTAGTCTTTAACGTTCCTTCCCAGTTCCATGAGCTAGTGAGTTCCTTGAGGGCAGAGTCTACGTTCATAGAATCTTTTTGGGAAAAACCCTGGCCCAGGATCCCATGCAGGCAATAGCCTTGAATTTAATACCATCTAATGGAGAAAATGGTCAGTTGCAGTGCATAGTCAATGCAACAGAGCTATGCAGGAGGGCTAGGCACTATGGTTGGACCATGGAACTCATGAGATTGAACTTATAGATCTGATTCCCCCAAATGGGCCAATTAGCTTGCCTCCATGTCTCAGACACAGATTAAGTCCTAACCCTGCCCATATACTGACCTCCAACCTCAACCACAAAAATTGTACCCAAAATATAACCCGAGTTATAGACTAGCCCCTGACGCACAGAGGCATCAGTATATCTTGACCCAAAAAAGAAAAAACAGACAAGGTAAGAAGAACTAAAGTTGGTTCAATGAGACACTGCTGGAAAGGCAGCCCAGTGGTAGACTGACATCATCTTTGAACATAGAAGAGACCATGCTGTCTTCATCACTCACAGCATCACTATTTTCAACTAGATTCATCATTTATAAAGTTTCAGTGTATAAACCCAATCAACAGGAACTACCTTCTTTTAGCTACTCACCTGAGGGCTGCCCGTCCCAAACCCAAGCGTGGGAGTTGTGGGGACAGACATTGAGTGAGGCCCCATGGGGGAGCTGATGACGGAGAAGGGGGGGCCCATGCCATTGATGGGAGAGCTGAGGGTGCTGATGGGCGAGTGCAGCTGGCTAGATGAGCCAAGTGATGAACCGAGACCTGGGCCAATGGACGGGTGCAAGGAGGGTGCAGCCATGGACCCTCTGCCAGTGGGGGAATTCAGGGATGTGGAATTGACCTGGGTGGAAAAATCTGCAAGACAAAAACAAAGGAAAAGCAGTGGTTAAAAAAAAAAACCAACATTCATTTGTAAGACTTCCTCTGAAGTTTTCGAACGGAAAAGAACCCTCCACCTCCCCTGGCTCTCCTGTACTTGGACAAATGATCCCCAAGGTTGGTACTACTAGAGATGCCTGTAGTTAAAAGTCCCAACAGGACTGGACGGCTCACAGTACTATATACTCTTGCCTCAGCTATACCCTAATCCAGCACACCCTGATCTCTGGACCCAAAATAATCATATCCCTGGAGTACTCTGCTGTCTTTCTTTTCCGTAGGGTTCCACACTTTCTTGAGTTTTCAGCCAAGCACCTTAGAAAAAGAATATTTACCTCTGTTATCTGTCATTTGATGTGTTCCTAAGAAGCTGGCCTGGGTTCCTCGCTCAGACAGGTCAAAGTTATAATCTGGAAAAATCCAGGCTCTCCTAACTCTAGGATGTCAAAGGGCTTAAGAAGGAATCGGTTCATCTTCACCACAGAGTCCCTCCCTCAGAGTCAAGGGAGCTAATATTCCTTTTTTCCTCCATTTCCCATGGAGGAAAATTTAAGGGTCAAGGAAGGTTCTAAGTCTCATTCCAGGTCATAGAGAAATGCAACTGGGAGCTAAGAACAGGCAGTTCTGTTCTATTAGGGTCTAAGCAAAGGCTGCTTCATGGATTTATTTTCCAGGGAGGGGATCAGAGAAGGAAACCCAATGTTCATGATGTATGGGTGCATTTTATGGTGCATGGTGGCATGCCACAATGAGAAAAACAACTGTGCTGGGGGGAGTACATATTAAACGTAATATACAGTCCATGAGACAATTTGCGGCCAGTGGGGAGAGTGGGCGTTTCTAGATGCTGGATTGAAGTGGGATATATTTGATGTACAAGCGAGTCTGCATTCTGAGAGCAGAGAGTCCTGTTTTCAGATGTGGTATACAGGGACAAGTAACATGCATGTGGGAGTCATGCTAAAGTGGCAAGGGGGACTGCTGTGTTTGTGCACGAGCAGAGTGGATGAAGGGCGATGCAGAGCAAGGAGGCTCAGGTGTGGGACTTGTTCAGTGTCTTTCATCTTGAGGATTTCAAAGCATTCAGCAAACATTAATTATGCTGCCCCACCCCGTGATTTGAGCAGAAAGTAACTTCATAGGAGGCAGGCATAGTAGAGAGTAAACAAATTGCCCACATCCCGATTAAAAGGCTATCACTGAATGTGAGAAACATGATGGCAAACCAGACATTTTCTGTGATCCCCACAACTTTTCACATTCCTTTGGGAAGAGTGCCCTCAGGTAGGGTATGATAACCTATGTGGGCAGAGGGACAGGAAAGAAGAAAGAATGATAGAGAGAGAGACAGAGGAAGAGAGAGACAGAAAGAGAATGAGAGAGACAAAGAGTCACAGAAGGAGGGAGAGAGAGAGAGAGAGGGAGGGAGAGAGAGGGAGAGGGAGAAAGAGAAAGAGAGAGAGAGAGAGAGAGAGAGAGAGAGAGAGAGAGAGAGAGAGAGAGAGAGAGAGAGAGAGAGAGAGAGAGAGAGAGAGAGAGAGATAGCTGTGTTGCTAGTGGCCAATTCCAGTTGAGTTCCCAGCAGGACAGCTCCTAGTCCTACTCACAGAGGTTGTTACTTGTCCTTCTGAAAAAGGACCATGATATCAGGGAGGTGATATCATGACTTGCAAAGAATTGGATCTAAGTGAGGTAGGGCTGTGCCAAGTCACCAGTCCCACTTTCTCCCCCAGAGCCATCTGGGTCCAGTGGCCAGGTAGAGATCAGGACAACTCGAGATGGCCCAGGATGCAGTGGGAGACTGTAGTGGAGCAAAGGCTTCCTGCAGACAGATGATGGGTACCTGAGTTGCATCTTAAAGCAACAGAGGGACTCTGAGGCAGAAGAGTTAAAGCAGTATTGGCAGGTATTAAGGACAGCCCAGGGCAAAGGAACTGAGAAAGATATCTTGGGGTGTACAGGCTAGATTTTTTTCTTATGGACTTGGCATTAGGTCTAAATGACTCTGGCTCTCCCTGCTTGTCCAACAATAGGTCCCAATCCAAGCCCATTTGGTCATCGTTCTGGCCCCGATTAGCCCTGAGTGAATGTAAATAGCACTTAGTTCTGCTCTGGCCAGAAATCCTGAGCGTCTTCCCCAACCAGACTGGGGTTTTTGTTGTTGCTTGTCACTATGTAATAGAGGCCATTTTCTGCCTCATTTCTTACTTAGCCTTAATCACTGAATGGGTGTGCTTCAGTCAAACTGAGACCTGGGAAAGACCTTAGCTAAAAAAGGCCTAGGTCTCTCCCTGCATCGGGGCCATCCCCAGTTGTCCTGTTATTGATCTGGGGCCCAGGTGGCTCTGGAGGACAGAGTGAGGCTGGTGACTCTGCACAACTTTCCCCCTCACTTAAATCCTATTCACTTGCATGTCCTGGCATCACCTTCCTGATGAAGATTATGGTCCTCTTCAAGAACGAAGGCCAAACAACTACGACAACTTCTCAAACTTCTCCAAAACAAAAATTGTGCACCAAAGACTGAGCAACTTCAGCTGCCTCTGTGTCTGACACACAGAAACCAAAATCCCCCCAAACCTATGAATTGATGCTTACTAACTTGGAGTTCATTCAGCACCCCTCACCCATCTCCCATACTATTTATTAGCAGTGAGGCTGCATGAGCAGACTCAAGGACAGGACACAGGTTCACAACAAAACCCATCCTCAAGCCTAAGTCCCCTCTCTCTCCTTCCAGTGCCACAGGGACCCTGCTCCAGCCTGTGGAAATTAGGCCAACCCCCTGACACCACCGGGACAAAACTCTGATCTGATTATGCCAGGGCAAACAACCCTGTGGCATCAGATGGTAGCTCTCTGAACAACCTGTGCCAGGCCAGAATCTAGAGGAGACAGGACACCATGGGGTGTGTCTATGGGGAGTGGTGGGGTGAGGGTGCAGGAGGAATGGGGGCCCTGTGCAGCACTCCACTAAGACTGAGGGGGAAAGCATAGCATTCATCTACAGCCAGTTTTGACCCTACAAAAGTCACTTGGGACAGAATCCTGGGCTAGTGAATCATCTCAGTGTGGACCAAGACAGTCAGTAAGAGATCCAGCACCCAAGGAAAGGAACAGTAGGAAAGTAAATAGGGGGAAATGAGAGAGGGAAAATGACTGAAATTACCTAAGATCCCAGAAAGAAGAAAACTCAAAGACTTTGAACATAAGCCGATAAATCAATAAGGAAAACATCAACCACAGAAGGAAATATGTCCTCCAGATCCAAGAAAAAAGCAGGAAAGAAAAATGAATTAATATATGGAAAGGGGTAAAAGAGAGAAGGGTATCAAGGCTGAGGGGAAGAGAGCCAATGGGAACAAGACCACCTTAAAAAAGATAAAGTAATTGAAGAAATATAGCATTTTATTGACAGAAGACGAGGAGAAAAATCACATCTTAACAAAAAATCCCAATATTAGAGACAGATGGAGGAAAATATAAACCTAGCTCATAATTTTAAGAGTAAATGGATTAAAAAAAATCCAATAAAACAAAAAAGAATGACAGATTGGATAACAAAACTCTACAATCTGTTGCTTACAAGACACACATTTTAACAATGAAAACAACACAAAATAAACCTGAGGAAATGGGGGAAGGGGTGTTACTACACATTAAGTAAATTCGAAAAATTAGGAGTTGCTGTAATGTTATCTGACAAAGCAAAAGCAAAAATTCAAAAAATAAAAACAGATAAATAAAACATAGACAACAAATCAATATAAACACTAAACTGATGATCAACCAATCAATATGAGTAATAAGCCTATAACCTCTAAATATCTTAGTGTCCAAATTGACAAAGGAAACATCTGAGCTACCAAAAAAAAAAAAAATAGATAATAACACAATGGTGACTGTAGACTTCAATATCCTTTTCTAAGTTTTAGACAAATCTAACAGAAAGGTAAACAAAAGAGAAAATATAGAACTGAACAAATTCCTGCAGAAACTAAAGCTGAGACCATGAAAATCTTTGTATAAGACAAAGCCACTTAGCGCCAAAACAAGGGGAAGATAAAACACAGAAAACCACAGGTCAATATCATTCATGAACAGATTCCAAATTTGTAAGCAAAACAGACTACAAGATTGATACAATAAGTCATTCATTATGACCAAGTGCAATTTATACCAAAAGTTAAAGGATGCTTCAGCACTAGGAAAACAATCAAAATAATTAATGCTTGAAAAAATCAAAACATCCAGGACCCCAAGACCATCTCAAGAGATGCAGAAAAAGCCTTGACAAAATACAACACTCTTTTATGCTAAACACTATACAAAGTACAGGCACAGAAAGACCTTTGTTCTTATATCAAAAAAGGCATCTATCTAAAACCAAAAGTAAGCATCTTATCAATGAGGATACACTAGAAACTTTTTCAAAAAGAGATGAGAATGAAGCAAGGATAACTACTCTATTATAATTTTTTCATAGAGTTCTCAAAATACTAGCAACAGCAGTAAGTCAAGAGAATGAAATCAAAAGGCACAAAGACAGATAAGAGGAAATAAAATTGCTAATAATAATAATAAATAAATTAAAACTGCTGATATGATGGTTTACTTGGAAAATGTTAAATAATCAGTAAAAATAATGAGATAACTAATTGATTGAGCAAAGTTGTAGGATCCAAAATAAATCCGCAAAAATTAATAGCATTTCAATATAATAATGACAAAACACAAGAAGCAATAATAGAAAGGGAAATCCCATTCCAAATAATTATACAATGCATAATATACCTGCAGAGTGACCTACCAAAGTAGACAAAAGACTTAAATAGACTACTCCTTAAAGAAATAGAGAACAACTTAAATAGCTGGAGGAATATTTAGTGTCCCTGGGTAGGCCAGATCAGTATAATAAATATAATGCCATCAAAATTAATTTACTTTTAATGTTATACAATCAAATTACCAAGGGGATATTTATAGAATTTGATGAAATAATAGCAAAATTCATTTGGAAAAACAAAATATCTAGAATATCCAGGAAATGATGAAAAGAAATACGGATGAAGAGGAAACAATACCATCCAGAACTCAAACTATATTATATGTCAGCAATAATAAAAACTATCTAGTATTTGTTTAAAAGTAGAGAGGATAGATCAATGCAACAAACTAGAAAGAGAAGAATTTGAAACGGCAGAATTCAATAGTCCATTGTTTGATAATGTAGGAAACAAATTACCGAGGGAAAAAAACTCCTTATTTAGTTAAAAAAAAAAAAACTTCTTGGAAAACTGGAAAAGATGCTGGAAGAAATTAGGCCTATATCAATACCTTACACCATATTCTAAGCTACATTCTAAATGGATATGTGGCCTTAGTATTAAAGATCATACTATTAAAAAATTAAAAGACAAAAAAACCACATATACCTCCCACAGTTACAAGTAGGAGATATATTCTTAGAAAACATGAGATCGAGGCAATTTAAAAAGATAAAATAGAGAACTTTGAATTACTTGAAACTGAAAAGCTTGGCACAGAGAAAATTAATGCACCTAGAATACAAAGTGAAGCAGTCACATGGGGGAAAAAGATTTATCAAATTTCTCTGAAAAGGGTCTGGTATACATATACACATATAGATAGATAGATAGATAGATAGATAGATAGATAGATAGATAGATAGATAGATAGATAGATAGATAGATAGAGATAGAGACAGAGATATGTATAGATATATACACACATATATTATATTTTTGTATTATATATAAAGCACATATACATATATACACACATGAGACTAACAGCCATTCCTCAATAGCTAAGTGCTCAAAAGATAAGAACAGTTATCAAAAAAATTGAAAAGTATTCACAACCACATGAAAGAATGCTCCAAATCATAATGGTAAGAGAAATGCAAATCAAAACAATCCCGTTTCACCTCATACCTTGCAAATCAACAAAGATGACAAAATAGGGCAATAATCAGTGTTGGAGGGGTTGTGGAATAAGAGGCACATTACTCATTGGTGTAGAGCTGTGAAATGGTTCAATCATTTTAGAAAGCAATTTAGAATTATGCAAATAAAATGACTAAAATATCCATACCCTTTAACCTAAAGACTCCATTCCTGGGCTTAAAGGAAGCAATCCATAAGAAGAAAGTGCCATAAACACCATATTTATAGGAACAGTTTTTGCTTTAGCAAGAATTGGAAACAAAGTAGCTGCATCAATTGGAGAATATCTAAACAAACTAGGATACATGAATGGGATATTACTGAGAAAGGACGTGTGTGATGAATACAGAGAATCACACAAAGAGCTAAATGAACTGATACAGAAGTAAGGAGAGCCAAGAAAACAACATACACAATTAACGACGACAACGTAAGTGAAAAAACAACCACACACCAAACAAAAAAGAAAGTAAATGAAACAAAATTATACAGATCAATCAGGACTCAACTGAAGAGCACACCCTCGAGTCACAAAACGTTCGTAGGAGGTCCACGGGTGTTACATAACTGCAGTTTTTTCAGACTTTTTCAATGTATTGATTTTTTTAAAAATACCATTTGTTATATGGAATAGGTCTCTGGGAGAGGGAAGTGGGGATACTGGAGATAACTATCATGATAAAAGAGACACATATCAATCAAAAACAATTTTTAAAAGGAAATCTATCATGAAAATTAACGTATAAAAAGTCAGGTCCCTAAAACTGTTAGCTGCCTACATGAAGACAGGGGATTCACATTATACAACTCTTATTATCGAGACATTGATGGCCAGATTTATGCATCATTCAGTCCTCTTCTTCTCCCCTGATTCCTCATGCATCCTGTCTTCTGGTCACTTTCTCATTAACTCCAGTCTCTCACTTCCAAGGAAGTAGGGCTGGGCAAGACAAGGGTGGACAGGGAAAGAAGCAAATAAAAGGGTTTTATGCTTTATTATGCAATATGACAATTTCTGAGTGGCTCAAAATTGACTCCAATCTTGGCTAAAACAAGGTCATCTGATTATCAGCAGTATTCTGACACATCCCTTCACTCCTACTTTCTCTCCCAAACCATCAGTGTAAACTAGTGAGAGTGTTGCTATGACCAAAAGGCACAGACAAGTAGACCGCATTCTAAATAAATTACAATCAAACTTTGAAATTTCCTAAGTAGTTAAGAAAAAAAGGAAACCAGTCCATTTCATGAAAATTCAGTTTCACGAAAAACCTTGAATTTATATGACTCTATGGTTCATGTGATAGATGGGGGTAACCTGCTGAGAAAGCACAAAATTCTAACCCAGTTTTATTAGCCATTATTAACCATATGGACAAAAGTAGTCAACCAGGTTCTAGAAGCTGAGAATGTGAAGACAGGAAATCTCCAAGAATGGAGGAAATCCTTACACTAAGGATGCAGGGATGGAATTACAAAAGGCTAAAAGAAGAAGAAAGAAATAGACATGTGCTATAAAGTACTATAACCGCCAACAGTACACAGCTGGCGCAGTACAATGCTCAATATGTCATATGTATGGCTACCATCTTGGTATCACCTTAACCCCTTCCTCACCAATTTTTCCAGTGTACTTAGGGGATTTTCTCCATACAGTCGTACATCTAATTTTAAAAGTCAAAGCAGATTCTTTCACAGATTCTTTCTATAAATTAGCTTTATATACATTGTTATCAGAAGACACAAATGGAGTAAAAGGAAGGGAGCACTTTATGTGTGTGTATGACTAGGTATAAATATGTATGTGTTATGTATATGTATGTATATGGCACAGATAAGTATATATACATATATATACATATATATTTATATATGTATGTATGTGTATATGTATGTGTTCCCTAGGCAGCAAAAGTGGCATATGTGAATATGCATGCATTCACATATAAGCTATTCTGAAGAAGACTTGAGGGCATGATTAGGTATCTGCACTCTAAGGATGGGCAGCTAGGTGGTGCAGTGGATAGGGTGCTAGGCCTGGAATCAGGAAGACTCACATTCCTGAGTTCAAATATGGCCCCAGATACTTACTAGCTATGTGACCCTGGCCAAGTCACTTAAATATATTTGCCTCAGTTTCCTCATCTGTAAAATGAGCTGGAGGAGAAAATGACAAACCACTCCAGTATTTGCCAAGAAAACCCCAAATGGAGTCACAAAGGGTCAACAACAATTCTGGGTTAATTCTGGGTTCCTAGTTAATATCAATCAGTTTGAGGTTGGGAACATAAATATGACGGAACCCTATTTTTATTCCCATTCCCTGAGTAGGTCATTCAACCTCTGAGTCTCAATTTCCTCTTCTGTAAAATGAGAGTCTAGAAGACAATCGCTATGATCCTTCCAGTTCTACCACTCTGTGATTCTACAGCTGCTCAGCCATGGGTCAATATCCAGGCTGTTCACACAAAAGGGTCAGTGAAAAGAGGAGGATGTCCTGAGTTTAGTGAATGGGTTCATTCCCCTGTCACCATCTGAATTCTTGGTCTCTTCCATTGTACCACTGGGAACGGAACTGGGATTATACTCACACCTCTGGGAGTTGGCTGAGAACAGCTCTCCCAAAAGGAAGAAATCCCTCCTCTTTTCTCCTCCCTATTCTCCACCTCCTCTTCCTCTTCCCTTAGGGAACTTAGTGGAGCCAGGGGAATGGAGGGCGGGGGAGATTCAGGGAGAGATATATAAATAGGTTCTGAAACAGTGAGGAGAGGATGGGGAATCATTCCTGGCATTGCTTTCAGATCCTATCCCCATTACCTTCAAGGCAACTTCTAAGGGCCCTTTTAAAAGCAGTAATAACAGCTGCTGCAACATACACTCAAGAGGGCTTTCAGCTGCATGCTCCAGGTCAGCCTGGCCAAGAATCTTGAGAGGGTGTTATTTTCTGTAGGGGCTGAGGGAGGAAGAAATGCATAGAGGAAGAAGGCTTTTTAAGTAATAGAATGCTAACTAGTAAATTTGTACCTCAGCAGGGGGAAAAACTGAATCACTCCCTTCTGCACTTTATTTTCAGGATTGAAGAGGTCCTGACTGGCACACAGAAGAAAACAGAGCTCAGGCACCCTTTTGGTCTGGTCTGTTTGGTTCCTGGCCACCCCCCTCCCCAATCAGCTGGAAGGAGAGGAGAAGGCGGGGGCAAGCGCCCAGCACATCAGCCAGTCCGGAAGGAAGAAGCTAGCCCCACTCCCCATGACCCTAGCATCCCAACTTGGGGGAGGTGGACCATGGTTTGAGATGGAGCCCACTTTCTAATGCCAGTCTCCCTTATCCCCAACCAACGCCTCTCTTGGCTACACCCAGGCTGCTTCTGAGAAATGTGACAGGACAGAAAACTTAGAAAAATGAACAGAGCAGCAACAGAAAAACAACTTGGGGGAGGAAGGAGCTGGAGGAAGACGTTAAAAGAAGGGAGAGATGGTGGGGGGAGGCAGGAGGACAGGGAAAATAGGGGAGGAGAAAAAAAAGGAAGAGGAAGACAGAACTGTCGCAAGATCACAGAATTTTCTCGGTACAGTGGAGAGAGAACTGCGTCTCAAGTCAGAGGACCTTGCTTCAAATTCTGTTTTGATGCTTACTACTCTGAGAAAAATCACTTAAATTCCCTGGGCCTCAGTTTCCTCTTTTGTAAAATGAGGAGACTGGATGATATGATCTCTGAGATCCCTTTCAGTTCTAGAGCCAGGATCCCAGATAACGCACCTTAGACATCTTCTAGTAGTCTCCTCATTGTACGGATGAAAATCTTAGGCCCACAGGTAGTGATTTATCCAATTTAGTAGCAGAGCCTGAACTAGACCCTGGTCCGGCATTCTTTCTAGTACCACATGCAATCCTAAACACAGTCAGGTCACAGTCACAACTTTACTTCCAAAGGACCCCTAAAGAGGCACATCTATAAGAAAAGCCCACGTCCCCCTCCCTCTCCAGAATGAGCAGATACAGCCAATGAATGATCAAAGAGAATCCTTCCAAGGAACTGCCAAGCCAGAAGGCAGGGTGGGCAAGGGTCATGGGTGCCCTTCCCACCTACTCCCACTCCCAGGAAGCTGTGACTCTGGAGGAGAGGAGTCAGGACAGCCCTCTCTCTGGGCAGGCATGCATTAGGAAGAAAGAGGAGGGAAAGAGAACAAGCTGCATCTCCTCAACTGTGGGGCTCAGAGAACCCCAAACACTCCTCAAAGAAGATCACCGTGGCTACCCTTACAAGATTCTGGTACCTCCAGCTCAGGCCCTGGCATCCCCATCCCCCAGCACTCCCCCCTTCCCACACCCTTGGCCCCACCGCCCACTAGGCTCATCCTGTTTACACACAACTTCCATAACAGACACGTTCTGTAGCGCTGCAAGGCGACAGTCTGGCAGCATATTCTAGAGCAAGTCTGGAGAGAGGTACTTTCTGGCCAGGAAAGGAACTGGGGTGGGGAAGAGGAAGGAAGTCCTCCAATTAAAAGGAAAAACCTCAGTGTGTTTCCTCCACGTGCATGCTGGCTGTGGTTTTTTTAAGGAGGTTTATCAGTTCCCACCTCTCTGGTAGTTATGCAGTGATAAGGGGCTATTCTAAAATATATATACATGTATGTGTGTGTATATGTGTGTGTGTATATACACACATTATGTGCATGCATACCTACACCCCCCCACACACACATATATATATGTATATATGCAGATATGTATATACATGCACATATACACACATATATATACCTATCATAATAGTATTTTAGACTCTCAAAGACACTGATTAGCCAATCTCCAAATGCCTCACCTAAGAAAGGCTAGCCTCCTTGATTCTGATCTAGTACTGCCGTGAAGTCCAGGTATTGGAGGGCAGAAGATGCAACCAGATCATAGCCCTTTTCACTTCTTGGACATAAGAGTGGCTGGCACAACCAAATCTTGCCTTCCTTAAGTTAATTCCTCCAAGCTGTAGCTGTTTCCCTTGGCCATCTCCCCATCCCTCACAGAATTTAGAGCTAGAAGAAACCCCAGGCTGTCATCTACTCCACCTGGTACCTGAAAAGAATACAGAGTATTCCAAATGTTGTAGTACAGTTTTAAGTCACTAAAGCTTCAGAGTGCACTAAAACTTTTGGGACAACCCTGTACATTTATCAAGTGGTCATCCAGTGCTGCCTGAAGAATCCATCGGGACCTGAGACAGTCCATTCCACTTTTGGACAGCCCTAGTTCTTGGTTTTTCCTGATACTAAACCTGAATTTGTCTTTTGGGGCCAAACAGAATAAATCTAATTCTTTTACATGAACAGCTCCTCTCATCTTCTCTCCAAACTAAATGCCCCAGTTCCTTCAACCAATACCTATACAGACCCTTTACTAACCTGGCTGTCTTCTTCTGGACACTCTCCAGCCTATGTCATTCTTAAACTGTGGTGCCCAGAACTGAATACAATATTCCAGAAGGAGCTTGACTAGGACAGAATACAGAAGGACTAACCCCTTCTTATTTCTGGAAGTTAAGCCTCTCTTAGCATAAATCCAAGTCTCCTGCCATAATCCACTGTAGAATCTTACCAAGCTTTCATTACACTAAAACAGTCATCATTTTTTTTTCAAATAAACTATTATCTAACCATGCCTCCTCCACTCTTTACTTGTGATGTTGATTTTTTGAACCCATGTGTAAGACTTTACATTTATTCATACAGTATTATTATTAGATTCAGCCCAGTTCTGTAGCCTGTAAAGAGCTTTTGAGATTCTAACTCAGTCACACAGGGTATTAGCTATCCTTATCCAGTTTTATGTCTTCTTTGAGGTCCAGGCCTATAGTAACATCTACCTACATGGCAGGGATCCTGAAGGTAAACAGCCTAACCTCAAGCTGGGGGTAATTATGTGAGTCTTCACAAATGATATCAGGGACATCTGGCAGGGTCCTCTACATCTCTCTTCCAATTATCTGACCTGGTGCCCAAGATTCTACCATTTAAGACCATCATTCCTGTGAGTCTTGAAAATTTTTCAACCTCTAAGAATACTCTATTAAAATGCAGACAGTACTAGCAATGTAGAGCTGGTATCTGAATGAGCCAACAGTGACACAAGAGAGAGTTTCTTGAATCATTTCACCCTAGCCCTTCCATAGATCTCTGCTGTCTCTGAGAAATCAGAGCTACACCAATTGGTAGATAGGCCAAGAACAGACATGGACTTCCCCAATGTCCTATCCTCTTTGCTCAGCCCCCATCGAAAGACTGTGCGGTTTCCTTCAAGTCTCACCACACCCTGTATTAACCCTTTGAGCCCTATGACAGGAAATGAGGGGACAGTTTTATTGAGCTGGGGCTAAAGCTGGCAAGGGGGAGCCCCTACCAACTCTCTTCCGTACCATTCTATCCTCCCCTCCCCCTCATCTCCAGGGGAAAGTAGGGGAGGGGAAGATGAGAGGCCAGGAAATGCCAGGTCTAAGCGAATCTGTCCACCTTGATTGGGAAGGTGTGGGGATGCGGATGCCCTTCTTGTGCCTTGATTATATAACATAGTGAGGCTACCATCTCTGCTAGGGTGATAATCACTGAAACACTTAGTTTGTACAGGTCCCATCACACCTTGGCTTCTTGTATCAACTGCCTTCAACCCAAAGTGAGCTTAGTAGCCCAGTCTGGAGCAATGTGCAATCATCAGAAAAGCTAAGTATAAACATACAAAGGCCCAATCTCTTTCTACTTCTATGGGCTATTACCTTTGGGTATGTCATTTTCTATACTAATCCTACCTGTCAGGGGACAAAAATATTCTGTTGCAAGACTGTCTCAATTCACTGAATCTTCAAATCAAAGATGTTCATAATTGGAAAGAAACCTTAGAGATAACCTAGTCCAGCCCCCTTATTTTACAAATGGGAACTTAAGTCCAGAAAGGGTAAGGGCCTGGTCAGTCCAGGTCATACAGGTACTAGAAGCTGAGTTTTAACCCTTCCACTGCATTGCTTTCAATTCAATTCAACAAGTACACTCTTAGCACCAATTAAGCACTGAAGCCCTGGAAGGGAGACAAGACATAGAGAAGGAAGAATCTTCATTCTGTTAAGGCCATGGGCTTGTTGGAGAGACAGGATCCATATACACAGAACAGCTAAATACAGGGCTAATGAAAAGAGCACACAGCAAGAGAAGATTGCAGTGTGCAACCAAGGAAGGCTTCATGGAAGAAATGGGATTTGAAGTGGACTATGGTAGGGGTGGGTGGGGAAGGGGACAAGAGGGGAGAGAGGGAGAGGGAGAGAGGGAGAGAGGGAGAGAGAGAGAGAGAGAGAAAGAGAGAGAGAGAGAGAAGAGAGAGAGAGAGAGAGAGAGAGAGAGAGAGAGAGAGAGAGAGAGAGAGAGAGAATTCACAATGATGTGATTCTGCAAAGTCCTCATGGAGAAGGTAGCACCTTAAAGTAACCCCTGCAGGGGACCAGGGATTCCAAGAGCCTGATCTGAGGAGGAAAAGCACTCCAGGAATGGGGGATGACCTCAGCAAAGGCAAGGAGAAGGGCATAACATGTGTAAGTAAGAGTAATGTGAAATCCCTACAGAAAGCTAGACAGGAGTCAGGCTGTGAAAGGTTTTAAATTAAGCTAAAGAGAGAAGTCTGTATTTATCCTAAGGACAAGGGAAAGCTTCCTGAAAACAGTTTTGATTTGTTGAGACTGATGTTTTAGAAACATCAGTCTAACCACTGTATGATGGACAGATTAGAAAAAGGAAAGGGTGGAGTTAAGCAGACCAATATACAAGGCCAGCACATGAGAACTAAGAAGGTGAGGGTGGTGAATAGAAAGGTGATGCATGACGCTGAATTGGATTGAATGAAAAGAATATGAGCAAAATCACATCGACAAAATAGAGAATATGGTATGGGAAATCACGAACAAGTCCCACGGTAATAAGGGGTGCCATATTGAGAACAGTAGGAGCTACAATGGGGAAAATAAGTTAAAGCTATATTGTAGAGAGTTTGAAATACACACTTGGCTCTGTTTCCTTTATTTCTAGGCTGGAGAAGGATGCTAGCAATAACCCCGACTTCCTTTTCTATAGTACTGTAAAGTTTATGAAGCATTTGCCTCACAACGCACCTGTGAGGTAGATAAAGTATTATTCTCCCCTTATCATGGGTGAGGAAACCGAGGCAAAGTGATTTGCCCAAGGTCACAAAATGAGGGAGCATCTGAGTCAGGATTCGAAACCATGCATCCTGCCTAAAGACTGGGGAATGACTTTTGGTCAGATGATTTCAGTTGTTTTTTTGGGTATGATCTAACCTGGTGCAGAGGTGAGAAGCTGCCATCCTCCCATCTGCACCATCAGGAAGCAAAACTATCCTGTTGGGCAGAACAGGAGTATCCTTCAGGTATCCCCAGTTGGTTTTACACCACCACCCTACTCACTCCCCACCCCATCCACCCACTTCTTCTGAATAGGATGCTTCCCTCTCTTGGCAGGAGACAGAAGTGGCCATTGTGGTACAGGGCTGTGGCCCAGCAGAGTTCACTGGAAACTCACCAGGAAAGCCAAGAATACTGCCTAAATATGCCTGGAGAATCAGGAAACAGATCAACTCTGAGAATGAGACTGAGTGGAAAGTCCCCAAAGAATATAACTGTCTACAGGCTTCTGAAGAGAGATGTCCTTTAAAGTTCTCATTGTGAAATGGACTCAAGAGATTCGCATCTAAGGGTCAGGCTATTTTTAATCAACAAACATTTATTAAGCACCTATTATGTACAAGTCAAGCACTGGATTAGGTATTGGGCATACAAAGAATACAGTAAAAGCCCTGCCCTCAAGAAGCTTATAGTCTCCAACCTTTTCTCCAACACAACCAGTATTTATTCCAGGATGCCCTTTCACTTGGCCTTGCCATCTGCTTATCCCAAGAATACCTGTCCATCAAGACTCAACTCAAATCCCACCTCCTCTCAGAAGGCATTCTGGACTGTTCACAATAACACCAAAGCATAAGATTTAGAGCAGATGGGACCTTGGAGAAGAAGAATGATAAACTGATTTGGAAGACGAAGGCCTTGGATTCCAATCCCAGTTCAGCCAGTGATTACTTACGCGGCTGACTAGGCAAGCCACTAAATCTCCCTAGGCCTCAATTTCTTCATCTATAAAACAAGAGGGAAGGAAGAAGAAAAAGTTTCAGGGGTCCCTTCCAGCTCTAAATCTATGACTCTACATAGGCCACCTAGCATAATACTTTCATTTTGACAAATAAGGAAACTGAGACCCAGAGAGGTTCAGGTAATATGTTCATGACCACATAGATATTATCAAAGTCAAGATCAAATCTGTGTTCTGACTAAATCTCAACTTTTTAGAGTTGTTTCCAATGACCAGCCAGGTCATACCGTAGCTGAACGGTAATCCCCTCTACAAAAAGTCCTTCCCCATGGCCTCTAGGATAAAATTCAAATTCCTTCACGATCTGGCTCCAAGCTCTTTCCTGAGACTGATTACTCCTCTCCCTGCCCCGTTGCAGTCGACACTCCAGCCAAATTGGCACACTCATTGTTTCCCGTACACGGCGTTCTCTCTCCCATGTCTGTGCTTTTGCATGGACCATCCTTTGAAATACTCTTGTATTTCCCAACTTCATTCAGGGCTCAGCACAATGGCTTCCTACAAAAGACCGTGTCTGGTTTTCCCAATTGTTTATGCACACCCCAGTCACACACACAGAGGAACACAAGCCTGCACACCTTTACACATGTGCAACAATTACTTTGCAGACAGTTTGCACATGTCTTTGTATATGTTGTTCCCCTAAGAAGAAAACGAGTTCCCAGGGAGCAAGTAATGCTTCATTTTTTCCTCTGCATCTCCAGCATCTACCTTGGCACTTGGCACATGGCAGGTACCTGGCACATGGCAGGCACTTAAGTGATTTGTCAATTAGTAATTAAATAAAAATGTTCCACCTGAGTATTTTCTCTTCTACAGGTTAAAAATCGTCCAGCGTCTTCCATTCCTCTCTAAAGGATATGAACTCTAGGCCCTACACTGTCCTCATCATCCTCATTGGAAGGATCTATAGTTGATCTATTTCATTCCAAGGATTCAGTCCAGGAACTCAAACCAACACTTCAGAAGGAGCTCAATCCTAGCACAGATAACAACATTTACACAGCCCTTCCCAGGCACTGGGCACTGTGCTAAGCACTTTATAATTACTATTTCACTTGCTCCTCACCACAACCCTGGGACGTAGGGATTACTATCATTCTCATTTTATAGGGAGGAAACAGAGGCAGATGGAAGTAACTTGCCCAGGATCACATAGCTAGTAAGGGTCTGAGATTAGATTTGAACATAGGCATTTCTGACTCCAACCTGGCACTCTAACCACTGAACTACCTCGCTGCCTTTTCTAACAAAGCCTAAGATGACATTAACCTTCTTGAAAGCTATACCACAATGCTGATGCATACTGGCTTGCAGTCCACTAAAACCCCCAGATCTTCTGCAGATGAATTACTGATTAACCATCGCTCCCCTCATCTCATAATTATGAAGCTGACTTCTGAATCCTTAGGTACTACTTACTTTGATTCCTATTCAATTGCATCTTAATCTGATTTGGCCCAATGATCTAACCAGCCCAGATATTCCTAAAGCCTGACTCTACCATCCATTACATTAGCAATTCCTCCTAAGGAGCATTTCCTCTTTCTGAGCCTCAATTTTCTCATACAGAAAATGGAAGGAATCTAGTTGATCTCTTAAGGATCTTTTCAACTTAAAAATGCTGTGATCCTAAAATATTTTCATCTTTAACTTCCACCCAGTGTAGGGATTCTCTCTACATCTGACAAAAGGGTCATCCAGGTGGTGGCTGAAGAAACACTATCACAGCTGATTATGACAATAATGTATCACAAAAAGCAAAACTGATACTTTCCACACAGCATAGTCTGAGGCTTGGGTGAGCCAGTTTTTCTCCAGGAGGCTGGACAAATTCCTGTCCTACCTGGTCATGGGGAAAAAGTTTTCAAGTCACTATTTCGAAAGTACAGGCCACCCTTCAGACTAGACAAATACCTGATTGGGGAGGATATCATGTGTTGGGAAGGAGCATCCAAGACTCTGTTTTACCTACATAAGAAGCCAGGATCCATGCTCTCTGGCTAGTCAGCTCCCTTGCCCTTGTCCTTGCCCTCATGAAAGTGACCTGCTGACTCCTAGCTGAGTTTCGGTTTACCAGTTCAGTGACAAGGGTTGAAATTACAGCCTGGATTAGGAGCGGTTCCACTGTAACACTGTCCATTCACCTTCCCCTACCCCTTGCTCCCAAAATCTCAGCCCGAGTGTCAATCACATAACACTCCCCCCAGTACGGCCAAGTGAGATTAAAATGTAATTGGGAAATAGTTAACAAAACAAATAAAAATGCAATAACCCATAAATAATATTACATTTTAAAACTAACATGGCCTGCAAAGATCCTTAAATATGGTTCGGAGATCCTTGTTTCTGTATGGTCTAGAGCACTGGTTCAGGTATGTAGCAATGAGTCTGATGAAAAAAAAAATCAGAGGCCCAAAAACTGGAAAAGGAACAGGTCCTAACTCTCTCCCGAATGGAAGTAAAGCTAGTTAGTGTGTTATAAGCCCCCTTGCTTGCCCTCTGTAAAGTCACTAATGGGTTAGATAATTATAACAACAGTTAACATTTATACATTTATTATGTGCCAAGAACTGTGCAAAACACTTTACAGTTATTATCTCATTTGATCGTGACAACAACCCCAGGAGGTACATTTTATTATTATTTCCATTTTACAGATGAGGAAACAGAGACAAACAGGAGTTAGATAAAGGGAGGAGGAGGGGGCGCGCACACACACACACACACACACACACACACACACACTCCCTAGAAGAACCCAGTAAACCTAAGTAAAATCCTGGCTCTGCCCCCTATTATCCGTGTACCCTTGAGCACGTTATATAACCTCTTTGGGACTCTGTTTCCGCATTTGTAAAGTGAAGGAGTTGAATCAAATGATCTCTCGCAGGTCTACTACTATTACCCTAGAAACTGTAAGGGATGTCTAGACCTCTCCCACGAGACATAGATTAATTAATTAAACTCACACGACCATAGACTTAGCACTTCAAGAAATCATCACAATCATGTGGTCCAATTCTTTCATTTTTACAAGAGAGGAAACTGAGTCCTAGAGCAGGAGGAGTTATTTGCCCAAGGTCCCACACAGGGAGTCAGAATTCCAGAAGTAGGATTCCCTGGGGTTCCAGCACGAGCATCCCCCTCTGACATCATCAGGAAAGGGGGATGGGGCTAGGACAGAGGTGGGGGAAAGGAACAGGAAGTATGAGTAAGAAGGGAAATATGAGAAGGGGAGGGGGAGCATAAGGCATTTAAGGAGGAGAATTGATCATGAAAGAGAAACTGAGCTGGGCAGGGGGGAGGAGGGCGGGGAAGGGGCGCTGAGAGGGTGCTTTGAAACCTGGCTCTGGGAGGCTGGCTTCCTGAGGATAAAGAACGAGGGGGTACAGCAGAGGGGCAGAAAGAAGCCGAGAAGGATTGTGCTGATGAAGCAATGTGGCGCAGTCACAAGCTTGTGCAAAGATGTCACAACAGCCCTGAGAAATTGCAGGCTCTGATTTCAGCACTTCAAGTCCTGAGGTGCCCCATGTCACAGCATACGTGCATTGCTCAGCACGGCTCCCAACTGATGGGCTGACTGTCTAGGGGAGGCAATAAGAGATGCCCTGTTGTTTGAGTGATATGTGCATGTCTCCATGGACGCTGGGTGCAAAGTAGGTATGAGGTAATAAATATCCTGGAGTGGCAGCCTCAAGACCAGGGTTCCAGGCTGAGCTGTGCCATGGTACAGTGAAATCATTATGTGAGGGGGGGTGGGGGGGCAGTGGAGGGCAAGGTAACAAGAAAGGCAAGTGTCTGTAATCAGAGGACATGAATTCAAATCTGCCTACCCCCTCCCCACTTAATACCCATGTTACCTTAGACTAGTCACTTAATCTCTATGGATCTCAGTTTCCTCATTGGTAAAATGATGGTTGGACTAGATGATGTCTAAGGTGCCCTTCAAGATCTAAATCTATCACTGTGTGTGACTGCATATACATATATTTTATACATACTTTTAAACATGTGGATATGGTCTCCTCTTGATACACTGTAAGCTTTTTGAGGACAGGGACTGTTTCATTTTTGCTTTTATATCACAAGTGTCCAACATACACGGGAGATCTCAAAAAAGTATTAGTGCATGTTTGAAGCTTGCAAAGTTTCACATCGCTCTAAGACTGTTGAGACAGGCCCTTAATATATGTTTGCTTGTTTGACTGACTGACTGACTAAAGGTCAACTATAAAAGGAGGCAAGTGAATTAGATGATTTGTCGGGTCACTCCTAGGTCCCCATTTCCCTTTTGCCCCCACATGACTGCCATGGAAAAGGGTAGCAACAAGCAATGAAGGTGACTTCTGCGCAGGGGTGCTGCTGGGTGTAACTGACCAAGTTAGCTGGAGATGGTAGCAAAAGCACTAGAAGAGGAAGTCTACAGGAGAAGCCAGCTGGCTGAGTTCAGGTACAGCTTCACATTCATCCATTCCCTGTTAAATCAGGTGTTCTCCAAATCTTCATCTGTTTCTCAGCCTGGGCACGAGGTGGGTGTATAATAAACACTAGCTGCTAGTGACAGTAACGACGGTGCTGGTAATTGGCTTTCACAAGAACTGGTATAGCGGCTCAGAAAGCTCCACCTGTCTTAGATCACAAGTTCCCCAAGGGTAGAGACTGCTTAGCTGCCCCATGCAAAGGCTTAGTAATATATTCACTTGAAGGCAACAAATTAAAAATTTTATAATAAATAATAGACATGTTTGATGAGCATTTATTACAAATACACACCCTCACCTACAGGCTGGTCTCACTTCTCACTATCTCACCACCCACCTCCACAATCCCAGACTGATTCTCACCTCCAGACCTTTGTTTACTCATTTCCCTATATTTCTCTCTGAAACCAAGTCATCCTACTAGGCCAGACTGAAATCCTCCAGTCTACCACCTTCCCTGACAATCTGGGTTGAACAACTCAAAGTGACCTCTTCCTCCTCTCTAAGCTCCTTCAGTACTTTCTGAATCACACAATTTAGCATAAAATTATGTGTGTGTACATATATGTGTATATATGTATGTATTTCATGTTTATATACATATGTTGTATACATACATGTATGTATGTGTGTACACATATACACACACACAAACACACACATATCAACTTGGTGGCACAGGGGATAGAGCACTGGACCTGAAGTCAGAAAGATTCATCCTCCTGAGTTCAAATGTGACTTCAGACACTTTTTAGCTATGTGATCCTGGGCAAGTCACTTAATCCTACTTGCCTCAGTTTCCTCATCTGTAAAATGAACTGGAGAAGGAAATGACAAACCACTCCAGTATCTTTGCCAAGAAAAACCTAAGTGGGGTCATAAAGAATCAGACATGGCCAAAATGACTGAACTACATACATATATGCATACAAACATACGTATCTTCAGTTATATGCATGTGTGCATGTATGTACGCATATACATACATACATATGTATGTGCATGTGTATATATAGATACATCTACACACACCTATATTGTTCAATTCCACATTTATTTTGCACCTACCTATTATTCTAGAGCTAAGAGGAAAAGAAACACACGAGCCCGGCCTCATGGAGCTTACAACCTAAGAGGGGTCAACAGGACATAGACAGAAGTAAGTACAGTAGCAGATATGAGTATGGTAAGGCCAGGCAGGGATCCAGACAAAGTTCTCTAGAAAAATCCAAAGAGGGAAAGGCCTCTTATGGCTGGAAAACTCATCGAAGTTTTCACAGAAGTGGCACCTGAAAAAAAAACCTTTAAGGATGTAAAAGGCAAGATGAGAGGCGTGTATTGCAGGCATGGGGACTGGCCTAAATCAACGCTCAGTTCAGCTGCTCCGGGTGAATCTTATGTGCCTGTTCAGACTGGAAGCTCCCCAGGGCAGAGAGCTGATCATCTCTTCTCCTGTAGATCCCCCACCTGGGGCACACACTGGCGGATGAGCGACAGATAATCATGCCGACAACCATTTCTAAGATGGTGGATGTGTAATCCCTTTCCACCTGAAGCCAGTGATCTAAATATCGGTGGGATAGATAGCATAGGGTTGGAGAAGCAGGTGCGCTTGGGGAGAGGCGGGAGGCCAGAGTGTGATGCCCTGTGCTCAGAATGCCAGGGAAAGCCCTAGTGGGGAGGCTCACACCAATGCAGTTGCTAGGAGCACCGAGAGACCCAGAAGTCATAGAGGAAGTGGAGAGCTTGGTGACTGATATTCTTAATAAGAAGGGGATGTGGACAAGAGATAGGAAAATGTACCTTCCTCCCTTCTTTGCAGAGATGAGGAACTAGGGGTGTGGAACAATGCTTATACCATCAGACTAGGTTACTGATGTTGGTTTGTTTGGCTAAACTGCCTCTTTTCCCCCTTCTGTATTCTTTGTTACAAGGTATGGCTCCCTGGGGACGGAAGAGAAGACAGATAAATTTGGAAACACAGTGATATAAACAAAAAATATCAATAAAAATGTTTAAAAGAAGTGATGGAGGAAGAGGGAAATAAGAGGGTAGAGGAAAAGAAGGAGTTTGGGCAGTAACATGTGAATACATGCTAAAAGTAATTTCTGTCCACTGAAGGCCAGGTGGACAACTGAGGGGGGAGAAGCCACCAGAACCCTGGGAAAAATTGGAGCCAGGGTGGATGAATGCAGGCCCTAGTCCACAACTGTAGAGGAGAAAAATTTCTCCAAGTCTCCTCTAAGAACAAACAAAGATTTTGGCAGAGGGGCATAGAAGCAAGGCTGGGTATACATTGGCTGGTTAAAGTATCCCCTATATGAGGATGGGGGTGAGGGGGGGGGCATGGACAGGGAGAGGGAAAGGAAAAGGGAGAGGAAGAGAGGAAGAGAGAGACAGAGAGACAGAAAGAGAGAGACAAAGACAGAAAGATAGAGAGAAAGAGACAGAGTGAGACAGAGAAAGAGAGAGACAGAGACAGAGAAAGACAGGGACAGAGACTCAGAGACAGAGAGATGCAGAGAGACAGAGACAGAGAGACAGAAACAAAGAAAGAGAGAGTTAGTTTCAAAGTGTGTCTGTATCCACGCTTTCACTAGATGCTCAGAACAACCCTCCAAGGCAGTTAAGATGGGGATTATTATCAAATAACCCTAGATCTGCAGTCAGAGGATCTGGGTTCCAATTTTTTCTGAGAGCTCGGTTATCTTTTCTTTTGTAAATTTTTTCATTTTAAACTTGAAACAAGAAAAAAAGGACATTTCCATGCACACAGCAGAACATAAGGGAGGATTCAATATAAAAAATAAATTTCTCTATAGAGAATATATGGAATATAGAATTTCCATATATAGAAAACCTATATAATAAACACTACACATTGTTTCCAAAGCTACCCAGCTTTCCTTTGCTTCCTTCCCGCTTTCCTTTTGCTCTCTGCTGTGCATTTTTTACCTTTTTTCCCTCCCCCTTCCCAGCCCAGCCTGGTTCTGTTTCTGTACTTACTGTCTACTCAAGCTCAGGCTTCAGTCCTCACCTCTAAAACGAAGGAATGAGAACAAACGATCGCTACGTCCTCTACTAGCCGCGTATTTTAGCAGGATGAGTCTTTTAACCTCAGTTTTCAGTAAGGAAACTGAAGCAGAGTAGTAAGCAGGCAGTTTTGCATAACGGGGAGAAAGCATGAAAGTAGGTAACTGGTGGGTTCTAGGTCAGTCTTCACAACTAATCAGATATTCAGCAACTGGGCAAGTTACTTTATCTCCTGAGCCTCAATCTGTTGTGATTACAACAGAAAAGACACAGGATCTCAGGCTTAAAGATCATCTAGTCTAACTTCTTAATTTTACAGATAAGTAAACTGAGGCCCAGAATTATCTATAACATGAGAGGATTAGATACAATAGCAAACAGAACAAAGACTGATAAAGTTTTTATTTTAGGAAGAACATTCAAGGCACTTCTCTGGGCCTTAGCTACCACCCCTTTTATAAAAAAATTATCAGGCTAAATGATCTCTAAGATCCTTTCCACTTCAAAAGGTAGAGTCTTAGGAGTCAGTCTAAAGAGTCACATCCTGGGCAAGTGTTTCTTGTTCATTTCTACCAGAGATAGAAACTTTCCGCCTTCACTAGTATGTGGTTTCATCCTCTGCTTGGCAAAGGGCAGGGACTACTGGCTGCCGAATAATAACTCACTGACCTAATTTATGTCTTTCCAAGTGACTCATGGGTTCTCCCAGAATCTCAGAGCCAGAACTGGCTCACAAAGTGGGGGAAGAAATTGGGATAACTGTGCTGTTCTGCAGTACAAGTTCAAAACCCATTGTGCCACCCTATCTTATGGGCCAGCCTTCATACATTTCTGACCGCAGCCTACTCTCAATTGTTTGATCTCGGTTTGTCTGATTTGTTGATTATCCAGGGACATTTTACACAGCTCCTTGACCCTTAGAAGTTCAAAGATGCTGAATCTGCCCTCCAAATATCATGCTTTTACAAAAGCCCTGAGATCAACACAGCCCCTGGTGACCCAGTGGTATACAGTTAGCCCTTCCACATCTTGGAGTTTAGGTTCACAGCATACCCACAATCTGGAAAATCTAAATAAAATTTCTGGCCCTCCCTTTGTGACAGAGAAAAGAAATTGTATATATTTATGGTATTAAAAGATAAAATATGTTGATATTCTACAATACTATACATATATTTTATGCATTTCTGTGTTTCTAAGCTTTTTCTGTGTTCTCTGATGGCCTTCACCTGTCATCTGCGGCTTCCACAAAACTCCCCAAAAGTTCCCATTTAATTTCTAATGCGGACTTGCAATATACCAAAAGCTTGACGAGGAAAGTCGAGATGTGGAAGGCGATAACTGTGTTAGGAAAAAAAGAAGATACAGCAAAAAATCAATCTGAGTCTCTCCAGTCTTTGATTTTAGGGGTAGAACAAACATACCAAGAAACTCTTTTGAAATCTGAAGGTACCGATTTTGCAAGGAAACAGCAGCTATCTTATCTGTTGTCAGTGGGAATAAATATAGAGTCACTCCCCAGAGAACTGCTCAGAGCTCAGGGGTGGTATAGAATAATTAAGCCTGGAAAACCTCAACCATCCCTTGGTGACTTTAGAGGACATAACCCTGGGCTGCTGACATTTCTGATGGAATTGAGTGGTCTTGCTATCCCCCTCAAAAAAATGCCTTCAGCCAAGGGAAGAACCTAGCAGGGAGCCGGGGGACTAAGCTGCCCAAGTTTCTTAGGAGGCAGTTCTCAGAACAGGGGCCTAGAACCACATGTCCCCCATTACTCCCAGTTGGGCACAACTACAGCCAAGTCTCTGGGCTTCTTAGAGCTTAATGAATCCAACATGGCTAGCTATCACACCTACCACTGGCATGAGGACCAGACAATTCTATCACTTTATATCTTGCCCCATTAGGAAGAAATAAGACAGAGAATGTTGCCCTACTCCTGGATCACAGACATGGAAAGGGAGGGGGGAAGGAGAATGTTCCTGACCTTTAGTTGAATTAATAAACATCATGATATAGTAGATAGAGGCTTTAGATCAGGAATAAGGAAGACATGGGTTCAAATTCCACCTTTAAGACTGAATATTGTGACCCTGGGCAAGTCATTTAATATCTCTGGGCCTCAGTTTTAGTCACTTAACCTTTCTGGGCCTCAGTTTCCCCTCCTATAGAATTTTCAAAATCTATTCTAAAATCTAAGTCAAAATCTATTCCAGAGCTAAATGTATCATCCTATGATCCATTCACCTTGTGCCCAAAAACGCATCATGAGAGGCCTAGCTCAGATTCAAGGCACAGTCAAAAGCTACAATCTAAAGATGCCCATTCTCTTAAATTCTCTACTAAAAAATAATAATAATAATAAATATGATAATAAGCAATTATATAGTGCTTGAAGGTTTTCATGGCATTTTACATGTTATCTCATTTGATTCTTACAACAAACCATAGAAGGTAGATGCTATTTTTATCTCTATTTGCTGTTGTTCGTTGGTTTCAGTTGTATCCTACTTGATGTGACCGCATTTGGGGTCTTCTTGGCAAAGATACTGGAGTAGTTTGCCATTTCCTTCTCTAGCTCATTTTACTGATGAAGAAACTGAAGCAAACGAGGTAAAACGACCTCCCTGGGATCACACAGTTACCAAGTGCCTGAGGCCAGATTTGAACTCAGGAAGATGAGCCTTCCTAACTCCAGATCCAGTGCTCTACCCACTGCACCATCTGGCTACTCCATCATCTCTATTTATAAATGAGTAAAGCTAAGCACGGACAAGTAATTTGCCCACAAGGTAAATATCTAAGGCAAAATTTGAACTTGGATCTTCTGGGTTCCAAGTTCAGCACCTGAAGGTAGGTTTTCGATGGAAACTTGCAGAACAGCTCAGTTGCAACTTCTTTTCCAATGTGTCTACTTTGGTGCCAAGTCCAATCTCAAATAGAGACACTAAATTTCACTGACTCTGGCACGTATTGACGTTGATAACCCACACCAAGAACCTTTCATTTGTTCACAATTCCTGATCTGGTCCCTCCCTCCCCAGATGCAAATATATATGTAAATACTCCCTCTCCATTATATCTGAGCAGGAGAGGCCTTAGGGTACCATCAGATCAACCTCTACACTTAAAGGAGGGGAGGATGGAAGGGTGCGTCTTCCAATGTAGCCCATTCCACTTCTCCAAATGTCTAATTACCTATGTCTCCATCTACAACTACCACCCTAGATCTACCCTCTAGGGTTAAAAACAAGCCAACAAAAAAAAATCATGTATTATACTTATACTATATAACAACATTTTAAATGTTTGAAGATAACTCTCATCCCTCCTCCTTCTCCTACACACATACACACACACAATCCTCTTCTCAAGGCTTTAGCTAATTCTCATATGGTACAGTGTCCTATTGTGTCATTATCTATTATTCTTGCTCCCCAGCCTCTAGATTCTCCCCAACTTGTCAGTGTCTTTCTTAAAGGTGGGGTTCAGAACTAAACATAACTCTTCATCTATGCCAGGGTACAGTAGGCAGGACTACATGCTCCCTCTTTCTAGGCCTTCTCCCTCTCAGTTTTTTATCTGATCTTTTTATTCTGAGTTTAACAAATGGTCCCCCCAAAAGCTATTTCTGTATACAAAACTGCATTAGTTTTTTAGGGGAGGAAGCTGGAGTTTTTGCTATTGAGTTTGGAGTCCATTCCATCGTCTTTTCAGACAAAATGCTATCTAACCACACTTTCCCTACTATGTACTTAAAATATTGTGATTAATCTTTTCTGCCCTCTGTTTTCAACCAAGTTATTGCTTTAAAAAAAAAAGTTAAACAAAGATCACTGGGGCACACCACTGGAGACCTCCCTCAAAGCTAAAATTTACCCATTAATGCATCTTCTTTAGGTATGGCCATTCAGCCAGTTTAGAATGTACCTAACTGTACTGCCATCTAGACCCATACCACTCCATCTCCCTGCACAAGAATAATTTCAGGGACTCTGTCAAAGGTTTTGCTGAAGTCTTCTTGCTGCTGCAGTCTAAGCAAACCGTCTCCTGCTGTCCTCTGATCTACTCCTGCCCAAAAGAAGGTACTGAAGCAGGTGGGCAAATTCTACCAGAACGGAGTTTCTTCCTGAATTGATGCTGGGTCTAATGATCACTGCCTCCTTATCTAAATGTTCAAAAACCACCCTTCTAGAGTTCTGCCAAGAATCAAAATCAAGTGCCCTGTGGGACCTCTGCTTTGCAGATCTTCTCTTTCCTTTTCTGAGAACGACTACAAAGTCTGCCCAACACCTCCAGTCCTGTGGCATGTGTTTTTTCCATCCTTTGTGACCTTTCAAAGATCACTGACAGGCTCAGCCATCCCAGTTCCTTCCATGACTTGAAATCACTGAGGGGAGTTAACTGCTCATTTACCATCTCCTAGCAAAAAGTTCACCAAGACCAAGCTAGTTTTGCACCTACAAGTTGTCCATACCTCAACCACATCCCCCAAAACATAGATACAATATTCTAATAAACACATATTAATTCATATGCATGCAGAATTCAATCATACCATAGACACATATATGCAATTGTATATAAATATACATAGCTAGGAGGACTGAGGGGAAAGGTTTTTCTGTTTGTTTTCCAGTTCCCTGTCCACTTGTTACAGGAAAAGAGACCTGATGACAAGACAGGGAACAGACCTCTTTCTAGCCCTGGAAGCCAGTCCTCAGGGTAGATGATCACAATCTAGTAAGAAAGTCCCTCTCTGGCTCCTACTTGCCCTGAAGGCCAGTGGAGCTCCGTCACTAGCAAATGCAAAGCATTATTCCAAACATGCACAATAGTCACTGAGTCCTGAAAAACGGTTAGGGAAGGAAGGTCTTTTTTAAACAGGAAAAGAAAAAAAAAGCACTAACATAAGGTCTGCGTTATATACCAGAGCCTTCCAAATGAAGGGGAGAGCCTAGCTCTAATCTCTCCCAAGCAGTACCCCACTTCTCCCCTGACTGCCTGGGGATCTTGACACCAATCAATAACCAAGCATTTATCAGTTATCTATTATACACTCAACTCTGTCCTTAGCCACCGTGAAGAATATAGACCTGCAAGGCATAGTTCCTGCATGGGACTCATTCAAGCAGTTCATTCATTAGCTGAGAACGGATCATATGCTGACATATTCAAGCACATAAACAGACATGTTTAGACATAAAAATAACAGTAGTTTATATTTCCACAGCACTTTATGAATCAGAAGTAGTCTCAACGATTCTGAAAGGTAGGTGGTCTAGGAATTATTATCCCCATTTTACAGGTGAGGAAACTGATACTAAGGGGAAGAGCCCTAGTGAGGGCCACAAAGCTGGTTCTAAAAGTAAAGCTCCCAGATTCTAAGTCAACCGATCCTAAGTACCAGGGCCCAGCATTTTGTGACCAGTGTCAAGTAAGCAGTAGAGAGTACAAGTACTGGGTTCAAAAGACAGAGAAATCTTGGTAGTCAGGGAAGCTTTGAAGGAGGAGACAAAGCCTTGATCTGGGCCCTGAAGGATGGACGGCCTGCTGGCTGGGCCAAATGAGAAGCAGCTCTGTCTTTAACTCCTGAAGCCCACTAGGGCTCTCTGGTGACCCTGTCCCCATCAGCACCTACAGACAGGATGCTGCCTCTCTTCAGCCATGGGAAGGGGGGAGCATGCAAGTCACAGCCAGCTGTGGTCCCCTCCAAGGGAAGGGGCCCTATCCCCCCCTGAAGCAGAGAGATCAGCTCATCACCATTTCCTTCAAGCACACCGTTCTGTTGGTCGACTCCAGGATCAATGGTGCAGAGGAGCAGGAGTTGGGTGCATTTGTTCCCATCCCCACATCGATGGGTTTTTTGCTCTCCGGATCGCCTTTCTCCAGGTGTGTACTTGAGGCTTATCAATCACAGAGAACATGTTTTAATTTCTCACTGTGTTCTTCACCCACCAGCGGCTTGTCAGACCAGGGAGTCCAGACACAAGCAAATGGGCACTATAGGGACCAGTGTTGCAGATCACATCTGCTCCTTCACAAGCAGGAAACAGAGATCACAGGTTCAGAGATCTCAAGCTTCTGGACCTTAGAAAGACCTTATGAAAAAAACCCTTTAATTTTGCACATCAGGAAAGGAAAGAGGGCCCACAAGGTTTAAGTGCCTAATCCAAGATCATACAGATAATAAGTAGCAGCAGGGCTAGGATCTGAACCTATATTGACTCTTGGACAAAGTGGATAGAGTATCAGGCCAAGAGGACCTGAGTTCAAATCCAGCCTCAGAAACTTACTACCTATGTGACCCTGGGCAAGTCACTTCACCCTGTATGCCTCGGTTTCCTCATCTGTAAAATGAGATGAAGAAAAAACCCCAAATGGGGTCACAAAGAGTCAGACACAACTGAAAAAACTGAACAAACTCTAATGCTGAACGTTGAACTCCTCATGCCCTCAAACTCCTTGACCTGGTCCACTGGGGTAAATGCAAATTGCCACACACTGCCCCCCAAAATACTCAAACCTATCTTAAGTTCTTCTCTAAACCACAGGCCATAGAAGCCTGGCCACACTCCCGAATTATACCAACCTCTAGCCCGGTGGTTCCCAAGGTTGTGCCATGGCATTCTAGCGCACTTCAAACTTCACGTAAGGAGGGTGCAAAACTTGGGATGAAATGAAAGGCTTATAAATACATGGGCTTAATATAGATCTTACTCACCCATCAGACACCACAGTGAGTACAGTATTTGCAAAGTAAACAAAACTCGCCTATTTCACCTACAAACTAATCCTAAAATATCAGGCTTAGAACTTGAGAACACTTAACAAGGGTTGCTCTCATTGTAGGCAAACTGTATTTCATAAGTCTTCCAACCTTCTCACACTGTTCACCACCTTAAGTATTTAGTGTGCTGGCAGGCAGAGGGAGGAACCAAGATGGCGGAGTAGAAAGACTCACATATGCTAGCTCCGAACCCACAGCCCATATATTTTCTGTAAAGAACTGCCCACAAATTCTGGATCAGTGCAAGCCAGGCAGAAACACAGCGGAAGAGATTTCCATTCCAGAGAGCCCTGGAAACCTGTCCCCAGGGGTCCGTCGCGCTGCGAACACAGAGCCCACCCCTGCGCTGCCCTGGCCGTGAGGTCCGAGAGGAGCAGATCTGAGAAGGCTTCAGGGACGGAACCTCCGGTGGCCGCGAAGGTCCCTCCACCCACAGGCACTACAGGTCAGTGAGAGAGACGTCTGTGCTGGCCAAGAGGGGAGCAGGGTGTCTCTGTGACTCAGGCCCCCTCGGGAGGCAGCGGCAGAGGGAGCGGCAGAGGCAGCCGCGGCCCGGGACTCCCAGAGCAGCACAAAGGAGCTCAGGGCCATTACTGAAGGTCTCCACATAAACCCCCGAGGGAACTGAGCCTGGGAGGCGGCCCTGCACACACCTGAGCACCAGAACTTAAGCTCACATTGAATAGCAGCCCCGCCCCCCACTAAAAGCCCTGAGGCTGGGAAGCAGCATTTGAATCTCAGACCCCAAGCACTAGCTGGGCAGATCTAGGCGGAGATGGACAGGAATCTCAGAAGTCAAGTAACTGGCTGGGAAAATGCCCAGAAAAGGGAAGAAAAATAAGACCATAGAAAGCTACCTTCTTGGGGGACAGATGTTCCTGCCTTTCATTTCTGATGATGAGGAACAATTCTTATGATCAGGGAAAGATGTGAAGGTTGGGGCCTCTGTATCCCAGACATCCGAGGTAGATGTCCAGTGGGCTCAGGCCATGGAAGAGCTCAAAAAGGATTTTGAAAAGCAATTTAAACAGGTGGAGGAAAAACTGGGAAGAGAAATGAGAGAGATGCAAGAAAAGCATGAAAAACAGGTCAATACCTTGGTAAAGGAGACCCAAAAAAATGCTGAAGAAAATAACACCTTGAAAAATAGGCTCCCTCAATTGGCAAAAGATGTTCAAAAAGCCAATGAGGAGAAGAATGCTTTCAAAAGCAGAATTAGCCAAATGGAAAAAAGAGGTTCAAAAGCTCACTGAAGATAATAGTTCTCTCAAAATTAGAAAGGAACAGATGGAGGCTAATGACTTTATGAGAAACCAAGAAATCATAAAACAAAACCAAAAGAATGAAAAAATGGAAGAGAATGTGAAATATCTCATGGGAAAAACAACTGACCTGGAAAATAGATCCAGGAGAGACAATTTTAAAATTATGGGACTGCCTGAAAGCCATGATCAAAAAAAGAGCCTAGACATCATCTTTCATGAAATTATCAAGGAAAACTGCCCTGAGACTCTAGAACCAGAGGGCAAAATAAGTATTGAAGGAATCCATCGATCACCACCTGAAAGAGATCCAAAAAGAGAAACTCCTAGGAACATTGTGGCCAAATTCCAGAATTCCCAGATCAAGGAGAAAATATTGCAAGCAGCTAGAAAGAAACAATTCCAGTATTGTGGAAATACAATCAGGATAACACAAGATCAAGCAGCTTCTACATTAAGGGATCGAAGGGTGTGGAATAGGATATTCCAGAAGTCAAAGGAACTAGGACTCAAACCAAGAATCACCTACCCAGCTAAACTGAGTATAATACTTCAAGGGAAAATATGGTCTTTCAATGAAACAGAGGACTTTCAATCATTCTTGATGAAAAGACCAGAGCTGAAAAGAAAATTTTACTTTCAAACACAAGAATGAGAAGAAGCATGAAAAAGTAAACAGCAAAGAGAAGTCTTAAGGGACTTACCAGAAGTGAACTGTATACATTCATACAGGGAAAGACAATATTTGTAACTCTTAAAACTTTTCAGTATCTGGGTAGTTGGTGGGACCACACACACATACACACACATGTACACGCATGCACGCACACACATACACACATGCACGCACATACAGAGACAGAGAGCACAGAGTGAATTGAATAGGATGGGACCATATCTTAAAAGAAATTAAGGTAAATGGTGAGAGAGAAATGTAGTGGGAGGAGAGAGGGTGAAATGGAATGGGGTAAATTATCTCTCATTCAAGAGGCAAGCAGGAGACTTTTTAGTGGAGGGAAAAAGAGGAGAGCTGAGAAAAAAACATGAAGTTTACCCTCATCACATTCGACTAAAGGAAGGAATAAAATGCACACTCATTTTGGTATGAAAACCTATCTTACAATACAGGAAAGTGGGGGAGAAGGAGATAAGCAAGGGGGGGATGATGGAAGGAAGGGCAATGGGAGGAGGGAGCAATTTGAAGTCAACACTCAGGGAGGGACAGGATCAAAAGACAGGATAGAAACAATGAGGGGCAGGATAGGATGGAAGGAAATAGTTAGTCTTACACAACTATTATCGAAGTCATTTGCAAAACTACACAGATATGGCCTATATTGAATTGCCTGCCTTCCCAAAGGGAATGGGTGGGGAGGGAGGGATGGGGAGAATTTGGAACTCAAAGTTTTAGGAACAACTGTTTAGTATTGTTCTTGCTACTAGGAAACAAGAAATACAGTTAATGGGGAATAGAAAGTCATCTGGCCCTACAGGACAAAAGAGAAGATGGGGACAAGAGAAGGGAGGGATGATAGAAGAGAGGGCAGATTGGTGATAGGGAAAATTAGAATGCTTGGTGTATTGGGGTGGGGGGGAGGGGATAAATGGGGAGAAAATTTGGAACCCAAAATTTTGTGAAAATGAATGTAAAAAGTTAAATAAATAAATTTATATTTAAAAAAAAGTATTTAGTATGCTGAGAAGCTTCATGATAAATAATATGGAGTTGTGAAAAAAATACTACTCTCCATCCATCCAAAAATAAGCTTTAGTTCTTTCTAGTGAAAAGGCAACAGGAACAAGGAAAAGGAACAGCGCTCATCCCAGTCACGGAACCTACCAAGTTACCCCTTCAAGATTAACTGGCTGATTAAAAAATAGTGACTTAGAAACGTCTGTTGTATCTTTTAGGTAGGGTAGCCTCCCGTGTGATACCTTCTCCATCCTAAGATAGTTCCAAGGAGCTGTCCTTGGGTTAAGACCAGGGGTGGGGAACCTGGGGCCTTGAGGCCACCTGTGGCCTTCTAGGTCCTTGGGTGATGCCCTTAGACTGAGTCCAAGTTTTACAGAACTAATCCTTTTATTAAGGGGATTTGTTCTAAGAACTCGGGATTCAAAAGACTGCAGTTGAGGGCCTAGAGGGTCACAGGTGGCCTCGAGGCTGCAGATTCCCCACTCTTGGTCAAGAGAATAACGAATCCCATGACCAGCAGACTTCTATCACCTCTCAGTCTTTCTCTCCCCAAGTCCTCTAGACGAGGCAGGAGCACACACCTCCTCTATCTCCCAGCTCCCTGCCTCACAAAGCTGAAACCAGAAAACCGGAGAGCTGACCAAGACAAGACTGATAAGCACAGCTTCCCTTGAGGTGTTTCAGAGGGCGATGATGCCAGCATGCCCAGCTCCAAGAAAGTTTCTATTTCCACAACATAAAAGATTAATCTCATCGGGCCCTTGTCCACAGACACCCATTCAAGAGGCAGGGAATAAGAAAGGGAGCCCGGCCTTAGCAAAAGCCAGAATTACAGAGAACAGCTGGCATCGACATGTACCTAAAATTGAATTACACGAACCGCAGGATTTTAGAGCCAGAAGGGATTTTAGAACACAGAATGCTGGAGAAGGAAGGAGCCTTGGAACAGAGAATGTCGGAACTGGAAGGAAACTTAGAACACAGAATGTCAGAGATGGAAAGTCTCTTAGGAGAAAGAAGGTCAATTCTAAGAATCACAGGATTGTAGAAATTGGCTTCAACTTTCTCATTTCATTTATTTTTATAGAAGCAGCTAAGTATCACAGCAGACAGATCACTGGATCTGGAATCAGGAAAAACTGAGTTCAAATTTGGCCTCAGATACATATTAGCTGTGTGACCCTGGACAAGTCACTCAACCTCAGACTACCTCAGTTTCCTCAGCTACAGAATGAAGGGTGATAATAATACTATAGCACCCACATCTCAAAGTTGTTATGAGGATCAAATGAGATATCTGGAAAGCACTCAGTATAAAGCATGGCACATAGTAGGCACTTAATACGGATTTGTTTCATTTCCTTCCTTATTAATGAGAAAACAGATCCAGAGAAAGGGCAAGTGACCCACCCAAAGTCACACAGCTACTTAGTGTTAAGGTCAGAACAAGGATCCAGATCCTCTGATTCCAAGTTCAGGGACATTTTTAAGATTTCATCACCCACCTTAACCAACCAGATTCTCCCCAGGTCCCCATTTCAGACCTTGACGTCAACATTCCCAAATAGCCAGAACACAGCTGCCCAGACCTCTGCTCCCTATCAAAAGGTAAGTATCAATACTCAGTGAAATCCCTGGCCTCTCCTATCAGTGTCCAGAGGGACTGATCACTCAGCCCTTCCTTCTGTGAAGTCCAGTGAAAACCACCTCCCTGTGCGCTACCCTTTCTCTCCAGGCCCTAGATCAGATGCCCTATGGCACGGGCATACACGTGACTTAACAATTATCAGCATCATTTCTCTTCCACTTATCACTCAGCTGCCAGACTCGGTAATGAAACACAGCCCCTTCAGATGTCTGTGTTTTCAAAAATAAACGTATTGATTTTCAAGAGTTGTACGTATGTACACACACCGACACATGGCAAAAACCCACAACTGAGGCCCATTTGAGACAGCACAGCAGCATGGATTCAAAGAAAAGGGAGAGACTCTTCTGGTAGTCACAGACTAGAAGGGGATGAAGAAAGCAAGGCACACGTACAAATAATTGTTAACAGAAGGATGATGATGAGACACATTTAAAAATGCGGATGGAGTTTATAGGGAGAAGACCACAGGGTCCCAGACTTAGAGCTGAAAGACAGACAGGCTATCCAATCCAAACTACAAAAGAGGAAACCAATGATCTCTCCATTGACAAACCTAATGGCCTCTTACCAATTCTCATCTTTTTTGATCTCTCCAAAGGCTCTGGCTCTGTCAATCACTCTCATTTTGGTGACGATGCTCTCTCTCCTCCTGCTTCTCCTCCTACCTGAATGTCTCTGGTCTCCTTCCCAATCTCCTTCTCTGAATCGTCACCTGAGTTGTGCTCTTTAGGTGTCCTCCATGGTTCTATCCTGGACCCTCTTCTCTTCTCCTTCTATATTATTTCATTGGTGATCTCATCAGCTCCCATGCATTCAACTGTCATCTGTATGTAACCCCAATCTCTTTTCTGACTTCCATTCTCACATCTCCAACAGATGTAGACATCTTAAACTTGGCATGTCCCCAAACTCAACTCCACAAACTCTCTCCCTACTCCTAATTTCCCTATTACTTGTTTGCTTCAGACTTTAGACATCTTAGCAAGGAGATCATTGCAGAGCAGCTAGGAAAGACATGTCTATTACTGTCATGGAGACCAAGCTCACCACCTAGAGAGAGAGGAAGTGAGGGGGATTCTGTCTCTCTCTGTGTCTGTCTCTCTCTCTCTTTCTCTCTCTCTCTGTCTCTCTCTCTGTCTCTCTCTGTTTCTTTCTGTCTCTCTCTCTGCATCTGTCTCTCTCTGTGTGTGTCTGTCTGTCTCTCTCTCTCTCTCTCTCCCCCCCAGCATCACCTCACACCTGGACTACTCAATAGCCTGCCGCTTCTCTCCTGCCCCAAGTCTCCCCACTACAGTCCATCCTCAGCTCAGCTATCACAGTGACCTTCCTGAAGGGCAGGTCTGACAATGTCCAGTCAGCTCCCCCTGAGCTCCAGGTTCAAATATAAAATCCTCCATGTGGCCTTTCAAGCCCTTCCTAGCCTGAGTCCTTTCCATCTTTCCAGTCTTCTTACACCTTCCTCCAAATAACTTTGCAAGGCAGTGACTCAGCCCCACTTCCTGTCCTTCACACACAACACTCTACATTCCTGTTTTCACCAGCCATTCCCCAAGTCTCTCCCCTCTTCATCTCTGCCTCCCCCTGGCTTCCCTGACTTCTCAAGACTCAAGTCAAGTGTAACACCATGTAACAAGTCACCCACAAATAGAAAAACCAAAACCTGCAGCCAGAAAGAAAGGACTGAAGAGGATGATTTTGCTGATAAAGAATTAGAAGATGACTCACTTCCTGAATAATGCCTATTTTAATGTTATTTGAAAATATTTGTGTTAACTTTTTGATTAAATACCTTATATTTAGTTTCGTATACTGTCAAGTTTGGTTAAATTCAAAACTTCAATAAGACTATTACATAAATCCAAACAAAGCCTTTCCCAGTCCTAATCTTAGCGTCTTCCCACAGAGATGCCCCCAGTTTATGCCATGCAGATTGTTTGCACCTTGTCTCCCCGCTGGACTGCGAGCTCCTCTGAAGTGAGGGACTGTTTCTGCTTGTCTCTGTACCCCCAGCAGGTAGCTGAGTTCCAAGCATACAGAAGATGCTTAATAAATGCTTCTTGACTTGATTTGACTAGGGCCCAGGGGGTAGGGGTGCTCAGTGGTGACAGTCAAGGCTTCATAGAAAAGACAGAAATTGAACTGTGTCTTATGGGAAGGTCAGGAAAAAAATGTGGAGCAGAGGTGGCAGAGGTGAGGATGTTTGTGTTAGGAACTTAAACTATCACCCAGACATCTTAACTGGCTCGAAATATATTGGCTGCTCCTCGAAGTTGTTTCTTACATAGCTTTCTTAAATCCCAGCCATAAGCCCCTTGTCTGTGAAGCCTTCCCTAATCCCTGCCCCCTCCTTCCCGGATCCTCAGTCTCCTCATCTGTAGAATGGGAATTCTAACTCAGGCTCCTGTGAGGACCAAGTTCAAGTTGATGAATGTAAAAGCATGTTCCAACATAAGATGCTGTAAGCATATCAGCTAATTTTTATTATCATTATTAACATTATTACTCTCTTGTGAATCTCCCACAGCATAGCCCAGAAGAGGACCGGACTATGCAGTAACACATTAGTTCTGGAGTTCAAATCTTAGTGATGCCACTTAACACCTGTGCAATTTGTGAGGGGTGAATCCCTTAACATCCTTGGGGCTCTGTTTACCTCATCTGTAAAATGAGGAGGCTGGGCTAGCTGGCCTTCAAGGTGCCTTGTAGTTGTACTTCTGTGACTTGTTGATGGATTACTGAGTGGCCTGTTGAGACAGCTTGGGTGAAAGCCTTTTAGCTGAGTCTGTCAACAAGCTGACTCAGCAAGGAGGCGGACACGTGCCCCAGTCCCTCTCCTCTCCCCCTCCCCCAGGAAAAGGAAAATATGGACACTGTCAAAGGTGTGTGTGTGTGGGTGGGTGTGGGTGTGTGTCCTTGTGTGTGTGCAGGGGCCTGTCTGTGAACTAAAATTACCACTGGTGTACAATGAGCATGACATGATGCATTATGGGAAATTCCCAGATCTACCCAGAGAGATGTCCTGGAGATAGAAACTCAATTTGAAGCCAAATGGTCCCCAAGTGTGAACTTTCGTTCACACCACTCCCTTGCCTAGAAAGCCTTCTATTCTCTCTTCTGCATGTGAATCCTATCCATGCTCCAAGGACAGACTGGAATCTTCTCCATGAAGGAGAAAGTCTTCCAGGAACTAGCCCAGCCCTCAAAGGTCTCTCTCTTTCCTTCAGCACTCTCTATCTGCACCATACCTCTGGCCCTGATCATACCCTGCCTGGTGATATCTTCTGAATTGTTGACTTGTGATATCTCCTTATTACCACTTAATATTTTTAGTGCATTGTTGGTATCTAACTAGATTAAGTTAAATGTAAGACTAGACTAGCTTAAGCAGAAATAAATTTCTTGGGGGCAAGGACCATAGGCTGACTCTTCTGTTTGTCCAAATGGACACAACCCAGAGCCCGTACCTAAGTGATTTTCAATATTTGCTGGAGGACCAGCAGAATTCATGGAAGAGCCATTCTTCCTATACTAAGAGTGAACCTCACTTTATACAACAGCTGGTTCCTCTAAAGTTACATGTGTAAAATGAATTTCTGTAAAGTGACTGCTACTCAATTCAGGTTGATTAGCAAACCTCTATCTAGTATAAGTAAGACCCACTGATCTTGCAGAGTATCTGGCAGAGGTAGGAGGTATGGGGGGATGGGGGGTGGGAGAAGAAAAACAGGGAGGTAAAATGGACTTAGCTCCCCTTCATCACTCAATCCACCTGTGTTTACTGTGCCTCTAGGAGTAGCCAAGAAAGAAAGTGGTTCCTTCCCTCAGGTAACTTATAATCGAATTGATTCATGGATAGATAACAGAAATACAGTCTTCACTTAATGTTTCCTTGACTATAATCCAGAATTCCCCAAACTAAGAGAGTTAAATTTATCTATTACTCTAAGGTTTACGCAGCAGTTTACATTCATTATCTCATTTGATGAGCCAACAATTGTGTGAAGTAAGTGCAGTTATTATTCCCCAATTAGCCAGAAAAGTGGGAAGGGACATTTTCAGGCACACATCAAATCAAGGCAACAGAAAGAAAAAATTTCCCTTGGGAGCCAAGTTCTATTAATAATCGCCACGTTCCTTAACATTCTACATGCCTGTCAAACAAGGCTTGCCTTATCCATAGGTTTGCCTATAAGGCTGGTCCTATTCCTACACCCACACAATCACTTAAATGCGGTGCCCTTCTCCCTGCCGAGGGAACTTTCCAAGCTCCAGGGACACTCTCTGGGCCTCACAAGCATCTTTTCCCCCAGCACAAAGTTTGCAATCCATCTCTCTTCCAGTCAACTCTGTATGTGGCAGAAATCAGGAGAAAGTGCTTTTTTTCCACCCTGCTCAGCTCCTCCAGGCAGGCTGTTCCTCTCTCTTTGGGAACGTCTGGAAATAGCCTCCATGAAATGTGAAAAACTTGAACTTTTGAACCTCCGTGCAGCAGGGAAGGGAGCTGGGGCGGGAGTGCTCTGGGAGGGCGGTGGGTGTGTTTGGGTGGATGAGATCTGCAGAGACTTGGAGGGGTGGGGCACAGATTCCTGGTTGGGAAAGCTTAGGGGCTGAAGGGGAAGCAGGAGGAAGACTGGGGTTTTACCTTCCAATTCCTAGAGCAGGCCGCAGGGGATGAGCAAGTAACCTTCCCACAAAGGTCAGGATGATTTCCTTAGCTTGGAGATCAGTGGTCTGCCAATGGCGAGGGAAGCCCATGATGGACAGTTGGGTTTGGGCACCCAGGGAGGGCAGTGAGAAAAGAAGATCTATATCAATATGTTTTCCCTCTCTGTAAAACTTCATATAGCCCTGGCAATGCACTATGGCTGCAGAGCAGGGGAGACTAGTTTGTCCCTTTAGAAAACTAGTTACCCTCAACACATTCCTTGATATCATAGTATCAGACACCCCACACCACATGATACAACATAAAAAAGTATCAACTCAGACGTTAGAAGGCCCAGGTTCAAATTCTACCTCCAGTGCTTACAGCCTGTGTATGTAGCCTTGACCAAGTCACTTGAACTCCAGAAGCCTGAGTCCCCTCCTCTGTGAAAGCAAGAACAAAGCTAGTATCTGAGGTCAGATCTGAATTCAGGTCCTCCTGACTCCAGGGCCTGTGCTCTATCCTCTGAGGTCCTTATCACCCCCAATCCTATGATTATTAACATCTGAGAAAAGATCTTTCCAAATCCCAGAAGCATCCCACATGTTTCCTTCTTCCAGTTATCTGGGGCTGCATTTAAAAAATTTTTTTGCAATTATTTCTACAAACTTTTTTAAGTACACTAAAGAACAAGGCCCTCTGGTTTTGAGGGTGGGCAGTGCCTTGCTGGGTTGTAGAGGTTTATTGGTTTGTCTGTCTTGACTCATTCTTCACTATTTAAGCCAGTTTTTCAATTTTTAGAATTTTGAAACTAGAATAGCATAGACATAGACATAAGAAAAATCTTCAGAAATAGTTCTGGTAATGGGTTGGCTACAAGTCTTTCCACTATTGATAGGGGCTTTGGATGCTAATTCCACCACAGGGAACAGTCTCTGCTGCCATTTTTTTTCCTTTGTGCCAAGATCCAAAATAAGTGTGCCATGGGCACAATGGCATTTATAAGTCACTGGATCATATATTAATGGCCCTAAGGGACTTTAGGTCACTTCATCAGCCCTCATTTTACACAGGAGGAAACTGAGGTCCAGAGGTGATAAGGGACTTATTACCCAAGGTCATACAAGTTGTAAGCTACAGAGCCAGAATTTGAGCCTTTGACTCCCAATTCAGTGCCCTTTTCCAGCACATCATCCTAAGGTACTCGTTCACATTTATCAAGGCACAAGGACTTTCTGCAGAGAGTGTAGTGTACCACAGAGAGTTCTCAATAAGATAGTCAGGAGACCTTGATCCCAGACCCAGCTCTGCCAACAAGCAGCAGAATGAGTTGAGAAATCACTTCCCCTTCTCTGGGCTCCAGTTTCCCCATATATAAAATGAGGAGGAAATCTAACATCAACCAATCCATTAACACATATTTATTAAGCACTTAACTATGTCCCAGGCATTCGGCTAGATGCTACAGTTACAGATACAAAGAATGAAAACAGTCACTACTCACAAAGACGAAAGAGACGAGTAAATTAAAAAATACACAGCATAAACATGAAGTGATAAATAAAAATATATACAAAATAGCTAACAAATTCAAGTTAGTTTGGGAAGACACGGACAGTTGGAGGAAACAGGCAAAAAAGAAAAAGAAATTTCCTGAAGAAAATGCTGTTTGACTTTTATTTTAAAAAGAAGAGATAGGAGAAAACTTGATGGCACAGAGGACGGAGCACTGGCCCTGGAGTCAGGAGGATCTGAATTCAAATTTGACCTCAGATAACTTACTAGCTTCGTGACCCTGGGCAAGTCACTTAACCCGGATTGCTTCCCCACCCCAAAAAAAGAGAAAAGGATTGTTTTGTTTCTCTTTGTCCTTATGTTTGGGGAGGAGGGGGGTTATAGAGAATTTTTGCTTCATATATGTTTTTTATCTCCTAAATTAAGTCACAAGCCCTTTGAAGGCAAGAACTTGCCCTTTAAGTCCCATTCCCATGATGACTAATAAACATCTTGGTATCTACTTAGCTCTCAAATAATGTCACTGGCTGATCATCATTGAATAAATGATGAAAAACACCCTTGCCGGCAGCACTGGCATTTGTCCAATACCAACAACCATGGGGAGTTGTAGAGGCAAACCAAGTCCCAAAGGGAATGATTTGGAGGCGAGTGGGAAGAACTCGGGTTAGGAAGTGGGAATTGGGTCAGGGACCTCATCAATTCTCTCAGGAATTATTCTAAGACCCTTCTAATCAGTCCCCTGGCTTTCAGTCTCCCCCTCCTCTAATCCATCTGCCACACACAATTGTTAAAAGAGTCACAGATATGACAAGGAGAGCTCTCTTACTTGGAAATCTTTAGGGACTCTCAACCTCTAAAATAAAATACAAACTCTTCAGACTGGCATTCAAGGCTTTCCATAATCTGGCTCCAGCCTACCTTTTCAACTCAATCTCAAACCACCCTTATTGGTATTACTATCTGTACCCTGAACCTAGCTAGCAGCATTTCCTATATGGCCTGAAATGTAGTCCTTCAGCCTCTCTACCTTTCTGAATCCTCTTCTTCCCTCAAGTCTTAGATCAGGGGCTGCCTACTTTCTTATTCTCCTCAGTTATCTTTGTGCATACCCATGGTAGAAGGCAAACTCCTGGTGGCCAGGGACTGCGTTTTGTTTTATTTCTGGTTTGTTTGTGTTTCCCCGGGTACCTGGAAAAATACCTTAAAAATATTCAGACTGAATAGATGACAGTTGAATTAAGTTGAACAGAATTTAATAGGGTTACCATCTTATCCCTATCTGGTTAGAGTTTGGTAAAACAGTCATGTTTTATTCTCTTGGCTGTGGAAGGAAAATCTTCACTCCACAACCCTCTCTCTATACACCCACACCAGCAGTATTACAGTAATAGTCATCCCTAGAAAGCTCTCTGAGGACCCCAAGAAAATAAGTCCACCATATGAACACACAGTATCATCACCATCTCCATCTCTGTACCACGCAGCTGCTTTGCAGCAAGCACCCAATCATGGCCTTTGCAGACAAGTAAGACTCCCCAGTAAAACAGACTGTCAATAAAATTGGTGCGGGGGAAGGAAGCAAAGTGGGGGGAAAAGCCATAGCTCCACTGCTCCATTTTCTGTGCCGGACCCTCTAGCTCACACTACCTCTTGAGTTTGCCCTGGGTCAGGAAATGAGAATTTCTCACTCTAGAGAATTTCTAGGCACAACTAAGTCAATGAGAGATTCACACAGTAATGCAATAGCACTGAGGAGCTTGGAGGGTGGGGGGAGAGTTTAGGGGAGAAAAGAGAAATGGTAAAAAACAAGATGCCAAAACCAGGAACAAAATATGTGCAATAAATGCTTGCTGAATTAAATACCCTATCATTTGTCCTAATCTCATTATTGCAAAAAAAAAAAAAAAAAAAAAAAAAAAAAAAACCACCTGGAAAAAGAGGAAAGGTAAATAGGAAACTTGACTTCACGCTATAAAGGAAAGGACTCTGGATGGAAAATCAAAAGATCCAGGTTCTCATCCAGGTTCTGCCTCCCTCTGAGCTTTGTGACTCGCCTTTAGATAGATGTTAGCCTCTCTGGACCTATTCCCACAACATCAGGCTGCTAGAGACCGCCAATCTGGCTTTCCATGCCATGAAACTGTCCCTGCTTCCATATCATATCTTGGGTGGGTGCAGTGTCCCATCTCCTCACCCCACAGCCCTCACAGAAAGCTAAAAAAAAATGAAACAGAATGAAACTCACTAGAGGTGAGCTAGCTCAAGGTTCCACCCCACCCTTTAATGATCCCTCTTCTCCCAGCATGGCCAGTATACCTCTGGGATCCCTCCTAGGCTGATGCCAACAGCCCAGCTCCCTTGTTTGTAAACTGATGTGCTCACCTGCCAACCTTCTCCGGTCCCCCCCATACCAGGGCAAGGCCCCTCCAGAAATAGAGGTAAGCAGGTGTAGCCTCATTGGGAAGGAGTGCCTGTGGAATCGCCGCTGGGAAGCCAAGTACCCAAAGTTGCTGGTGGTCCACGGCCCCGCCAGACCTTCGCCACACAGGGTCTGGCAGTCTCAATGCAAAAGCGGGCCTGAGAGGGCCTCTCCAGAACCAGATGGGACTGGTGCCTCACACCAAGTGGGTTGCTTTGAAAATCTCCACAGACAACTGGCCCCACAACAGAAACCTCTGAGGGGAAGGAGAGCTAGCTGCCTCAGGAGGATCTGGGCTGGGGGCAGTGTATTTAATGTTTCTTAAGGCATGCAATTTCCCCTTTTCCAATGCCCCGCCTCACCCACTCAAACACCTGCTGACCACAGCTTATTTGATTGGTAGAACCATAAGAGATTCTTAAAAATGCAGGAGAGATACACAAACATCCTGGTTTTCATAATAAAGGATAGAATCTCTAGATTATGGCAAATCCATGCCATGGCTCTAGCCCCTTGCTTTCACAGCAGGCAAAAAGGCCAGAGAAAAAGCCAGTGAGGAGAGGAGATGCTTCCTCCTAACCCCAGCTGCTATGTTAGAAGACCTAATGGAGACAGGGGCCCACAAACCAGTCCCAGACCTAGCCCCCATAGGCACCAAGGCAACCAGCATGACTTCCATCCCTGACTTCCATGGGCACACCCCTGGGGAAACAGCTCTTTCCTGGTCTTGGTTTTGCCACTAATTTACTGCGTGACCTGGTGTCATATTTTAGGGAGGACAGTGATTAGGTAAAAGATGTTCAGAAGAGAACAGTCTAGAGGGTAAAGAGGCCTCAAGATCACGCCCTACAAAAAGCAACTGAAGGAACTGGGAATACTTCATTTAGCCAACCAGTCACTTACTATGTGCCAGGCACTGTGCCAGGGCTAGGGATCACCACAGTTGTTTAGTTGCTTTCAGTAGCATCTGACTCTTGGCAAAGATACTGGAGTAGTCTGCCATTTCCTTCTCCAGTTCATTTTACAGATGAAGAAACTGAGGCAGAGAGGGTGAAGTGATTTGTCCAGAATCACACAGTTAGTGTCTGAAGCCAAATTTGAACTTCCTGACTCCAGGCCAGGCACTCTCCACTGCACCACCTAGCTGCCCTTTGTGTCAGAAAGGCTAAGGATTACTGAAATTCAAAAGCAGTTTTTGCCCACAACGAGCATATGTTCTAATGGGGGGCACAGCATGGATGGACGGATGGATGGATGGATGGATGGATGGATGGATGGATGGATGGATAGATAGACAGATAGATGTGTATGTATATATTATATGTATGTATATACACACATATACCTACATTTACATACATATATACATACACACACATACATAACACGTACATATAGAGAAGAGAAGGCATAGCATGTGGGATGGCTAGGAAAAGCCTCCTGCCAAAGGTCAGGTTTGAGCTAAGTGCTGAAGGAAGCCAGAGAAACCAGGAGGCAGAGAGAGAAGACTCAAGGGATGGATGGCCATTGTTTTTCAAGTGTTTGAAGGGCTATTATTTAGGAAAGATTAGCTTTGCTCTATTTGGCATCAGAGGAAAGAATTAGGCAAAATGAATAGAAGTTGGAAAAGGGTAAGGTTAAGACGAATTCAAAAACAGGGAAAACTATCCAAAAGTGAAATGCAGCCTCTCAGGAGAAAAGCAGTGAGCACCCCTCACTAGGGGAAGAGGGGTGGAGAGTTTTTCAACAAAGCCCGGATAATCCACCTGTCTGATACGGTACAGAGCAGGTTCTAACTGAAGTATAGTTTGGGCTTTGTTGATCAATGAGATCCTTCCAGCACTGAAATTCTGTGATGCTGTAACCCTGGGCACAATCACTTCTGTTTGTGGAATGTTCCAAAATTCTGCTGTACATGAAGACTGGACCAGAAGCCCTTGAGAGTCTCCACCTCACCATCCCAGGCCAACTTTAGGAAAGCTGCCTCACCCTGCATAAAAACGCAGCCTAAGAGAGGAAGCCAGGAGGACTCTTTCCACCACCAGCAGCATGACCGAGTGGAGAGAGCTCTGGTCATGGAGTCATGAGATCCTAAGGCTCAGAGACCTAGAGTGAGAAGTGTCCTCAGAGACCATCCGATCCAACCCCTTTATTTTGTACATGAGGAACTGAGGTCCAGAAACACTAAGGAATTTGTCCAAAGTCATATGAGTAGTAAACATCAGGTGTATGATTCTAAACTAGATCCCTCTATTCTAAATTTAGCACTCCGTTCAGTGTCTCGTGCTAAGTCAAGAGGACCCAAGTTCAAATCTGGAAACTGCTGCTTACTTATTTACACTGAATAAAGCAGAGGTCCTCTGTGGGCCTCCAGCATTTCTTCCTCTATAAAATAAGGGGTTTAAACCATATGATCTCTAAGGTCTCTTCCTGCTCAAAATCTACAAATCTTTTTATTATATTCTGATGGAGAAATGAAGACCAAGAGAAGGAAAAGGAAAATGACTTGATTAATGTCACATCCACAATGGAGCTGGGGCTAAAACCCTGGTCTGCCCATCGCCCCAGGGCTGGACCTGCAGGAAGCAAAGGGGGCAATGAAGGGAGGGCAGTGGGCAGAGTAATGGGGAGCGAGCCATTTACATTTCTCAGAACCACATGCCCTACTCAGCCCACACAAGGGAGTGATTCTTCCAACACACAGAATGCCTTTTGTGGGGCTCTGGGAGGCAGCAGGACCCATACAGCTGCCTGTGTGCTCATAGAAAGAGCTACATCCTTTAGACACCTTCTTCCTGGCTGCCCTCCCCCCTCCACCCCTTCAGGCTACCCTGCCCGGAAGCTGTTCAGAAAAAGCCACTTGTCACAGAAAGCTGAAGAGTTGTGCGGCTCACAGAATGGGGAACCTCCCTTTGGGTCTGTGGTCAATCAAAATCACTACCCTGGGAAAGCTCTGACAGGCACAGACCTGAAACTAAAATGGCATCCAGGGAGAGTGGGCCAAAAGTGATTGCATGTCACCCAGCATCGGAACACTCCATGTTGTCACACATGCACGCGTACACACACACACACACACACACACACGTGCCTCATGGCCACTTAATGCATTCATTGATCATTCACTCAATCAACACATAAGGGACTATTGGGTGCCTACTACATATGCTAGGCACTGTAATAGGCACTAGGCATAAAAAGAACATTAAAAAAGGTCCCTGCTCTCAAGGAGATCACATTCTGTGATGGGAAACAACACAGCATAATGGATGGGAGGAAGGAAGACAACTTCAAATCTAGCCTTGGATGCTTACCAGCTATGTGACTGTGGGCCTCAGTTTCCTCAACTGTAAAATGGAGACAACAGCAGCACCTACCTCCCAAAGTTGTTCTGAGGATCAAATTAGGTAAGAATTATAAACCTTAAAAGGATATAAATTTTAGATATTCTCATGTACACACATACACACATATGTGTCTATATATAATACATACATACATGTGTGCATTGTATATGTATACATATAAACATACATATATCAATAAAACATAAATATATAAAAGTAAAATATATATACATATACATATATACATATATATACATATATATACATATATATATATATATATATATATATATATATATATATATGAAATTCACTGCTGAAGAAGACCATGCCATCAGAGATATAATGACATGACTTGCACTTGACTTTGTTTTGAGTGAGGGAGGGCTGTGCAGGTCACCAGCCTCACTTCTCCTCCAGAACCATCTGAATCCAGTGACCAGATATTCATCAGGATGACTGGAGATGACCCAGGATATATAAAATATGTAAACAGTAAATGCAGGGCAACTGGAAGGGAGGGAAAAGCAGATGAGGAGGCAATGTCTCAGATAGGAAGGAAGTGGTACTGGAGCTGAGATTCTAAGAGGCAGAGATGGGAGCAAGCACATTCTAGGCACAAGAGATGATACCTGTACAAAGGGAGAGAGATGAGTGACTTCTTGACTGATCTCTTGACCTCTGTTAGGCTGTCTTAAAGTCTAAGATTTTATACTTTCTCGACCAGGAAGTCCTTCTCTGCGTCTAAATTTGATCTCTACCTCTAATTTCAGTTCATTTGTTATTGATAATATAAGGGTTCATACACAGAGATATAGATCTATACATACATATACAAAGACATGTATTTTTGAGTATGTGTATATGTATATACATATATATTATCTTCTGGATATAGCCAATGAAGAAATTTGTTTTGCTTGACTATACATGTTTGTAACCAGGGTTATGTTTTTCTTTTATTCTCAACTGGGGGGAGGGAGAGAAGGCAGATTTTTGCTGATTAAAAAGATTAAATTTAATTGAAAAAATGATACTGGAGTTTTTAGTTCTCATGTTGCTCCTGCTGTTGATCAGTCATTTCAGTCTGACTTTTCCTGACCCCATTTGGGGTTTTCTTGGCAAAGATACGGAAGGGCTTTGTCATTTCCTTCTCCAGTTCATTTTACAGATGAGGAAAACTGAGGCAAACAAGTTAAATGACTTGCCCAGAGTCATACAGCTAGTGTGTGACTGCTATTGTATTGGAACTGAGGGCCAAGAGTTCTATCCACTGAACCACAACTTTGTATGGTAGACAGGGGAAGGAAGCATTCTAAGTATAATCCCCATTTGAGAGATGAGAAAAAAAGGCCAAAGGAATCTATGATTGGTTCAATGTCACATAGACAGTGATGGTAGAACAGGGACTAGAACACAGTCCATGTGAAGAGTCCTTGCTACATACATCTTGGAGTCAGCCTCCATTTTGTCTTTATGGGATTTAGGCCCCATTCCTCTTTATAAAAACCATAAAGTTGGAAGAATGACAGGATTTAGACTAGGAAGGAATCTCAGAGATCATCTTTTCTAACCTCCCATTTTACAGATGAGGCTACTGAGAATCCCAAAGATAAAGTGATGTGCCAACATTCACACAAGGCAATTAAAGAGGAAAGTTGAGATTTGAATGAACCCAGCCCCTTTTATACAAATCTTTTCTGTTTATTATGCCATGTCTGACCTCCAACATTTGACAGGAATAATTGAAAGCAGAGGTGACAACCACTACTACCCACATTTCTTCCCGCTTCTCCAGGGTGATGGAGATTAGTGAGACCTCTTGGGAAAACCACTTCGGGCAGGGGTAAGAGAGGGGCCCAGCCAGGCTACATTCCACCCTACATCTCTGTCACCACTTACAATGTCTCCCTTTCTCCAGTGCCCTGCTGGAGACATAGAAGTTACAGAATGACAAATTTCCTGTTCATGCCACTATGCATTAGCTCAATAAGAAAAGTGTGTGTGTGTGTGTGTGTGTGTGTGTGTGTGTGTGTGTGTGTGTGTGTTTAAATGCAAGGAAAGACAAGGGATGGAGACTTTTGATCAGAGATAAGTAAAAGTCAGTAACCATTTTCAGAGGTCCCCTCCCCTGGATTCAGCCACGGAGCACACACCACCCACTCTGAGCAACTTTCCAATCGGCCTATGGAATTCCCTGAAAACACTCACTTCTTTATTGGCTTGTGGTCATTAGTCATTTTTATAACCGGTCTAGCACTTCGGCTGAACACTGTGACTAATCTTAACTTCAACACACCACAGAGGTCAGACTTTTTAACTCTTTGGAAACCTGGCCCCAGAAGCCACTAGGGAACACACCCTGTCCTCTTCCGGTTTGCAGACCTACACACACACACACACACACACACACACACACACACACACACACACGCACATGCACACGCACGCGCACACACATACAAACACACACACACACACCAGCCTATGGGAGGCAATGGGAAGGAGTCACACAGCAAATACCATAGGGGAGAAGTTCTTAATCTGACCAAATACCCCAGGAAGCTGTAAACTGATCAAGAGTATGACTCTCCAGAATTACACTGGCCCTTTTTTCACCGTACTATCTAGCCCTTTAAAGCATCATAGAAATGTGAGTTATTATTACAGCAGGAAGATGTAGCTCACTGACCTCTGGACATTACATTATAATGGTAATGTTTTCCCATTAACTAATGGTTAGACCAAAACCCTTCCATGTTAGTTTCAAATAAACTTCTCCACTTCCATCCATTTTATCCCTACTGGGTGACCAGGGCTGACAACCGATCTATAAGCATCACCTACCAGCTCCTATCTAAAGGATGACTGAACAATATTCAGCCCAAAGCACCATCATAATAACAAATAATAGCTAACATTTAAATAGTGCTTTAAAGTTTGCAAAGCATTTTAGATGGGTTGCCCCCCTTGCATTTTAAAGATGGGTAAATTGAGGTTCAACGAGATTAAGTTTTTTACCCCATGGCTTCACAGCTGGTAAGTGAAGGAGATGAGATTTGAATACATCTTCAGGACGCTAAGTCCCGATACACTATTGTTCTTGATGCTCAAGTTAATATGTATAAAATATTTTGTAAATCTTAATGCATTATATATATATATATATGTATAATGTATTTACATTATATAGAGAGAGAAATATATAAATTATAATTACTCCCCATTGGTCTCAGAAAGTATTGCCCAGGAGGACAGCATGGTATAATAGTAGAAGGAATATTAAACTCAGAGTCGGGGAAATATTTTTAAATCTGTCTTGACCCTGGGCAGCTAGGTGGTACAGTGGATACAGCACCAGACCTGGAGTCAGGAAGACCCGAGTCAAATCTGGCCTCAGAGACTTACGAGCTGCATGACTGTGGGCAAGTCACTTAACCCTGTTTGCCTCCATTTCCTCATCTGTTAAACGAGGTAGAGAAGAAAATGGCAGGTCACTCTAGTATCTTTGCCAAGAAAATCCAAACCGGGTCAGGAAGAGGCGGACATGACTGAAGCAACTTAACAACAGTCTTGACATTTATTAGCCATGACTATTGGCAAATCATTAAACCTCGAGGCCTGCTTCCTCGTCTGTAAAAGAGAATAACGCCACTTACTCTAACATGCCCCCATAGAGTTGTTCCAAGGTATGGGCTTATAAGAATTAAAGATGGAAAGTACCAGAGAGTCAGTTCAGTTAAAGCTCCTCATTTTACAGATAGGAGAACTGAGGCCCAGACAAGCAGAATGTCCAAATCACAAGGGGAGTAAGAGCCAGGGCCAGGATTCTAAACCAGGTCTTTTAACTTCAAATCAGCCCTTTTTTCACCGTACTATCTAGCCCTTTAAAGCATCATAGAAATGTGAGTTATTATTACAGCAGGAAGATGTAGCCCACTGACCTCTGGAGGCCCACCCCATCCCCAGTGAGAACTCAAGATGAGATAAGGACCCTTCATCTATGTAGACGACATTGTTACCCCCCAACTCAAAATCTCTCCTCCTTTCATTTAAGCCAACTGCTCCCCATTTAGTGTCCTGTGTTTATGGTGAACACTTCAACTACTAAATGTACAGCTCATGTAACCCATCACCTCCCTTGAGAGAATAATGCAGCTATTTCTCAGAGTTCTGTCTTCCAGGCTGAAAGTCACTACATTTCTGTCCTTTATTCAAAAGACACATCTCTCCCATTCTTTTAATCCAACTTGGCTACTCTTCTCTGAACTAACTTTACAATTTCTCTCCATGATGTTTAAAGTTCAGAGACCTACACTGGGCACCATCCTGTGATAAATGTCTGACTAATGCTGAGTACTGGGAAAGAATTATATTTAAGCGTTTGCTTTTGTCACACTCCCTTCCCTTGGCAGAATGACTGGCTTCTTTCAGAGTGGTTTGACACTGCTGACTCAGTTCAGTTCACTGTCAATCATGAACCTCAGATTTTTTTACACTTGATACCTAATCAGGCCTTCCCTGCTCCTCATGGGTATAGGGAATCTGGGGATCCCTGTGTGAACCTCTTTTCCTGCACTTCAATCTGTTTTTCTCAGTCTGTTTTTTTCCAGTATGGTGCTGTATGCTCAAACTACTGAGTCTTGGATTCAAGAAGCAGGAGTCTATTTCTCACTACCCATACATAATCACTAGCCTTGTGATCCAGGGCACCTTTTTTTTCAAAGTCATTTTACTTCTCCTGGCCTCAACATCTCCTTCCATAAAATATGGATAATATCATTTGTCCCAGAGCACCTAATGGAAGTCACATAACCTAAAGACATCCATGATAAAAAGAAACAAAGTAGGGATTGGCTTAATAAACTGTGGTGCTAAATGTAATGAAAGAAAAGATAAACATAAAGAACAGAGAAGCATGGGATGACTTCTATGAACTGATGCAAACTGAATTGTGTAGAACCAAGACAACATACAGAATGACAACAATAACGCAGATGGAAAGAATAAAAAATCAAAATGGAATACTGTGAAACTGTAATCACCAAAAGCTTGTAGCCAAAGAACTGCCACTCATCTTTACAGAGGTAGAGTATACAAAACAGCATATAATGCTGGACTTGGTGAATGTTGTTGAGTTTTATTCCCCTTTTTCTTTTTGTAATAAAAGACTCTTTCATTAAAAAACAGAGGGAGGAGAGAGATAACTGCAAAATGAAGGTAATTTAAAAACAGAAGATATCAATAAACTTTCTTAAAGAAAAACAGATGAAGTATCTTATTCTCAAAAAAATGTGGATAATAATACGGACCCTGTCTAACCCTAGGATTGTTAAAAAGAAAATAGCTTGAAAACTATAAATTAAATTATTATAATCAGATACTGTACCTTAAGGACCACGAGGCCTTTTCATCCACCTACTTATATGTATTGTGAGTTCTCTGAGAGCAGAAATTGCTTCTGTCAATAAACAAGCCATGTGATCTTAGGCAAATAAACTTGGGCCTCAGTTTCCCCTTTAGTAAAATTAATGAGGAGCTGGGTTAGCACTAGATGGCCTCTAAGTTCCTTTTCAGCACTAATCTTTTAGGAGAAGTGGATTTAAATTATTTTATGCTTAATTCCCTAAGTGAGCTTAGACAAGTCACAAGTCCCTGGGCCCCAGTTTCCTTATCTGGAGAATGAAAGGATTGGTCTAGATGACCTCGGAAGCACGTTCCAGTTCTAACTGTGCGAGCTTAAGATTCTATCAAGAGAGCCCTTAATATCTGTTAAGGAAAGAGTACCACAGACATGATGAGCTGGGAATATTCTCACTTTCAATCTCTATGTAGTCACCAAGCCCAATAGGAACATGTAGAAGACAATTACCCTCTCCTCTTGCTTCCGTACACCCACATCACACCTGCTTAGGTAAACAGACAAACCCTGACAACTGAGCTGGGCACTGGGCACTCGGCACTAGGATTCCTGGCACCGTGTAGAAAGGTTGGAGAGGAAGATTCACCCATAGCATTGTAGAAAGGACTCAGACAAATTGGGAGTGTGTCCGGAAGAAGGCTACCTGGATGACTGAGAGGACTGAGGCCCATGTCACTGGTGAACTGGGAAGCGAAGCCTAGAGAAAGGAAGGGAAAGAAGAGACATAGTGGCTGATCTTGAGTAGATATGAAAGGCTGCTATTAACATAGGAGAAGGCTTGCTCTGCTAAGTCTCTGAAGGCAGAACTAGGCACAGAAGTCAGAAAGGCTGCACCAAGAGGGATTTCAGTTCAACAAAAGGAAAATCTGCCTAACAATTTAATCAGTTCAAAAGTGAAATTGGCTGTCTTGGGAGGGTATAGAGGTCCCTGCCATTACAGGTCTTAAGAGTCCCCTTCTGAGGAATTCCTATTTAGAAACTAATTAAACTAATCTAAGGGTCTGGGTGATGCAGCAGATAGAGCCTAGAGTAAAGAAGGCCCCAGTTCAAATGTGACATCAGATATTTACTAGCTTTATGACCCAGGACAAGTCAATAAATCTGCCTGCCTCAGTTTTCTCAACTGCAAAGGGGAGATAATAATAGCATCTAACTCCCAGGATTGCAGTGTGGATCAAATGAGATTATTTGTAAAGAACTTAGCATAGTACTTGGAATACAGTAGGTGTTTAATTAATGCTTATTTCCTTCCTTCCAATTCTGAAATCCCACAGATCTATGGCTTTCCTAGGGGACAGCAATGAGTTCATCCCAGCAGAGCCCTTGGGACCAGTAAACCAACCCTGTGGACGTTATCTCCACAGTCCCTCTTTAACAAGAGGAAAACCTAGATAATTCCACTGGACTCTGTTGGGGTATAGAGGCAAAGTGGGTCACTTGTCACCAAAGAGGTAGTATTCAGTAATGCAAACAGTCTTGAACCATGAGTGAGGAAGAGGAAGAGGGGATCTGCTCTCAGCTCGGCCTGTATACAGTCACGTGACCCCGGACTAGCCTCTCTGTTTATCCATGATATCACCAGCCCTTCATTTTATAGTTGTGGTCACTGAGAACCAGTGAGGTTCAATTGGATTTGTGTAAAATCACATAGGTAGCTACAAAGCAGACACTGGAGGTGAACTCAGGTCTTACATCCCTACAAATCCTGGGATCTTTTCACCATACCCTGTCTCTTCTACCTCTAAAGTGTTATAATTCGATGTATCCTTAAATCTCAGAGCTCAAGCTGAGAGAGCTTTAAAAGTTCCTCTTAACCATCCCCTAGCTTTGGATTCAATTATAGAAAGAAACAGGCAGCTATGACTTTACAGCTACAAGCTGCTTATTCCAGTATCAGCAGTAACATTATTTCCACTCATAGGATCATAGGACTTAGAAAAGAGGCCCAGGTCCAAGTCTTCCTTTTCCAAAGGGAACCAGTCACTAGACAAGCCACCCGGGGTTCTTAATCCTAACATCCTCCAAGATGCAAGGCCAAAAAGCCAATCTCCAGGGAAGTTCCTCTCCCTATCTGGCCTTCTTCCTTGTATTCAAGTCCGCTCCTATCACACAACACTTCCTTACTGGGCCTCATCTCACCCCTGTCCCTTGCACCTTCTTTTGAGGTCCCCTTCTCTGGAATCCACCCAGGCACACAAGGTTGCCCAAGTCATCCTGGCCCCAAGCCCAGGGAAGGAGCGATTCTTTGCCGAGTGAAAGCACCCACAGACACACAACACAACAAACAGAGACGTCAAACCCCAGCTTCCTTCCTAGTCACACTAAGGCAGCGGCACTCACACTGTGGCAGAAGCAAAGAAGACAGGCCGGATAAATATAGCACAGATGACCACACCTCACCAAACCAGGGGCAAGTCAGCCTGCCCCTCTGGGCCTCTGCTTTCTCCAGTTCTAGGCCGAGCTATTACTGGATTCCCAGCCTAGTGGGGGTTGAATGTTCTTCTGCACAGCTGTCGCTGCCAGGGGCCAAAACCACCAGGGGTAACTTCGGTTCACTATAAGGGCCTCAAACCGGACTCCCTGGGCCTCCTGGAGACTGAGGGTAAGCAACCGGCTTGATGGGGGGGGAAATGCAAGGGCAAAACCAGGAAAGGCAGAAACAAAACAAAACAGAAGTTTCCTTCTGGCTGAACTCCCATCTCCACCCAAAGGATGCTCTAGGAATGACCTGAATTCTTTTGGCCAACCATCTCCAGATGGGAGGCCTGGCTCTGGCAAGACTGCAGCCTTGGATGATAGATAGGTACTATCACAAAATATTTTTTAAAAAGTCTCCTTCACTGGTGTAGTGTGTGTGTGTGTGTGTGTGTGTGTGTGTGTTTTAAATCCTTTCATCTTTCATTGCACTTAGAATCAAGAATCATATAAAGTGAGAAATATTTTACATAATTGCACATGTATAACCTGTATATGACTGCTTACTCTGGTGGGGAGGGGGGGAAGGGAGAGAGGGATAGAATTTGAAACTGAAAACTTTAAATAAAAATGGAGAAAAGAAAAAAAAGACTCATATGAAGTAAAAACTGGGAAGAGACTCAGAGAGTCTCCTTGTGAACTCCTTTCATTTTACAAATGAGCAAAGTGAGCCCCAGGATGCAGAAGCAGTCTCCTCACCCAGGTAACAAGGTACCAGGCAGGATTCATATTGAGGTCCTGACTCCAAATTCAGCCTTCTTTTCATCCTGCCACACTCCCTTGCCCTAGGGCCACACTTGCAGGAAGTGTCAGAGCATAGGTTTGGAGCCTGGTCTTCCAGTGACGTGTCCAGGGCTCTCTCCATTATACCTTGTAGCATCTGATCCCCAGAGCAGCCGTGAGAAGTATGCATAGGAAATATGCTTGCCCCCATGGTACAGAAAGGAAAACATCCAGAAAAAGGAAATATCTGGAGCTCAGATCATTAACTATGAATCCAGTGTTCTTTATGGCAGCAGAAGATATGCTGCAGTAGGGTGATCCAACTCTGGGTATCGAAGGCCTAGTTACAGTTTAAAGAAGGCAGCCTGGATTAGTTGAAAGAGCACTGAATTGGGAATTGGGAGATCTAACATCTAGCTCTTTCTCCGCTACTGACAAACTAAGATCTCCAGAAACTTACTTTTTCCTCTCTGGGTTTCAGCTGTCTCACCTATAAAGAGGAGATTACATATTATCACAAGACCCCAGGACTGGGAACCAGAGGAACCTTAAAGATCATCCAAACCCCTCAATTCTACAGAGGGAGCACCTGAGGTCCCAGAAGCACTTAAGTGATTAACCCAAGGTCACCCAGGTGGTAAACAGCCGAGCCAGAAGTCAAACCAAGGGCCTCAGTTGCATAATCCAGAACCTGGCTATCCTTAAAGTAGAGTAACATGTTCCTTTACCCCTCAGATGAGAGTTGAAATTTAGCTTATTCATGAAAAGGAATCAGTATTACCCTTCTCAGAAATCTTGGCTTTTTGCTGTTTTTGCTCAGTCGTATCTGAGTCTTCATGATCCCATTTGAGGTTTCTTGGCAAAGATCCTAAGGTGGTTTATCATTTCTTTCTTTTACAGATGACGAAACTGAGGCAAACAGGGTTAAGTGCCTTGCCCAGAACCACACAGCTAGCCAGTGTCTGAGGCCAGATTTGAACTCAGGAAGATGAGTCTACCTGACTCCAAACCTGGTTCTCTATCCACTTCAACACCTAGCTGCCTGAAATTGTGGCTTAGGCGTGTGCTTTAAGTATGGCCAACGGGGTAATAGGGGAACAGTGTGGTTTGACTACAGAGGCTTTCCTCAGCTGCACCCAGAAACAGAAAGCATCTCTCTATTCCAAAGAGGAGGGACTTGGGAAATCTGCCTTGCCCTTCACACCTGCGGGCTTTCCCAGGCCCAGACAAGCTGAGATTTGTCAGTGGAAAGACAGAGTGTGTGAGGGAGCCAGTGGCAACCTTCAGAAGCCATCCAATTGGCTAGAATGCTTTTCCTTCTCTCTCGCCGGCTCTGAATCTCGGCAATGGTGAAAAACCTATGGGGAAAGGACATTGGGGAAATATGGACCCATTGCAAACAGTGTAGGGGAAAATGAAAAGAATCTTGCTTGGATTGACAAGCAGGACCTAAACTCAGTCACTAATTATCTGTGAGATCCTGATTAAGGCATTCTCCTCCTCTGGACCTCAGTTTCCCCATCTATAAAAAATTAGGAGGTTGGAATAGATGATCTCTACCATTCTAATCACCTTCTGGTTCCTCTTCCCAAACCTTCCTCTTCTCTCCCCCCTTCATTTGCCTTTCCTTCTCCTTCACTATTTAATTCTCCTCCTCCCACTCTCTCACAACTGTTATTCCTTCTCTCCTTGTGCCCTGAAGCAATATCTTCCCACTCCCAGCTTTGTGGAAACCCCACAGTTTGGTCAACGCAGCCAGCCAGGCTCCAGCACCCAGCTCATAAAGGGATGAGGCCACTAGGTGCACATCCCAAAGGAAGGACAACTGTTCCCTAAATGTAAACAACTTGGCGAGTTCCCATGCTATGGGCTGGGCGGACAGACAGCATGCAGCTGTGAGCTGCACACCCAGAACATGCACCCCCATCATGATCGGGTGGGGCCCGGACCCAGATGACTCACACAGCCTGGCATGCTGGCTCAGGTTCCCGTTGGGCAGGGATGGAACAAGAAGGCAGGCAAGCTGCTCTCTGCACTGACCCACCTGTCCGGACTTGATCCTGGCAGTCTCTGGATGGGCCCAGCAAGTGGACTGGGGGAGATGAGTGTCTCCCTATGTTACAGTAGGTAGGGGTAAGCAAGTCTCAACTCTGCTACTTTTCAGACTGTGGGATTTGGGGTCTGCTCAGTTTCCCCTTCAAATGGGGATAATTCTACTTGAGACACCCACCATCTAGACCTATTGCAAGGGAAGTCCTTTGTAAACCCAGAGTACCACACCAGTGTCAGCTTAATTTATTATAGGGGCTACATTGGTGGAGCTGGTCTGCTTAAAGATCCTGTCCTATTCGAAACTGGTTATGGCCACATTTCCCTTTTAGGAACAGGGAAGCTTTTCATTCTGTTTCCTGTTGTCCAGGAGGCAGAGCCATCCAGACAAGGTGCATGGAGAAAGAGAATTCAGACACTTAGCTACCACCCAAGCAGCATGGGACATAGGAATCAGAGGACCAGAGCTCCCAAACTAGCTCCTCTAATTACTCTCTGGTGAGATCCTGGCTGTTCAGTTTCTCTAGACCTTAGCATTTTTATCTGTAAAATGAGAAGGCTGGATTAGATCATTTTGAAGACGTCTTATGATCCTAAGCGAAAGTGGAAGATGTCCCAAGGGACAGAGCTGCACCATAATTTAGAGATTAAAGATGTGGCTCCAACCTATGGATCAGAGGTTCTACTAACCCAAGGATCAGAGACTAAATCATTCAACTCAATCAATCAATACGATTTATTAAGGGCCTATTATGGGGACAGGTAGAGGCTTTCAAAATTTTCTGAGGATTCAGGAAACATTATACTATTAGCAACATAATAAATAACATAACACTTTATATATTATATATAATAAGTAACAATAATACCAGGTAATATCTATATAACACTTCAACATTTACAAAATGATTTTCATCAACTGAGTATTTGATACTCCAAACAACCCCATGACGCAGGCACTGTGTTATCATTATCACTGCTCTGTGGATCAGAAAATTGAGGCCTAGGGAAGTTACAGTGATCCAGTCAGTGTCACACAATATGCAATAACGTGTGGTAGACAGAAAACTGCATGACCAAGGACAAACCCCAATCTCTAAGGATCGGTTTTCTTATTTGTAAAATGAACATGATGATACCTGTAGTTACACAGGTGTGGACATCCTCTCACCCATATAGTACCTAATAGGATCATGTGACTATAGATTTAGAGCAGGAAGGGTCTTTAAAGGACCAGTCAAACTTTATTATTTTGCAGAAAAGGAAACTGAGGTAAGAGCAGGCAAGTGACCTACCCAGAAAATGAATGAGGCCGAAACAGAATCTGAACCCAGGTCTTCCCAACTGCAAGTCCAGTATCACATTACCTCTCAGTGAGGGATCAAAAAAAAAATAGTATTTCCTTAAACCCTAAATATAAATGCTAGCTATTAGTATGCCCACTAAGTGGCAAAGCTGGCATCTGAATCTGTTTCTGAGTCCGGTGGTCTTTCTATTACACTATCATACCTCATTTATATACAAGTTCCCATTGCAGTTAAATCCTCCAAACCTAACAGCAGGACCTAATTAGCTGCTTGAGAATTAATTCTCCCTAGAGTTCTGGTCTACCTAGAAGAAGAAAGGACTAGAGGCAAAACAGATTGAGTGAACTGAAGCCAAGTAGAAGGCCCCTCTGACTGGCTCTTCCTCCTTCCTGGGGAGGGGCAGAAGAGACCCGTAGTTAGCCCTTCTTCTTTCTGTCTTTTGGGATTTCTGATGGATCCAAATACTCAAATCCTTCAGCCAGAAGCAGACTCCCTCCCACTGCTAGGGAAATGACTCACTGAACCAGGGCACAAAGCAGGATGGCCGCTTAGTAGGCAGCATGCCAACACTCACCCGCCAACCCATGCCGGGTGTTTACAGCCTCATTAAATGCTCTCAGGATGCATCAGCTGGGACGCTCCCAACCTGGGAGGCCTACCTTTAGTGTCCACTGATGTCTGGACAACTATAAAAATTATGACAAAATCCAAATACCAACATCTACATCTGAAATGATTTATCTATACATGCAGGCCATGGCCAAAGTGCAAGTCATATCATCATTTCTCTGCTGGCATGGTCTTCGGCAACGAAGGATGAACACACACACACACACATGCACACATAAACTGTCCAAAGAAAGCCTAGGGGAGGTAGACTGGTAGAGGCTTCTGGATTATTAGGTGCTCACCAACTTTTCTAGGTAGAATGGCAATCACTGAGAAAGTCAGTCACAGGTTCAGAGACACTCCAGTTCTCCAAAGCATTGCACAGAAATGTGAACCTCTCCAATACGTGGGTCAGAAAATTCCTTGTTTCCACCTGGCTGTCCTAGAGACTCCTCAAACTCAACTTGTCTGAAACAAACTCTCTCCTCTTCCACACTCACCTATTTTTTCTTGAAGATACTACAATCTTTCAGTCACCCAGTTTCAAAATCTCATTTTCCTGACTCTTTGCTCTCTTGCAAGCCCATATAATACAACCAGTTGCCTCATCTTGGCCTTCCCCCTCCGTCACATCAATCTCTTTCTGCCTGTGACACAGCTCCCACGTTCAGGCCCTCATCACCTCTCACCTACGTTATTGCAACAGCCTCCGAGTGGTCTCCAACCTCGAGTCTCTCCCAGCACCTATTCATCCTTCACACTGTTACCAAAACGACTTTCCTTAAATGTAGAGCTACGTCATTCCTCTACTAACTCAACTCTAGTAACCCTCTATGGCCTCTAGGATAAAATATAAAACTCTCCATTCATCTTCTAAAGCTCTTCACAATTTAATCTCAATTTATCTTTCCAACCTCAGTAGACATTGCCCCTCCCAGGCTCTGCAATCCAGCCATACCAGTCTCTGACTGTCTGTCTGTCTCTCTGTGTGTCTGTCTTTATCTCTATTTATCTCTCTCTCTCTTTCACACACACACACACACACACACACACACACACACACACACACACACAACACAACACTCCAAATTCTATCTCTGAGTCTTTGCTTCAAACAAGTCCCCATAACCCAGAATGCACTCCCCCTCATCCCCTTGGGCTAACCAAATCACACTCTTCCTTCACGACACAGATCAAGCACCAGCGTCTACAGGATGAACGTGATTCTCGTACCTGCTGATGTCCTGCATCCCAAACTACCTTGCATCTAATTACTCTGTGTTTAATTGTACTTGTTCTCTTTACATTCGCTCTGTTTCTAGAGGTCCTTGTTATCTTCCACATCTGAAGGTAAGCTCCAAGGCTTCCACATAATGTTTTATTATTCTCTTTCCATTGCATTCCTCATGTGCAGTGAGGTGTCTGGCACATAGAAGACACTTAATAGATGTTTGTTAATGGACTGATCAAATGCAGTCATTCAACGTGCTCTGGAAACCTTCAAATGCCGTATAAACATCAGCTATTGACACTATTATGATTATCTATCAAATGGGGCTAATGAAGACCTAGGCCCCCTAGTCTAAGAGAAGCAGCAAATGTGAAGACACTTTGAAAAATGGAAAAAAACTGAACAAATGGCAACTAGTAGTCTCCTACTTCTCATCCTGGATCCCATATATCTACAAGGTATACCACCCCAGGCTGGGCAGCTACTCTAGCAAAAAGAGGGTCCTGCCCCTCAAAATACGTGCGTGCGCGCACACACACACACACACACACACACACACACACACACACACCACAAAATGAAAGACAGATGGAACTGGTGGTTCTGGAAAAATCATCCCTAGGGAACCCTGAGCTAGAAAGATCACAACACCCTTCCTAGAAGTTGATTCCCAACTCCATAAGTACACGCTTCAGAAGCCCTTCCTCTAAAGGAGGGGTTCTCAACCTTTTTTTGGGTACTGGACCCCTCTGGCAGTCTGGTACAGCCTACAGACCCCTTCTCATAATTACGTTCACAAGTGCAAAAAAAATAAAATAAAGGGAATTATAAAGAAGGTCAGGTATACTGAGATAGTTATAAAAATATTTTTTTAAAAAAGTTCATGGCCCCCAAACTGAGAGCCTTTGCTCTGGGGCTCCCATTGTACCCAGACACATCTTGTTCCCTTCTCCTGGTTTCTATTACAGCAGCTAAATTGGTCATTTGCCACCAACACCAGCCAAATCTGCTTCAAATTACCCAAACAATGCCGGGCCCTAAGTAGACTCGTAGTGTGTCTCAGATTTACTGTTATTTTAAGTGATTTCTCAAACTCTACCAACATAACTGAAATAGTCAATACCATCCCACCACCCCCCTCCATAAGCCCCAGCAATGCTGGCCAGGCTGCCCAGTTATGGAAGGGGAGAAGGGAAAGTAACTGGGGGGGGGGGGGGGGGTGGGCAGCTCTTTTCCCTTAAAGGTGAAGGTTCACAGGCTTGGGCTTCTTGGAGGAAGAGGTCTTGCAGAATTCCTAGAATAGAGAGAGGAGAGGTGGCAGACAGAGCAGAAGGAAGTTTAACTGACTGATGCAGGAATGGGTTAATACAAGGGGCAGGAGTTTACACTGACCCAATCAACGAGCTAAGACAGGACAGAGAGCGAGTGGGTCTTCAGATTTTCCATCCCCAGCCAGAGGCTACAAAGTATGCTATGCCTGAAAGAACAAGGAAGCTGCCAACATTGCCTCTGGAGCATCAGGCAGGCTAGCTTCCCTGGAAAACTCAGAAAGGGCCCCATAAACTTACCTTGATGCCTCCAGGACTAGTGAAAGCCTGGACAGCAAACAAATGCACCCAGATGGGGCTGTTCTTCAAAATGGTTTCCTTATCTGTAAACAGGGTAGTTGGACAAACTAATCATATGATCACAGGTTTAAAGCTGGAAGGGACAGGGGAGATCATGTAGTACAGGGGTAGGGAACCTACAGCCTCAAGGCTACATATATGGCTCTCTAGGTCCTCAAGTGCAACCCTTTGACTGAAAGGACCACACTTGAGGACCTATAAGACCACATGTGGCCTCAATGCCACATTAGGGATCTAATTCAATCCCTCATCTTATAGATAAGGAAACAGTCCCAAAAGGGTTAAGTGATCATCCAGGATTGCAAAGTAGTAAAGCGACATCTCAGGTTCCCTCCAGTTCCAAATCCTGTGAGATCATGGTCTACCAACAACCAAATGTATTGGTATGTGAAGCACACAATTAGATCTAGCGCTAGAATGGAGCTCTGTGGCTATTTAGTCCAACCCCATCAATTTTACAGATGAGGGAACTGAGGAACAGAAATTTTATTTAACATTCATGAAATAAAAGAACCAGAATTTGAACTCGGGTCCTCTGACCCAAAGCAAGTATGATTTCTGCTATGACGTAAAGCTTTCCCTGCTGCTCAAAACTCTTAGTTCTTTCTAGTTCCTAATGATCAAAGTTCCAAATATTGCAAATGCCTTTCTGATAACACTAGAGAACCACCCAGGTTTCTTAACCTAAAGGCCATGTACTTTTTTAAAAAAACATATTTTGACTATTTTAATATATATGCAATGTAATTGGTTTCCTTTTTAATTCTCTGCTTTTAGTTTATGCATTTAAAACACTCTGAGAAGGAATCCACAAGCTTCCCCAGACTGCCACAAGGGTCCATGCTGGACATGCACACACCCACTCAACACAAGATTATAAACCCCAACTACAGAGGGAAGGAAGTTCATACCTTCTCAGGTAGCAATTCTCAATCCTGAAACTGTAAACTCTTGTGGTGTTCACTTTCACCAAACTGCGATATAGCAAAAAGTTGGGGTTTTTTTTAATTTTTCAGTTAATTAGCTACTTCTGCAGCTAAGAATTTTGCATTGCTCCCTGAGGTAACCAGTAAGGCTGTAGCTTATTCCAGGATACCTAAAATTCCAGGAGGCCTTTTAACCAGCTCACTGCTCAATTCAACCCTTCCTTCAAGGAGTAATTCAAACTTCTACTCTTCCACAAGCCTTCCCCAAACTACTCCAGCCCCAACCCAGTGGATTCCCCTTCCCCTGACCTCCTTCAGTTCCTAGCACACAGTGCCTTGCAGACTTTAAGCTGACTTTTTAAGGGAGCACAGATGTGAAGCTAAACAGAACCTTAGAGACAATCTCATCCAACCTCCTCATTTTATAAATGAGAAAACTGAGGCCCAGGGAGGTTAAGTGACTTGCCCCAAGGTCACACAATTAAGTGTCAGAGGTGGGTTCTGACCCCAGGTCCTTTGACCCCAGAGTCAGTGTTCATGCTATTGACCCCAGAGTCAGTGTTCATGCTATTGCCTCCCCGCCAATATATGTTTTTCTTCCCCTATCAGCTAGTAAATCCCTTGAGAGCCTTCCTTCAGTGTCTTACATACACCATGTCTCAGGGTTTTCCCTAACCTTCAGCATTCAGCAAAGGGCTTGCAGCACAGATACTCAACAAGTGCTTGTTGGCTGGCAGGCTCAAGGATGGAGCCAACCTTGATGCTTTGCCCTGGAGAAAATGCGAAAGGACCCTGAAGAGGAAAGGCACATGTGTTTGCCTCGACACTGACACCAGAATCTCCAAAACCAAGACAGGGAATCCATGAGTCTTGCTCTCCTCCACCAGCCCTTCCGTGCACAGGATGGATGAGGACAATGTGCGTAAAGCCATGGAAAGGAAACCAAACAGAATTTATTCCAAGAAAAGAGACCTGTTCTTAACCTCATCCAACCCCAAAGGGACCATCCTTCCTTCCACAGTCCTTCTACAGGCCAAGCTGACACACGAAAAGGGCTTTCTGGTAAGCAGAGTGGACTGGTCAGGACCTCTGCTCACTGGGCAGGAAGCAGACCAAAACATGCAACACAGGAAGGATGCTCCAAGTGTTTCCCTAGGCCAATCCAGGATGGGGGCTGGATACTGAGATACAAACTTAAAAGCTGGAAGAGACCTAAAAGACTGTCTAATCCAGCTCCCTAAATGCTAGCTGACTGACTCCCTCTCCTATTTTACATATGGGGAAACTTGTCTTAGGTCACACACATAGTAAATACACAGGAGAGGCAGAGCCTCTGACTCCAAATCCAGGGCTGTTTCCAGCAAACTCCTTCCTTTCAAAATCTGTCCTTCGGTCCGAGTAAATGAGGGTCTCCAAAGATTATCCCAGTGGACAAGGAATGGAAAATCTGAATTCCTTGCCAGCCCTCCCCACCTGTCAGAGGTGATTCCACACACATCCCACAGGGAAGGGCACATTCCCCCCAAGTGTGCAATCCAAGAACAGATTTATGACTCCAGCGTAATAAGATCTTAATGAGCCCCATTCAGGCAGACCTTATTCCCTACCCCCACCCCATATTCTTTTCATGGCTTCTGAAATTTGACTCATTTATGAAAAGGGAAAACTCAATTACCACAAGTCGTTAGCTTCTGGAATATAACTTTCTTGTTATTAATAATAACGGCTGCCATTATGGCTCCCCAACACCCACGATTATCAGGACATCCACAGCATGGCAGTGTAACTTCCCCCCCCTCCTTCCAAACATAGACACTGGGGTTTCTTCTCCTTTCACACCTATCCAAAGCAAAGCGAAGGCTCTAGGCTGCACTGCAGATGGCTTTGCTTAGCCACAGGAAGTGATGGCTTTTAACAGTCAAAATAACAGGTAAGTCAGAAGCATATAGAATAGTAACAAGAAACAGTGTAAAACAGGTTGGACAGAGGGTCATCCTCTGAGTCAAGAACTCTAGCTTCAAGTCTGGCCTCTCATCTTTGCTATGAACCTTTCACTTTTCCACGCCAATCTCTACAATAGCAGTTTTCAGAAGAGTAACTAATACATATTGATAAAGAGGGAATATCTGCAAATTTCTTAGTTCAATAAATTCAGTTTCAGATAAATTATCATTAATAATGAAAATTACAATGCCAGAAGTTCACATTTAGATAGAATTCTTTTGAAAAACATGTGTAAAAGGTGGTATTTTTTTCTCTCCTAATGAGCCAATGATATAGTGAATTTTTTTAGACTACACTCATGATTTCTTCAGTGTAGGCAACTCCCAGAAAAATATTCTACCAAAGAAGATGGAGACCTACTTACCCACAACTTGTAGTCTTAGAATTCCTCCAAGACACCAAGAAGTTAGGTGAACGGCACAAGGTCACCAAGTCAATGACCAGAATGTCTTCTTGACTCAAGGACCTAGTCTCCATCCACTATTTCAGGCTTCCTTTCATGAGTTCGATAATCTTAGTCTAATAGGAAGTTTGAGAACTGACCGGCATTCTCAAGATTGGTAATTCAGAAAGTTGAGGATCTCTCTCTTCCCTCCCCCCAATTCTTAGAGAACACTTACCTTTCTGATCTACAAATCCCAAGATAGCCAATTCTCAAACCCTTATTTCACTGAGATCTTTTATTTTTACAGAGAAGGAAAGTGAGTTTCAATGAGGATAGATGGCATGCCCATTATATCCTAGCCGTTAGTGAGTATCAGAGCTGGGACTCAGGCTCAGTTCAGTGATCTTCTCCTTGTCCATAGAATGGTGTGATAAACAAAAATATTACTCTAATGGCTCTTCGTACTTCGAACTATATAATGCTAAAAGAGGGGAAAGCCTTAAGAGATCTCACTGTCGTCACTCCTTGATGGGGGAAAACTGAAAGCAGGGAGAAAGTGCCATGGAGAAAGCCACTTAGCTAGCAACTGCACAGTCAGGACTAGAACCCTAGCATCCTCCAGTATAGAGCTCTTCCACTGTCTGCAGTTGCCTTAATATGATTAAAGTACCGACCACCATCACTGCTACTACAGGACACACACAGACGTGCTGAATGTGGTACATCTAATAAGTTCGCGTACCTTGGCAGTACAGTTTTTACAATCTTGTAAAATGCATGAGGACATCCTGTTGATGGGTTGGATTGCCACTAAGCTGTCTTAATATATATTTCAATCACCCTCGCTGCCACCTTCAGGCAGAGAAAACAATCCCTGAAGTCAGCAGTGCATGAACTGCAATCCTGGAGTCCTCCCCACCCATTAGCTGCAGAAGCCTCACCCTACTCAAGAGCTGGTGCTCTCTCTCTCTCCCCCCTCCCCCTCCCTCTCTCTCTCTGCCCCCCTCCCTCTCCCCTCTCTCTTTCCCCCTTCACCCCTCCCTCTCTCTCTCTCCCCCCTTCCCCCTCCCCCCCTCTCTCTTTCCCCCCTTCCCCCTCCTCTCTCTCTCTCTCCCCTTCCCCCTCCCCCTCTCTCTTTCCCCCCCTTTCCCCCTCCCTCTCTCTCCCCCTTCCCCCTCCCCCTCTCTCCCCCCTTCCCCCTCCCTCTCTCTCTCCCCTTCCCCCTCCCTCTCTCTCTCCCCTCCCCCTCCTTCTCTCTCTCCCCCCCCTCTCCCCCTCCCCCTCCCTCTCTCTCTCCCCCCTCCCCCTCCCTCTCTCTCTCTCTCCCCCCTCCCTCTCTCTTTTCCTCCTTCCCCCTTTCTCTTCACCTCCCCCCCCCTCCCCCCTCCCTCTAGTGGCCTTCTCTACACACTGAGCAGCAACCAGCTTCCCCCTAATCCTCTTTACAACCGTCAGCACAAAACCCACTAGTCACACAAATGGCACCTGAACGGCCGCAGCACAAGGCACAATTGATCATCTAAATACAGTAATTGGGCCATACAGAGCAGAGATAATTACCCTTTATTCATTTCTGAAAATAATCCATTAGACACAGATTGGGCAAGGGGTAAAGGTTCTCAGAGTCAGTGGATGATTAAAAACAGATTATGCCTGACTATTAAGTGCCAACTGGGACAGAAAAGGCTGCCAGGCCCTTTCTCCCGGTCGTTGTCACACCTGATGAGCTTGGAATCAACAGACCTATACAAATGCACTCCTGCTCTCAAGGGCCCACTGTCTGCTTCTGGCCAAGGCTCAGCTTCTAGACATGCCACTGAAAGCTCTCCTATCTAAGACCCAACATTTCAGAGACCTTACTCATAAACAAGGATTTAAGGACTCCATCCGAGGCCCCAAAGTACAGAAACGACTTGCCCAAGGTAATGCAGGCAGTAAGGATTTAAGATTCAAACCTAGACCTTCTTTGATACCACACTTGCCCTCCCTGGATGCTTTTCTTTTACCTAATAAATGGGAAGGGAGGGAGAAGGAAGGGAGAGAGGGAAGAGAAGAGGGAGGGGGAAAAAAAGGAAATTTTTTTTTCACTTCTTAACCATGATACTTAAATAATATGGGAGGCAGGTACACTACAAATCTTCAGCCATCTCTCTAGTAACGAGCAGTGACCATCCTGCTGACTGGTACAAGGTCGCTGCCACCAGCCAGAGGCTACAGCTCCTGGCAATGTTCTAGTCTTGTGCTAGAATCTAAAAGGAGACTATGCTGGATCCAATGATAGGATGCCAATGAGGTCCTAAGAGAGAATATCTCCGATCCCAAAGGCCATTGATGAAGGGTTTCTTCTGAGGACAGCCGTGTAATTAGCTTTTGAAGCCCCTCACAACCTGGCTCCAACTTCCCTTTCCAGACTCATGGAAGGAACATTTCCTGCCCCTTCCCCATACTCTTGGATCCAACTAAACAGGCCTTCTCTCCGGTCTCATCTGTCTGCCTGACTCTGCAATGCATCGGCTGTCCTCCATGCCTGTAATGCATGGAACCCCAAGCTCGCTGTAGCCCCACAGAATCCCTCTCCTTCCTCTAAAATGTAGCTAAAGCACATGAAACCTTCCTGGGGTCCTCCCCATCTCCCATCCCCCCTTTCCTTGCTACTCTCCCTAACTATCTTGTATTTAATGACCCTGCATTTATTTCTATCTTCTTGGTACTTATGCTATACATGTACACATATATGGATGTCTATATGTGTCCTTGTCTCCCCATATATACATATTTGAGTCTAATAGTAACCATGGGGGGGGGGAGAAAAACAAGGAGGAATAAAGAAAGTTACATGATAATGTTATTATATGTTTAAAAAGAATAGCAAGTTGTACATAAAAGCTTTGCAGTTTCATGTGCAATTACATTTTATTTTCCTATTCTACTATGCTATGGAAATGCTTGTTTTAAGTTCAGAATAAAATAAATGAAACTTTCGAAAATGTAAGCTTCTTGCAAGAAGGGATTGTTTCAATGATTTCATTTGTAACCTTGGGAGCCTCATGCAATACCTGGCACAAATGTACTTGTTGAATAACTTTTTGATTAATAGAAAGACGTTCAGCCTAGGAGTCAGAACATGTCCATTATGCTTCAGGTTCTGCCGCTGACTAGCTGGGTGACTAGGTCAGATTCTTTCTCTGTCTCCTCCTCTGTATAACCAAAGGGTTGGGCCAGATCCTCCAAAAGGAGCGTTCCCTACATGAAAATCTCTAGGGATTAAAAGTCCCCTCTCACGCTCACCATGCAAGTTCCACCTGGTCCTTGTTCTAAGTTTCTCACTGATTAAACAACAGAAATTCCAAGAGTGGATCAAGCAGTGACCCCTGAGAAACAGAAGCGGAACAATTCCTGAAGTCCAATCAGAACTTCCTATACACCAGCCAGGGAGTGGACTCAAGTCTCAAGGGGGCCCAAATGTTCCTTGGATCTTTCTTAGGATAAAAAAAACACAGGAGTGGGGAGTCACATATGGAGAAACAGAAGGGTTGGCTATTAAAGAAACAGCATGGAATTTTTGATGGTAATCAGGAAGCCTGGGTTCAAGTCCCAGCTTTGTATTCACTAGCTATGTGACCCTGGACAGCATTGTGAAAATTTCTCCATCTATAAAATAAGATTTTGTCATTAACTAGCTGGGTGAAGAGGAAAAGATAACCCTGTAAGGTCCTTTTCAGTACTGACATTCTAAGATCTATAAATCTGGCAGGAGAGATGTGGTGGGAGGATAGTTTTTTTTCCTCAGTCTTTGCTTTACCAGTGAGTGATTTTAGTGTTTCATGGATCCTGAACCTCCCTAAGTCATCAGAAAGCAGGTGGAATGAGAAAGTCAAGGCTAATTAGCTGAAGGGAAACAGGCTTCTTTTGATTTAAAGAAGACATAGTCCCGTTCCCCGCCTCCCCTCCCGTGCCCCCATCATTTGCTCCTTTGGGTCCAGCCCTTGGGGAAAAAACGCTTTTTCATAGATTGACTGTCTGCGTCATGGATGAACGTCTGCGTCAGGTTGTCCCTGTCCCTGAAGGATTGACATGAGAAGGCTTGGGAGAGAGGAACAGGCAGACTGCTAAACGATTCAACCTGGCTTCTGACCTGAGCCTACGAGAAGGGATGACCCTTGCCGCCTAGCAGACATTTCCAGTTTTCTCTGGTACCCAGCAATGACTGCATAGAGTACCTTATTCATGAAGATGGTGTCATGCAAAACACAGGAGCACAGTATTTCAAGTTGGAAAAGCCCTTAGACCAGGGCCCTCTGACAGTGTAAACCAGTCTCTTAACCTCTTCTGTGACCTGGTCCCTCTGACAGTCGGGTGATGCCTATGGACTCCTTCCCAGGATAATATTTTTAGAGGCATAAAACCAGTGGAAACATTCAAATATGAAAAACAAACAAGCATATGGGATATATTGGTTTCGAAAGGAAACTAATTATATTGGAATGTAGTTATCAAAATACTTCTTTTAAAAAAAAAAGTTCATGAATCCCAGGCTGAGAGCCCTAGGTAAGTTTGACCTCACTCATTTATAAAGGAGGAAACTGAGGTTGAGAGATGAGGAGGGGCTTCCCTAAGATCCCTCTAGTAGCAAACGGCAGATGTAAGATTTAAACCTCAATCCACAGACTAAAAGTCCAGTGTATCTGTACTCCCACTGTGCTTCATCAATAAATCCTGACAAAGGCCCTTCCTGGTACTAATCACATGAACCCTGCGCTCAGCTCTGCGGGGAAATACAACAGAGAGAAGGCACGGTCCCAGCTCGCCATCGTAAGAAACATCTCCTCCCTGGGTCAAGTCCCTCCAGTCTCGAATCCTGTCTCTGAAGGGGGATGCTGAGGAAAAGGTTATTATTAGAAATGAGAGAAGAGACAAAGGTTTAACTCTATGAGATCAGCCTCAAAAGACCAGAGCTGTTCAATGACTTCCCCCTGCCACCTCCACCCCGGACACACATGTCCCTATTAATGACACAGGAGAGGCTGTCCTCCAGTCCTTGTTGAGCAGGTCCTTGTTGAGCCAAGAACACTGGACTTGGAGGAGCGACCTGGCTTGACCTGTCTCTACCACTTCATAGAAAATGCCTGCAACAACTCCTATCGCTTCTGGGAATCCTCAATTTCCTCATCTGTTAAAATGGGGGTAATGATACTCTAGAGCACACTCCTGTCTCAAAAAGATGGTTACCAGGAAACCAAGTCCTCGTCGTAAAGCACTAGAGGGACAGAAGCTAACTTTAATAATGTTACCAGTCCCATTGTATCCCCCTCCTCAGGGCAATAACCTCTGCAAGGTCACCTGCTTGCTAAGTAAAGCAAGACATCTATTACTTACTGGTGAAGGAAGGGATAATGCAAAGAGAATAAGGGAGGAGAGAAAAGGAAGGATAGAAGTGAGAGGGCAGCAAAGGTAGAGAAGAAAGGAAGGAGGGAAAAGAGAAGGGGATTGCTATTCCAAGAAGGAGGACAAGGGAGAAATGCTGATAATAAAAGTAGTTATTAAGAAAAGAGGAGAAAAGACTGAGACGAAGAATAAAAGAAAGGAAAAGGAGAGAGCCCTGTAGCAGCCAACGTAGAAGTGGTCACTGGTACTACTGGGCATACGCCAGGGCCAAATCCCCACTAAGTCAGGGCATTTTCCTGGGTACTGGACTGGCAGTCTCTCTGGAAACCTTGTCTCCCCAGGATTTGTACAACTTGGCTGTAAGAGGGCCTCCCTGGTCAGACATTTGGCAGACAAGGGGGAAAAAAATTAAAAAAAGAAGAAAGAACCACCAATAAGAAGCAGAGAATAGTAATTTTATACACACACACACACACACACACACAATGTAAAGGCTATTTCAGGACTTAGGGTGAATAAAAATATCCTCCCCAACCCCCTCTTAGCCCACTGTGCCCCTCACTGAGGGGATCTGACACCAGGACTGAAACCACCCCCATGAGTCTGCAGGAGGCACTTGGAGTGGTTTCTGTTTTACTGCTAAAGTCCAGCAACTAAAAATAGCTGAGTCTGCAAAGCCCTGGACCCAGTGAAGCAGCAGGATCATGGGGCGTTATCTCCACTTTACACAGATGTAATGACAAAAGGCTTTCCCTGGGCCTGTCCAGGGGAAAAGCAAGGAAGCCAGGAAGCCAGGATTTCAAACCACCAAGGAGCCAAAGCAGGCCCATCATCAATGGGTTCAGTGTAGTACAGAGCCCAGAGTACTGGCCTGGGAGGCAGGAGAGCCTGGTTCTCTCCCAAGTGTGCTAATTAACTATGGGACCCACACCCTCCCACAGCCATCCATGATTCTCCCACCCTCTCTCCAGTCCTCTCAGCCCCATATCTAACCTGATCCCAAGGTCTGTCAATTTTGCCTTCATAACGTCTCACAAACATGTCCCTTTCTCTACTCCAATAAAAGCACCACTCAGGCTCAAGCCTTCATCATTCCTGGACTCTTGCAATAGTCTGCGGCTGGGTCTCCCTGTCCTAACTCTCTTTCAATCCAGTTAATCCTCCGTTCAGCTGTCAAAGTGACCTCCTAAGGCTAAGGTCAATAAACTTCAGTGGCTCCCTATTACCTAAAGGCTCAAACAGAAAATCCTGTTTGGCATTGCAAGTCTCCCTGACTTGGTTCTTACATCTTATACCACCAGTACATATTCTGTAATACCTCATACTCCTAGAACGGGACAATCCATTTCCTTATTTGAGGCCTTTTCTCTGACTCATTCATCCTGGAATGCTCTCCCTCCTCATCTTTCCCTGCAGGATTCCTTGGATTTCTTTGAGTCCCAGCTAAAATCCGCCTTCTTCTGGAAACCCTTCCTGATCCCCTTAATTCCAGTGCTTTCCTGCTGTTGATTATTTCAAATTTACTCTGTATATGCCTTGGTTTACACATTTCTTTTCATGCTGTGTTCCCTATTAGACTGTGGGCTCTCTCAAGGCACAGACTATGTTTTACCTTTCTTTGCATCCCAGCATTTAGCATAAAGCCTCCCACATAGTAGGTGCTTAATAAACGTTAATTTACTGACTATGAGCTAATCCCTCCTGGCCTCAGTTTATCCATCTGGAAAAGGAGAGGGTTGGGAATCTCGACAATCTCCAACTCTATGATTCAGTAATACTGTAAGTCTCTGAAGTACTGAAATTCTGATTAAACAATGGTGTGCCCTGACTTTAATAGATACGGAGTCCTTAATTAGATAGTATTTTATCCCTTGGCAAACAGGGGATATCTTTGGCCAAAGAAAACCACAAGGCTAATTTCAGGATGTGCTATATAGAACCAGTACCCTTAACCTGGTTCCGGTCTGAGATAGGGAGGGAAATGAGAGAAGGGATTTACCCCCACACAATGGTCTTTCTGCAAAGCCCCATATTACCCAGAAGCCACCCTGGGCCTCTTCTAGATATGGAGGGGGCTCTACCACTTACAGTTTGGGGTGATCCTGGACAACTCAATTAACTTCTTCATCATAAAGTGAGAAGCTGGACCCAGACAGAGAGGTGACACAATGGATAAATGGATGGCCCTAGACTTAGACACTTTGCTGTGTGATCCTGGGCAAGTCATCCAACTTCTCTCTGCCAGTTTCAGTTTCCTCATCGGTAAAATGGATATAATAACAGCACCGACTTCTCAAGGTTGTTGTAAGGGGAAAATAAGTTCTTTGCTAGATTCTTTTTAAACCTTAAAGTGCTACAGAAATGCTAGCTGTTATTAATTACTAAATAATTTCTGATGCCCCTCATAGCTCTAAATCTATAAGCCTATGAGCCTAATAATAATAACAGTAATTTACATTTATATAGTGCCTTAAAGTTTACAAAGTGCTTTTAACATTCAGTAGAAAACACAGACACAGACAGACACACACACATACATCTCAACATAATCACATACAGTTCCAATTCCCACATACTCTTTTCAGACTCTGGTCAAGAAGAGGGAGTTTCTACATTCCAGAAGCATCTTCCCAATATGCTAGCGTCTCCATGACATGGTTGGAAAATGGGGAGGTCTAAGAAGCACAAAGAGGTTTCTGAACTCCCTTCCCACCAAGCAAATTTGTAACCTCATTTTACAAGTACTTAGAAAGAGACAGGCCACTAGCTTTCCCAATCTGACCCACTAAGCTCAATCGCCAACCCTGTTTCCAACTGCTTCCCTGTAGGCACTCTCTCCACTTTAACCACATTCAGAGCCGCTCCCCATAGAACTCTGAACTTTTATTCAAACTATTCTTGAACGTATCTCCTGGATCCCTGATTAAGCTAATTCTTTACATCCTTCAAGGCCCACCTCCATAAAGCCTTCCTTGATCACCCCTACTCCAATGAAGTCTCTCCATCTTCTGACCTGCTGACACCCTTTTGATATACTGCTTTATATTAATTCCCCAATTAGACTATGAGCAGGATCTGTCTCTCTCAGGACCCAGTAAAGCATCCTGCACATATAAGGGACTCAAGACTATTAGACAAGCTGAGTCAGCCCAGCCTAGACATGCCAGCAAGAAATCAAAGTGATGATACAGGGACAGAAGGCCTTGCTGTTAGGGAGGGAGAAGAAGAATCATAAGAAAAGTTCATGTTTATTTTCTTTAAATAGCTTTATATATTTTAATTATTCATTTATACTTATATGTTATATATCTCTTTATATTTTACATTTTATATTTATTTTATAATACATATTTTATTTTGTATTTTTATGCATTTTTATATTTTATTTTATATTTTTATTTATATAATACATATTTCTATTTTTTTAATAAATATATTTATTTGTATAGGATTTCTGGGTTTCTAAAGGATTTTTTTAACAACAGTCCTATGAGTTAGCTAAGATCCAGCATTATATTCATTTTTCTTTTTTGGTTTAGTCATTTTTCGGTCATATCTGACTTTTCACAACCCCTTTTAAAAAGGAGGTTTTCTTGGCAAAGATGCTAGAATGATTTTACATTTCCTTCTCCAGTTCATTTTACAGATGAGGAAAATGAGACAAATAGGGTTAAATGACTTGCTCCAGGTCACACATCTAGTGAGTATCTAAAGCCACATTTGAACTCAGGCCTTGCTGGCTCCAGGCCTGTACCACCCAACATTTTATTGAAGAAAAAACCAAGAGCTCATTCCTGTCTTGTCCATGTTCCCACATCAAGAACAGAAAAATGATGGCCATATTCAAATCCAAATCTTTTCACAATTCCAGAAACTAAGGAAATCTTAGGACGTGCTATGCTGTAAATAAATGAAATGTAAAATGCACACCTGAGAACATAAGAACCCAGTCCTAGAATCAGTGGCATGGACCCTCTCAGGTCACCAGGCCTATTTAAGTTCATCTCAGAACTAGTTGTGACCATGAGAAGACACTGGAGTTTCTTTCTCTTTTTTAAATAGATTTTTAATTTATTTCATTAAATATTTCCCAAGTACATTTCCAAAACTTTTTTTTTACATTAATTTCTTTTAAATTTGAATTCCAAGTTCTCTCCTCTCCCCCCACTGAGAAGAAAAGCAAAATAATATCAATTAGCCATACTGCAAACACTGTAGTTTCATGGAAAGACTATTGGTCTAGGAGGTCAAAAATCTAGGCCTCAGTTTCCTCATCTGTAAAAATGAGCAAGTTGCTCGCCTAGACCACAAGCCTCCAAATTCCCAAGTATAGCCCCAACCAAATTAAAATATAACTGAGAAATGTTTAACAATATTAATAAAAACATAATAGAACCAGATACCACCCATTTGTGGTTTTCTAAGTCAATATGCCCAGGTATCCATTTCTATTTGAGGTTGATAGCACTGACCTAGTGATGTCTAGAAGTCCCTGTAACCTCAGTGGAACCCACCAGTAAGTGTTCACAGTGACCCTGAGAGTGGACAGCTCTTCCAAATAAACCAGCTCTTCCTGCTGATCCAAGATGCCTATCCAAGGGATTCTAGGTTGGGCCTCAGATCCCCCAGTGCTGACTTGTAAGCACTAGGCAAGGGGTGGAGGAAGGAGACAAGGTTTTATTTTATCTCATTCTCACAGTTCAACACCATCTGTCCACATCCCTGCACTTCAACAACCTGTCCCCCTACATTTGCCTCTCAGTGATAAGAGAGTTAGAAGAGCCTCTCCTCTCCCAAAGCTGAAAATAGCTGCAGGGACAAAGGTGCCCCTGACTCCCCAGAGCACAGTTCTGGGGCTGAAGTTAGCTCTGGGGGCTAACACTGGAGAGCTTCATTTGGGCTAGACCCCAATCACAGTCTCCACTGGCTTCTGTTGAGCTTTGGATAGAGTCTATATGGTACCTCTGAATTGATCTATCCTTAGCCCTCTTTAAAGTGGAGGACAGAGGAATCCTGACCTTAGGAACAGAGGAAGCTAGGCCCTTGAGCTCCCTTGGACATAGGAAATTCCAAGTTTAGGGATAATCTGGGGAAATCCAGGAGGCAAGATCCTTCCCTACACCATGGACTTGAGAGAAACCATGAACCAATACTCAGAACAAGTGATGTTTATCTGACAAACCAGAAACCAAATTAAAATATTAATAATTTCTTAAGTAACCAAAGCTATTTTTCCCTCAAAGATAAATTTCTCCACCTTTCCATGAGACCTACTGAACTTGACTAAACTGGAAAAGGAGCATGGTATATGGCTCTCAATGGCTCCCAAAGTGTGGTCCAGGGACTTCTGGGGGGCCCTGAGACCCTTGCCCTTTCTGGGGATCTGTACGGACAAAACTATTTTCATAATAATACTAAGTCATCATCTACCTATTGAAATACACCTCTTTTCAAACTACACAAGTATGTGAGGCCTGATTTTCTCAACAAAAACAGAATGTTACAACAGAGTAAATGTAGAAGCAGATATAAGAATCCAGCTGTCTTCTATTAAGCAGGACATTAAAGAGATTTGCAAAAATATGTAAAACAATGCCACTTCTCACTATATCTGGGGGGAGGGGAGTTTAGTTCTTTTTTCACTAAAAAATTGTTATTTTACATTAAGATATGATGGGTTTCTTACTGTTATTTTTAAATGCATTAATAAATATTTCAAAAATCTATCCATTTTCATTTTTCATATGATAAATACTGATAGGTGAAAGCCAAATGAACAAAAATTCTTTGGAATCCTCAAAGATTTTGAAGAATGTAAAAGAGTGCCGAGACCAAAATGTTTAAGAAACCCTGGTACAAGGAAACAGGCACTTCATGAAAACAGAAGGTGTAGACACGAATCACTCTGAGTCGAACGCTTTTGTTTTGGTTTGTTTCGGTTTTTTCCATCTCTGAAAGGGACTGATATGTGCAGCGCTTGCCTCACACAGACCCCTTGCCACTGGTCCAAACACTACAGGCTATGAACTATCGCTGAAAACAGAAACAGTCCCATACAACAGCCATAGGACTGTGTTAAACTATTAAAAGTTAAAACCGCATCATTATAATATTATCATTCTTAACAATCACTCATCTTTCTACACTTTCCAAGCATTACTTACTATTATCACAAATATTATAGCTAAATATTCACCTAAAACCAACAAATGACAAATCCCAGTATTACAAATATAAGCCCAAAATATCCTTTAAAAAAAATCGGCAAGTAAATCGCTTTGGAATTAGAGAATCAGTATAGGCAAAACTGTCACCCACAGTCCCCTGGACATAAACTTTAAGAATTGTGTTTTTAATACGTTTTGTCCCCATACCCCATACCATAAATCCCAAACTATAAGGAACAAAAAGGTCTTAAAACAGAGCTCTAGCGGAAGAAATGAGAATCCTGTGGAAAGAGAAGCATTAGATGGTTTCTATCTTTCTGGCAGCTACTGGACCTGTTCCAAAGACACTTTTTTTTCTTTTTCTTTTGCAACACAATCAGGGTTAAATGACTTGATCAAGGTTACACAGAGCTAGGGTATGAGGCCACATCTGAACTCAGATCCTCCAGACGCCACAGCTAGTACTCTATCCACTGTGCTACCTAGGTGCCCCTCAAAGATACTTTCAATGAGCTACATCTCAATGTTTTCATGAAATTAGGAAAAATCAATAATTTTATCTACCCAGGCAACAGAACATGATACACAAAAGAAGAATGACATGAAGGGCTTTTCATCTACACCTCATTGAACATAAAGGCAAAAGGAACCAAATGATAATAACAATAAATAGTATAAATATTATATTTACATTAAAATATACAAATTTATAATAACTATAAATATATAAATAAATATTAAAATATAATAACAATAAATAATTGTTTGGGATAAAACTATTAAGCCAGGAACAAAGAAGAACGGGAAAAGAAAAGGTGCTGGATTTGGAATCAGAGGGCCTGATTCAAATCCTGCCTCATCTATTTATAGAAGCCTCTAAGATCACTTCCAGATCTTAATTTACAATCTTAGGAGATCAAAATGGCAGCGAGGGGACAGAGTGGAATGGCAGTGAGGGGACAGAGTGGACAGACTAGAAACACGATGATTTAGTCTCCAACAGCCTCAGATTACTAGCAAAGTGGCCCTGGGCAAATCACTTAATCCTGTTTGCCTCAGTTTCCTTGTTTGTAAAATGAGATAGAGAAGGAAATGGCAAACCAGTCCAGTATCTTTGCCAAGAAAACCCCACATGGGGTCATGAAGAGTTGGACATGACTGAAAATGACTTGAACAAAAAAAAGAAGATCCGAATATTGTAAGTCAATCCTGAAGCTTAGCCAAAAGTCTTCTATGCCCTTAGTCTATGCTTTATACGTTCTCTTAGATCTGCAGTCTAATTATGGCAAATTTTCTAAAAGTGAACCTTCTTTAAAAATACACAGCATCTTCTATGCCCTCAAGCACTACAGGAAGCCAGGGTTCACACTCTGAAGACCGCACAGAGGCGACAACTTTTCTCTTCCACCGACTCTTCCTCTTTAGCTCCATTTTGACGCTATCCTGCCCTCTCACTTTTCAAGAGTAAGTCTCATTCTCGGCAGGACGAACAGGGTCTGGCTCTCTGAGGCCAACACGGGTCCTTGTAACCGCCAAAGAAGGCTGCTTCCCACCCCAGAGACAGCTATAACTATAGCATGGCAGGGAGTGGGGAGGTTTGACTGCGAGGGAGAGGTACTCCTGGAAAAGTTCTAGAAATAAGGGGGAAACTCAGGAGCCCACTCAAGTCCTTCAGGAATGAAAAATGCTGTGCCTCTGGTGCTCAGATACTGCAACCGAACACCCAGCCCCTGCCAGCCTACCCTCCTTGAGGATTTCAAGGTGAGAAAGCCTTCACACTTGTCGGAAGCAATTTCAGTTCCCTGGAAGCAAGTTTCAACAGCTGCTCCCTGAGCTCCTGGTTTAAAGGTGATGCCAAGAAATGAGAGAACTACTCCCATCATACATACAGTTCCTGGCACGTAGTATGAACTTCATAAATGCTTATCAACTGACCGATTGACTTACATATACGAGGCCATACTTTGATCAGTATGAACTAAAGATACTTCCTGCCATCTCCTAGTGATATCTCTTAAAACACAAAGTCAGAAGAGAAACACGGGGGAAAAGGAGAATTTGCTACCCCAATGTCTAATTTTGAACCCATCAATAAATAGTACTGGCCCAGAAGGTAGGAGGTGTGGGTCCTGGTCCCAACTGTGCCACTGACTAGCTGCATGATCTCAGGAACCGATTCTCTGCACTTAGCCCAGGGCCTGGCACTAGTAGGTACTATTTTAATGTTTATCGATCGACTGATTGATTGTTCTGGCCTTCAGAATCACCATCAGTAAAATGAGTAAGTTAAACGAGATGACCTCACTTGTGACTCCTTGCCTCTCTGGTTCAGTTCACAAAACATTAGAGAGAATAGAAAAGTGGCACTTCCTCTAACCCACAAGGAAACAGCAAAGTGGTGGCTGCAGCAAATATGACCCTGGAAAGCTCTGCTCAGAAGGGCCCAAGTAAGGATGGTACAGGAAGGAAGGAGGACATGTTTGCTGCAAAGAATGAGTTCATTTACCCCATACATCTCTCTCCATCATCACAGAATGATGGGAAATTTACTGCCCATCAAAGTTCAGCCTTTAACCATAACTGATAGATCTACAAGTTCGCCACTTGGTGGGAGGCTGGAGTGCAAAGCTCATTAACTGTTAAATAATATTGGAAACTTCCCTCTCTCCCTCTCTGTACAATTTCTTGATAGGATGTGCATCTCAGCACCTTCTTTCACACGTTAAACCTTATTTGAGGATTTAAGATGTGATGGGCCCTATGCAAGGCACTGGAGAAGATATCAAACATGAGGTCATAGGTGATCTTGCCTGTAAGCCCCTTGAGGGCAGGGCACCCAGGCCATTATCAATCTTTTCAGCCCCCTCAGGGCCAAGCTCTATTCACTAATAACTTAAACATGGCTGGGAAGACCCTTGCTAACAGGGGAGCACTTCACCACAGTACTATTTTAATAAGTTTACTGATTGACTGATGGATTGTTCTGGCCTGCAGATTCACTACCAGTAAAGTAAGTTCCTCCCCTTCCCCTACCCCAAGATGCCCACAAGTGCTAAGCCAACCAATAAGCGTCTAGACGTTCCCTTTCCCCAGCATTCTAAAAATGTCCCCTTGCCATTCCTACTCCCCCAGATACTAATCCCCACCCTGCGGGAGGAAACCTGGAATCTCTATTACACCCTCAAGTCCACTCTTCTGCCTTCTCACCATAGTAGGGTAGGGCGCCTTCAAGCCCCCGGACATGTACCATTTAGAAAAGCAGGGCGTCACCAAGCACAATGCTTGCAATAAGATGAAAGACCTACAGGCCTCATGATCCATCTGGCCACTGCATCCTAAAAGCCCTCTTACCATTTACCCTGCAAATGTAACCTCAGAACCCCTCTGTCTTACCATCCATAGCACTACTGTACTCTTAGGATTCCTACTCAGGTGAATTCTCTTGTCTATAATATGTCACATTATGTTGTGCTGCAAATTCAAGTTGAGGTCCTTGAGAACAGGGACTTTCTCACTTTTCTATCTGTACCCAAAGCATTTTTGCACAGTAATTTTGTATTCATTCATTCATTCATACACCGACTTTTATGGTCTGAACCAGGGAACTGGGAATGAAGTAGATGGCTCCAAGTGGAGAAGCCCTACTCAGATTTATTAACAAGCTTCATCCCAGAAATCCCCATAGTACCTTTATTTCCCCATTTTAGGCTACTCTGCAGCTCCTAATTACTGATCACCCACCAGCTATGTCCCTCTTGGATACTCTGCGTGGCATCCTTGTTGGCCATGAAAATTCAAGACTCCATCGCCCAGAGCAGGCTTGCATTCCAGGGGGTGGGTGAGGAGGCCCCTATGCAAAGTGGTTTGTGATCAGTCTGGCTGAAAGGTCTCCACGTGAGTCAGTTAATATTTCATGCACTGTCGCATGCTGCCGGCCTGGCCCTTAATTAGAGAACTGATAGCATCATACTTCACCCATAAATCAAAGATGAGAGAGTGGAGGACAAGGTACCAGGGAGGGAAGGGGGGGGAGGATGGGATCATGAAAATGAAGAGCTTACAGTTGTGTACTACGTGTCCTCTCCAGATAACAGATACTCCCTTCTTAGACTTGCTTCCCCATGCCTGCATGAGCCAGGTATGGATCCAGCGCTGGGTAGCCAGCCAAGTCCCTGTCCTTGCAAGCCCATAAGCCAAAAGCCAAATAGGCCATACTAGTACCATGAGACTAGAACTCAGGAAGCCTGGGCTCTAATCTAAAGGCAGGTAGGTAGAACAGTGGTTAGAGCACCCAGCCTGGAGTTAGTAAAGCCTGAACAAAATCCTTCCTCAGACATTTACTACCTGTGTGATTCTGAATAAGTCACTTGACCTCTCGCAGCCTCAGTGTCCTCATCTGTAAAATTTGGGGGTAGGGGCATTAACAATAGCATCGACCTTCCAGAGTTGTTGTGAGAATCAAGTGAGAGGACATGATACAAAGTAATTTACAAGTGCTAGTTATTGTTAGCTACTAGGTTGTACCAGAGTTTGGAACTTGTGATCATGATGTTCTAATTCCAGCTCTGCCCCTAATTCACCAAGTGACAGAATCTCAGACTTGGAAGCCAAGGGCTACTCTTGGGACGACCCTCAATGGGACCCTGCCTCTCTCTGTTTGATTTCCTTTGTCTGTTAAATGAAAAAGACAGAGAAGATGATGTCCAAAGTAGAGACCCTCTCTGCCAAGAAATCACACACACACACACACACACACACACACACACACCCAGCCTACACCATCTAAGTTCAACCACAACATTTCCTAGAAACCCAAAGACTTTACACAAACCAGGCTCATGATACTCCACTCCAGGTTTTTGGGGGCTCTAAGGGTTATCCTATGTGGCAGAGCTGGCCTGCTAATCTCCCCAAAGCATATCTGACCTCATTCTGCCAAGGAAGGTCCCTGAACTCTTTCTTGGCCTTAAATCTTGATGGTATCTCTCCCAAGAGAAAGTCAGGAGAAAGAGTTGCGGTGAAGATTCAAAAGTCAATCTAGAGCCAGAGAGGAATAGCTCAGACCCTCACAACATCCCTGGAGGTAGGTAGTGCAGGTATTTATATACTAATCCCATTTTACAGATAAAAAGACTGAAGCTTAGATGTGACTTACCCATATTAATAAGACAACATCCTGGGAACGATTTATCACTCCACTCACACCCGCCCTATCTCCAGTGGCCTAGGGCACAATCTTCTAATGGGCAAAACTTTCAGGGGAGTGGGGGAAGGAAACTGTCAAGAGAATAAACAAGGGACCAAGTAAGACCAGGATATCCAGGTGCCTAAACTCTCTGGAGAATCTTTAAGATACGACAACACGCCACAGTTTGCAGGATGGAAGGACAAGAGGACACAAAGAACCTCCAATCCATCCCCCTCAGCTGCGGCTGCACAAGCTCTGTCTGAAGGGTTCTATCCCTGGGTTGCTGCTATCCCTTTTGCTAAAGCAAAAGCAAGGCTGACCAATAGGCTACCCTCGAGCCAACTGACCTCCTCAGCCCTTTCAAGCCTTCAGGCTGAATGCAGATAGATAGAGCCATCCTGGAGGAAGCCTACAAACTGTGAGCTGGATGCCAAGGATACCACAGCCTCCGACAGGGCCTGACCACTCCACAGGCACCTGAACCAAGTCTGAGAGGGGAGAAGCAAACTGGGGTGGGTGTGACAGGTGGGCTACAAATCTCTAAACACACACACACACACACACATACACACACACACACTCTCTCTCCCCCTCCTTCCCTCCCTCCCTCCCTCTTACTGACAGAGAAGTTTAGTGCAACACAGAGGTTCAACAAATACTTTAGGGTTGACTGCTGGGTTACCTTGCCTTTACAAGGGAATTGAGCACAGGGCAGTGTATCTGTCTCTATATGTACACTGATGTGTACACATATGTACATCCATTTCATATCTTGCTACAACCACATATTCAATTCAAAAAACTTTCATCAAGAGCCTAAGATGTGTCAGGCATTGTGCTAATCTCTGGGAATAAGAAATAATGGAAAAAGTCCCTACCCTAAAGGAGTTTATAACCTAGTAGAGGAGAAAACATGCAAACAAATATATACAAAGCAAGCTATAGACAAGATAAAAAGGAAATAATTAGGAAAGGGAAAGCCCCGGAATGAGAAGGAGTTTTCACCACCTTCCTGTAGAAGGTAGGTTTTGAGCTGGGATTTAAAGGAAGCCAGGGAGGTCAATAGTCAGTGGTGGAGGGAGACCATTCCAGGCATGGAAGATAGCCAGAGAGAAAGTCCCAATCTGAGAGATGGAGCCTCCTTTCTGGAACAACCAGGAAGGCGTGTGTCAATGGATCAAAGACCGAAAAGGTAGGAGGGAGCTAGGATAGCAAGGGCTTTGAGTGCCACACACAGAGTTTTGTATTTGCTTCTGAAGGTGACGGGAAGTGACTGGAGTCTGCAGAATAGAGGAGTGACACGGTCAGACCTACGTTTCAGGAAAATCACTTTAGTGGATGAATGGAGAATGAATTAGAGTGGGAAGAGACTTGAGAGGCATGCAGACTCACGAGCAGGTAATCACACTTACATACAAAAGGGAGACAGACGGAACCCTACAAGAGTGCCCCACTTTAAAAAAAAAAAAAAAAAAACAACTCAATTTACAAAAGTACAGTCACACAAATTTGTCCAAAGAAGGATCTATGTCATTTTGTGTCTTACAACAATTCATTTTACACTCAATTTTCCAAGAACACATCTAAAGGGAAAGGGACAAGAGGAGGCGACTCAACAGATGGGCAGACAGATAAAGCCCTCTGAACAGCAGGATGTCTGTACCTCAGCTTCTTAATCGGGAAAATGAGGAGGCTGGATTAAGATCTCCAAGGGTCCTTTCCAGTTCAGACACAGGTTCACGAAATGTTTTCCGATCCATCAATTCAATTAGCCCCACAAACAGATGAGGAAAGAAAGTCAAAGGTCCTAACAAGCACCCTGTTCTACGTCACACAGGGGTAGAAGTGGCACTGGAACCCAGGCCTTCTGACTCCCATGTCTGTGACGCACAGGATGTTGAGAAACCATTGTGCATTTCAACATTACCCAATAACATCAGCTTGCATTTCGACACATAGCACATGCATTCAGGAAGGGGCCAGTCCCACTCTTTATTCTCTGACATATTCCTTACCTCCCTTTTCAAAAAGAATGGGACCCTAAGAAGATGCCCCATTTTTTCATCTAGAGAGTCACTCCACTCCAGACACAAATCATCTCCCTAGATCTTCTTGCCTCTCATAATAATCTCTCACTTTTTATTTTGTAAGGAAAGAGACAGGACCCTCTTTTTACAAAATGCTCATTTGCTCTAGTACATCTATATCTTCTCTCCCTGGCAAATAATCCTAGTGACGGTCCAACCACTGTCCAATACGCCACCCCACCTCTCATGAGTCCTGCGCCGGCTGTACCACCGCTAAGTGTAGAGTGAGGCTTTTACAAGTGAAATGAGGGTTCATTTTGAGCTCTCAACGGCTAGCTTAAAAACATTCTAAAACACAACCAGCACTACAGCCCCAAAGAAGACAATGTTAAGAGTGAATTCAAGGACTAAGGGAGAGGCTATGTGCAAAGAACCCTGAACCAGGAGTCATGAGATCTGGGTTCTAATCTCACTTCTGCCACTGACTCCCGTGAGGCCTTGGAGAAGACATTTCTTGCTCCTCTCTAGCCCTCTGTTTTGGGGAAGGCTTTGAGAATGATCTCTAAGTACCCTTCCAACTTTAACTTGTTATACTCTAAGTCATCCAGACCCTCAGACATCCAGACACAAACTATAGCTAGCGGATGGTTAAATTTTCAATATGGGTATTTACACCTCAAAAATCATCAAAGGCTAGAAACTGAGACTTTGTTTATTTGTTTATTTTAGTGACTGCCTAGACTTAAGGAAGGGATAAAGAAAATGTGATTAATGAGATTAAATTTAAAAGTATGCCACATGTGTATTTTTAAAAAAAGGAGATCCAGTTGTTAAACACTTTTACCAGCATATCCCTGGAACCCATAACATGCTATGTTCCACAATCCATGTTCTAAAAGTAGTTCTAGCTTAGCTACTTTATGTTAAGACATTCTATTTTCAAAAGGCCCCTTTCAAACCTAATGTTCTCAGTTCTAAAGGCCCTTCCCCACTACAACCTCCATTTTAAGGCCTATTCCAGCTCTGACATTCTCTGTGCTAAGAACTCTGCCAGCAATAGCATTCTGTGTTCTAAGGTCCTCCCAACTCTGACATTCTACGTGCTGAAGGCCTTTCCTTAGACATTCTCTGGTTCCACATTTCCAAGTGTTTCCCTAATTCATGGGAGGGAGGGCTGTCATGAACCTCTGGAGGCTGGGGGAGAGTGGTCACTCCCACAGCAGCCATCGACGCCGCTGATCTATTAACCCTGGCTCTATTTTTAGCAGCAAAAGCCTTACAAATCATGGCCCACTCCTTTCTTTCCTCCTTGTCTCTCCCCTTCCCAGCCTCTTGAGCTTTGTTACTTCTGAGGCCTTCCTAATCTTCAGCTGGCTTTGGGGAAAATTCCTCAGATGGAAAGAGTTAAAGGACAAGATGCTGTCCTCCTTTCTAGTCCCCACAGCCCTGATCTGTAAACAGCAGAGGATGCAGTTCCCTCAGCACTGGTCTAGCTCTGGGAGAGGTGATTAAATTACCCCTCACTGGGAGCCGATGGAATGGAAGCGTATGGCAGAACCAACCCCCCAAACTGGAGGAACAACGTGCTACTCCTACTGCTACAACCAATCGCCCTTGGCTCCCTTCATCTGGTGGGCCTAGGTATTCATATTCTCACTCTCCCACCACCCCTCCAGTGCCCTGCCCAGCTTGTGTTTACAGATTGGGCAATGTCGCTGCAGGGCCATCTGGGATTCCCAGCTTTGCTCCCTTGGAACTCAGTGCAAACGTCTTCAAGACAAAACCCGTGAGGGGGACAAACCAAAAACAAGTAAGTCACCAGGGATCTGGGCTGCAGCTGGGGCCGCTGTGGGTGGGGGCGGAGCATCCATTCCTGCTAGACTCCAGCACGCCTTGGACAGAAGCCCTGGTGCTGATGAGACAGAAAGAAGAGAACTCAGGTCAGATCCATCTCAGCCAGTGTACTCCACCTGGATCCATGATTCTAGGAAGACACAGGGCCATACAGACTACAAGTACCTGGGAAGTCCTCCCTGACCACTACGGCACACATGGATTTCGAAACCTCCTACAAATACGCACACACACACATCCCACCACCACCATTACCATCCCTTAGAATTTTACTTCCTTCAAATCTTTGCTCACGAGACACCTGGATTCTCTCCATTCCATTCCCTTTCCCCACTAGTGACCCCCACACACAAAAACATAACTCTCTTATATGTTTTGTATCCAATTTGCATATATTTTGTATATGCTTATTTAGACACATTAGCTCCTCTTATAGAATATGAGCTTCCTGAGGAAATGTTTCAGTTCAAAATAAAGTTTCACTTTTGATCTTCTAACTGTAGCACCTATGCACAATTGAATATGAAGATGAATAAAGGCCTGTTGATTGACTGGTTCCCAATATCCTCCCAGTTGCTAGGGTTTCCCTCTCCCCTCAAAATATTATCTCACCTTTACTTTGAATATGTGTATATAAAATGTATTTATATGCGTATGTTATCTCTCCTAATTGAATATAAGCTTCTTGAGGACAAAGCCTGTCTCATTTTTGTCTGTGTCCTCAACACTTTACCCCAGAGATTCATGAACTTGTAAACCAGATAATGGGCTTAGGACTGGGGGGAGTAGGGGGCAGAGTGTGCTCAGACTAAAACCTACCAGACAACCCCTGGTACTTGTACTCAGCTCTGTCAGATTTCCAGGGCTAGGATTATGTTACTACCCATAAGTACAACTGAATGAAATCCCCAGAGTGAATTCTCAGAAAGCTCCTTTTCATCATTGGTGTTAAGTATTCAAACACTAACTCTTACCACTCCATCACTGTCTGGGCCCATTCATGAGCTAATCTTTAGCACTATCCACTCCTCCAATAAGCTCCACACTAGACCATCTTTTGCTCATTTCTTACCTGGCCTTAACTCAATGACTGAGCATTGCCTCAGACAAACCGAAACCTGGGAAAGACCTTAGTTTAAAAAGGCCAAGGTCTCCCACTGCATCCAGGGCCATCCGCAGTTGTCCTGACCTATGTCTTGCCACTAGACTCAAATGACTCTGGAGAACAGAGTGGAGCTGGTGTCTTTGCACAGCCCTGCCTCAATCAAATCCAATTTCACTTGCAAGTCAAGACATCTCCTTCCTGTTGTCACTGGTCCTCTCAGGGAACAAAGGATAACCACCAAAACACATCCATCAATGAATCACACAATTCAGGGCTAGAAAAGACCTTGGAGATCTAATTCAATCTCTCCATTTTACAGCTGAAAAAATGGTGGCCCAGAAAGGTAAAGTATAACCAAGGTCACAAAGCTAGGATGCAAGCAGTCAGGACCCCAACACTTATTTACTGAGAATGCACCATGTGCAGAGCTCTATGCCAGGTACTGGCGGAGGGAACAGGACACAGCAGGACAAGACTCGGGCTTGGTCACCCAGCAGCTCTTAGTCTAAATTGCGAGACTGAGACGAATACACATGAGACAATTAGAGGACAATATGAAGCGGTATATAATCAAGTGCCAGATTGTGTGGTACAACCTAAGTACCGCCCAAGCTCACAGGGAAAGAATATAACTACCTACCGAGGTAAACCAGAAACCCTTCACAGACAAGATGGAGCGCAAATTGGGTCCGGTCAGACAAGAAGGATTCCTATGGGTAGAAAAAAGCATACTTCTCTCTGGCTAGTGAGCACAGTTTCATCGACATTTATTCAATTTTGTAGAATCAATGAACTTGAGTTTACATCCCACCTCTAACACTCAGACCTTGTGTAACCTTGAGCAAGGCATTTAAATTTCTCAGACCTCAGTTTCCTTATCTGTAAAATGAGGGGGTTGGAGCAAATGGTCCATGAGGTCCCTTCCTTCTCTAGATCTATAATACTATGATCTTAATGCTGATTTTCCTTTCCCCTCCTGCTCTGACCAACAAGCCCCTAAGCCTTTAGTCCCCCCTGCAAAGAATATCTCCTTTCATCCCTAGCTCCCTACTTTCCATCAATCCCTCTGCCTGCATGATACCTAATAGCTCTTTCTGGGCATCAATGGTCTTACATGGCCCATGACATTTCCAGGGGCATCCGTCAGACCACAAATAGAGAGAATGAGATCCTGAACTACTAGGAGCTAAGTTCTTAATTATTCTGTGAAATCCTGACTTAACATGTTTCTGGAAAAAGTTCAGTCACCTAGCATGTATTAAGTGCCTTCTATGTTCTAGACTTTATGTGAAGCACTGGGATGCAAATGTCCCCTGATTTCAAGGCGCTCCTAGTCTAATGAAGAGACAACTAAGTACAAAAAAAGATGTATTTCTAGGAACAGTTCATCCTTTGTATATGCAAATCTTAGCCTTGTTCCAAGTCCAGAGGTTTCTCCGTGAATCCTTTCTTCCATAAACTTCTAAATGGCTGTCAATCCTTCCTGACTACCCACCAATTTGTATAGCCTCCTCTAGATTTTCACCCATAAGATGCTTATTCTTAACATCAGGGATCATATCTCTCCTCCTTGGTTTTGAGTTGTTTTTTTTTTTTTGAGTAGTCCTTATCCATGCCAGATACATTAAATGTTGGCAGAACTGAATTCTTTAGCAATGGTCTTGCCCACCTTTCCCCAAATATGATTCTATGTTATAGGTCTATCAAGGAGGTAGCCATCATGTAAAGGCCCCAGGGAATTCATCCTCCCTTTTCTCCCAGAGATAGGAAACCAAAATCTAAAATCTCTCTCTTCAGCAGAATGGCTGTTTGGTCCTCGCTGGAAATATCCAGCAATTCAACATCATTCAAGGGTACTTGGCCTATTTGCAAAATGACCAGAGTATCAAGCTATGGTTAAAATCAAACACCAAAGAAAGAGCTCTCTGTTGCCCAAGCAGCGTCTCTGGCTCTCCAGAAGTCTGCCCTGTTGGGTATTTTCAGGCCAGAACAATCTGTTTCACACCCAGTTTATAGCCGATTTCTCTACCAGTCTGAAGCAAACCTATTTGGATTTCCAACGGTGCAATAAGATATAAAATCTCAAGAAAGAAAACAATCGTTCTGTTTTCATTGGCTCAAGAGGGGCCTGAAAAAACACTGCCAGTTGCATTCAGCATTTTTTGTTTTTTGTGCGGTAGGGTGTTTTGTTGTGTTTTGTTTGGTGTTGGTGTTTGGGGTTTTTTGGTGGTATTGGTTTGGGTTTTTGTTTTTTTTTCAATCTCATCTAAAATTGGCCACTAGAACAACAGAGGGGGTCCTGTGCAAACTCAGTGTTGCAATCAGCTAGCCACCAAGCCTTCACTTCCCTGCCGTGAGGGCAGGATGCATGCTAAAGAGCTGAGAAAAACGAAAGGCAGTTAGGGAACAAAGCTTCACCAGGTACCAACTCATCCACGAAATCACTGCCAAAGTGAACAGAGCCTCGGCTATCCCAGAGACAGCCAGGTGTGAGAGAAAAAGCCACCAAGCAGAGGTACAGCAGGATGTGGCAGACAAAGCAGAAAACAAGGGATGGAGACCTGGGTTCCAGACAAAACTCTGCCAGGAACTGTGTGTGGAAAGACAAATAACTCCCTCTTTGGGCCTGAGTTTCCCTAAAACTGAAGTCTCAACTGACCTCCAGGTTTCCAAGAGCTTTCTAAGCTCTTCTAAATCCAGACACTACACAGCTGTCAAAATAATCTTTCTAAAGCACAAGGCTGACCTCAATCCCCAAACAGTTCAAGAAACTTCAATGGCTCCCTACTGCCTCTAGTATAAAATACAGGCTGAAGGGTATTTAAAAAGCCCTTTGTTCCAGACTACTTTTTCCCCGACAGACCCCCTCTACTCCAATCAGCCTGGCTGACTTGTTTCATCTCGTCTCCACACCTTTGCACAGGCTTTTGGTCATGCCTAGACTTGACTTCCTCTTAAAATCCCTTTGCTTTGTTCAAGGTTCAATTCCTGTGCAGCCTCCCTGAGAGGGAAGCCTGTCTTGATATCCATAATTCTGGTGTTCTCTTCCATCTCAATGACAGATATAGATTCTGTTGTTTAGAAATGGTCCTACTTATCCCCATCCTCAACTCCAAAATGTAAGCTTGGGAATAGTGACTTCTTTTTGTCTCTATATCCCCAAACTGCTTTACTACACTTTATGGGTGCTTAATAAATGCTTACTTGAATTGCTTTGAACTAGGTCAGAGGAAAGGGGGTTCCCTTCCATCAGTAAAGTTCAACAAGCGAAGAAATTCTACCTCACAAACCAACGTCAGACCAAGGTCCCAGAAGAAAAAAGGGAGAAAAAGAAATTTCTGAAACAGATGAGTGGCTCATAGCGTGCCAAACTTCTAAAGGTGTTGGGGGAGATGACTCTCTCTGTCTCTGTCTCTCTCTGTCTCTCTCCGTGTCTCTCATACACACACGTACACACACCGAAAGACCTAATTGATTTCTGCACTGAAAGACAAATGTATTACTGAATGCAAAACAGTTGGGGAGAGAGGAGAGAAAGGCTACTACTGAGAAACCAAGTTCACACCACAAGAGGGGTTCTCCATCACATCCAGCAGAAGAAAACGGGGAGGGCTGGGGGGCAGCCAGCCGGGGAAGGACAGGTGAGCGGTCTCTGAATCCACGCAGAAGCACAAGTTCAAACCACAAGCCCAGTTAACCTGTTGAACATACTTGCGCTGCTGTCTGACACAAAACTGTGCTTACATACCATGGGAAGTGGGGTTGATGTTCTTCGCACTTTTTGCTTGGTTTCGGGGAAGAACCATGCAGCATGACTTCTAGGAGGTGAGACAGTCACAGATGTCTGTGACTGAGTCAGGTGATGGGGCACCCAGAACTTCTCACACTACAACAAGTTCTCTTCCTTCTGAGAAGCAAACCTGGGTCCTTATTCCCGACTGTCCAGCATGGCTTTGGACTAGTTACTTCTCTCTGTCTCACTTTCTTTATCTGTAATTGGATTAAAACTATAAGAATCAACAAGTTTTGCCTGATAATAAAGAGCAAATTGCCTGAGGGATCTACAGAGAACGGATTTTTTTCTTTGGGGGGGAAGGGTGGGTCAGAGTAAGGAATTCAATTAAGGAGCGCCCATAAGGTCCCTCCCTACAGGAGTTAAGAAATTCAGAACCTGGGTTGGAAGATCCCTTAACGGAAGATCAATACCTGAACAGGAATCCCCTTGCCACATCAAATGATCATCCTGCCTCCGGTGAGGAACCACCAGTAACAGCAAACTCCCTACCTAGCCTAAGGCAGCAAGGTGGCACAGGGCATAGAATCAAGTCCAGCATCAGCTACTGACCAGCTGTGTGACCCTGAGCACACAGTTTGCCTCAGTTTCCTCACCTGCAAAAAGATCTGGAGAAGGAATCAGCAAACCACTCCAGTGACTTTGCCAAGAAAACCCCAAATGGGGTCAGGAAGGGTCAGATTTTGCAAAAAGATAACTAAACAAAAAAACTACCTAGCCAAAGCTGCACATTCTTGTTTGAGGCAAATCACACTATGGGTTCTCACTCCCTCCCCAACTTTCAAAAAAATAGATGAAATCAGTTTATAAGAAGAAAACAAGGCATCACAAAATAATGGCTCCCACTTCAACTTAGGTTTCCAAAGCACTCTCCTCCTGGCAATTCTGCGAAGCCAGCAATGCCACTATAATTGTTGCCATTTACAACTGAGGAAACTCAGGTGTAGAAAGCCGGAGTGACTTGCCTCCTTAACTTTCTCAACTATAGAGCACTGCCTCAAGCTAGCTTTAGGGAATAGCAAGAAAGATAGGGAAAGGCAGCTTCACTTTGGGGAGAGTGGCAAATTTATGGGCTGAATATATATGTGTGTGTGTACATAGCTTGTCAAACCCAAAAGCATGGTTAGGTGATATATGGCTTTTTAAAAAACCCACACAAACATATATAATATCTTGATAGTAGCATGATGTGGCGGATAGAGGGCCAGTCTTAGAATCAGGAAAACAACAGAGAAGTACATACCAAAGAAAGGAAAAACAGGCCTAGAATCAGGAATCCTGCCTCTCTGATAAATACTTAGCTGTCAGGCTATGAACACGCCATTTTATTTCTTCAAGGCCCAGAAATTCTGTGACAGAGACTATAAGACTGTGGCAGGAAGGGCCCTCTCGGGCCATTTAGTACCAGCCCCAAATTTTACAAAGGAGAAAAATAAGGCCCAGAGAGGCTTAAATGATTTACCCAAGGCCACAAAGGGGGCAAAAGTCCAAGGGGGAATTAGAATACAGAGCCGGACTCCAGTGTTGTTCATCTGCTTCAGTAGAGTTTCTATGTGCCAAGTGTTCTTTCTACATACCTAAAATCACAGATCTGAGCCAGCATGTGTAGGGCTGTGCATAGGCACACACAGGTCATTTCCTAACATCAGCTGATCAGAGCTACCTCCTCTCCCACTGCCTCTCTGACACACCATTCAACCACTCGTCCTCCTCAGCCTCTGTCTCCCCACCCCACCTCCCAAAAAAAGCCAGGAGCCAAATCACTCTTCCTTTGGGACAATTCCGGGTCTAGAACACACAAGGCGAAGTCGCCAATAC